>JAEIFK010000682.1:3532500-4182500 GCA_018901825.1 Drosophila funebris
ATTCAAATTTAATGTAATTAATTTTCGCGTGAGTTTTTGTTTTATTAATTTATTTCTTTTTCAGTGCACATTTTGTTGTTGTTTATTTTTTATGAACTTGTTTACGAGCTGCAAATAGCTGCCAGTTGAACTTGAATTCCTCTATATTTTTTTTATTTAGATAATTTAACATTTATTATATTTAATTATATATTATTTTTTTGTTTTTGTTTATAATAATTATAAACCGTTTTGAATATTGTTTGTAGGGAATTTCCGACGGTTGGCTGAGCATTTACGATACATTATACGTTATACGTTTACACGTAACGTTTACGATCAACGATCAACGATCAACGATGCGATACGATATTCCTTGGCGGAGTCCAATTGGATTCTCGTTTGGCTGTTGCGCCTGCGCGTCTGCTTCGGTTCGCGTTTGCCCAGCAACTGACTTTGGACTCCGTTGGGCTCCGTTCAGTTCGGCCAGCTCAGGCCGAGCTTTCGAGTCTTTTGAGCGCTTTTCGAGCTCGCTGGTTGGCTAGCGGGATTTAAGCTGATTGTTCGAGCTGGTTTGGCCAGTTGCGGCTTGCACATGTGAGTTGGCTCTCTCTCTTTTAGGTTTAACGATTGCCGGCCTGACTAATTGGATGGCGTTCTTCCAGTTGGCGCTTGAGCAATTAGTTTACGTTCTAATTGGTCAGAAATTATTATAACCGACATTTGCTGCAACCGATCTCGTCGCCGATCGGCGACAACAACAACAAAACCCAAACTGGTTTTTCGGCTAGCGGTTCTTACCGTTTGCTGACAACGTTGTCTGATTGGATCTCCACTTGGCTCACTAATGGGACAGTTATTAACGGGTTTTATATATCATCTGATTTGATAGAATAGATAGAAGGTTCTCTAGGTTCTAATTACCCTTGAGTTGCTTAAGCAATGAAGCGAAAAGGTTGTGCAATATTTGTGTTTCATTAGCAAGGTTAGCATTTAGTTTAGGCACTTGAACCTACATATTAAATAATTGCAGTTCACTGAATATGCATACAATTGAATTGAAGTACTTTAATGTGTGATCTTGTTAGCATTAGGTTTCATTTGGTTAACTGAATAGAAGCGTGTAATTCCTTGGGAATTTTCATGCGAGTTTTGGGGGTGTAACACGTATATTACGATGTCCAGAGATAATTGATCAAATATGAATTATTATATCAACATGAGTTTATAAAGAATATATTATATATTCATATTTACAATTTTATCGGGAATTTTGTGGAATGTTTACATATTTCATCTGCTTGTGAGCATTTTAGCTACCAAATGATATCAGCAGCCAGAAATGCGATCAAAAATACAATAAAAAGGGCACAACGAGAGAACAATTTCAGGTAGACACAGCAGCAGCAGCAACTATAACAATAACAACAACAACAACGTCAAAAGTTGCAGTTGCAGTTGCTTCCGCGGCAGCAGCAGCAACATCAGCATCAGCAGCAGCAACACGCGGGATATTTAGATACAAGCAATAACAACAACAAGCCGGGCATATAAATCGTGATCACATGGTCAAGAGGGCCACAGTTTAAGCAAAGCATTTGCCATGGACAAATGGGGAGGTGGAAGCGTGTCCATGGTGTAGGTGGAGTTGAAGCTGCGACTAAACGCTCAACTCCTTTTTAACTCCTGCAGCAATAAATGTTGCGCTTGTCGAGCTGATAAAGCCACACAAAGCGAGTGATCTACTAACAGGCACGCCAGAAACAACAACAACCACAGCAACAACACTAACAACTACCACAACAACTGCCACAACAACGACAACAACTGCAACGAGATCATGTTTGTGTTTGTCGTGTCATACGAAAAGAAAAATGGTATAAAGAGGCTGCCTCGCCTAGGACTGTAACTCTGGTGCTGGTGCTGATGCTGGAACCAGCTAAAAGCGAACCGATCGCATACACAACAGCAACAGCAACAGCAACAACAGCAACAAGAACAACAACACGTTTCTTTTAGCTCTTCCCCTCATCCAGCATTGTGATCCTCAATTCTCATCTCCAGCATCGTCGTCGTGGTGGGGCATTCAAATTTGGCGCTTGAATTTGTTGCAAGTTCAGAGTTGAAGCTACAGCTGCAGCAACGGGGCGTCGTCAGCAGCAAGAACAACAGCGGCAGCAGCAGCAACAACAACAACAACAACAACAGCAACAACAACAACAATGCATGTCGTCGTCGAAATCGAAATCAAGATCAGTACAAAACTCTGCCAACGAGATCCCAATCAGCAGCGTCATCAGCCACGCTGCACGTAACAAATGTGGAAGGTGCAACTCGCAACTTGCAACTTGCAGCTCGCATCTACCATGTGATCGCCGGATCGACGCGATCAACTGCATCAACTGCATCGGCTGTATCGGCTGTATCGGCTGCATCGTGACGCACATTGTATGTAATCATGCTGAGGATTCAGTATGCAGTATTCCTGACATTTCTCATCTACCTGCCACACAGTTCAGCAATTTGATTCTAATTGTCGGCATTGTTTGCGCTTTAATTTATCACTTGCTGAATTGAATTTCATTTAGAATTTCATCTAAATATCTACTGCACTAAATTAATTTACCATAATTTAAATTGTTTCAATTTATCACACTAGGCTCAAAATACTTCCCAAACGAGAGAGAGAACTTAAGATTCTGTAGTCAAATCTCTTGCATTTCTGGGTTTTCTTGGGCCTTTTCAGAGCTTGTTGGTTGTTTTCCCCATAAAAAGGGACCCCAAAAACTACAGGACAATCTTTAAACGGCACATTATTACTTTCAAGTGCTTAAGACTATTTTATATTAAGTATTGTCGACTTCTATCAGACATGCTGCGGTGTAAAACTACTACATTTCTTCTTTGATTGATTTGTCTTTGATGTGTTAAATATATATAAAATGTTTCCTATACTCAATATTCAATGCGTTTAAATAGGTTCTTCTTGAATTATATATATTGCTGACATACATTTCTCGTAATTTAAGCTAAGCAAACTGGAAATTCAAAGAGCAACCGGTCCAAACCAAACCGTGAACTCGTGTATCTTTGTTTTAGCGGCATGTTGCATGCGTGATTAGCGGCTCAACAGCAACAGCTACAACGACGGCAACAGCAACAACAACAGCAGCAGCAGGAACAATTTATATCAAACATATGCGCTGATCAGTGAAGAGCAGAGTGTAATAGATCACACAAACAGTTTGGCCACAGAGATCAAGATCAAGCAGATCAACCATCAGGCAACCAGGCATCAGACTCAGTAAACAACAAACTGTGCACGATGCCCTCCCCTCCCACCCCAAAAAAAAAAAGCCTTAAGCGAACCTATTTGTATTTGTATCTGTATCTGTATCTCTTATATGTATCTGTATCTGTAACTTTGCATCTGTGTATCTTTTGGCTGATGCCGGCTGTTAAAGGGCTAAGAAAAGGTTGAGTTTGGGGGCACAGCATGTGAGCGCTTTCAAATTGTTTCAAGTGTGAAGATCAATTTCATGGCGCATTACCGCCACGCCCCCTCCCCCCCTCTCTCTCTCCTCTCTCCTACAGTAATGCCTTGGCTTAGCCACAGTTGGACTTAACATAGTGTTGTATACGAAGACGAAGACGGAGCTGAAAACTATTCCCCATTTGCATGAATTTGAATACAATTGACGAATTGTAGTTCAGTTATTTGTCTGTCCGCTCAGTTTGCCTGATCTTATAATGTTTCTATTATAATCAGCGCCTTTGTAGTTGTTGCAATTGGGGGCACAACTTTTTTTTTTTGTTGTTTCATTATTTCTACGTCTTCTTCTTGTTGCTGTTGTTTGTTTATTGTGTGAGAAATGCTGTGGCTCAGTGTGTGAACGGAGCGTGAAAATGAATCGGTGGTTGATAAAGTTTTTATTGTAGTTGTTGTGGCTCAGATATTGGATTCATGGCGTGTTAGCAATTGATCCATCAATTGAAGATCGCCTGAACTTTAACCACAAAGTAATTAGACGCTAAATTCAAATGTCAACAGAAAGTTCAATGGACCAGTCCAGGGGGGGCGGGCGGGCATAAAGGGATTGCAACTCATAATCTTTGGCGATAATTTATTGTTACGACACTAAATGCTGACCCAACATTCAATGCCCTGCACTAATCAGATTGACCCACTAAACTAGTTGCCCGAACCGACTGGAATCTTGGCTATAAGGCATAAGGCATAAGGCAGCAGGCCCATGCCCAGGCTGCACTGGGTCCATGCAACCCGTCAACATTATTATTTGGCTTGTTAACTTGTCTGCACGAAATGACATTTTACAGCTAAATTTGCCGGTCTGGACAAGATTTCTCAAGACAACAACAATAACAACAACGAATCGAGAGTTTGGCTAACGACGTCGAAGATGTCCAACTGCTACATCGATTTCGCAAGCTATTCACTCCGTCCGCTATCCCCAAATTCAAACCAGAAAATGACAAATCCCCCAATCCACAATCCACAATACCCAATTGCAAATCCAAGCCCCAACCCAGTTCCAATATCAAGTCCCGCTTCTGTCTGCACTCATTTATTCTCTCTGCAGTTCGAGTTTGAGTCTGTGGCCCTAACGAGTGTTTTGCCGGCTAAGTAAATGTTTGAGCTGGCTTACTGGCTAACTGGCCAAATCAAATGCCTTACCAAATAAATCATAGTCATCAAAAGTGTTTCCTTTCGTTTCGTTTTCGGTACTTTTCAAGTGACAGACATCGATGGCGTCTCATATACTACGAGCAGTTCCAGTAAATATGCCAAAACAAATCAGAGACTCATTAGTAAATTGGCACTACCAAAGTGGATCAGTACGTGTTGGAGCTGGCTTGAAGCTGGTAACACATAGATGATTGGCAGGCCCCTACCTGTAATTGAAAGGTATATAACGTGGGATGAATTATTGTTAGAGTAGGGTGTATAATAGATATTAATATTAGAATATATATATATATATATATAAACTCATGTTTATGCTAGTCTATCGAGTCTATATAGCTGCCTAGTATTAACTATATATTTCTCTAATAATTCTATGATTTCGTTTATGTCTAATTTTCGTAGCGCCCCAATGAATGGCACACGAATGTTTGAGCCAATAGCGAGTTGAAATTATCGACAAAGTCATAAATTAAATATTTGGCCAATGGAAAAAAAGGGTGAAGGCAACAAATTGCTGTATAGGCTAGGAAAACACCTCGAACACTGTGGAGCTGATGCCTAGAAGCTACAAAAGGCGCGAAATTCACAACAAAAATCAAGCTGCATAGACAAAGCTGTTGTGGGTGCATTGCATTGCCGATCTTGGGACTGGGCCAACTCAAAGTTGCCTTTTTTCGCTAAATGATCAATCGTCGCGATCGCCGGCACGTTTATTGTTGCTGTTGTTGTTGTTGTTGTTATTGTTGTTGTCAGAGATATTACTCATTCTGGTGATATGGTCTATTATGTAAGTGAGCTGGTAAAGACAGCCATTTGTAACAGAATAGACTCTTATTACTTAATGCCAATGGGATAAGCAAGTGTCTATTAGTTGATACGTTCTTTGATTGATTTTCATTTTCATTTTCATTTTCATTGGTATTGCATAATCGGTTGACAAGCGTTCGGTCAATCATTCATTGATTCATTATATTAATTAAGTTCCCAAAATTATATATAATTAGCCAGCTAATAACGAGCCATCCATAACGAGACTAAACTGCAAAACTTTTGCGACACTTTAATCATTTAATTGAATTTTGACAACAATAAGGGAAGTTATCCAACTCACTATTGCAGTTGAAAAGTACAGAAAACAAACACCTAGACCAATATAGAGAGTCAGGTGTGGGTTAAGACAAGTGTGGGGAATGGGAATGGGGATGGCGGAACCTTTTCACTTTCAGTTTTACGCTCCTTGTTTGAAGGAGGCAGAGAAAAATGTAAGAAATTAATTTACCCAAATGCCAAGCTGATTGATTCGCGTCGCACAAGTTGAAACGAGTATGGAACAGATGAGGATGGGGCGCGGGAACAGGAATGTCAAGATGATGTTGAGTGCCGTCCTCCAACAGCATCAGCGACAGTGGTAAAATTATCAATTAGGCTTTAGCGAATTTCGAATTCAGGCTTTTCGGCAGAGGAGGCAAAAAGCCATTGATTCGTATGAAAAATCACAGTAAATCACTCAAAGACCAAAGTGAGCAATGGATCCTAATGCTAGTGCTAGAGATAATCAGTTGAGGGCTCCCAGACTGATGGGCTTTCAGCGTATTGGGGGGAGTTAAGTGCTCGTTCGGCGCAGGTGTAATGACTTCCATCAAAATGGCTTTGAATAAATTTTACGTCGAAAAGGGTTGCCCATACCAGCTATAATGAGCTTTTTTTTGGACCACCATAATGCCCCAGGGCTTTTCATTAAAAATTTGTACTTATCAACAGAACTGCTAAGCAGATTTCATACTGTAACGATAAGTATATTAGGCACACTGTTCACTATGTACAAATATTTACTTGTTTATGCTATGTAAATTAAGCTGCTAGCGGAGGATGAAACGAACTTGGTTCTTCAAATATTCTGTAATAAGGAAAATACGTAGCGAAGAAAGCTTAAGTGAAGACTGGAAATTACTTGTGAGCTGCAACTAAAGTTTGGCTTAATTTTAAGGGGAACTCTTAAAGTGTTTCTCATGCTTTAAATAAACTATTTCTATGTGCAAGTCCTGCCCAAGTCGAGACAAAGAAAGCGACACTCCAGCCAACTGTATTAATCAATAATTTATACGAGAAAAGTTCCACTATTAGGAGCGGGCACAGTATGCGGGGCGGGGAGTGAAAAGATCACAGGTTTTTAACCCTTTCACTATATGCCTTGTCTGTCCCCATGGCTCGCAGTGGCGCTGGTCAGATATGAATACATAAGAGTTGCAGATAAAGACAAATAAAAGAAGTTGAGAGAAAGAGGCACACAAAAAAAGCACTCAAAAATCACTCATACGCTCCGTGAGCTGCTGCTCTCTCACTCAACCGCACGACTGCGCTGTCTCTGGCTCTCACCAATACAAGCGCACTGAGCGCTTTCTCGCACAGACAAAGCGTCGTCAGTTGGACGAGTTTTCCAGTCATTTATCATTGGAAACTTAGGCTCTAGGGAACGGATTCGGGAATGGATTCGGTATTTGGACTCGTAATTCCTCATTCCTCCCCCCCACCGTTTCCGTCGGCTGGCATATTTTGTTTAGGATTTTGCTTCCTTTTACAAATGCAGAGATTTGCGTATTCCTTTTTTTTTTGCGCATTAAGTCGCATTTTTAATTTATTTTTATTTTTATTTTCATTTTTCTCTCCTCTTTTGTTTTTATTCTGCTCTCCATGATGGCAAAGGCAAACATTTCCGTTTTGTATTTGCAAAATTTGTTTGCCGGCTATGTAAGAAGTATTTGCCATGCAGATTTCAACTCGAAATTCTACAGTTTTATATTTATTTTAATACAGCTGTGGAATCATTTCTATGTTTTATAATTATTCTATAATTTAATCAGTTATTATACGTCACTATATCTACTCGTAATAAAAAAGTATATCCCTTACTTAACTACGTAATACCTAAAATATATTTAAAAGAAATAAATATTTATATAAAACAATAGGGATTAATTAATATTAAATTTAAAATAACTTATATACAGTTTAAATATATTTTCTATAATAAAAAAAGGGTTTAAAATTTGTAAGGTGAAAGAAAAGAATAAATAATAGTTATTTAATAATAATACAAATAAAATAAAATATTTCAAAATATTCATTCTCTCTCCATTTATCAGTATTGACCTCTAAAACATTTAGCATTCTAATAACAAGGCTAGTCAACATTTATCGATCCTCTACAGAAGCATTAACTTATGTGCTTTCCAAGCAGCTTCGAACATAGAATAACTCCAACCATGCCTTCTTAGTTATTATCAGAGAACTCCAGCAATTAACTACGTTTTGTGCTCATATACACATAAATTTATATTCAAAATATGCAAAACATTTACTCAAACCCCATCTACGAGCATATTCCCCGCTAGAGGTCCAGGGAACCTACCATCTATCCCTTAGAAAATGGCAAAATAAATTAAAAAACACTGAAGAATTTTCCAACTTTAGTTGGGGGCGAATCCCAAAGAGTAGCTACAGATATGTACATATGAATATATACACTTACATTTGAGCACATGTACATGTATGTATGTATGTGCATGCATATGTAAAGCATATAACCATATATGTATCCCGAAGAGGGCGAGAGACGAATCCGAATGCGAATCAGGCACCGGCACCGTCCACGTATGAGTGTGCAATGCGATTGCGAGTACCCGTCATATACGCGACGTTAGCGTCGACAGAGACGCAGGCAGCGACGCTAGCGTTTACTCAGACAGCGCTCGTTTTTTTGGTGCTCGCTCGTTCCAGCTCCATCTAAGAGAGAGATGCGAGTGAGCCCCACTCACACACACACACACACATACACATACAGTTGTAGCGCATGCGAGTTCATGTGTGTGTGTGTGTGTGTGTGTGTGTTGCTGCTGTTATTGTTGTTCTTGTTATTTTGCTGCACACGAGTTGGCGTTGGCGCTTTTAATGTGTGCATGTATGTATGTATGTATGTGTATATCTATGTGAATGTGTGTGTGAGTCTTACATGTTTTTTGTTTTTTTCTTTTTTATTTTCTTTTGCGTGTCTGTGCTGTGGTTGTTGTTGTTGTTGTTATTTCATACTCCCCAGTTTTTAGACTCCGCCTTTTTTGTCGTCTGCGTGTCTTGCGCTGTCTCCGTCGCAACCCACTACCTGCCTCCGCAGCTCCCATTCTCACTCCCATTTCCCCGTTCATCGTTCCTGCTGCTGCTGCTGCTGCTGCTGCTTGTTGTGGGTTTTTTAAGCATCGTCATCGTCGCTGCCGTGGGAGTGTGATGTTGTTGGTGGTGGTGGGGCTGGGGCATTGGGTGCCTAGGGAAGTGGATAGAGTGGAGAGTGCTGTTGCTTTTGCTGCTGCTGCTGGTGAAAGAGTGAATGTATGTAGAGAGCGGATGGCAATGTGTACGAGTGTGAGAGGGAGTGGGAGTGTGAATGCGAGTGTGAGTGCGAGTGCGAGTATGAATGTGCCTCGCTCGGTTCGTTCGCATTTCGTGTGATTTATTCATGCACTGTGCGCTGTACTCGCTGCGTACTTATGCTTACTTGCTGCAATGTTTATGTATGTGTGTGAGTGTGTATCTATGTGTGTATATATGTGTATATATATATGTGTGTGTGTGGCTCATTTTAACTCTCATTCATTCGTTTTTGGACTTAATGTGTTGCCGAGACCAACGAAACGACGAATGAGAAAACGAATGAGTTTGTTGCTATGTTTTGCATCATGTTTAGGTTTATTTTAGCACATACACACATACACACACACACATACACATGTACGCATTTATACATACACATGCAGGGTATATACTCTCATATATAGTATATACTCATTTTAAATGCGTATGACTGAAATGGGTTCATGTTCGTATTCGCCTATGGATGGAGCCTCCGTATGTAAAAATTCATACACACAGCCATATGTACTGCGTATGTATAAAGCATTTGGGCCCAATGGATTAGGGAGTGGCCGAATGTTTTCCAAATATGGATAGCAAGCATATGACATGTCGTACGAGTTGTCGTTTATTACGCATACGTGATGTGTTCCAAGCATTACCTAATATTTATTAAGTCCTTTGGCTCTCATTCGAATCTTTAATTAAACAAAATAAATCGCTCTAGTTTGCTGCAAATACTTTAGCAAGCAATTGATTTAAATTGTAAAAATAGAGTTTAATTTTTTCTATATTAACTTAATCAAATAAAATATATACTTTATAAATAAAATATATATTTATTTGATTAAATAATATTTTAAATACAATAAGTAGTGAAACAGTCAACTACATAAAATAAACAAAGATTTATTATTTGTCTTAAATATATGGTACTCAGCAAAGTAGTCGACTCTATTGTCCAACAACTTTGCCAAGAATTCACAAAGAGTTGGAAAGCCCTTTTGAGTGAGGCACTCTGCAGCGCCCCAAGGCATCCACAAAGGTATTAAATTACTACAAAAAGACTTGAAACTGCATTCTGTACAGTTGCAGCGTACTACTTGTAGGAATATAACACTCAAATGGGATACAAACAGAGGCACAGAGAGTGGAGTCCACTCAAAGGAGAAGCAGCTACTCAACATTTAATAAATGTTTGACTACAAAATGAAGGTTTTTTGTGTTAGGGACAACGAAATTGTCAAAGAAATGCCGAAATATTTAAATATTTAAAGTTTAAAGTGATAACTCAAGAGATGGTCAAGCAAGTTGTTAATTTAATTTTTTTTGGCCAAGGCCAAGCAGCTGGTCTTTGCGGCTATTGGATGGGCATGCAAAAGAGGAGGATGGAATGGCAAAAGGAAACAAGGAAGTGACCAGAGAGAAGCAGGTCACTTTAAGGTCATTCACACGCGCCGGGGGCAGAGTTGACCTCGCGGCGGCTACTTTATTACTTTAAGATTTCGCCTTGACTTTGAACAACAGTTTGTCGGGACGGCAATAGCTTTTCCTTTTGCTTTTCACATTTTTTTTACCGCCGCTGCTTTGCACAATGAATTTTCAGTGTTAAACAGCGCAAAAACGTAAGTTTTTCCAACGTTGTTTTCTTGCTTAAGTTCTCTTCTTTATTTTTTTCTTATTTTTTTTTTTTTTTGTACGTTCCCGTAATAGCCAAAAGCCACGTAAAGTCGGTCCCAGACTTGAGCAGAAGGCCGCAGACGTTGCACATAATGACCAATTTCCTTGGGGCCAGTTACACAGTTGGATCAAACTTTAAGTCACAAGTCTGTGGGGGAAAATGTCAACTCTGAGCCACCAGAACATTCAAAACATTGTATCGTAGCTGATTATTTTGCAATTTCCATTCAATATGCTTTTTATAAATATTTCTATTTGAATTTGGAAAAACTCTTTTGACATCAAATCCATAAATTTTCAATCGTCACGTGTCAAGAATTGCCCAACCAGAGCGAGACAGATAGTAAGTCAGAGAGAGAGAGAGAGCAAATCAGCAACTTGATTTGCATATTTCCAAACACTGCGTCACTTGAACTTACCCCAACTGCTGCTTTCGACCTCAGTTTTCTGTTGTTATTACACTTAAGTGACTCTGTGCCACGTGAAAACTGAACCATTGCATTGATGGTATGCCAGGGGGCAAGGGGGAGTACTTGAGGAGCGTATTTCGAATTTGATTTGATGGACACGTGTGTCAGATTTAGAGTTAAGTAAGTGCAGGCGTGGCACTCGCTATCAAATGAATCCAACAAATGGCAAATAAGCTTGAGTATAGAACAAATAAATAAATAAATAAATAATAATAATAAGTAATATAAAATGATTGTAAATTTCCGTTAGATATTCTGAAATAGTTGTCAACTAAGAAATCGTCGCTATAACCATTCCAATTATATGTTTTGCATTTTGTCCGTAATAGTTTTTCATGCTTTCCTACAGAATTCACATAAAATTATGCAAATCCCAAATCTGCTAGAGCTGCAAATGCAAAACAAAACCCACTGCGCCTATGTGCCACTGCCACACCCACCGCGAGTATATTGAAAATGTTAATGGCAATAGCTAAAAGAAGAAGGAGCAGGGCAGAGGGCAGAGGGGATTACACACACACACACACACACACACACACACACACACACACAGTGGCTGCCACTCAAACTTTAGCCGCGCACAAATCCAATTGATTTCAACCAATTTCTCAAACTCCTCAGGCCTTATAGAGTAGAAGTAGCAGAAGTGGAATACGTGCCCAGTCGGAAATAAAGAGAAGACAAAGAAAAAAAGCAGCATAAAATCAATTGAAAAACTTTTGCCCGTTGCCACTGCCATAGGATATCTCACGCCCATCGCCCATCGACTATCGGCAGTTCCAGCGCTCCTCATGCTCCTTTATATACACACTCGAGATATCGCATGAGTGACAAAAGAAAAGAAAAATGTAACGAAACGAAACGAAAAGAAATTGTGGGCTAAATCCGCTGGCAGCTTGCAGGATTCCCATTGGCCAGCACCCAATCCTGGCAGGGCTGGGCGCCCAAATGTACATCCTCGAACACATGGACATGGATTGTCAATGGAGTTGCGTATCCAAATGGCAAATCTCTCTATCTCTCTCTCTCTCTCGCTCTCTCGCTGTCTCTGTCACTTGCTCTATGTACGTCGGGAGAAGGCTGAAGGACGAAGGAAGTTTCTATATACGTATTGAACGAAGGATTCTCAGCAACAATAAACGCAAATGTAACAAATAAAATGCAAAGATGCGAAATAAAAAATGACATTCGGATACAAATCGAATAGTAGAGAGATAAGAAAGGAAAGGAAGGACCTCCACAAGCAAAGGCGAAAGGAGAAGAGAACAAAAAAATATATTTGAAGTCTTGGGGAATTGAATTGAATATTTAATGGCAGCCAACTGCTGTTGGGCTCCCAGGCAGATTTTGGTTTGCTGCAGCCGCTTGGCGCAAATGGCTGTGACAGTTTGCCCGGTGTGTGTGTGTGTGTGTGTGTGTGTGTGTGTGTGTGTGTGTGTGTGTGTGTGAGTGGGTGTATGTATGTGGTTGTATGCTACCAAATGTGCGCTCAGTTTGAATGGCTGTCGCTTTGACAATTTCCCTCTCACATCTCTACATCACTACAGTTTGTAGATACATTTCGATTGTATTGCTTCCAACATTGAATGCCTGGAGAGTTCTGTTCAGTTCTGTTTTGGACAACAGCCAATGCCAAAGTTGTTATTGTTGCTTACCAAATTTGTGGTTGGCATATGATATATGTAGGAAAATGTGTTGCCTATCGCATATTGATTGGCTGTTAAGCATAAATATGCATGTTTATACATTTGCACACTTATTGAAATTACATAAGAGAGAATATGTTCTTTTGTCTATATGTATGGATTGTTTAACCATAATATTAACTAACTAAATAAAATATATATATCATTTCAACCAACCAATTTTCATTGCATTTCAATTTAATTTACAATCAATACTAATAATAACTTCCTACTCATTTTAATCAATGAGCACCTGCCTAATCGCAGAGCAATAAAAACCCTAAAATTGAGTTTAATTTGCTGACCTTATTGTACCTCAAATCTCTCACCATTTCCTACTCTGTTCGCTATTCAATTTCAATCTAAAACTCCATCAAATAGATAGATCGATACAATATGAAAGGTCACCTAATAACAATTACCTTTCCCCTGCTTGTTGCAATTTGTGTGGTAGCTAAGAGGGCCAAGCAACTAATTGGACAAGATTTGCACTAAGTGAGCATCCCTTTCACTAAATGCGAGCTGGTCACACTCGTCTCTCTCTCTCTCTCTCTCTCTCTCTTCACTCCAGCTACTTTCACCTCTCAAGCAATTGTTCTTCATTGTGTATGAGAGGTATTCTAATGCAAATTTGTTGGATTTGAACGTTTATCAATATTTCCTGGTTGCGATTCAACAAGAAGTGTACAACAATAGGCGGGTTGCAACCCACAAATCGCGTCACTAAATCAACAGCTACAACCACAACAAACCACCCTCTTGGCAGGGAGACAGACAGACTGACAGGCAAGTTCAAGGAAAATTGGCAAACGTTTGGAAAAATATATTCGGAAAATTGCAAGCCGAAAATCAGATTGTGTAAAGTCGAGTTAAGTATCCTTTATGGGGTTCGTTGAGCCTGGGCAGGATATGGGCAACATGTTTGCCTAATACTTGTTGTGCCACACACACACACACACACACGTTGACTCAACCTCCCCATTGGTTCTGATTACGTAATGGGCCGGCACTTGATGATTGTTCTGCGGCGGCATGAAATTGATGTTTTTGCCAATTTTGCAATTGAATTGCAATCAAAGCGATGACGTGAAATAGAACACCCAAAACTCTCACTCACTCCTAGGGGTGGCACTGCTGCTGCTGCTGCTGCTGCTGCTCACTTGGGGTGAAAGTCGCGTTGCCAAAAATTATGAAAGTGAAAGCCAAACTAAATTAGGGTAAAGCCGATTTTTCGCAAAAGCTTTCCATGTTTTTTTTCCTCCCCCCGCTTCGATTTTGGCACACGACAATGGCCGTCAAGAGGGTTAGGGGTTTGCCGGGGCTTGGCGTTTAGTTTATTGGCTGCCTGCCTGCATGGGGTGATGGTTTGTTTGTTTATTGTTGTTGTTGTTGTTGTGTTTAGCGGGTGTACAAGTTGCGTGTCATAAATTTTCCCAGCATAAATTTGCACACTGTCTGTCCTTGGGCTTGGCCAGAGTCTGACGAGCGGTGGACGGAGTGATTCATGGTGAGGGGGCGGTGGCATGCGGCTGCTGTCAACGCAATTGGGCTCATGGCTGGTATATGTTGGGTTATAAAGGGAATTGTGCGTGTATCTCAGAGGTATTATTATCTGATTGTCATACAATATGGCACTAGGAAGCAGTGGGGTCTATTATGAGTATCATTTGAGCAATGAGGATACTGATGAGTCCCCATAACTGAAGAGGTTACTTCTAAGAGGAACTTAGGTTCTTTTAGGATAAGGTAGTCTTCTAGTAAATAGCTTATCATTAAATGAAGAGACAGCGCTTAGTAAGGAAGTAAATTGCAATAATAGAATGTACAACAAGTAAAAGTTACAGAAGTATCTAAAGTATTTAAAGATATTTAAATTATATTAAAGAATATATTAATATATTATATATATATAGACACAACATTTGCTGTTTAATTTCTGTTAAATAAAAGTTAAATATAAATATTAAATATTATATTCATATAACACAATTAAAGTGATAACAAATGATTACATTTAAATATTTGAAAACTTATCCCTTTCAATCGCAATAGTACTCATATTATAAACTAGCATAATAACAATATGATAGCTCACACACGCTTCAACCCATGCCACCTGGGTCTTCCTAACTCCCTCCCTACCCTCAGCAGCAGTGGGACTCCACTCAAATTCATATTTGTACATATTTGTTGGAAGATAAGCAAAAATATTACACGCTCCAGAACGTGACCAATGCAAATTCATATGAACTGAACTGAACTAAACTAAACTAAACTAAACTGAACTGAACTGAACTGAGTTGAGAATAAAAGAATAGTAAGGGAATGGGAAAGGAGTCAACTCAATTGAACTCTGTAACCCAACGTGTTGCTTCTGCAAGCGCCTGCCTCATGGGGCACTTGCAATAGCCGCTGCCTCATGTAGATCATCTGGCCAACAGCAACAATAGCAATAACAACAACAACAACAACAACAACAATAAAAACATAAGGAACAACAACAATAATAAGTGCAGACAATGCCAAGCTCTTCAGGTAGACCTGAACATCGCGTGTGTATCACATTCTGTGCATCAGCAGCCGGCGCTCAACTCAACATAGTTCCCGTTCCCGTTCCCGGTCCCGTTCCCCTCCCATCAAACCCTACTCCCGCCATAGCTCCTCCTGTGCATACTCTCAGTATTATCGGTCACGTACTAAAACAAACATTTTTATAAAGGAATACGAGAGTAGACATACATATATGAGAAGTAGAGGAGTCTCTGTCCAGCCAGAACTGAAACTGCTCATAATGGATGATAATCGTTTATTTTGCGAGCTTTAAGTTTTTGGCAATAGCATAAGCTAAGAGTCCCTCCCCCCCTTCCCATGGTATTCTGACTGACTCTGAGACTGAGACTGAGACGGAGACTGAGAGATTCCCTTGTAGCGCCACATGATCACCTTGTTGTTGTCCTACCATGTATATTGCGCTTGTATTCGTGGTCTCCAGCTGGATCGTGTTGGCTTTTATGGTGTGGGAAGCAGCATCTTAACATCATCCTCCACTTGGCACTACAATTGCCTCCAATTGCACTCCTGCCGTGCGTTCGCATCTCTCAGTTTGCCCCATTCGGGGGAAACTCAGCTGAAATTTGATTCGTTTTTTATTGCTTTCGCCGATGATCATCATGTGGCATTCTGTGCGGTTTCCTCTGGGTTTCCCTATGGAAGTAATGCGATATGTAAATTGCAAAATAATCAAAAATTAGACACGCTGTAATATTGAATAAGCAAGGGGTACATTAAAGAAATGTAATACTACATTTCTTACATGGTTACAGGCATTATGCAGTAATTGCAGAAGAGTGCGGGTCAGTAAGAGAATGTATGTGGGATACAGAGAGAGAGAGAGAGAAAGTAAGAAAGAGATCAATCAGTATTTTTATAATATCATAATATATTATATAGCTTTGAATTAGAAACCTCATTATTTTAAGCTTAAAACCAGTCGACAGTATAATACCCTGTACAGGTTTCAATATTAAAAGTAGTTTGATAATAGGTACTTTAATTAAAATAAAAGTAAGAACATAATAGGTGTTTAAAGAATACCCCTTTGAAACTCTCATTTTGCATATGAATTCTTTGCATGCTTATAGCAGCTAACTTTCACATATGTATACATACTCAATTAAAAGCTGAGTGTTATGACACTTAATTTACTTATGCTTGTGTCGCATTAGTTCTGTATCTCGCACACATATGCACACACGGTAAGCAGACGCATGTATCACAGTCGTTCACTGTCTCGCTCGCACACATGTGCTGCCTGCTGCTCTACGATTCAATGGAAAAATAACTTTTATTTCTTTGCTGATTATCTGTCTTATTTATAAACCGATCTTGATGAAACTTTCAGTATTGCTTCTATATGATATTCTTCAAGCACATGTTAAGTTAGAAGTGTCTACGTTGAAAAAAGTGACTATTATTAGTTTTTTTCAAATAGCGTGGGAAGGGGGGGAGGTATCCAAAATTTAAAATAAACTTGATCTGCGTATGGTATACAGGAACCTTGATGCCAAATTTGGTGTCTCTAGCTTTTATAGTTGCTGAGATCGACGCGTTCGTACAGACGGACGGACGGACAGACGGGCAGACCGACGGACAGACAGACGTACATGGCTCAACCGACTCGGCTGTTGATACTGATCAAGAATATATATACTTTATAGGGTCGGAGATGCCTCCTTCTGCCATTTACGAAGTTAATATATCCCTGTACAGGGTATAATTAGCTATATAATTATTATTTAAAGAAACAAATTCAAAAGAATATTCAAGTTTTATCATATATAACAATTGCTTTGGCTACTTAAAGGACGAGCAGTGTTCAGCTACATAGTGCCTTAAGCTCTAAGTGCCCCAATTTGATGCAGCCAACGCATGTTCAACAAGTCGTGCAATGGAATCCCTTGCAACTGCCACACGTTCCTTGGCGTTCTTTGCCTTGTATTATTAGCTGGCCTTTGCCAGGCGAAGCGTGGCAAGTCTTCAAAATCAAATGCCAAAAATAATGCAATAAAAATAGCTTGCAAAATATTTCGCAATACTCATGTAAAGGACAACGCAGATTTTATTGCTTGCCAATCCCCTCCCCCCTCGCTTTAGACAGGACGCTGCCCTCGCCGTTCTTTTCTTTTCGTTTTCGTTTTCGTTTCCTATTTCATTTTTGTATTTGGTATTCAAAAAGCAATTCGCTGGCTGAGCTTCCGTCTTTCCGGATGCTTAATTTAATGGCCATGTAGATTTCTTAGCCGCAACCTGAAAGTGCTCCCCTCTTGCGCGACGCGACCTGGGTCAACATGTTAATAAGCCAACGACCGAACCGGTCTGCAAACTGGACTCGGCATTGGTTACCTTTAATTGATTTGCTGCCGCTAACAGCAGCAACAACAACAATAAGAATAATAATTTTGAGTAGCCTTTGGTCTTGCGGCGCTTCCTCTTTTCATTCGCTCGGCACTCACCCTTGTTGTACGCGACTCAGTCGACACCCTTGTACACACTTTTTTTTATACCCATTATGATTGTGTTGTGTTGCTGTGGCTGAAACCGAAACTGACCTCTAGCCGTTCATTTGTTCGTGCGGTCAGTCGGTCGGTAGCCCTCGTCATTTGAATACTCACATACCCATGCCAGTCGCCTGCCTATTCGCAGTCGTCATGGACATTGAGTGACCTTTACTTGTCAACCATTACCCCTTCTCAAACTGAACATTGCTGCCTACTTTTCAGTTGTACTTTAATCGCATTCGTGTTGTGGGTCAATTCCTGATTAAGTTGTTATTTGTAGCGGCAATTATGCCATAACTTCCGAAGGGACGGAGGCTTTTTGAAGACCGGTTTGCAAAGAACACATTCTGGACTCGAAAGAAATGGAGAATTTATAATTCGAGAGTATATACGAAAATCAAGAAGTATAAGCTAGTTCTAAGTACTTTAATCTAATGTAAGAATTTAAATAAGAAAGATTTGTAGAACCTACGATTAGGTTTAGCAGATTCACATTTCAGTTAACTCTTTCCAACTTCAATTTGCACTACTTGAGAACATGTTCTATATACATATCTCAGTTGCTATATTCATTGCAGATTTAAGTTCAATTATTATATTTAAATATTGTAATGCGTTCACATCTATCTATGTATCTATGTATCCATATTATGTATCTCATTTTACTGTATGAACTAAATTCTTTTGTCACGTTCTCAGTATTTTCACGAGTTATTAAAAATTATATTAATTCGATGGCCCCATGTCTATAAGCATAATCAAGTGCAATTGCGATGTTTTAGCCGCAACGAAATGCAGCGAGTGCCACAGCTAAAGATGCGAATACAAAGAAATGTAAAGTTGCAGATGCAGATACAGAGACAGATGCAGATACAGAAACAGAGACAGAGATAGATACAGATGCAGATACAGAGACATATGCCACACATATCTATAGTTTGCTCGACCTAGGAAGTCAGTTGTCTGGCATGTGTTGCCAGTTGCCAGTTGCCATTTGGCAGTTGTGAGATCCCAGTTGGAGTCAGGCACACAGTTGAGGTCGCAATATTTAGATCAGGTAACATTATGCAGTGTAATCGCTTTACAGACGATCGTTGCACGTTTCGTGCAAATTGTTGCTGCATGCCAGACATGCGACTGGGGCAACTACTCCATGCTCCACATTCCCCCAACTTCTGCCAAGAAGTGTTGCACTTAAATGAGGCATTCTTGCATGCATGCTGTGGCCACGCTTTGCGCCACATTTTATTCTTTTATGCCTCAATAAATTGACCTTGTATGATTGCAAATTGGCCGAATAACTTGTATGTGAGGCTAGAGTTCATTTATGTATTTATATATACACTATATTTGTTGTTAAACTAGGATATCCAAATCTCTACATCATTCTGTGTTCAGATTATCCTAAGAATTTGTTATCTATGATGTCATCACACACACTCCCACTTCCACTCAAATCTCAGCAAATTTTAGCAGCATGTTGTGCGTGTTATCTCATGTAGTGTCACCCACCACAACCAATAGCTCGAGGCCCGCCCACACAACAACAACTTCAACAACAACGACAACAACAAGATAAATGACAGCAATTGACTTCATTAGCAGTAAATGTCAAATGTTCAACGCGTCGTTGCAAGTGTGGCACAGCAGCTGGGCCTCGTGTTATGTTTACAGCAACAAACAAAAGCAGCAAAGACCTAAGCCCAAGCAGCCCAGTTTCCCCTGCTCCCGCTCAGTCAATCCACCATCCCCCCATCGAACATTGCCAAAAAATCCGGTTAGCAAAGTTTCTTAGTGGTTTTCTTGGTGGGGCAGATAGAAAAAAGAAATTTGCATACGCATTTTGCTTGCATCGTTTGGCAAACAGACGACGGGGTGGGTGAGTAGAAGGTAAGGGAGGGATGGGGCAGAAGGCAGTGACTCCATTACGAGTCTGGGGTACACAATGAAACCATCAAAATCCAATGAAATAAAATAAAATTCCAATAAAAACATTTTGGCAAAAGGCAAAATGCGACATGCGAAATGCGGGCGAGCTCAGTCAGAGGGTGCTGAGGCATACTAAGGGATGTGGGTGAGGAGGTGCTGAGGGGGGATGTCTTTGCTTTTTGGTTCTCGGTGTTGACATGCGGTGAAAGTGTGCGAAAGTGTGACTCTCTCTCTCTGTGTGTATGTGTGTGTGCAGCCAACCAAAAGCTGTACACACACCAACTTGACTGTCCCTTTTCGACAGACGTGTGCTTGGGATTTGCAAATTTTTCGCAATGTCGTGGAAAACCCACTGGAAAAACTGTTTTTCTTTTGTCCTGCTGCTGATGTTGCCTCTGCTGGTTTTCTGTTTGCCTTTTGCCCTTGTTAGCGGTTTCTGCTCGGCGACTTTGCTAACTGTCAAATGCGTGAAATGTCAACATGTCACTTGCTTCGCTCTACATGGAATGGAATGGGGAGACAGGGAAGAGAAGAAAGAGAATGTAGAGTAGTAGGAGGTAGAAAACTCGCCTTTTGATTGAGGCAATCGACTGAACAGTAATCGATCTTGATATACTTGGATTGAAGAGTTTTCACTGATTGGCTTATCTTTTACATGGGAAGTAGGCAATTGTTCTTCTCACATTTTTAACTTTAAATCAAAACAAATTAATTGTCCATATAAAGAAGTTATTTTGATGGTTTAAGTAGTCATTTATACAATAGTTTGTAATAAGAATAA
This sequence comes from Drosophila funebris, assembly GCA_018901825.1. Taxonomy (NCBI): domain Eukaryota; kingdom Metazoa; phylum Arthropoda; class Insecta; order Diptera; family Drosophilidae; genus Drosophila; species Drosophila funebris. Next base: position 3,553,191 of record JAEIFK010000682.1, read on the forward strand.
GGTTAATCAATTGTTATTAAAATCGATAATAAATAATACATTATTAGAAGTCTTATTACTCCCTTAAAAACACTTCCAAATATATAAATACATATCTATATATCTGCTCTCAGTTGTCGAAATGAGAAATCCAACTAATCCATTTGATACGCCCGCGTTGTCAATTGCTCGACAATCATTAGCCCAACTCAAGATAATGCCTAGAGCTGTGACAGCATCCGCATTTATTCAATTGAAATTAACTCATTGCGTTCGCATTGTGTTCTAGTTTGAGTTTTAAGCCGCAAAACTTGTTTCGGTTTGCTGCTCACCTACGCAATTGAACAGTTGTTAACTTGGCTATAAAAGCGTCACATTAATTCGCCAACAGCATCAGTCGTCGACGAACCAACAAAACAAACCAAACAATCAACATGCAAGTAAGTGTGAGACTTGATAGCATTGCTTTCGATCTAACGAGCTACTGATCTTTGAATTTGAATCTGAATTTTAGTTCCTCATTTGCTTGGCTCTCTGTGTGGCTGTCGCCCAGGCTGGTTTCTTGGCCTCACCTGTCACCACCTACGCCGCCGCACCTGCCTTTGCTGCTCCTGTGGCCACCTATGCTGCTGCTGCTCCTGTCACTACTTACTCAGCTGCTGCTCCATTCGCTACCTACTCGGCAGCTGCCATCCCCAGGGCCTATCCTGCCTATGCACGCTCTGTGTACAGCGCTCCCGCTTATGCTGCACCTGTGACTACCTACGCAGCTCCTGCTTATGCTGCTCCAATCACCACCTACGCTGCTCCCGCTATTGTCAGCCCCTTCCTGAAGAAGAAGTGAAGAGAACACATCTCCTAACAAATACATTGCCAAACTCTTTCCATGTTCAACTCTTGCATGTAACAATAAACAAATTGTAACAAATGAATAAGACTTTAACTGATCTGTAAGAGAAGAAATAATACTGAAAGATCGCTTGCTTTGCATTGAATTAGAAGGGAGTCTTTAGCATATTTCTAACTCTGATTGAAGGTAGTAAATATCTCTTATATTTCCAGCAAAGTAAAACGAAGTCTTCTAAGAGTATCTAATGAATCTTAAAAGCTCGAATATTTGTCTTTTACATTCAATTTTCAAATCAATACACTGATTGACGAGGAAGTCTTCTCATATAATTCCCTAAGCTCGATAATAGGTCTGCTTATTCTTGGATATTTCAGAAGAGTTCAGAGCTAGAATTGAAGCGATTTCTGTAAGCTTGAAGTTCCACTGGACGTGGGCGTCAAATGACCAATCACACGGATTAATTGCTTGGCGATAAGGAACGTTTTGCAGACTACCAGCAGCTCGGGAGTGTGGCCTCTGTGAACTGGCGAACGCGCGTGCTCAAATAAATCATTTCTAAGACACGGCGCAGGCAGCCAGAGGGATGCCAGACACTCGTTGGGCAATCCATGGCGATCTCATTTCAAGTGCAAAAGTGCCGCAAGTGGCAAGAAACTACCAGGCCAGAGAAGGTGACTGCCACAACAATTGTGGGTGTAACAAATTCGCCGTCAAATCGCGACCAAATCGCAAACGACCAGCGAACACACAAGACAGAAACGGACCTCAGACATTAGACACTAGACACCGGACAACAGACAACAGACACCAGACCCCAGTTGCGGACCCAACGCGAATCTCCAACTACCCAGCTCGTATGTGGTATGGGGCATGGGGCATGAGGCAGGCGGAGGCAGCGATCGCTTCTCACACAGCCATATAGCCACTGCGATTGCCAAAGTGAAAGCCGATCCATTTGTGGCAAGGATGAATAGAAGACGGAGGTGGAGCTGAAGGAGGAGGAGGAGAGGGGGATATAGACTGTTGGCAAGGATTACAATTTAGACACCGGAAAACAATGAAATTGACAGCGCTTAAGCTTTGGGCGATCATCTGCTCAACCATTTAGTGGTTATTTGTTGAGAATTCTTTGCGGCGCTGTCTTATTATCAATCTTGAAGTGGGTAATGTTAGGGAAACAGGGTTGCCAGGCTCAAAAATGAAGTACATCAACGAATTGAATGCAATAGATATCTTGAATTATTTGCATTCATTTCTTTTCCTTAATTTGAATCGCTCTTCAACTGAGTTACTTCATTTAAGTATATTCAACCATAGCCATCTATGGGCTGCTCTGGCAACCCTGCTCAGCTCATTCTACATTTTCAGGCAGCGTTGCCATCGCGCTACACTCACCGCGAGTGGAGCCACAAGAATCACTTGCAAAGTGTTGCCCCAAAATGCCGCACGAACACCGTTCAATTGCATTTAAGAAGCCAAATGACCTCCGGCACCCTTCAAGCGCAACAGTGTAAAGGGGTGAGAGCACTCACTTACTCACTTATTCACAACTCAATGCCTGCTTAGCCAAGTCAAGCTTAGCCGGGCCATGGTCAGTTTGCCCGCTAATGGGAAGGGGGGGGTACGAAGGAAGAAGGGCAACCAAGTGGAGCTAACAAGGCTTTCTGCAACTGCTGCCAACAGTGCAGCCGCTTGCCTTACTACTGCTATGTCTGTATGTGGCTATAACGCATACAAATATTATTATATTTAAGCCTAGACTGAGTCTCATTTCGTGCCAGGCATCGATTCCTGCGGTCTGATATGATCGCTATGCTGAACGGCAACCTCGCACGCGCAACGGACTCGGACTGCGGCACTGGGATGTGGACTGGGACATGGACTGGGATGTGGTTGTGGATGTGGATGTGGCTGTGTATATGGAATTACTTGGTGCTTGACTTGCACTGAAATTACAGGCTTTGAATTCCATGAGTTGCAGCTGCGTAGTTATGGCCATGTTTGTCTATTGTCTGTTTAATGTCGTGTTTTTTTGGCATCTCTTTCCTTGTAAGTGTTTTGCCAAATTCGTTAAATTGCACGTGAGATCCATTGATAAGTAGGCATCTACTCCATGTGATCTAATGCTGACGTCTGTCCAGTGCATTCGATATAATATCCATTCAATTTTCCAATTGACTTGTAGCTTATATGTAATGCAGTTTGAACACAAATAATAATATTAGATATTAAGTTTGGCTAGAGAAAAACTCGATCATAAGTCTTACAAATGATTGCAATCTAAGATAAATATGAAATATTGAATATTGGTTATCAAATATTGTACATATTAATTACTAAAGCTATGTATTAATTAATTAAAGTTGTCACATATTCAATTCATTGTTGCTGTCTCTTGGAACCCCATCTAGGCCTTATTGTTCTCGCTCTTGACAATATTTACATGCATTAAAAATTTACATTTGATGGGGATTTGAATAAAAGAAAAGTGCGTGACGCAGATGATGATGAATAGCTAGCTGGCACAGTGGGACAAGCTTGTAGTTTTATTAGTCAATAAATAGATTTAGGTCAGTTGCAGGCAAGCCGTATTATATCGTATACAACACGCCACGGTGCCCAAAAAGGGAAAACAAAGAAATAGCAAAGTGCGTAGAGGTAGCAGGAGTGTAAAGCAATAAGAAATTGAAAAATCCTTCACCTTCGTTAATACAAATGACGCCCCGAGAGACCAGGGAAGATCAGGGAAGGACTGAGAAGGAGACTCAACTAAATAACAGTCTGCACACGCACAACGACAACAACAAGAAGAATGGATAAGAAACGTCCCGGATATGTTCCAGCGGATGCTGAGAAAGTAGCAAAGTCCACAATGCAGAAGAGGAAGAATAAGAAGAAGAAGCAGAGAATGAAGAAAAAAAAATTCATTTACATGTGGCGGGGAACATTGCGTGGAGGGATGATTATTAAATGGGTGGCATGTTTAACTATAAAACGAGACGGATGAGAGCAAGAGGAAGATGAGGATGAGGACGAGGGTGGGTGGCAATGAAGGACAGCTCGGGATTTGCATGTGCGTTGGGACTGTGCTCCTGCTTCCACACTGGAATGAGCACAGACAGGGGGGTCTCAAGTTGTTCGACTGAATGGACATGAAGAAGGCTGGGCTAGCAGTGGAGTTGGACAGGCTATTGGTGTGACAAGCAGCTGCTATGGGCATGAGACGGGTGCGTGGCACTTTCTCTGTAAGTGCGCCACTTGAAACCGCCTTAAAGTGTACACTGGATGGCTTTGGCCAAGAGTAGAAACAGCAGCCACTGAATTATGCAAAAGATTTACGCGCTGCCTTCGAGGGACCCCAAAAACTTTTTGTTGTGGGCGTTAGCTGCGTCGCCTTTCCCTTATATTATTCCCATTCCCATTCCCAATCCCATTCCCATTCCCCTCCGCCATTTGCCGTCACATTGTATAAACTTTGGAGCCGGACGCTCCAAACGCCAAACGCATGTGACAGTCATACACTCAGATCCAGTCAGATATTAGTTGAGTAGAAAATTTGCTTGGAGCCCACTGTGCGACAGTTGGCATAGACTGTCGCTGGGCGGATGTCAGAAACAAAACAACCAAAATTTGTTTCACAAGCCAGCAAAGCTCACAGGATTACACAGAATTGTGCTCAGCAGGCCTATGTGGCCAAGTGGCAGGACATTTCTGCGAATTTATTCGAAGAAGTGAAGGCAGTTAATCATTTTATGTGAGAGTACACAAATGTGAGAGAGAATATTTTGATTTAAGAGACAAATCAAATACAACTGGGAATGTTACTAGAGCAGAAAGAACCTTTTAGGATTTGTAATCTGTACTAGAAGTATTGTTACTCTTAAGTATAGTCTGTTGATACATTTATACATTAGGCTGTAGCTTTGTTACTCTTAAGTATAGTCTGTTGATATATTTATACATTAGGCTGTAGCTTTTGGTAGATCAATGAACTTCATATATACTGAGATCCAGTGATCTTCTGTTTATATATATTTCACAGTTTTCTTCTTAACTCCTATTGCATAGCATTATTATTAAGTGCGAATGCTCTTCAGTCTACTCATAAGAACTTCCAGCTGCACAGTAATTTGGCAAAACAAATTGTTTAGTTTTACTTAAGCTTAGATTTCCCATATCAATATTCAGGCAATTCAGCGGGGCCATCAAAAGGAACCCAATCACTCAATTTATAAGCAATATGGCGCCTAGCGGTCAAATGGCAATAAAAAATCAATATTGAACTCGAACCCAGGCAAGGTGGAGTAGTGGAGAGTGGAGAGGGAGGGATAGAGATCCCAGACTGATCCCAGATTCGTGAACTTAAATACGTAGCAAATAAATCGCATGCGATAGAAATGAGCATTGAATTCTATTAAAAGGAATATGCAAAATATTAAAAAAAATAAAAGGAGAAACTCTTTGATCCAAGCCGCATGCAAAACTCTGTAGCAGCTGAAGCAGCTGAAGAGTCCCCGAATCCAATGGACAGACAGTGGACAAGTGGACGCGGCAGGTAGAAGCCACAGGCAGCATCGGTAGGGGCGAAAATCGTTGAAATATTTCAATTAACTTAAAGTGCGCCGCCGAAGAGAAGGACTTGGTTGATCTGGAGATGGGTTGAGACTGAGAATGGGTAGCGGACTCAGATTGTGTCTAAGAACTGTAGACTGTAGACTGTAGACTGAAAACTGAAGACTGGAGACTGCAGGCTGGCGACTTGGCGGCTCTGGCGTCGGACAATAAACAATGTTTTGACAAATCGCTGAAAATTGAGTGCGCAAAATTATTATTTTCAATTTAAAAATCAAAAGCAGCTACCCAGAACAAGGCGCAGACCATCCCATCGATTGGCAGTCGTGTGTTCGAATCGCATTCGACAATGTATGGGTATTAAATTTGCCGCCTTGGCATGCCCCATGGCTCACGGGTTGCTAATGATTGCAAATTAAGAATTTAATATCGACATGGGGCTCAATGTAGAGTCGACGGCATGTGAGTATGGACACCACCTTCTGCAGCATGTGGTTATAAATTCTCTTGGAAATTGCCCTGGCTTACACTAGTTCCCATTATACTAAATCAGTTGAGAGCAGAGATCCGAATGGGAGTTAAGACTAGTTAAACTACTAGGACTAGGGGACTGATACTCCTTTTGGGTGTTTGACCTTTGGAATAGTTTCACGCCTAACTGTTGGACCAATGCAGCAATGGGCCGCCCACTTCAATCAAATTTTTTGATTGGATTGTTTCGGAAGCAAGTCGTCATTAAATCAAATATCATAATTATATAAACAGCTAAAGTGCGGGAGAAAGGTCTTTCGAATCGGTTAACAACGGTCTAAGTTTTGATTAAAATCTGTTTCCACTAGCATCTGCTAGGCCCAGCCTGGGTAACTTGGGCAACGTCGGTTACTTGGGCAACTTGGGCAACTTGGACAACTCGGGGGCAAATAGCAATTGGCTATCGCTGACTAGGAAGCTGCCAGAATGTTCACACATTCACCACAGTTAGCGCAGCTGCTCCTCTACAGTTTGGGCAAAAGAAGTGCCAGCAAATCAGTGGGTAAACTGAACGTTAACGTTAACCTGATTATGGGTATTAGAGCCTATAAGAAAGTGCCTCTAAAGCCAACTCAGGCATTGCGTTGCACGTTCTACTACGCAGCCAACTGATGCAGCTCTAGCTCCAGCCTCAACTCCAAATCCATCGCCATCTCCTTCGTCGTGTTCAGCTTCCAGTCTCAGCTTCTCCAGCTCCATTGATCCGTGGCGTGAACTATTCAAGTGTAAGAGCGTACACATTATAATGTTGATTATAATCAGCAGTCAACGGAGTTGAATGATTCTGGGAGGGATCCCGTTGGCCAAACAATGTCGAGCAAAACGCAACTGCAGCTCATTAGCTTGCTAACGGTAAAGGAAAGTGCTGGGCATCCTGGAAAATCAATAAAATTAAAGAAAAACTGGCTAGAAAACCAAAGAAAAATCTCTCAACTCTAAAAGAAGTAATGTTTTCTCTCTTTCTCACACGCACACACATACATATCTCTCTCATCGCACACAGAGAGCAAGCACATGCTAATGAGTGGAATGAACTCTAGAAATGCCCCAAGTCTGAGAACGCCATTGCCATTGCCAACTGTGATGCTCTCCATGTCTCCATGTAATGAGCAAGTAGTGAACTTCCCTGGTGGAAAGCACATAGCGCATCTTGAACTCAGTAATGAACAATTTGAGGGGTTGCAAGTGCAAAATATGTAAAAAGTGTCCCAAGAAATGCATGATTGACTTGTGGCATTTAAGAAAAGCTGCCTAAAATTTGACTACAAATTAACAACTATTATTTATTAATAATAATCATATAAATATAAAACTGTTATATTACTTTAGTCATGAATATGAACTCAGAAACCTGTACATATTATTGTTTATTTCTTTGCATTGTGAAGACACGTTTCTCAGCAGATTTCAACAGCAAGGACAAAGTCGCTTTCAATTCTCTGAAGTTGCTCCTCAACCAAATAAAAGTAGATGTGTGTGTGTGTGTGTGACTGTAAGGGAGTCTTTGTTAGATGTTAATTGTGAATATGCAAATGGAAATGGGCAATTCATAAACTCAATAGCTCGTACGAGTATTTGTATACCTATTCGTATTCGTATTCGTATTCGTATTCGCATTCGTATTGTGTACTCGCATTTGAAATCAAAAGTGCGTGCGGCTGTTCATGTGTGTATCTGTATCTGATTCTGTATATGTACATATGTATGTATGTGCGTCGTGAGGGAACGAAAAGGACATTGCGTCCCTTATGCCCTACACACATTCTGTAAATAACAACAGAAAAAAAAGAGAGAAAAAATTACGGGCTGTAATTATGCAAATTAGTTTGTCGAGTTTGCGACAGTCAGTTGCCTGGACTAAAACCAGGACGGGTACAAACAAATTTTTCGTTATTTAAAAAATACAATATCGAAACGAGAAATCTACCAAAAAAAAATGTGTAGTTATATTTGTATTTGTGTATATACATATTTAGTTTTGCATACAAGGAGCTGAACACGCACTCTCATTAATTTTCATCAATGAGCCGAACGGAACTGAGCCGCGGCTTAGTGGCAGCGAATGTGAATTTTTGCATATACGAGGATACGTATCCTGCCAGCGAGCCAATGACAGAGCCAGGCTCTCTCGAATGGGCTGCGCATCATTAATTTTTAGAGCTTAGCCAGATGACAAGCCAAGCACACACACAAACGGACGAGATGAGCCGAGGCCCAGGACAAGAAGGAGTGCGAGTATGAGGACGAGAAGGAGAAAGAGTGTGGGCACCTCGAGGCTGACTGTCCGCTTGACGCTTCACTGGCAAATCCAATAAAAAAGCAGCAGAGCACATCGGAACGACAACAAACAGGAGCAGCAGCAGAAGCAGCAGCAGGAGGAGAAGGAGACGGAGCTGGAGTATTTGCAGGACGAGGCGTGTGTGCCAAGACAACAACTACACAAAAATCATTAAAAGTTACAGCCGGGGTAAAGAGCTGTTTGGGTAGCAGCAACTGTGTCCTGTGGGCAGGACTCAAAACATCTCCTTAAGCCGCTCACCGCACTCCTCTCTCCCGCTTCCCCTCTCTCCATCTCTCTCTCGCTCTCTCTCTCTCTATCCATCCGCCTGTCAACATCCTCAGCTACATCCACATTCACATCAAACATCAAATGCGGCAAATGGAAGACAACGCTGCGAGTGTTAGGAATATTTATGATTTTCAAGGATTTCCTAGTTGACGTTTAGCGAAAACGAGAAGAAAAAAAACCGAATTTGGAATAAAACAAACGGCCAGACAAACAGCAGCGCAAAAGAGGAGAAGCCAAAAGCGGCTTTCACAAGATTGCGTAATAGTAAAAATCATTAATATTCATCGCATTTTAAAGTTAGAACAATGGCAAACAGCGCACACCACCAAAAATATAACTTTTATGCATATGCATAAACGAAAATAGCTATAATATATAAGGGGGATAGTCGGCAGATCAGATTAATTCCGTAATATTAAGTCAAAGTAAAATGGGGAAGACAAAGTCCAATTGAGTTGGCAGCCTTAACATATGAATAACGAATTAAAACTATCAAATATACATCCGAAAATATATTTAATTTAATATATTAAGTATTTTAAATAATTTTCTTATTAAATTAATTATTTAAAACAAATAATTGTTTTAATTTCATTGTAATCTATCATATTAAATGTTAAAAAATTAAAATACTTAATTAATTTATTCAGATAGTATATTTAATTAAATGAATTATTTGAAATAAGGAATATTTGTAAATTCAATATTAGTATTTATTTAAAACCAGTCGGACAGGCTACAGTCGACCGCAACCGACTGTCAAAAAACCCTGTACAGGCTTCTATATTAAAAGTATTTTGATAATAGGTACTTTAATTAAAATAAAAGTAAGAATACCCTTTTGAAACTCTCATTTAGCGTATGAATTATATGCATGCTTATAGCAGCTAACTTTCGCATATTTATACATACTCAATTAAAAGCTGAGTGTTACGACACTTAATTTACTTATGCTTGTGTCGCAGTCGTTTGCTTTCTCGCTCGCACACATGGTAAGCAGACGCATGTATCACAGTCGCGGAAAAATTACTTTTATTTCATTGCTGATTATTGGTTTTATTTATAAACCGATCTTAATGAAACTTTCAGCATAGCTTCTATATAATATACTTTAAGCACTTGTTAAGTTAGAAGTGTCTACGTTGAAAAATGTGGCTATTATTCGCTTTTTTTCAAATTGCAGGGGAAGGGGGGAGGTATCCAAGTTTTAAAATAAACTTATTCTGCGTATGGTATACAGGAACCTTGATGCCAAATTTGGTGTCTCTAGCTCTTATAGTTGCTGAGATCGACGCGTTCATACAGACGGACAGACAGACAGACGGACATGGCTCAATCGACCCGGCTGTTGATACTGATCAAGAATATATATACTTTAAGCTAATATATCCCTGTACAGGGTATAATAATCAATAAAATAATTACATTCTATAATAATTGTGTCCATTAATGTATGAAACCATTTTTGAATTTGCGCCAGAAAACAAATAAACCATTTTTCTTGTTTACACTTCTGGGCAAGCAACTGCTAACAATTAGCCGATTTATATAGATTTTCATAGTTTATGTATATAAACTTATGTGAGCTCAAATATAATGTAGTTTATAACAAAAATCACGCATTTCCGTCACGTATGGCACTTCCGGTCAAGCTCATGTCGAACAGCATGTGTTCCCTTTCTTTCTCACTCTCTCTCTCTCTCTACCTCTCTCTCTCTCTCCTCTGATATTATGTGGAAATTGAGGAAAATGTTGAATCATTTGCTTGGAAAATGACTTTTTAATATGCGACACACTTTTTGTTGCTTTTGTTGCTTGACTCCGCTGACTCCGCTTACTTTTCTAATTTGAATATTTATCAGAGTCGAAGTACGCATGAGAGTCCTTGAGTCAAAACGGAAGTGCGTAGCGGTCATTAGACTGGGCATTACATGTGCTGCCGCCACCTTGCAACCTTCACACTCTCTGCCCTCCCTGCTGTCCACACCAATGTCGTTGCACAATGGAATCAGAGTAGCACGCGTGCCAGTCCGACTGCTAAGCCACATGTCTCTGCAGGTCATGCAGCTCAACCTTTGCTAATTACCCAAAATGTGCCTTGATATAGCTTTTTTTTTATTCTTTAATATATCCACTAAACATTTCTGATGATTTGCATAAATTACGTATTGCTGGTGCTGTTGGAAATTAATGAATACCAGCTAGAACATGCAAAGGTTTGCGATATAGGCTGGCTAACACGTAAGGAACAGTCAGGCTTGTTACCAAATGGGTTTCTGATGGCTATCGGAAACTGAGCTACAAATGTTGTAATGTGAAGCCTCATATGCCCTGGCATATAATAAGAAAACATAATATAATATAATATCGTTTTTTCCCACCAAAAAGTTTTCCTTAATAAAATTAATGAAGTTCGTACGAAACTTTGGCTTCAAGCGGAGCTGGTCAACAGTTAATATGTCATAATGCCACAAGCTTTCTTTTTCTGGGACTGATTACTTTTAGAGCATAGAAAAATGTATAAGTAATACTAAATAATACTATATTTTTGTTATAACTAACTTGTTAAAGAAATGTCAATAGTTAAGTGTTTAATTTATGTTTAAGTTTCAATTTTAAATGGAACTTCTATTTGTTCATTCATAAATACTCACTTCTACTATTGTTATCGATAGTTTAAAGCATATACGAGTACTCTATTGTCTCATTAGCATTTTCTGTATATCTTAAACAAACATTCCCCGCAACACCCCACTGATTCCCTTTTGCATTGTTACCTCATTGTCATGCAAATGCAGCAAATGCAACATTCAGAATAAAAATGCGAAAAAATTTGCATTTGCCAGTGCAGTGACACTCATTTAACCTATTCATTCTGGGGCAGGAAACAAGGTCGTTTCTAGGTATGTATATGCGGTTATCCTTACTGCGTGTATGCACAAATCAGAGCAACGGCAACACCCAGACAACAATGAGCTGAATAGCAAACAATGCGAATTCTCCATGTAATTCAAACTCGGAATCTGTTTTGGTTTGTGTTTGCATCGGTTGCACTTGTTGGTTGGCATCCCTTTGCCCCTCATGTTCTGTCGAGGATGTTGAGCATGTCGAGGACTGCAAATGTGCGAAAATTGCACCCTTGTTGGGAAATGCAAGGGCGCAATGAGGCCTCAACGAGACGGCAATTGCGCAATGATAATGCATAAGGATTTTATTAATGACATATTGTTGTTGTTCTTTCCTTAAAAAGGGTTGCAGTTGAGCAATTTTGCGAAGGATATGTGGGAATTTTTCTTTGCTGGAAATGCCGTTACATTTGCATGACGAGGATTTAGCCAACAGATGTATGTGATAGACAACAGGGCTAGGGTTAGGGTTATGGCAAGGGGAATGATTGATAGAAATTAAAGAATGCTTGCAAATCTGTCAAAGAATCTTTAAATGTGTGTGTCCTGTTGTCAAATATCGTATACGTTATTGAATAACTATTAAGAAAGTCGACACATTACCCATTTCATGATTCTTTCAAAATTACTGCGAATATCGTATACGATATTCGAAACAATCAATATATTTGAATGTCGTAAATGATATTCAAGTGCTATACCAATTGTAGTTAATGACCCTCGCTACAATTCCTACAAAATAACACGCATAAACTATTAATTACGCACATTGCTAATTGCCTAACAACCGCTCGTAAAGCAAGCTCTCCCCTTCCTCTCAAGGCGACTAAAATATGCTAATTTATGCACTGTCCAAAGCGAAAAGTCAAATCAAATAGAACTATAAAAAGGCCAGAGGCAAACTGACCACTCACTTACCCCTGGTCAAACAGGGGTGCAAAGCAGACTGGACATAGGTGCCATAAAAATCGTATTATCATCTTAAATTGTTATAATATGAGGAATGAGGGGTTGCCTACTGTGCGTAAGTGTGACCAAGAAGTGCGGAAAAGGAGGGAGGGAGAGAGGTGATTTGTTTATTTGCTTGTTAAATGACCGCTGGTCAATTGAGAAAACCGGTTGCTAATGAGGATCAGCTCATGTTGAATGAGCCAATATAATTTGTGGGTTTTTCTGCATTATCAATAAAAAAAACAGCTTACGGATTAACTGAGTCTGGTCACACTGCCTCTGTTTAAATGGGGAAAATTATCGCTACAGTGCAGGCAACCCTGACACTACCCCAACCCCTAAATGGATACATCCAATGAAGCTCAACATACAGTTAGCGTATGATGGTGGAGGGGGGATGCTACATCTGGCGGCGACAGGGGACACATTATTTAAATTTTACTAAACGAAAATTTCGCTGCTTTCACTGAAAAAATACCCCAAAAAGCTGTGAAATTTGCTTGAAGGGTGGCCGAAATAAAAATTGGAAATCGTAAAAATGAAAAGAGAGAGAGAGAGAAGGAGAGATGACGAAGAAGAAGAAAACGCAGCAGCAGCCAAAACATTAAATGAGTCTAAATAATTTATGCCCAGCGCGAAGTGTGAGCCAGTGCGTGTGTGGGACAGAGGGGGGTTAGTAGATGGCGGAGCGGGGGTAACTGCGACATGTGCGTGCGTTAAATCTGCTCGTTTCTAATTTTTTTTAACATTTTTCCTCTTTGTGTCAGTTGTTGTTGGCCAGACAATATCTGGGCATTTTCTACCCAAAAAACACAACACCAACCCCAGCGGCAAGTGTAATTTTCGAACATTCACTGGCCCCAACCCCTGCCGAGACATTTTTTTACAGTTTTAAGCGTACTACGCATTGTTTGCATGTGTGTGTATGTGTGTGTGTGTGTGTATGTGTGTGTGTGTGTGTGGGTCGTACGAGTATATGGCCCAGACATTAATATTTGTTCTCTTTGGTCCTTGGCAACGCGCCCTTAACGCATTTTTTTAATGCGCTCACCCAGGAACTCAGTGTGGAGTCTAATGTGTGTGCGACTGTGTGTGTGTGTGTGTGACTGTGTGTGTTCATATATATTTGCTCATTAAGCAAAAACAAAGTTAAGCAAAAGTTTTTTAACATCTTCAGACATTTTTTGGGTTTCCGTTTTACGTTTGTTTTGCTTCTTTTATTTTTTGTTTTTGTCCTGTTGAGGACTTTTCCATGGTCTTCCATTTTTTCCGTGTGCGGCCATTGTTTTCTAATTGGAATACAGGGTGTTTCCACTTAACTGAAAGTAAAGAGTGAGCATTAATTCGATTCACTTTTATGACCAAAAAAAAAGGTACAACATAAGTCCAGTTTGTGCATTAATTGCCCTAAGTGAAGCACCCTGTTTAGTTACCCACTGCCCAGTGAACTGAACCTTGCACATTGTTGCTCAGGTCCCTCATTAATTTTTACTTATCTTGACGTCATACAATTTTTATATTCCCTGGCACTTGTTTATCTACGTGCTCACTTGTAGTTCTATATGTACGTAAGGAGTTTATCGCCTTGAACTGGATTCTTTAAGAATGGTTTGTGGTAGAGGTGGAATCAGGCTGAGAGTATGACTGAGACAGTCTCAGTTAAGTTTACAATTGGACAGTGCTTATTCCAATTTGAATAAGTGGTATATATACAGTCTTATACGACTTATGTGGTATTCTTATTATACCTCTAGTTTTAACATTATTTTTAGCATTGTTTGCCTTCAATGAACCCTGCACATTAACCAGTTCGTTGGTGATTTACCCTCTAATCTCTGCACACATTAAGAGGATCTACCCTCTATCTGCGCATCCTGGTTTACCTCGGCGTAGTAAACCACATCATAAGTCTGCTTTAATTTCAGTACATTTTAATAATTTTCATAATCTTAATAACAGCCAGCGACGCCATCTTGAAAATCAAAGTTAACGGTTAAAGTGGCCACAACGCCACAGCAACAGCAGAGCTGACGCTGACGTTGGCGTTGGCGTTGGCGTCGACCACCGAAAGTCAAGCGAAAAGCAGCGAAAATTCGCAGTATTTCATTCGCGGCGAGTAATTACGCATTCAAGTAGAAAAAGTTTATCTCTTGTCGAAAAATTGAAAAATTTTCATTTCATAAAATGAGATTAAAAACGCGACTTGTGAAGAGGAAAGGGGGCTGAGGCTGCCACACTCTTCTCCACTTCTCTCGACCACTAACTTCTCTCTCTCTTTCTCGCTCTCTCTCTCATTCTCGGTCAGTTGCCGCAAAAGCAATGCAAACCGCAAAAGCTCTCAATAGAGGCGAAGGGCTTAAATCTGAAAAGTTTGCTACCAAAATATTTTTAAGAAAATTACCAAAAACGTCAAAGAAAACGTTGCGGTGGGTGGCTGTGGTGGAGCAATGAATAGTGCGGGGCACGGAGCCAAAACAAGTAAAGAAGAGCATGAAAGCAAAATAATAATGGCCGCCAAGGCGATTGTACTGACAACTCGATGTAGCGGGTGGTGCAGGACGGTGTGTGGGGTGGGTGTCAAAGGGTTCGAGCGGATGCTGTGGAAGCTTAGGCCCAGCATTGATGATGCCACGCAAAGCCATCGACAACAGTCTGGCAACGCTTTGCTATCTCTCTTTCACTGTGTGTGTGTGTCTGTGTGTGTGTGTGTGTGTATATGTGCTGGAGTGTTCATCGTTTTATACGCACTTTTCAACCCTTTTCGCGCTGGCGGGGAAAAATTGCGTAAAGTGCGAAAATCGTTGTGTGTGTGTTGGTGGTGTACTTATGTACCTTACACACACACACAGACACATATGTAAGTACACGAAATGGTGTACATTATATACTCAAAACTGTTTCATTTTACGATACATATACAGAGTCAAGTTTGGGTAGTTGTTGTAGTTGCTGTTATTGTACTCGTAGTCCCAGGCGATGCGAAAGGGTTGTCTCTACAGCTCAATAGCACAAAATGTTTCATTTTCATTTCGGCAGTTATTGGATTTCAAAATGAAATCCATTTGATGGCCAAACGAAGCTTTGATATATGCGATACACGTGGTTTAGGCGTGTGGTAGTTAAATAAATTAACAGCCTCCGGGCCATGGCAATAGAAAGGGCTTCCCAGTGGCGTCATGGAGTGAGCATGAGACATGGAGCATAGAGCATGGGGTATGTAGTGTGGGTCTGCGTGCGGAAGCTGTCACTGGGGGACTCACTTTAAGCAGTATGATGCTCATTTACATGAATTAAATATGTTGCTGCAATGGATTCTAATTAAAGAGAAAGTCTTTGAATAATGCAAACTAAGAACGAAAGTAAAGGAAGGAAGGAAGGAAGTCACATTTGTACAGAATTTACGAAGCTTTACAGAAGTTTCTTGAAAATATTTGTAAGTATGGGGTATACTATATAGAATACTTCCCCAATTATTCATAATGTGACATCAGATATCTTCTGAAATCCTATTGGATGCTTAATATTACTGACTTTTCTATATTTTATTCACGAATACTAACAAAATCTTCTTTTCTTAAGTAATCTGCTTCTTCTAATGGGTTAAACACTAGTATTTTATTAAAAGAAGTTTGTTATAGTCTCTCTTTATGATTTATCAGCGTATTATCAAACTTAGCCGACGGCAAAATAGAAATACCATCTGCATCGCAATCACATGGCAAAAGGATGCAGGACGAGAACACAAACAACTGAAAGCATCATCCCAATAATAATAAAAAATAGATGTAGCTAAGCAAAATCTCACGCAGCTGCGTTTACAGAATGCAACAAAAAAGCAAACGAGTGAGGGGAATAAATAGAAATAAAAAGAAAATTTGCATATATGAAACCAATTGCTGTGTGCGGATACAGTACAAAAAAAGGATGCTGCACACTTCACATGACAGGCAGGAATAAAAAAAAAAAAAGAAGAGAAGAGAAATGGGAAATCATTTAACGAACAAAGCCGAAAGGTGGCAAATATTATTCGGGACTATGGAAAAACCTAAAATGAATCGCTTTCATATGCAAATGTGAGTTGCACAATTGAAATTTAATGAAAAGCTGATTTTGATTTGGCACGTAGCGTTTTGACAGGTAGCCTATAAATGCACGCTTCACTGTACTTCACAAAGCAGAAGTGGGGCTCTTGAAAGTACCCCCAATTTCGGTCGCCGTTCCTCCAACCCCCTTCAAGTCCCTGGTAATCCCATCTAAATGAAACGCTGCGTGTGTCAGCCCAAAATATTTAGTTGGATTTCTTTACTGTTTTCGTTTTTTTTATGTGCGCATAAATTTCAACGTGCAACGCACGCCGCATGTTGCTACAGTGGAACAAAATGGCGGACTCTAACTCGAACTAATCCAATTTATTACAGCTCCATAACTTTTTCCTATTTGCTTAGACACTGGCCGCCCCCTTGGCGTGGCTTTCTCTGCCCCTGCCAACGCTACACACTCGAGTCAGGCAGACGCTAAATGCGTCTTATTAGATGAGCTGTCTTTTGAGTGTATGTGTGTGGCATGTTTACCCTGTTGTGTGTGTGTATGTGTTGAACTTTGACTCGCCCCACCCACTTGAAACCGCTTCGCGCTTTGCGCTTCTCACTTCCCACTTCCCGCTTCAATTTCAAGCTTCTATCTCTGCCTTTTATGATAAATTGCATTTAGCAACCACCATCGCGACGCCGCGCCGTTGAACGCCACCACCCCAGCACCACCCCTGCCGCTGCCACTGCCACTGCCACCCTCTCTAAGGTGGTTGGACATCGTGCAGGGAGTTCGGGTTGGGGGTGCGTGTGTGTACGCACATGCGTTGCCACTTTTGTTGTTGTTTCTATTCCATTTGAGATATGTTTGCTGTGAGAAAGGATTCAACTTCTACTTGGTTCTGCAGTTAATGCTTCACCCTCGACAAATGCATCCAAAATGGCTGCAATAACTGGCCTATTTCTCAAAGATCTCCTAAATATAAAGAGTATACATATATTTAGAGCATAAAATAGAGTATTTTAAACTATTTTCATCAAACTTATTTGAGATACTTCTCACACAAATATTGTTATAGATATTCTTGCATTTCCAACATTGGATGATTTCGTATCTTTCTCTATATAATCTCGAGTTCTTTTGCCTTTTCCTATTTCTCTCTTTCAATTTATTTACATTATATATTTATACTCCGCAGAATAATTAAGAATAATTATTGCTTTAAGTACGTAAGCTAACTGCTGTCCTCTGTTACTTTTATAATTGATGTTATTTATTATTTTTTGCTGAAATACATTTTAAAATGTTCGTTGACTTTTCTCTCTACTCAAATCAGTATATATCTTTTCAAATATTAATTTAATATACTCGAACCTTAGAAACTTTGTGGTCGACTTGGCTAACGTTGCTTATAAAAGGCCAAAAGTATTTGTAGCCAAAGTCTGTATATATAAACAGCTCCCCCTCTGTCTTTGCCTACTTCCCTGTCCCTGCTTCTGCTCAGCTAACAAGTGACAACAAATTGCATAAAAATTTGTTTACATTTTACTCACAGCAATATTCCAAAGGCGAGGGCGCTGCATGGGGAACCAAGAGGCAGGAGACAGGAGACAAGAGACAAGAGGCGCTTATAGATATTTCTGCATTATAAAAGTAAAATATTTGTTTGGATTCTGGGTTTAGCCAAATGCAAACGCTTTTATCGTCAGCTATAAATGTCTATATGACATTGTGGTTGACTATCCTTGGGTGCAAGACTTGAATTTTCAAGCTGATTTCCCGCTGACAAATATCGCGTGTTTGTGCTGATCCTGCGGAGCGTAAAGTGCAGTTCGTTCGTTCAGTTCGCTTTGGCGTCTGTGAAAACAATGAAAAATTCATGCAAATGAAAAATAAATGCACACAAGCCAAAGGATAATGCTGTGCGGCAAGGAGAGACGCAAGGAGAGTGCAGCGCGGTCCAAAATAGAAACACATTTCATGCAGTTTTCGCTTGGTCCTTGCCATAGTCCTTGTGCCTGCCTGCAGTTCCCGCTTGGCTCCTTTGTCTGCGCCACCAAAATTTCAATAAATTATGCAAAAATGTTCGTGGTTTTCGCGCTTTTCCTTTTGCCATCAGTCCTTTCAGTCTTTTGGCAACATTTTACTTGCTGTTTTATTCAAATTTGCGTGCATTTTTTATTTGTTAAATAAACAAAATTCAACACAGCGCACAAAACCGAAATGTTTTGCACAGCTAACAGCGGGAATACAACTACGGGACTATCAACCCTTTCACAAGGCAGCATCCAAATTAAATTCTTTGGAAAAATGATCCTCAACCCCTTGGATTGGGAATGGCAATTCGGGGATCAGATCACATGTCTTTGTCTATCGATCTGAGCTGCTCAGGTAAAGGATATATGCGTATGCAAATTAGTTTGATTAAATATTCAAATGAGGTGCCTCTAATTTCAGGGGCACGGGTCACCTTCATGTGCTCAAAGGTGGTGCCGAATGACGACAGCTGCGTTCGCAGTTAACGCATATGTAGATCCTGTCACGGGTTCAGCTCAGTTCACCTTTTGAACTCGCGGAGAGAAGAACCAAATTACATCATCGATCGTGACATAAGAAGTTGGTCATATTGAAAGCATTTGCTTTACTTAAACATTGAGGAATCAAAGTCATATTCCCTTCACTTTGACCAAGTCCAAATAGATTCTGTTCGGCTTCCGAAGTATTCATTTTAATGAGCTACTCCAATTGACTTCATGCCAGCCTTTCTAAAGGCTATCCACAATTAGGTTGGGCCATTTCTACATTGCGTACACAGCCATCAAATCTGATGTTCGGCTAAAAAGATCTTAAGTGTTCTGAAAGTAACAACAACAGCAACAACAACCTGAACAAGTGGCCACATATACAATTTTCAATTTTTCACTGTTAGACAGATAACTGTGATTCCATGGGGCAACGCAGCGTCATAACTAGATAGAAATTACTACCAGGCCATGGCACGAGCTGTTCCCTCCTTGTACATCTCGGAGTGCATCTTTGGTTGTGCTGTTGTGCTGTGATCTCGCTGGCCACAAAGTGCCATATGCTGTCGATCCTCTTTGAGCAGCAGCCACAATACAAATGATTATGTTTATACTATTAAAGTAATTTACTAAAAATGACGCCCAGCCAAAACGAGATGATCCTCAGAACGGCTGCTGCCGCTGATCGAAGATGATCGTTGCGATCGCATGGCATCGCTGGAATCGTTGGGATCGTTGGGATCTGGTCAAAGTCAACCGCTTTGGCTGCAGGTTAAGCAGCCTGCTGTCTACTTAAGCATAATCTAAGTATGGCACAGCGATCAGGAGATCGCCAGTTGGAGCTTTATCACAACATTTTTGCCATGAAGATGGATTAGTGTGGTGCAAGTGCAAGCGCAGCAGATCGATCAACTTGTGGATGCCACAAACTGTTGGTAGCCAAGGTGCGAGATCTGTAAATAATGTGGCAAAGCGAACACAGCTCTGGCCTCAGCTCTGGCTGCCTGGGGGCAACAGCTGGGGCCATGTGTGCCGCTTGGCTGAGCTCAAAGATCGTTAATCGAAATCGCACTTTGTACAGAGATCTCTCTCTCTCTCTCTCTCTCTGTCTGTCTGTCTGTGGCCTGTACAGCTCTATTAACCCCCGCCGCTGATTTGGTGATAACGATCGTAGCGATAATCGTAGCGGTACTCTAGGTGCAACACATGTTGCACTTAGGCCACCTCCCTCCATCCACTTGGTATGTACTACTCTATTATTTTGCCTAATTTAGAAAATAGTTTTCCTCCACTCAAATTAGTATGATTCCAAGGTTCGCATTTATCGTACGTGCGGCTTGTTAAGCGAAACTATATCTTGTATCTGACAGATACAAAATTGCAGACGCTTGGCCAACATGTGTTTTGGCTCCTATATGGTTATGGCCAGCACTTCCGCATGTCTTCGGTTCTGAGAATGATGAAATGAATTGGTAGGGGATAGAAAGGAAAACAAAATGAAGGCTGCTCATTTCCCCCCTCAAGCGAAAAATACAAGTAAATAAAAATATTTATTAAATCCATACTCATAAATATGCATGAGCCCATCGCGAATCGCATAAGTCAATGGGGGCCTCTTCTAATTACGCCAAGGGTTTGAGACTACCAAATAAAACATAATACATGCTCAGACCGAAAAAATGAAAGGCCTAAGAATACGTTGAGCTCGTTTACCAAAAAAAAAAAAAATTAAGTGGCATAAATATGCATGAGGAAACCCTTGGAATACAAATCCAAAAACGAAAAGTAAAAAAAAAAAAGGAGAAATGTTTTCAATTCGTGAAGCTACCCCCCGCCGAAGGAAGGAAAGAAAGTTGTTTGCTTAGTTGCCGTGTAGTAGGCAAATACGAAAGCTATTTAATCGGACGCAAACTCATTTTATACATATATAAACCGGAAAAAAGGTTTACAATTAAGCGCAGAGTCTTGTCTGTCTGACTTTCATTTCATTTACCTTTTGGATGGCATTTTCATGTATTTGGCTTTGCGGTTCATTGATTAAAATCAAACTGTTTATTAGCGCCACCCCAGCAAGGGTTACAAATGAGAAATGAGAACTGAGACCCTTACCGATAAGTCTACCACCAACCACAATCGAACTCCTAGTTAACTGCTGTCTGCGTGTGTTTGTTTAATTGAGTTTTTCGGTTTCTTTCTATTTTCTCTTCTCTTCATTTCATTTCGTTATTTATTTTTTATTTTCGGGTAATATTTGCATTGTTGGTTTGTCATTCTCATTAGTGCATAAATTTCCGTATCCGTATCCATATCCCTGTTTAGGGGGAAACTTTTATCAATCGTCATATATCATCCATTCAACTATCCATCTATCTAACCATTTATCGTTGCGGCAGACTTGTTTTCTTACCACCCGCAAAATGATTTTAATTTTAGATTAGTTCTCAAAATAAAAAATAATAAAAAAATTATCGAACGAAATTCAAATGAAAATAAATACACAGTTCCTTCTTCCCCCCACATACTCAAAAGTATTTTGCCATCACATATCGTCGTCATCGTCGTTTTATTGACAGGCATGTCAACATACTCATGAGGTTTTGCATTTGGTTTAATATTTGGCTTGCATGGTTCCGGTTACTTAATTTAAAAGACACCCAATGATTATTGGATTCAAATTGCTTAGAACACGCGATTTTTTTTTTGGCATTTTTGCGCAATCAATGTCCCATTTTATTTACATGTTTTCTTTTTATACGGTTCACTAAATAAGTAGGCGTTGATCCGCTCAATCGGTCTGCATTTAATTATACCCTGTACAGGGATATATTAGCTTTGTGCAAAAAGTAAGTAACAGGCAGAAGGAGGCATCTCCGACCCTATAAAATATATATATTCTTGATCAGTATCAACAGCCGAGTCGATTGAGCCATGTCCGTCTGTCTGTCTGTCTGTCTGTCCGTCCGTCTGTTTGAACGCTTCGATCTCAGCAAATAAAAGAGCTAAAGACACCAAATTTGGCATGAAGGTTCCTGTATACCATACGCAGATCAAGTTTATTTTAAATTTTGGATACCTCCCTCCCTTCCCCCGCAATTTGAAAAAAACGAATAATAGCCACATTTTTCAACGAAGACACTTCTAACTTAACAAGTGCTTGAAGAATATCATATAGCAGCAATGCTGAAAGTTTCATCAAGATCGGTTTATAAATAAGACAGATAATCAGCAAAGAAATAAAAGTTATTTTTCCATTGAGTCGTAGAACAGCAGGCAGCACATGTGTGAGAGCGAGACAGCCAACGACTGTGATAGATGCGTCTGCTTACCATGTGTGCATATTTCTGCGAGCGAGATAGCGAACTACTGCGACACAAGCATAAGTAAATTAAGTGTCGTAACACTCAGCTTTTAATTGAGTATGTATACATATGTGAAAGTTAGCTGCTATAAGCAGCAAAATAATGAGAGTTTCAAAAGGGTATTCTTTAAACACCTGTTATGTTGTTACTTTTATTTTAATCAAAGTACTTATTATCAAAATACTTTTAATATAGAAGCCTGTACAGGGTATTATACTGCCGAATGCGGTCGACTGTAGCCTTTTCGACTGGTTTTCTGATTAAATCACGCATACCAAGTGTAAATATTTATAGAAACAAATTTACATTAAATATATTTAAATAATAATATTTATTTCTAGTATACAAATCTATTGCAACTAAGTAACTTTAATCTTTTGTTAATTCAATTCGTAATAAACTGACAAACTACGCTTCGTTCCCTTTCATAAAGACCATAAAGGAAAGTCAACTTTATTGTCCATCAAATAGTCGGAGTGCTCCTCTGCTTTCATATGGTCTGTGCTTAACAAGCCTTTCAATATAATTCAATGTCGTTCAGAAACCGAATCCATTAATCTCCCAACGCTGTGCTTTTCCCCCCAAGACAACCGAACTGACTCTGGACACTGGACACAAGGAAGGTGAAGTGGGGAAGACGAGAGTTGTAACCTCTGTGCGGTTTGGTCACATGCAATTTGTGCTACTTGTTGCTGCCTCTGTGGCAACCTTTCACAAAGGAGCCACAAAGCAACACCTTTACTGACCAGTAACAACAACAAACACAACAACACTCGGTATCTCTTTACCTTTTATGATGCGATTTGCATAGCGTTTAAGTTGCCGCTTCGCATCCCATCGCATCGCATCGCATCGCCTCACGTCGCGTATTAATATTTTAGTCGCCATCCTTTCATGCCATGTTTGGTTTCACATCTCTCTAAGACCCTGGTGGGAAGTTGAAGTTGGGTTTTGCTGGTAGCCCCCGGTAGCCACACGCAAGTCAAATTCAACTTTGGTTTCTCACGTGACACGAAAATCTTTTTTGTGCGCAACAAGTTTTTAACAAATTCTCGTTCTGATAAATGATATCGCACACAATTCTTGACTCGATATGCATAGAGTCCTTGTCTCTGGTCATTAATAATTGTTGCACAAAGGTGCCTCAGACTTGTTACCTCACACTCTACGGAGCAAGCTGAATCAGCTGAGTTGAGTTGCTCTTTAAACGATATGTGCGTATCTTTAAAGTCGAAACTATACGAAGTTAAGATCGGCATATTATTTAAAATATTAAAGATATACTTAAAAATATATTGAACAACCTTTTCTTATGAATATTATAACTAGAAGATGTAAATGTTTCTACCAACTACAACACACTGATCCACACACGATAAACCACAGACTGAATACCTCAAAAGCTGTCACTTGACACACCACATGCACCACTGTAACACACACACACAATTTATATTATACATAGCTGTGATAAGCGATCTCGGCACCCACAAGTTGCCACTTGAATGTGATGATGGATTATTAGTACGTGTTGCCAGCCCAGGTTGTTGGATGTACAGAACTGGCCGAAGGGGGGAGGTGAGCGTAAGAGAGGCTAAAACACACGAGACTCATTAATCCTGGACGGCAAACGGAGGCAGGACCTTTAGCTGTCTTGCCACGACTCATTTGTGCTAAAAACTTTGCGGCTTGATAAATTGCCCCAACAACACACGCACACACCACACACACTCCCTCAGCCAGCTCCACTTGCTGCAGGCAAAAAATATCTGTAGAGCAGCCTTAATGCGCCACAGACACAGACATGTGAGGAGATTGTGAATGGCTTTGGGCTTGATTTTATTTTTTTTTTTTATTGTTGTATTTCAACTTTTGCGATAGGTAAACACTTAACACGTTTTTGCCAGTTATTTTAAATGCTTCCCAGTCTCGCAGTCCTTCGTCCTGTGGCTGCTTTATCCGTCTATTTGCCAGCCATTCAATCACTTTGGCAGTTGGGCCAACGACCTGTGTTAAGAGTTAAGAGGAGGACTACCATCGCATTTTGATATGCAAATACTTGCGAGAGTTTTTAATGCGTTGTCCTTTGCATTTGTGACATCCTATTTGTGTCTCTGTCACGTTATTTCGGAATTTATTTCGTTTGTTTTGCCCGATTGTCACGTTTTGCTGTTGATTATTTAATGCGTTAGATTTAAGCTAGGAATGGGAAGGGATACAGTTTAAAAATTATGAATAAACTTTAAATTATCTGTGATATTACTTACAACTTAATAGAAGGGTGTCAATTTGTTCGACTTTTAACAGGAATATTGTGAAACTAGTGTATGATGGCTCAGAGATCCAACAAAATTTAGTCTGATTCGGATTGAGTACCTGAGCTGTACTCCTCATGCTGAGACAACTGTGCATCCTCCTCGCTATATTCAGTATCCTCAGAGTCTGAGACAGTAGAGTCTGGCGAACTGTTAATTGAGGATGGCCCTGTGGATGCAAATGATGAAATGGCCGATAAGCCATCCTCATCGCTATCATGATCACAGCGACAATCGTCATCACTGTCAGATTCCCTCAATTGCCTTTCATATTCCTGGCTATCTTCTGTCTCACTGAGATCATCCGCTTCTTCTCCTTCAATCTGCTGAATAATATAGCGTTTCATTGAGTTCGATTACTTTCGATTACCTACTTACCATTGGACATATATCATCTTTGCACAATTCCTTGAGCTCGTGCAGCTCCTTAATCAGTGTATTCCGCTCTATAACATGATATTCTCTTTGTAGATTACACTCGGTTTCCAGCTCATTGTTACGTTTGCGCAACTGAATCATTTCGTTTAGAACCTGATGCTGCTTATTCACAATAGTTGACATTAATTCCTCCAGATTCTCAATGGTAACTTCATAATCATGCAGCTTCTTCTTGAGCAGCCAATTCTCAGCACGAAAGTTGGCCAACTCCGATACGCAGACGGCGATCTTGGTATCATCTGATACAGGCTCCTTGGAACTAAAGGAGAACATGGAATTATCGATGTGTAGACCAATGTGTGATACCACTTACTTCTCGATTGAAGTAACACTCTGGCTTCCAGCTGGAGCTTCAGTTTCAGCACCTGAAGACGAGGTTAGACCAAAGGACACACGTATCTCTGTGCCATTCGACGCGGACGAAGAATTAATCACATACTGACAAATGCAAGACATTTTTTTAAATGTTAATTTATTATTATTTCTATTATATTATTTCGATGCTCAATAACTGGCATTAAGTGGAAATTAGATCTGAGAAGTATTCAGAATTCTAACATCTATGCTTCTGACTTTATTCTCTAGGCAAACTGAGATACGAGTAGTAACTACTACATTGAACAGACTAACTGCAGCGTCAAGCTACTTCCCTGGACAGGGTGAACACTTTACGACTTGACATTTTCACACTTTGTTGGCAACGCTCAGCGCTCAACGTTCAGACTGTCGCCTGGCGAGACTTTGGGCCAAGTCAAGCGACCTCTGGATTGTCCTTGTTGTTGCCTTTTGAGTCGGCGTCAATGCCAATGCAATGCCTGCACATCTTCCTCCATCTCCTCCATCTATCTTCCCGATTCTGATGTGCAAATGTGTGGTGACTACGACTACGTTGGGAACAGAGTCTGAGACGGGGACTGCGACTTAGACTGGGTACTGCCAGTTTTTTGTGTGCGTCGGTGGATTGAAGCGCGAAATTGGTTTAAGTGTTTGCTAAATTGGCAGCAAAATGGCTTTTTCAATTTTATACTCAACGTTTATATTCAAAGTGACGCTCTGGCGTCCCGTCGGCCCACAACTTTAGCCATAAAAACTAACAATTTTATTCTTTTTTTTTTGGCAACAAGAGGCGCCTGCAGGGAAATTGATATTTTGTTTATTTTCGTAGTATTTTTTTTTTAACTTTGCCGTTTGTTGACTTTGTCAGCTGAGTCAATTTATGTTAGCTGGGCTTTGGAACTGGCTCTGGCTCTGGCATTGGCTACTTGTAATTACAAAGCAATAAATAAATAGAATGCCAGTGTATTGCTTGACCGCTTGACCGGTTGACCATTTGCCACGCCCTCTGCGCATTTCACACGCTTATGGCCGACACTAAACGGGCAACAAACAACAGCGAATTGTTGTTGCCTCGACTTCAGCTCACACATATCATTTATAGCCGCGATAATCATGGCTTACACCCATGCATCCGCTTTTAGATACACATATATTTTATTGCTTCCCACATTCCCTTGCTGCATCTGGTCAGCCCATATGCGACGTGGTAAAGGTACTGGCTCTTGGCCATGGTCAAGAGAAACTTTAATCGTGATGCCTAAACAACGCCAAATTACACACCAGAGGGCGCTACGCAGTCCATGTTAACATAAATTTGTTGCGCCTCTTCTGTGTGGACTGCCCCCAAACTCGAATGCAGTTCGATGTCGGGATGGGAAACGAAGGGGGAGGGAAGAGAATGGGGTGGTCAATGCAACCTATAAACGTTCAACTTTAAACTAGACAACACATGCAAGCGCACATTTAAAAAGGCATAAGTCATACGTGGCTAATAAATTGATTTGCCAAAGTGGATTAGAGGTCATTGCTATGGCACATACAGGGTGTTCTCTTTGGAGTATACAACTAAATTCATGGAATTCTTATTCATTTCACAATTATAAATAACAGTCTATTATATAGCGTGTTATTAAGTTGAATGAATAATGATTATAATAAATTTACTGTACTACATTTATTTATTAAACGAAACTCATAATGAACACCCTATATTATGGGATCGCTTGCCACAACTCAAACTCAACTATTTTTGGCTTAACTATGTGTGCATTTGAAAGAAAAATTTGAGCACACGGAAACATGAGATGGCCATAACCAAGCAACAAGAGGTAAAGAAGTCGGCGGGGGGAATACGAAGAGTCGAAACGTTTAAAATGCCAGTTTGAGGTCTATTATTTGCTGGACACGAGCATATATTGATTGGATCGCCAATCGCGAAGGAAGCGAAGAGACGAGGAGACGATGAGGCGAGTAGAAGTTGCAGATGGAAGACGGTCAGTTGGGGAGCAAAAGCAAATTGCTTTAGCAAATACAACAAAATACTTGCAAAATGTATAAAGCGGCACTTGGATGCGAGTTGGAGCCTGGCAAATCACATGGTAATGGATGCACTGCGAAACAGAAACCGCAAACAGACAGCTGGGAGATGAGAGTTGGGTGTTGTGAGTCGGGAGTCGGGAGTCGAGAGTTGCTAAAACAGAAACTTGTTTCACTCGATGCTGGCTGGGTTGGCGGCTTCGTGTAGCTCAGCATTTAGCGTCTTGATCGGTTTATCACCGATTAATTAGAGTTTGATAAATACGCGCACGCCGTGAGTAAATAAATCATGACAACAAGCAAGTAACACTACCAGCGTAGGAGTCCCACTTTCAATTCCAGTTTCAGTTCCACCTCCAGTTCCATATGCATTCCAAACACTTCTGCACTCATGCGAACCATGTGCAGGGAATGGGGCTGCCAACTCATTTGCATTTGCCAAAAAGTAGCAGTCCAAAATAAAGGTAAACTTTTTTTTGCACTTTTGTGCGCTTTAGCTTTTTATTTCAAATTGTTTTGGCTGTCGTTGCTTTTGACATTCGCACAAAAGGCTGCCCTTAGGGACGAGGGGACAATGGGGGGGAGGGAAATATCTTTGAACATTGCTCTGTGTTGAGCATTAATTATGGGCGAAAAAAATACAAATCCTTTGAGATGCGACTGCTGATGAGCTAGGGCCTGAGATGTCTACGTTGAGGCTGTTTCCTGTTTAGCTGTAGCTAATTTTTGGGGTTGTCCAAGGGTCGGGGGTCAAAGGTGCTTTGAATTATGCGCTCGCTGCATATGAAAGCAAATGTAATTTTTTTGTTGTTCCATTTTTTTACACTTGAGTTTTGGGTGGAATATTTGAATGAGTTTGGAATGAGTTATGGTTAGGGGGATTTCAGAAATCCTTTTAAAGAAACAGTATATGCGCTTGTATAATCTAAGCTAAATTTTCCAAGCATAAATATGAATATCAAAGTGTTCAAGTCGCCGCTGAACCCATTTCTATATAGATAGCTACACTAGATTATTCTCTTAGTTATTTAAAAGCTTATGTTAACATTTAATCTTTTAGATTAATTTAATATTTTTATAAATTTAAAGTCATACTCATAATTCTTTTTATATTGCTCACTCCATAGTTCAGAAGTTTCTCCACTTTTTCCACAAGCATTTCGCTTTGTATTTGAGCAATTGAATTTAATTTGTGTCGGGTGCTCTTTTAATTTGGCTTTCAGAGGCAAAACACATTTACGTCTTTACGAGCTCAAATGAAATGTCTTTGGTTTATTACCGCAAAAGGCAGTTGAAACCAACAGCAGCAACAAGAACAACAAAACTTAGAAGGAGGTTATTATTATTACTTTCGACTGGAACTATGATTGCTACCTTTGGTGCATTCCGTACTCTGTATTCCGTATTCCGTACTCCGTATACCGTATTCTGTACACTGCATTCTCTGGGCATTTCACTTCTTTATTTTTCTATTTGTGTGAGGTGGCTTCCTTTATTCTTGCTCGTGGCACTGGCAAAAATGTTGACCACTTTCTGCTTGGCAGCACTTTTCACTCCACTCCACTCCACTTCAGCTGTTGACCATTTTGTTAGGAATCCTGGGTTCCTAGACTACGAAACGTCCTGTCCTTCTGCTGATTCTTGGGTACGTACTTGCTTCGCTTATTGTCGCACTAAAATTGTGCTCAAGATATCTTCGTTTCGGAATGAATGGGCTGCTTGGGCCAAAGTATTGCGGTTTTTCACATCCTTTTGCACAATTATCCAGATTTCAATATTACTGCGTCATAAACAAAAACTGACTGACTGCGACTCTTTACTTCTTTACTTGAGGTCGTGGCGAGAGGATAGAGTACAAGGAGAATGAGGTAAAACTATTGTTCACATTGCTATTATTATTTCTATTATTGTTGATTCAGAAATTTTAAGACTGTGCCAAGTGGTCGGGGTGGGTTTGCATATTTGCAGGCGACTAGATCGTTAGTCAACTAACCGCAGGCACTGTAAATCAACTAAAGGAAATTAATTTCTATTTCGCTGCGAAAGTGCTTGCTAAATTCTTAACTAATAATTTACTTGGTATTTTTTGATACTAATTTACAAATCTAATGCAAATACGCTTACAATTGAGTCAGTTAAGTGGTTAACCAAATTCAACCACCCAACCATCACAGCATCAAACCACTCATCCACATATTGCGAATTTCCCGCATGCAAATTTCTTCGCAAATTGGCTTCATTTGCAGCGAAGTGACGCCCTTAAATCACATGAAAATAGCCCACGGCGGAGCACAAAGGACACACAAGTGGCAAGGAAAGCACTAGCAGTCATTTTCCAAACAATCAACTTATTTCGACTGTCACACACCCGTCTCAGTCTCAGTCTCAAGCGACACGCGTTAACATTTATCAAAAATTTCAACTGTCATTTATTGCCTTCACGTTGCCTGTTTAAATTTTCCAACTTACAATTGAACATTCATAAGCCATGGTTTTCCTTACGCGGAACCCGCAAGAGTACACAAAAAGTAAAACCTAATAACCTAAAATTCGCAAAAGAGGCAACGTGCAAAAGGGCGAGAGTATGGGGGGGGAGACAGGGGGAGGCGTGTTATGACTACCCTCGACTACCCACTTGCCAATTTTCCGATGTGCAAGTGAAAATCTTTGATATGCCTCTGCCAACATTTTCCAGGCACCCACCCAAACCAGAAATAATAACAAGCACAACATGGAAAAGGGCGACGACGACACGTGACAATTGTTCTGTGTTTTTCACACCCCCTCCCCGCTCTTCAACAAAATACGAGCATTGCGAAAAGTCTGCAATTTCCTATTTTTCTAATGCTCGATTTGACGAAACGTTGTGCCGCAGTCAAGTGCGTAATTCGCGGTGGGTTCTTGGAGAGGGTCTCAGATAACACATCGTCAATGGATTCATTTACTTTGTCGGTTGGGAATTAACTGAAGGCATTTGCTGTGTCTTGATTTACTCCACTTAAGAGTTAATTATAATTATAACAAGTTAATGTAGATTAAGATAAATATTAATTGAATTTTTATACGACTTAATAAAATATGTTAAACATATGGATATTTCGAATATTCAATATACAATTATTACTAAATTGTGTTTCAATTAATGCGACTACCCCAAATCCCATTTGGGAATTAAAAACTCATTTCCAAGCAACTAAATATTTATTTGTTGGGATACCAAGAAGTGACATTTCAATTTATTGCACAATTAAAAAGTATTTCTCATATCCTGTAAGTGCAGCACATAAATTGTTCACCTACGTTGTCTAACTCCTTCCCTTAACTTGACTTTAAGCCAACCTGGCGGAAATTGCAAAGCGCCTAGCAGGGGTGCACCTCTTGCCCCAAAAACAGTTCCCAAAATCTACAGCAAAAAAAAAAAAAAAATACAAAAGTCTAAAGTAGAAATAAAAGACACTGCTCCCAGTTCCCCCATGGTCCATGGACTGTGGAGCCAGCCGTAGTCGTATCCAGTTGGCATCAAAATTATGAAATAAGTAAAAGCGCACTCCATGCATTAAAAACCTTTTAATTTGCTAAATCGCCTTTCCAGACAACGTCGTTGTTGTTGTTGTTGTTGTTGCTCTTGCCGGAGCCACAACGGAGGTAGCTGCATCTCATGGATACAAATGCGGCATACAGATACGGCCGTGTGTAGCCACGGCGCGACGGAAGCGGATGGACCAAGTCTCTGTGCATTTTTGAGATTTGCAGACGCCTAAAGGAGCGCTATGCCGCCTACGCCCAATACTCCATCCCAACAGTCGCTGAGGCGAATACATAGACACTTGGATTTGTACTTGGGCCTGGGCAAAGTTGAGCAGGCAATGCAAACACTCAAAAACCAACGGCACTGGCTGACTGCCGCCCCCGCCTCCCTGTCAACTCTACCTCCAGCGCCCTTGGTCTACATGTGGCGATAATTTCCACTTTATACTTTATCCTGACTGTAGACTTCAAATTCCTATGGGCGTGCAGCAAAATCAAGAAAAAGCATCTCCGTCTGTCTGAGTACTCATACCTCTACTCGTACCCCTTACCAATGGATCAGTATACCGAAATTTTGGCATTCCTCACTAGCTAAAAAAAAAAAAGAAAAATATGAAGAAACTTGACTGGAGCTGCCTTTGAAAGGGCGCAGTGAAGCAGACGAAATAATTTCACAAAAATCATAATGCATTTTAACTTTGAATACTCTAACAAAAGGCAGACCTACTTTGTCTGGCAGTCTGCAATAGGTCTTAGGTGTAAAACATCACATTTTAGTCAAGTAATGTCAGATAAAATACTTATAAATATATTTATACCCTGTACAGGAATATATTAGATTTGTGCAAATAGTATGTAACATGGAGAAGGAGGCGTGGCAGACCCTATAAAGTATATATATTCTTGATCAACCGAGTCGATTGAGCCATGTCCGTCTGTCTGTCTGTCTGTCCGTCCGGCCGTCCGTCCGTCCGTCCGTCTGCCCGTCTGTAGGAACGCGTCGATCTCAGCAAGTAAAAGAGCCAGAGACACAAAATTTGGCATGTAGGTTCCTGTATACCATACGCAGATCAAGTTTATTTTAAATTTTGGATACCTCCCTCCCTTCCACCGCAATTTGAAAAAAACGAATAATAGCCACATTTTTCAACGAAGACACTTCTAACTTAACAGGTGCTTGAAGAATATCATATAGCAGCAATGCTGAAAGTTTCATCAAGATCGGTTTATAAATAAGACAGATAATCAGCAAAGAAATAAAAGTTATTTTTCCATTGAATCGTAGAGCAGCAGGCAGCACATGTGTGCGAGCGAGACAGCGAACGACTGTGATACATGCGTCTGCTTACCATGTGTGCATATTTGTGCGAGCGAGATAGCAAACTACTGCGACACAAGCATAAGTAAATTAAGTGTCGTAACACTCAGCTTTTGATTGAGTATGTATAAATATGTGAAAGTTAGCTGCTATAAGCGGCAAAGTAATGAGAGTTTCAAAGGGGTATTCTTTAAACACCTGTTATGTTCTTACTTTTATTTTAATCAAAGTACTTATTATCAAAATACTTTTAATATAGAAGCCTGTACAGGGTATTATACTGTCGAATGCGGTCGACTGTAGCCTTTTCGACTGGTTTTATTAAATTGTTTATATTAAAAATAATAAATATATTTATATCCAATAAATGAATAAATAAATAATAGATAAATATATAAATATATATTGTATATTTATATATATTAAGGAAGTGTATTTATCATTTAGCAATGCGTTGAAAACATTCTCAAGTGTTCTTAAATATTGTTATAAGTTTTACTTCTGATAATAAAAACTGAACTCAATGCGACGCCTTAAAGCATGCCACAAATTGATATAAACAAATTAATGGAACGCACAAAATATCGCTGCATGTAAGAAAATAATTAAACTTGATTTCGAGCACAAATGCAATTTCATTTGGAAAGTCGTAGGATGTGCGGCTCCTGGCGTGTCCATGGCAATCAAGTATTGTCATTGCATGACTCCACAGATATTACGATGGAGGTGGGTGGGAACGGGAGGACACGCAATCGAAATTAAGAAAAGTCTCGCATTTAATTTAATTGACAGCACGCGGACTCTGACACAGACAAATTCAACCCCCCCACACATACAGTCTCTCCCAGACCAGTCAGACCCATAGACTTACCCACACCTGCCCGAAATACTCATTAAAAGCGTATTATATCAAGGGAAATGTCTGCGTTTATCTATCGATTTGTTGTTGCCAATGATTGTGTAAATTCGTTAGAATTTATTTGCGAAAAGAAAAAGCGAAAAATAAATAAATTTGCAAACTCATTTACCGCGTGAAAATCAAAAACTTTCGCACTGAAAGAACTTTATTTGAATGCGATACAAATTGCAAAATCCAGTCAGCCAAAAACATTCGAAAGCTCAGTTTGTTTTAACCATTTTTATAGACAAATTTTTTGTTTGTTTCATTCCCTTGGCCAGCAGTTCTTCGTTTTCCGCTCCTAGATGCGCCTAGACATCGTCTGTGGTTAGTCCTGTCCTCAGTTCTGCACTCAATTTAAATTGTCTCCTTGGAGATTTGAGCAGCTTTCGATGATTTTGCTGTAGAGTTTGGTACTTTGCGTGTCGTGGGTTTTATTTATATACCCTGTCATTGGACATTGGAAAGGTTATATAGATTAAGTCTTAAAGGCAGAAGTAAAGTTATTTTTAATTTAATCAATATAAACAGCCAAGTTAATTAAGCCGTAACCGACTGTCTGTTAAGCAAACTCACATCTCTTGCAGGGTATTTGCTACTCCATCACAAACGACAGCACTTCACTTCACTTATTTTCCCACTGAGTGTTTTGCTCCGCTGATGACTTGCCTGAATTTATATTCCATCGAAATCGATAGTAATCAATCGAATATTAAGGATAATTTGCAGTTTATTGAGTTACAGTTTATTGTCTAGTCGACTCTATCTCTATCTGTCAATTTAGGTCGAAGCTGACGCAAATTTTATTCAATTTTAAATCTACTAAAAATGCTGTTAATTATTTCTAAAGAGTTTTCCTGTGAAAACGTCATCATTATTATATTCACAGAATTATAAGAATGCATTCAAACAGAAAAAGTACCCACAGAAAGGATGCCAAAATGAAGCCAATTTCTTGCAAACAAAAAAATATGCACAACAACAAATGCTCTTTATAAATGGCTAAAAAGGAGAATCGTAAAAAAAAGTAATTCAATTACCCGAAATAGAGGGGGGAAGGGGCTGCACGCGACCGCAGGCAGCATGGAGAAAATCGCACGCAAAACGCGCAACGCACTCCAAACACATAAATTATGAAAAGAAACAAAAAAAAAAAAAAAACGAAATATTTTGGCCAGACTTCACCCAAATATACATCAACATGTGTATTAAATGTTTAACACGACTTTTCACTCATTAACGAAACGTTGGAGGTACAAAAAAAAAAAAAACAGGAATATGAAAACCGCGAAACGTCAGAGGGTTGGCTATGTTTTTGGCATAATTTATGCATGTGTAAGTGTGGAAAGGGTGGGTGGAAAGTGTGGGCTTAGCCAAGTGTTAATTTCCAGAAAGATGAAGCATTACAAACAGCAAAATGAAAAAATTAAATTTCCATCAAATGGAAGCAGCGAAGCGAGCCAATTTGTTTACGCGTTTCGTGCGCGTTTTAAAACGCGCGCGTTGTCTTAAAGTTGCGTTTCCCATGGTCCACTAACCGACAATGGCAAATGGCAAACGCAGTCGCAATCACAATCGAAGCCGAAGCCAAAGCCAAAGCCAAAGCCAAAGTGCAGACCCAAAGAATGTGACTCGATTCGCGAACTAAGCTAAAAACTGAGCCCATAATTCATATGCGCCACAAAGTCTGTGGCAATCAAAATGCCAAAAACCGCAGCCACTTTTGGACGACTTCACGTTCCAAGTTGGAGATGAAGCTGAAGTTGCTGCTGACGATGGAGATGGAGCTGAAGCTGGGGCTGGATCAGTCGCGCTGTCAGCAATAGACCAGAGTTGCAGATTCAACGACATAATTGCAGGCTGTCTGCGGTGCCTAATGCAAACAAACATGGGATTATGAGAGGTTGCAAGAGTTTTCAGCTATCGAATCGATGCCACTCGTCTTTCATCTCTGCCTTCTAGTTCCCCCCCCGCCCTCCACAACTAGTCTGACCTGTAACAAGTAGCTGGCGGAATGCTTTAAAATTGGGCTCTACGTGTTGGCCCCAAACGCACTCGGACCAGACGTTGATCGGAGTTGTCGATAGGTTGGTTGAGATCGTGCGATTGCTTTTCATTAGCTGCGCCACAAATTGTGGCCTGAACCCAAGCCTGAACTTGGCCAATAAATACGTTACACAAATAATAATAAGAGATCAAATGTAGTGCACACTGGAAGTGCCAGTTGCCATCATGTGCAATGCGTTTGGCGAATCGATTGGCAACGCCTGAGGGCAAATTCCCCATCCCCGTGCACAACAATATGTGACTCCAAGCGGCGAACAGCATTCGATTGCATCCACAGACTGTTGCACGAAATTATAATTTCACCTACAACAATTTGGCTCCCGTTTCCAAGCGCTACTACTTGCCTCCCCCCTCACTCCCTCTCTCTCGCTCTCTCTGTCTGCCTCTCTGTCTGCTATCTATATGAATTTTTCATGGGAATTACATACGTGATAGATTGTTTTATCCAACTCATCTCAGCTGAGCAGCTGGTTGATTGGTTTTCCTGCTTCTGTGATTGCTGGTGTGCGATTGCCATCGCTTCATATGCGACGTGACTGTGGCTCAGTTGTTGCTAATATAATATAATATTTGTAGTATATGGCTAAGAATATGCAACAACATGCTAACTATGAATGGGAATCACTTAATTTTAAAGAAGCCTAACGTTTGACCAGACGACAGCTGACAAGAATAGTAAGATATTAGGCAGCTTGAAAATGAAACGAATGCAAAAAAGTTAGGAAGGAAGGAAGTAGTAACTAATCCTTTACTGTAACTCAGGAGAAGGTGCGATTCTTCTACATTTTTAAGTCACGCTAAAGAGGTTAATCAAAATATTCAATCAAATCATTCCATGTTTCTTAAGTCACCAGAATATATTGTAGCTTATTACATTTCATTATATCAATTTGGTTTAACACATAAATTTGTATTACACTCAACAGGCAGCACAAAATTAAGAAATGGACAAGTTCAAGTACCTGAAGCCTGCTTGGTGGACAGCATCGTTGATTCTATTGATGCTCTTGCAGGTGACGAAGGGTGTATCGAAATACATAGATATTAAATTTACCTTTGTGCCTAAATTGATTAATCGATTCATGGGCAGAATCTCCGAATGAATACTCAAAACAAGCAAGAACAGATGAATAACTATAAGCACAACAACGACACTAGAAGACGAAGTAATGCGAATAAATGTATGTATATAGAAGTTTGTCTTAAGTACACGCAGCACATGGAACAATGTTCGAGATTAATGCGTCTACATTAAATAGAAATCTTTGTTGGGCAACCCAACAAGTTCTGGAGGCGGAGGCGCCCAGTGTGGACATGACCCCGACATGCCGCACAACAGGTGGTACAAGTTGTTCGGCTCCTACACAGATCCTATGCAGATCCTCAAGAGCGTTGCAAACTGGAGTGGGCAGTCCACATGTTGCAATTTCCAGAACATGTCAGCTGATGATTTTGGAACTGGCAAATGAACTGCGTTGGATGCGGCGCCACAAAGATCAAAAGTATGGCAAATGATTCAATGATTCTACGGACACTCGTCAATGTCGCACTGAGGGTCAATAATTGACCAATGGGCCGGGAGCAGGAGCAGGAGCAGGAGCAAGAATCGTAGCTAGACTCTGTTAATAGAGTCGTGATCAACGGCCACGAAGCAACCTGCAACGTACATGCAACAGCGTGGAGCACTGACCACCTACAACAGAGTATTTGTTTTGGGGGCTATCTAAAATTCGTTGTTGTTGTTGTTGCTGTTGCTGTTGCTGTTCAATTAAACTCTATGCCAATAAATTGTATGCAGTAAGCCGTTTAATCTAAATTAAGCGCCAGTCGCGTCAGACAGAGATAGAGAGAGAACGAGAGACCCAGGGGATGTCTCTCGCCAGGCACCGATTGAACGGCAATTTCCATCAGCTGCATCATGTGTCATAAACAAGTTGCAAGGCGCCGACAATGCGCCACAATACATGCCCCAATCCCGCTGATTCCCTACACATTTCCATAAACGACATCACAGCCATTGGCAAGTGCGTTTCCTGGTCGAAGGTGGAATCGATGTCTGGTTCTTCTTTCTGGTTCTTGTCTGCGCTTTCTGTCTAGCATTTGCCTACAGAGCGTAAGCAATTTTTATGCTCATGTTGCACGTAATCACCGCGAGCCGCAGGAGGTAAAAGGAGCTCGCTTAGCTCGTGCTTACAGAGAGGGGCACGATGATAGAGGAGGAAGTGGGGGGGCAACATTGGCTTATCTGCCCTCCAGAGCTTGGTTGCGCTGATTGAATTGCACTAATTGCGTATTAAAGCTCAGCGTTTCAAGGCAACAAATTGCAGGCAGCCAAATTGAATTACCCGTACAGAAGTCTTGCCACAGCAACCCCATGCTACCCCCTCGAATGGAGGAAACTTTGCCAGGTCCCGTTGCGGGCCTGTTGGCTTTTATTTCGCTTAATTAATTGGCAGAGCCAAATGTCTGTAGCAGCGCGAATGGTGCAAAAAGGAAGGCAATGACAGTTGGTTGCCCCTCCCAAGCCGTAAGCGCCCCCAAAAGTGCAACAAGAAAGCTGTCAACACAGCCAAAAAGAAGAACAGCTAACCCCCAAATGATCCCCTATGTGACTCCAAAGTTCCCCACAAATGCAAGCTGAAAGTCAAGTGTCCTTGGAGAATATGTGTGGCAAGTGGCATTCGGCAAGCGGCATGCGGCATGTTGCATGTTGCAATTCTTTCATTTTTTCGGCGTTGCCAAAAAAAAACGCATAAGAAACTTAATGTTCTTGAGGCTGTGCACATTTTTTTGGGGAATATTCGGGGAATATTTGAGTACGAGTTGTGGCAGAGAAGAGGAGCACTCTTGAGGCATGTTGCTGATGCATGAAGGGTTAATTATAGCACAGAAACATTTGATTGTGAAAGAAGCTGTGGGTTGGATGAGCAAGGAAAACTCTACATATGAATATCGTGGAATTCTAAAAATTTGACTTTTCCTAATGAACTCTTTGAAAGTATTACTAAAAATACTAATAGTATAATTTATTTAGTTTAAAGTTCAGTTATTTGTTCATTGTATATTATTAAACTTACCTCAATGCCAATAAAAATAATAATAATAAACTCTACTCCGTTGTGAGGCATAAGTCCCCTATGAGCTTGGTAAGTACACAAAGAGCCGAAAAACTCAACTCATTTGTTGTATATCCCAGTGGAGAGCCTGTTGGTTTGTTTCTTATGCTCGTTATAACAACATTTTTGCTTAATTAACACAACAAAGCAACAAAGCAGCAAAGCAATGCCCAAAAAATATGGCAAATGCTGTAAAAGGAGCAAAAAGTGTAAGTATCCTCTATGCAGATTGAAATATACCCCTAGAATCTTGCATTACCACCTGCCAGACGGAGGGAGGGATGCGAGTGTAGCTTAGGTGTGTGGGAAATATCATAGAAAAACCAGCCGAAAAGACTACAGTCGACCGCATTCGACAGTATAATACCCTGTAAAGGTTTCTATATTAAAAGTATTTTCATAATTGGTACTTTGATTAAAATAAAAGTAAGAACCTAACATTCTTTGCATGCTTATAGCAGCTAACTTTCATATTTATACATATTCAATAAAAAGCTGAGTGTTACGACACTTAATTTACTTATGCATGTATCACAGTCGTTCGCTGTCTCGCTCGCACACATGTGCTGCCTGCTGCTCTACGATTCAATGGAAAAACAACTTTTATTTCTTTGCTGATTATCTGTCTTATTTATAAACCGATCTTGATGAAACTTTCAGCATTGCTTCTATATGATATTCTTCAAGCACCTGTTAAGATAGAAGTGTCTTCGTTGAAAAATGTGGCTATTATAAGTTTTTTTCAAATTGCGTGGGAAGGGGAGCAGGTATCCAAAATTTAAAATAGACTTGATCTGCGTATGGTATACAGGAACCTTGATGCCAAATTTGGTGTCTCTATCTCTTATAGTTGCTGAGATCGACGCGTACATACAGA
Organism: Drosophila funebris; assembly: GCA_018901825.1. Classification (NCBI taxonomy): domain Eukaryota; kingdom Metazoa; phylum Arthropoda; class Insecta; order Diptera; family Drosophilidae; genus Drosophila; species Drosophila funebris. The sequence continues at coordinate 3,592,389 of JAEIFK010000682.1, forward strand.
CGGACGGACGGACAGACGGACGGACGGACAGACGGACGGACGGACAGACGGACGGACGGACAGACGGACAGACGGACGGACGGACAGACGGACGGACGGACAGACAGACAGACGGACATGGCTCAATCGACTCGGCTGCTGATGCTGATCAAGAATATATATGCTTTGTAGGGTCTGCAACGCCTCCTTCTGCCTGTTACATAATTTTGCACAAAGCTAATATATCCCTGTACAGGGTATAAAAAATAGAAGAAGAAATATCAGGGGCACTCACAATGTACTGGCAGCTACCGCTCTTAACGCCAGCCGCGTCTCTGAAACGTTGCCAGACAAAAAGAATTTATGTTTTCTTTTCATTTTGTGTTTTACATTTCACATTTTACATTTTACATTTGGCATTTTATACCGAGAAACAAATGAACAACTAAATTGTATACAAATTTCTATAGACTCGTTGCATACTTAAAGGCATATAAAAAGCAAGAAAAGATTTGAAGAACGTAAAAAGGAAAAGACAACGCGTTTCAAAGTGCAGCCAAAATAAAACACGAAATGCATTTCCCAACGTATAATAAAAAAAGGGTTCTTTGAATTAATACTTTTTCGATTTGCTTTGTTTCAGTCTGCCTGACAGCTGAGTGTGCTGAAGTTGCAAGTATGGGGCAAGTATCAGCACCTTAAAAAACGAGAGAGGTCTTTCAATTTAATACTTAAAGCATGGCACTTTAATACAACTAAGTTATAAGAAAATATGTAGCAAGAATTGTTCAATTGTTATCAGTTTAGAGCTATATAAACAGCAGCAGTTGATGTAGCTCTCACAACCACTGCAATTCACAGCAATTTAACATAATTGTTATTTAAAGAAACGAGCTGTTACTAGGCTTAAATGAATGTTACGCTACTTTGTTTAACACTTGTTAAAGACAAATTCCATTTGATGTAAAAGCGTGAAATTCCTGCATAGCGATCTGCTGTAATTTTCCAACTATGCCAATTAGTCTAACTCACATGCTAAGAAAAAATCGGAGTTTGGTCAGCCAACTGGCGCCATGAAAATCCCATAAATCTTATTCACATTCGACTACACACACTGGCGTATAGCAATAATTTTTTTTTTGGAGCATGCATGCAACAATAACTCCATCCAAGCTGACCAACAATAGCAACAACAACAATAACAACAAATTGTTGAACAATTTTCCAATTTTCACATGCGAATTATGGGCAGCCTCCCATAACGATTGCTGGAGCATAACCCACCGCAGTTTCCATGGTAGATATGAATTTTGGAGTGATTGATAGCATGTTATGAGTTAACATGCTATTATTAGACCGCAAGATGCTACCAACAACAGCAGCCACCGCAGCAACAGCAACAACAACAACCGCAACTGAGATCGCATTTGGAAAAGGCAGTCGGAGGATCGGTCTAACCAAATGTTTACTCACGACTTTTCACGACGTCTCTGGGCTTTGGATTTTTCGTCATATTTGCCAAAAGTGGAAAATTGTGCAAGAGAAATTGATTTCACATGATTTACGTGCAAGTTTTCGCAACAAAAACAACAGCAACAACGGCAACAACAACAATAACCAGCAGCAGCAGCCTAAAATAATTTCTAATGTCATGTTGAGGCTGCTGTTGAGGCTCAGGCAGCTCACCAGGGGGGAGGAGGCGACATGGTCAGCAGTTTGGCATCACAAATCAATACCGATCGAAGTCAACAACAAATCGATAATCACAAGCCAACAAAAACAACAACCAAACTATGCTCGTTAAGCGGCCAATAGATGGCGCTAGTGATTCGTGGGGCGGCCGAATCATGAGCAGTTGTGGCTTAGACAGTTAACTGGTAGTTGGTCAGTTGGCCACATCGACATTAACTGAATTTATTAGCATGCACTGCATTTCAACCTGTTGATTTGCAATCATGCTTGCATATCCATTCGATAGATTTTCAAAATCATTTGTACTTCATATGCATTTCCGCTTCTGGCAAATGTCAAAGACAAATATCGTAGTGCCATTAAAATTCAGTTGGCAAGCTACGGGCAAAGTCAATGTCAACAAATCAATAAATGAATGCAAAATATAGTATAACAACAAAAACATAAGACTTGTTGCCAGTCTTATATGTGGTAAGCACGTAAATATTGCATAATAAATGAGTTTATAGATATTTTGTATACTTAAATATTTAAATAATATATGCATAACTGTTGTATACTGTTAGTTTAACTGTGATTGGTTTCTTTACGATCTAATCGGATTAAAGGTCACACAGTTGCACAGAAAGAGAAGTCTCTTAAAGATACATCCGAGATACTCTTCTGACAATTATTATTAAATATAATAAATATACAAAATTAATAAAATATATATTGCTTATATTATTTAAATTCAAATTAAATCATTTATTTTCCATCTTAAGTTTTTCTTCTGCTCAACAATTCATAAAGTTCTGATTCTGCCAACTCTATCATTGTTCATCAATTTAACAGCGTATCTCAGCGCCTAGTATACCCAAGCACCTATCCGATTCTTTTATGGATTGGCTTGTTGACATATAAAACAGACGGTGTGATCTTTGAAGCCAGAGAAAATCTTAATTAAGATTTGCTTTGCATTTTGCGAATCATTCAGCCAAACCAGTTCCGAATACACTCACAACCCAATTACACACCCAGTTTATGACTTGCCAGTTTAAATGAATGTAAGTAGAACGAGAGCATAACATAAACCAGACTCTAAAAATATCTGCAGGCAATTGCTCTCATTTATAGTGCAAACATATATACATATATTTATATTAAACTGTCAATTCGCGTACTTAAACTATGTTCGATTGAATGAAAAACTAACCGAAACTCACCTGAATTTCACCTGCTAAACGCAACTTTCGACGCACAGAGTTCAGTAATTCAGCAAAGCCGCAGAACCAGTTCCCATAAATTGCAAATTATTTGCTTTAAAAACGCAAATATAAATAAAAAAAAAAGAATCCCAAAGACAAACACACAAATTGATTAACTGTGAAAGATGATCAGGAGTGCTCAAGATATGTCCGTCATGTCAAGTTTGGCGGCATCTCCAGAAGATGCCTCAAGGTGCGTGCAACACCACTTAAGGTGATAACTTAATTAAAATTGTATACATTTAAAGCGATAGAAGAGGTTCCCAGTGAAAAGTGAGAGTCCAATGGGGCGACGACTCGGAGAGAAATTATAACAGAAGCCCAGACCCAAAACGAGGCTCCACTTAAAAGACAACAACAACAACATTAACAACAGAAAAAATACTGGTTTTTGGCGCTTGCTTATTCAGACAAACATAAAACTGTCAATCCAAAGAGAGACCCCCCCCCCCTTCGCCATGCCCCCGCTTCTAGAGCTTTAAAGCAGTCTGTGGCCGCTGGCTGCTCGTCTGGCCGGCTGGTTTCTTGGCCCGTACGCTGTTGGCACTTAGCATGCGCATGCGCTACCGTTTTCTTGGCCAGTTGTATTTTAGCCATTAGCACGTTCGGAGCTGGAGTCTCGCCTCGAGTCGCCTCAAGTGTGAAGTCATAGAGAGTCCAACAAGTATCCAACAATATACAACGAACAACTAACTGATAGTAGAAACTAAAAGTGATTTTTAATCTGGCTTGTGAATTTAGATTACTCGTTGTTTACCGCGTAAGCGTAAGCGAAAGTTGCGTGCAAAAGTGAGCTGAACAACAAAACTGATCAAAGAAACAAAACAAATAAAACAAACAAAAGCGTGCAATATCAACAACTACAACAAGAACAACTAAAGCAACTAAAGCAACCTTCGTGGAGTCCACAACACAACGATCTGCTCAAAAATGCCATCAGCCAGTTCCCATTCACGCCTGTTCTTCTACCTGCTGTGCGTCGCATCTCTTCTGGCCGTCTCGAAATCGGATACCGGTAGTACAAAGAACTCCTACTTTATGTCGTATTTCTACTATTTGATTGTTAACTTTATCAACCCATTTGCAATGCCAATTTTCTATCGCTTTGTTAATGTTTGCCTAACATAACAAACAGCTGGGCATTGACACATCCAAACGAATTTAAAATTTAAGATTATGTATATACATCTCTATATATATATATATATAAAGTCCAACTAAAACTGTAAATATCTCCTACACTAAGACTGCTATTTGAGTTCAAATGTGATTGGCTAAATGGGTTATTTGAATAGTTATAGTTAGTTATAATGGATTTCCTTTTGTCTAGTATTTTGTACTTGTACCTGCAACTTTGTGATAACTTCGATGAGGCAACTTGATAATATAATACGACAATAAAATGTATAAATATTAAAAAATTTCTAATTTGTGATGGTGTTTTATTTGTATATATAGTTTCATAAATTTAAATTAAGTTATCACATAGATATTTTAATTCATTTGATCAACTTATGTTATTTAACCTTGTATATGTTCATTCTGCCCTGACCAAAGTCATCAGTGCAGCAATTCTTTTTGCTATTGCTGATTATTATTATAGTCCAAAAACGCTAAAAGAAAAAAACAATCTACGATCAGGGGAGCGAATGCCAAATACCACATAAAAGATCAGAGGCGCCAATTAAAAATTATACAATAACAAAGGTAGGGGCAAAATACAGCTCGTAAGGGCCATAACAAGTTACAGCAAAAGACGTGACGCGCCGTCTAACCAATGCCAATCCCCGACTTCAACTGCAACTATAGCATAGTTGTATACCGAATATCGGCTATAAACAACATAGTTAAAGCCACATAAAACACATTCACAGCCCAACATTAATCACCCGTCCACGTTCTCAGCGTACTTGAAGTTTGGTTTTTGGCTTTGTCTTGACTTGACGTTGTGGCTTTAACGAATTAGCACATTAGACGTATTAAAGGCATATTTTATACATGATCTTCAAGCATTCTTAATTATATATCCAACAGAGATGCCTCCAAAACCCGCCAGAGAGTCAGAAAACGCAAATGCCTTATCAATAGATGGCGAGAGAGATGGAGACAGAGCGTAAGCTCAGATGAGATACCAGTTTTTCTCCCTCCGTCTCACTGTCTGTTGTGAGCGCTACTTGGCGCTCTTGTCCATGATCTTGACCACGAAGACAACTCTCTGAGCCGACCCTAGCCGATCGGCTTGGCATGTGGCCGATTCGCTGGTCTCATTGACATCAAAAATACTCCCAAGTCTCGTTAGCTCTGCTGCTCAATTTGCTTCATTTGGAGGCAGTCAAGGTTAATAGTTGAAACTGTTAGACGATGGGTTTTGTTTTTGTTTTGTTTTGTATTTTTTTTTTTTTTTTTGGTAGTTTCCTAACAACGCGACGATTGCCGGCTGCGTCAGGGGCTTTGACGCGGAACTGTTTAAAATGCGGAAGTTCACGCAAGATGACTGAGCTAAAATTATAGATTTTTTGTTTATTTTGTAGTAGTTGTTGTGCCACCAGTTGTTTATTGTGAATGTTTTGTAGAGAACTTGAGCTACTAATCTCGTTTTATCAAAGAAGTTTCTCCACTACGAAGCTTATTTGTCTATAAATAAACATAGAGAAGTGAGACAAGGGAACTTATGCTGTGTTGTATATATGTAATCATAGAGAAATGTTATGCCTTCTCACAACATCATTCATTACTGTATACATCTCTCACATCCTTTTCGCAATCCACTCGCAGTGTCATTGCAGCCTCCAGCCGAGGATTTGGCCTATGATGCTGCCCTCCAGTTGGGCATATTGAACCATCGACTCAATCAGCTGGCGCATGAGGAGGAATCGCGACAACTTGGTATTACGAACTTCACGATTAACAATCTTGTTAGCCGCATACCCTGTAATTGTGATACAGGTCTATGCAAATGCTGTGCGGGTAAGTAAACATCAAACTATTGAACTGAATGAATTCATTTTTAAATGACTTACTTATTACAGGATTTCTCTCGGTGATTGGCATGAACAGCTGCACTGAAGTCGCCTACCGTCCTGAGGAGTTCTCCTTTGAGCTGAGAATGAGGTTCAATAACAACATTTGGTTCCGCCGCAAGGTATCAGGCCAGAATCCTCCACCCTTCTGCTTTAGACCACCACGTTTCAACTTTGCCCGCGCCTGCATTCAGTTCCATGACATTTGGTTTGTTGGTCGCAATATGCATGTTTGCATGTACATGTCAGGGGAGTTCCAGGGATTCGAGCTCTTCGAACGGTAAGTTGCTTTTAAAGTTATATAAATTCTTCAGATGGCTGCAATCTTTGTCTATCTTCAGCAATTTTGATTGCCTTTTGTTTGGTGATCATGGGGTTAAGATTGTGCCGCCCGAGCAGGGATATCCGGTGAGGCCCAACGATGTGGACATTGATGATGCCGAGGATGAAATCGAGGATTACGATGAGAATGTTGTGCGCAGCTTAGCTGAAAAGATGATAGCCGATTGATCTGCCAATAGTATATACAATGCATTGTCTCTCTACGCTTTATTTATTGTCACTCATCATCATTGTTAATTTATTAAAACATCTGAAACGCTTTGTGGCATGTCCTTTTATCCTGCGGCACTTGCGGCACTGCTTAATCACTTGAATGCAAAGCTCCGGCCAAGTGGCCACCTGATGCGCCCTTGCCAAGTGTGAAAACTGCAAAAGGCGACGTGTGATGTTCAAAGGAGTACCACAATCTCAGCGTGCCGCAATATCTCATTCTCCTTCTCCATCTCATTCTCCTTCTCCTTCACAGTCGCTGTACCCCTTCATTGACACAGCCAGAACATGTGCAGTCGGCGCATCTGCATCCTGTTGCGCCTCTCGTCCTGGCAAGCATTCAAGTGCAAAACAAAACACAAAGCGCATTCAAATTCTAAAGGATAATGCAAGCGGTTGCACTCTGCATGTGCAACTGCAGTCAGTGCTGCAGAGCGTTAGGGGTTTGGTGGAGGGGGCGTGGCAAGGGCTTTGGCATATGCAGAAACACGTCGACTGACGGAGCTGAAGCTGGAGCTGCTGCACTTCGTTTGACTCGCAGTTGACTGTAATAAAGGACTATTTAGGGCATTTGCCAGGCGTCTGACGAGAATGCAATCAACACAGAAGCAACAGGAGCAAGCCACGATGCAGGACGAGAGCCAACGAGCTGCTGCAAAGTATTATTTCGCACTTGAGGCCACAAATGGAGGCTGCATTCAAGTGGATGCGGTCCACTTGGGGTTGGGGCAGAGTCAGGTGTCATGCAAATGAAAATGAAAAGGATATGCAAGGATATGCATGTGCATTGCATGTTAACCACTTGTGGCCTTGAGTGGCGGATTCCAAATGGATGTTAAATACAATGAGCTGTAAATTAGCTTCATAATTGGCTGAAGTTGTAACTTACAAGCAGAGAGAATGAGAATATACAGAGCTAGATTTTCCCATAAGCAATTTTATTTGACATTAACTTGTTGTTGGATCTTTCGATTTGCGTGAAAACATCTCATGGAAAACATTATTAAACAGACTAAACATTAATATAAATTATGCAGTTATTTATATATTGACAAGTAACTTATTCTGTTGTCTTTCGGCTCTATTAAATGAAGCTTTACATTTTAGAAACTATTCCCTATTAGTGGCACAACAATAGTTCCCTATTAAACAAATGAATGCTTCAGATAAAACTTTCCATTGATTTTCGACAATCAGACAAAAGGCTAATTATATTGTTAGGCCTGGCAATGAGCCCACCATTAAGCTATTTAAAATCCACTTAAGTTGCCGTTAAACACGTTGACCCCTTGGACATGTAAACTATTGGTCGGAAGGGGAAGACGGCCGTCGGGCGACGGGCGACGGGAGCTGGAAGAGGTGTGAACAAAGCTGACCATAAAAAATGGACAGGCGGCTAATTTAAAATTCAAATTTGAGTGCGCATAAATAAAATGCATTTAGTGTCAGTAATTGATTTGTTTACACACAACACACAAACAAACACACACGCGACACGAAGACATGACAACGACAACAATAACAATGAGTCGACCAACTGACCCAACTGACCAGCAGGCGAGGCAGACAGATAGGCAAACAATTACAAGCAAGGGGAAGTCAACAGGGGGAGGAGCAGTAGCACGCAACTGACCAACGGCAACGGCAACGGCAACCCCGACTCTGCCCCGACTCTGACCCCGACTCTGACTTCGACTCCGACCCCGACCACGACCCCGACCCCTTATTGTGCCCGTTGTCCAGCGCAACAGATGCAGATACAAATCACTTAAGGTCCACTTCGGTCAGTTGATGCGATTTGCAATGATACCTTTTTTTTTTATTTTGTTGTATATTCCGTGTTGTTCCCTGGGGTCAATTATGTTATTTCCGGTTTCGTGTGGTCAGCAGCAAAATACAAATAAAAATATTGAAGTGTCATGGTCAAGTGGTTAGATCCGTGGCAAAACGAACCCCTGGGCATAAGGCACACATCCTCAGTGCTGGATTGTGTTACGTGCATTTCATCTGCCTCGATTACACAGTAAATAAATAGATGGGAAATGGTAATTGAATAAGGTTCTCCCCTCGGGCGACTGGTCAAGCTGGTCGATAGGTGTGCCAGCATACAGGATTATCGCATAAAGATATAAAAGATATTTAAAGAGATTTGCATGCTTAAAGTTCAATATGCTTGCGCACTTTCCACAGCTGAATGTCAAGTGGTCAATAGGTGTGCGAGCATTCAGGATTATCGATTAAATATATGATGAAAAGAAATATATTATAAATAAAATTCAAAAGATTTGCTTGCTTAAAGTTCAACTTGCTTGGCACTTCTCAGGGCTTTCTCTTTCTTTGATGAGTAAGTAACAAAAAAAAAAAAAAAAAAAAGAAATGTGTCTGGCCAGCGAAAGGAAAAGCAAAAATTTTCAAACTACCCCCAAAAGTAATTAAAAACATGGTAGTCGCTGGAGATGAAGCAAACGGAGCGACCAAGCGACGAATGTTAATCAAAGCAGAATATAGAAAAATACAAGAAAATATTTCTGAGTAGAGGACAGAGCAACAGCAACAGCAGAGCAACAGCAGAGGAACAGCAGAGACATTGTCCTTGGGGTATAATTTCTTTTAAATTTCTACATTTCGCTTTGAGCTACTTGCGGACTGGGACCGCAGCAGTCCAAATGTTGTACATACATTTTGACAAAAGCGAACAATTTCTCATTAATTACATGGGGAGTCTGTGGGCATATGAACCTATTTAAAGAATGCGAAATGGAAAAACTTGGAGTATATAATATTTATAATTCAACGGAATAGTTTGTTAACTAAAACTGTGGATTAATGCTGTAGAAAACTATCGATGAAAATTGCCTACTCTATTCTGTATCGTTAAATATTTCATATCTTTCCAATACCTTTTATGTTAATGCACAAATATATCAAATACATTTATTAATACCATTAGTGAGTCCTTGGCATGACAAATAACCTACGCATTAATTAAACTTATCGAGCAGGCCTGCGCATACCGAGTCCTGTATGTGGATTGAACGGCACAGCGTTTTCCCGGCAGATGATGCGTAATTTGTTTACCCAAAAAATTTTAACAATTTTTCATAAAAATATCTGTGACGCAAAATCTTGTCAAACAGAAAAGGCGACACAACTGAAGGATACACGACGAAAATCAAAAGGCTACGCACGCCACACGCACACATACAAGAGCAGAGCACACATACAGAAGCGTTGAGTTGTGTCCTTATGTAAAGGACGAAGACGCGACTTTCATGCGTGATGTGCGTGAAAATTTCCCCTCTTTGCGTGTGTGTGTGTGTGTGTGTCTGAGTGTATATAGAAAGTAAATAACGGACAGCGAGGTCTTTCGATATTTGGGGTGGCGTTTTGGCCAAAGGGTTAAAAATCTGTGCCTACGCGAGCAGCGTCAACATGCGTGAGCCGTATGTGCGTGTGCGTGTGTGTATATATATATATGTGTGTGTGTGTGTGTGTGTGTAATAACAGCGTTGCCAGCTTGTCGACAGAATTATCTGAGCAGAGCAAAGGCAAAGAGGACAAACAAAGTCATTTACATAGCTAACGAAGTGGGTGAACAAAGCTTTGCCAAAATATACTGCGTAAAAGAGAGGAGAGAGAGAGAGAGTGAGAGTGACAGAGAAGCAGCAGTAGGGGGAAAGGTACTGGAGCAATGGGGAGATGTGACTGAGGATGGCGCGTGTTGGCGGTTTGTGGCAAAGTAAAATGGCGAACGGCAGCCCAACTTACATTTTATGTGTCAATTTTTACATTTTGTGTCATCTTATCAGGGAAAGCAGCAACATCAGCTGAGCAGGGGGGATCGAGATGGGCCAGAGCATTCAAGCCATCATTACGCATTCAAGCTGGCAACTAAAGCCTTTCCTTCTCCGGCCTACAAAACAACGCAACACAACACAACACAAGACAACAGTGAAGCCTCATTGTTTGTTGTAGGCCATTCTAAGAGCTCATAATGAATATGATGGGTTTTATCAGCGTGCTGCGTGGGTCAATGGGGAGCAATTGTTGTTCGCAAACGCATCTAAAATATGAATATCTCTAAGTTATAGTAAAACCCTTTAACCATTTGCCACAACTGACGCCATAATCTGGCCAATTTCAAATAATATTTTTTGCATAATTTAGCATATTTTAAGGTACTGATTTCCCATGTTACCTTTTGTTATCCCCTCAAATTGTATAAAGTCTAAAATGCTTTTCATATGTAAATTTCGGATATAGAATTACGAGAATGCCGCACAATTCATTTCAGGTAATATTTTGATATGTGGAATATGAGATCTTTGGAATAAAAGAATCGACACTCAATAATTAATATTGATGTTTATTTGGAAATCATATAACAACCCACACTTGGTATATATGCATTATGTACTTGTGTAATAAAGTATAATCAAACCGGTCCAGATTAGCGAATGGCCGTTGCACCCATTAGAAAGGAGTAACACTCCTCTAAATGCCGTATTGATCGAAACCCCCACCACAAGGGGAACGACATCCTCCCCCCAAACCAGGACCACTAATGATAAGTGGAGCAGGAGGAGGAGGCGGAGGTGGAATAACTACTGGCGGATTGAGTCCTAAAAGACTTAACCAAAATGTTATACTGCCATAGGCACTGCCAGTTAGCACAGCCAGCGTTAGGACAAGGATCTGTTTGATCAATAAATGCAATTAGATTACAATAAATCAGTTTAGATCCTTGCGATGATGATAACTTACCCAGAGTCGTAACATTGCTGAAATGATTTGCCCCAACTGATGAACAAGATAGAAAGACTGCAATATATAAAGCAGACGGGATTTACGATCTCAGGGAAATTTGAATTTAGATTGGAAATGTGTAAATCGTATGCAGAGTTAACATTTAGAATTTGAATTTCATTATTGCCATTTGTCATAGGGGCAAAGAGTAAAATAATTGGTCATTCCAGTGTGAACAAAAATATTCGCTTTTAAATTAGGAATTTAAACAGCCGCGGGCAGACCATTTAACAGAAGTCATTACCTTTCTTAGATTAGTAATACTAACTGTAATACAGTTTGCTGGCTAAATCTTATGATATAACTGAGATGTTCCTAGAAAAATATAGTTCTCTTTATAATATAATTTCTTTTATAATCTACATGTTTGCAGAAGTTCAAGATCTACGCAATATTATAGACTTTTTGTATTGGATTAAATCGTTTATTTCTATACATTTTCTAGTTCAAATACATAATATTTATAATCTTTCTGCAGCCAGCGGCTCTTTTATTGCTGTCACACATACCCCAATAATAAACAATAAATAACATAAACCATTTTTTTATTTAACAATCCAAGTCTTATACATCTTACTGCTTTAACGCACATGTGGAGCAATTGGACACTTGGAAGTCCAACGTTCAGTCAGTTGCTCAGAAAGTTTACTTCAATCAGCCAGTCTAACCGAAGCCCGTTAGCCTGCCTAGTGCTCCAGTAATGCCAGAAAAGCTATCAGTAATGCCAGAAATCAGATTGCCAACTGGGCTCTCATTATTTTCCTCAGGTTCAGCAGGTTTCTCACCACCATTCATATTGTTCGGCGGTCCACCTTTGGGTTGGTCCGGCGCCTGATTTGGTTTGTTTTCACTTTGTTGATTTCCAGCCTCTCTGGGGTTATTATTATTCTGCACTCTATTAGTTCGACCTTCGATTGGACCTGGATCATTCCTTTGCTTATCGCCACCAAGTAGATTGCCTAATATGTTGCTTGGCCGGCGACCTGCAGTCAATCTGTCAGTCAGTCCATCCAGTCTATCAGATATGCCATTGGCCACTCTTTCACCTAGTCCGTTCGTCGCTTTATCCAAAGTTTTGCTCACTCTGTCGGTCACTTTGTCGGCCACACCACCGAGTCTATTAGATATTCCAACTTGCACTCTGTCCAATCTGTTGCTCAGTCGGTTGCTTAATTGGCCAGCTAATGCACTCAGTGGCGTAATTTGCACTCCATTCACACTTCCAGGTTCATCAAGATATCGTAGATTTGACATTTCCAACGGCGAGTGTGGACTTCTGATTATTGTGATCAGATCACTGTTATCTGCAGCCTCGGCAGTAATGCGCTTTCGCGGCGATACCGCTATTCTTCGTGTACCCAGAATTGTATAAACTATTCGACTTGGGAAGGTGACAACGTTCTCCAAACCTCTCGCCAAGTCATCGGCTCGATCAAGCCAATCTCTAATGCCAGCATGAGCAATGCCACAGACCAGGGCCAGGCCCAGAGAGAATAACTATTAAATAACAACAGACTAACGTATTAAATGCAATATAATAAACATAAACAGCAAGCAACACTTACTACCCATCGTAACATTATTAAGCCTCGACTTCAAACTATGATAATTCCTCTAGACAGCTTGCAAAACTGCCGCTCTATAGAGGAAAGCACAGTTTTTAAAGCAGAATTCATCAGCTGAAAGTTATATTTATGCAAATATCAGATTTAAGTTCGGCACTAAATGCGGGGTGAGGAAAGTTCACAATTCTACAAATAATTACATTTAATTTACGAATGAATGCTAATAACATGTCATCCATATCTCATGACAGACTATAGAATATATAAGATCAAGCAAATTATATTTATTTACATCAACAAACTACTTGATAGACTACTACGATTATAAGAAGGCGATCAAATGCTACTACAATATCTTCTCACTTTACGTCTCTTAAGAAATGCGAAGCAGCCCAGAATACATTCCCATTAACAAATTAAATTAAATTAAACATTGAAAGCATTCAATTATTATCGTATCTTAGAACCACTTTGATCCCCAGAATAGATTTCAAGTCCACTAAGCATTTGTTAGTTTAAAAAGTTTATTTTTAAAGCATCCCAAACAATGATTGAACAAATTAATGTGTAATTAGATCTATAAATAAACAGAGTAGCCAGTTAACATGGTGATCACTCGGGTATCATCACACTCAGCATTCTCCAAATCGACTTCGTTGTATCTCGATTGTCAAGGATAGAGTCTTCAATGATTGCTTTAAGCCTGCCTATTGTCCTTTTTCACCTTTTTCACCTTTGTCGGCATCATCTAATTCATAATAGTCTTCATAATAATCTGTTCTTGAAATCAGTGAATGCAATCCAGCTAACAAAATCTTTGGAGCGTGAAAACGTTTGGCGACAGTTTCTAAAACATGGGGAAAACTTGGTGCATCCTCTTCGCCATGCAAGATAGACTCAATCGTATGTGGTCGAAGGCCCAAATGCATATTAATTTCATTGCCCATATCATGGGCTATAGTATTAAAGTTCTCGAATATTTCATCTTCCAATTCTGTAAAGGATTTCTCGTGAAATTGCATAGATCCGTCAACTGGTGGCTTCAGTTGAAGCAGATTAGCTGCCGGCTTTTCATTTGATGGTGAATCGGAGTTGCTGGGTGCAGTTTCCGTGACGTCTCGTCTTATCTTGTTGTGATGTTCCACAGCCTCAGTGTAATCCTCAACATTCACGCCTTTTAACGAATTAAATAGATCCGGTTGAGGAGTATCAGTCACTCCTTGCCCAGAAAGTGCTGGCCAGTTAATGAGCATTTCCGCCGGAATGGAGCTCGCGTGGCCGGCCAATGTGTATGCCTGGCCAATGGCAGCGGCCACGGCGAAATCCAAGAATCCAGAGCCAAGAAGTGTGTTTAGAATAACTATAGAGGCTATCAACGCTTCACTAAGTAGAGCAGTAGAGCTGCCAAATAGTAAAAGCGTTGAGAGCATAATCAACTGCAAAGATACCAAACATGTAGATAAATCAACTTAGAGCCAACTCACAGCCAAAGAACTTACAGCCAATCGAGCCATTTAGAAATCCAATGATAATACCACTAAGTAATGTCGACAACTGTCACTCCATCCGAGAAGCAGCAATTTTTATAGCAGAAACGCAAAAGGCAAACGCTATTACAATTTAAATTCACAACTTTTACAATTGCTGTTGTAAGCCAAAGTTCACATCGGATCAAGGGGTCATCATGGTGTTAACTTTTCGCTTTGAGATATTGCATATTTCATACGAAACTAATGAACTTAATGGAGATGCCAAGCTATCGGTAACACTATCGATTATTGATCTCAAAGTATCGAAACTATTTCTAGTTCTTAAAACAAATTCTAGCTCTTTCCAATTATTTATTAGAGATATTTTCTACATTCCCTTGTTGGAAAACAAATGTAAATTTATTTCTTCAGTTGTCATTGTTGAGTTATTACCTTAAAATCTGTAATAATTCTTCATTTTCAATACTTTTGGCATGTTATGCAAAAACAGAAGAGCTTGCGCTCTTAATGGAGAATACTTGTAAAACGGAAGCGGAAATAAACAGGACTCCAGCGAAGCAAACAAAATATATAGTGGCTGCCAGAATTGTTTTTCTTGGGTTATTTTTTGACTCCGTATCGGGCAGGGGAGTTGCTGAGGCTATATTTGATTTATAAATACTTGACATAAAATTTATGGAACGTGAATGAAAATGGCGTTGACTCTGCCTGCTGTTGAGCGATGCAAACTTCCAGTTACGGATGATGATGTCCAACCCTCACTGGCAGCTGGAAATGAATAATGGTTCAGCACTTTTCTAACAAATTGCTGTATTTGTGGGGAAATATGCATATGATCCTAAGTTCTAAGCCCACTGCTGGAAGGGTTAGCTGTGGAGTAACCCCTAATCCAACACTCCATATATATGATCTAAGTGTGTTTCTTCTTTATTTTCAAAATAGAACAACTTCGTATACTTGACGCCATTTGCTGTTCATATTTTTATATAGATTTTATGCTTTGTCCCTTGGAGTTTCGCTTTATTTGATTGTTGATTGTTGATTGTTTGATTGATGTTTATTTGATTGTTTATACGCTCATTTGAAAAATTAACGACCTTTGACTGATTCGCCCTGATACTCCAGCCAGTTGCCATTCGCTTGGATGCTGCGGCTAGAGTCAGTACCTTATTTATATGTTTTCGTATTATTGCCAGCAATTGCAAATTGTATAGCCAAAAACCATTAAATTTGTAAATTTAGCATATTTTTTATATGCACTCTGTGTTGTCTCAGTGCCATTGCTGTTTAATGTGTGCTACTAAAAGAGACTTCGTCACCAAAGGTTTATAACATTTGAATACTTATAAAGATGTCGAAGGCATTTGTTGAATACTTAAAGTCGAGCTGACTCATGTTTCTCATTGGAATCAAATTTAATAAATTATAACAATTCTACATTAAATTAAAATTTCAGAAATTTAATTTTGAATGGAAAAAGTTTTAGCTGTACTTATGCAGTCCTTACTCCTACCAGATGTGGTAGAAAAATATTGACAAGCAGCTTGGCACTTTAAAGGATGCTTCACACAAGACACTAAATAAGCGAAAAAATAACTCAAATACAGATCGAACTGAACGAAAGTAAATACTTGGAAGGTTAGCACTTCCTCTTTACTTTCTTTTTTGATTTTTTTTTTTTTTTTTGATTTGGTTTTGGTAAAAAATCAGCCACTTGGAGGGTTGTTGGTTTGGGTGAATTTGTTTTGCTTTTTTATGGTTTTCACAATTTGAATAAAGAGCAAGTCTAAGGCGTTGGAGGGTTGACAAACTGCAAGATACGAAGAACTCACCATACCCGAAACTCAAATGGAAAGTTCAAAGCGTTGACAACCCTCACAACTGGGATACATACAGGGATACTACTGTAAAAGTTGTGTCTTGAAGTGCGCGAGGTTTTCACTTCAAAAGTGTTGCTTGAGATGCTGCCAAAGTGGACGCCTCGACTCGCCAGTGCAGTGTCCTCCCATTTTGATAAACATGAACACCTTCTCAATAGGTTGTCCGTGGGATCTCCCCAAGCGGCGTGAGAGCACGTCATTCAAATGTGTTTTTATTGATGCGCGCTTACGGCGCCGGATGTGTTGTCCTTTGGGTTTTCCATTCTAATATCCGCCGGTGATAGCTTGAATTATTGACAAGCAGCAGCAATGACAGCCCACACAGCGTTGTCCAGCTTCCTGCTGCTGCCGCAAGAGCTCCAGTTGCCCATTCCCCATCTACTTTTATCGTTACTTGGTCAATGTCCTTCCTCGTTAATGTGGGACGCCATCATTTGCGTTTTATTTTCCGTTCCTCTGTTGGTCGTTGATATGATTGCGGTTCACGGTCTGGTCGTGTTCCACAATCTACATTAAAGCGAGCCCTGCCTAAGCGTTGATATCATTTTGGCCAAAAGAAATTATCTGATAATATTATTTTACTTTCATATAGTTTATGTGTATAATTTTATTTATGCAAATTCCATTTGGGAATACTATAAAATATTTTCCTAAAACATTTGAAAACATTTCAAATATCAAATGAAATTGATAACAAAATATCTAATAATTAGGAAGAACTAACAAGCCATTAGTTATTGTAGACTATGAGTTAGTATAGCTCACTAATTGATCATTTGGACACACGCATATTTCATAGAGTCCACACAAACAGAGATAGAGAGGAGGGAATCCTTTGTGGATGCGATGGATGGGTTAGGAAATAGCCAGAGTGCGAGAATGCGTGTCGTATGTAAATTAATAGAATTGGAATAGACAAACACAGCTAAAATACGTATAGAGAGCAAAGAAAGTGAGTAATTTTCCAATAGGGCACAGGCAAAACATGCAAAGGACACCGAAAGGACACTAGCACAAGGACACACAGCACGCACAGGCAGAGGCACATTCACAATTCTCAAGTCTCAAGTGCTAATAAACTACATGCACATTGAGAATGCGCGTTAATAATTTATGTAGACTAATCGACCTCACTGGATAAACATCATATGCAGGCACTCTTTCTCTACATGCAAGTACTCGGCAAGGGAAGACAGAGAGAGAGAGAGAGAGAGAGGGAGAGGAGTGGTAAGGACCTCTGCTGCGCTGCCTGTCAACATCAACCCTTTCTTTTTCGACCCAAAATAGTGCATAAAATTTATGGACAATTTTGGGCTATTCCAACTCCGAAATGTACCTTGACACTATCTGAGCTGATGTATCTACATGGGACGAGCGATACTTTCCCTATTAGCCAAGCAAACAGTTTCATTCTTGTGTGCATATCATGACACACACACACACACACACACACACACAAATATACACACATAGAGGCATACACGTAATGTCCTTTCATTGTTTGAAATTTAATTAACAAAAGGGTCAATTGTCGCGTGTGGGCGTTGTATTCTTGTAGCCACTGTTAACACTGCCTGACCTCCGCCCTCCCCTCGCCATCGACCCAGCTGGACAGTTGGTAAACAATATTTTTGATTAATTTATGAATATTCGTGTGAAATTCTTTTGTGTTTGTATTCATTTTTTTATTTTTATTTTTATTTATGCCTGCATGAGTTCGGTTCGCGTGCTCCATGAGGTTTCCCATAAAAGTTCAACTTTAATGAGCGAAAATTTGGTCGTAAATGTAATTATACTATTATTGTGCGTAAGTGCTCTAAATTAAATAACAATATACTCATTGGTTTAACGATCAAAATAATATATGACCTGCGTTTACAAGAAGATGGATTTATACCTCAACAATTTTATTGCATTTAAATTTTAATCATAGATAAATTTAACTACAGTTCAAATGGATAGATAAAATATGAATAACAAGTCACATCACATTCACATCCCTTGGGCCTCTGTCCCATCTTTTGTGACACTTCTATCTAACCCGACCGAAGCGTATCTCACACCTCAACTATTGTGCAGGGCAAAACTATTTTCCAAATCAAATTAAAAGTGAAAACTAATTCCCACACATGTTGTGAGTGTCATGCCTTTCGGCTAGGCTGTTGTTCCTTTTGTCTCTCTGTTGTTATTTCCGGTTTCCTTTACACACTCCCCCTCTCTCTCTCTCTGTGTGTCTCCCCTACCATTTCGAATAGTTGACAAAGTTTTGCAAAGTAATAAAATCAATAAATGACTTCTCAACTTTGTCCGTTTGTTTTTGTGGGGCCACTTTAAATTTTTTGGCTCAAGAATTGTTGGGCAAGGTTTGCGAAATTGAAATTTGATTTATTTGTTGGATTTGGTGTTTTGGCTGTAGTGTTTTAAAGTAATTCAATTGGCTAAGAATGTTTAACGTAAACAATTTCCCAATTAAAAACATACTTATAATATATTGTTATTCTTTTTCATGGGAAATTTATTTAAATTTTATTGATAAATATTTCCGCAAGCGATAATAAGTTTGATATTAAATGAGTTCACAAATTAAGCAACATTTTGATGTTGAAAATAATTTATTAATTTGAGTAACTCAGCTTCAAAAATGGTTAAAGTTGTCTTAAGTTAACTAGGATAAATTCGTGAACATTTAAATGGGATTTTACTATTATTAAAAATGTTTATTTATACATTTTTATGAATTATAAATATTTAATATTCGACTTTTTAAACTGCATTTAAGCAGTTGCACATTGTATATGTATCGTTTAGCAAGATCTCAACCCGATTATTGTACATCCTGTGTGCTGTCTGCTGTCTGTGTTTGTCCTGGCAGCTAAGCACCTTGCTGCGGTGCCTGGCATGAATTTTTCATGACATTTTTGCAGTTGAAACACTTGAAAGCATGCAAGCTATACGTGTCTGCTGTAAGGCATAAGGAGCAACTGACTAGCTCACTGAGCTCACAAAGTGTCAGCAAACATTGCAGTCAAGTCAAGGATGCTGCAGATAGCTATAATGGCTTGAAGATGGGCGGGCAGGGGCAGGGGCAGGGGATGGGGTAAAGGGATTTTTTGGGGCATAAATATTAAATGTGTAAGCAACAGCAGCACAGCAGCACAGCAGTCGACCTGGTCAGGCGTTTGGAATATGTGCTAAACTGTCAGTAATTGAAGACATGCAGAGCACTTAAGCTCAGACCTCACACCTTATCATCCCTCCTCCTGCACACTCCTCCTCTTACACAACTCAATTGGACACACAAGAATATTCAGAGGGAGGTGGGAAAACCCTTCTCGACGTGCGCTTTCGCCACGGCAATTAACTTTACAAATCGCATGTGAACCTGTGATTAATTATTCCAAAACCGGACACTCAACTCTCGAGATCTGGCAACCGGACAGTTAACCCATTTCGTCCTGGAAAAGGGTTGCACTAACAGCTGCACAGTATGCTGAAAAACATATGTCTATGTATGTGTGTGTGTGTGTGTGTGTGTGAGGGAGTGTGGTTGGTGTGTGTATTTTTGACATTTCACAATTTTTGCTGGCGTCCCAAAAAAACATATTTGATGAATGTTTGCTCATAAGGCGTAAATTGAAACTATTCTTGACCAGGAAGTTGTCCGAACTGGAGTCCGAATCCCATTTTGACCACATGCCACTTAGCACATGTTGTGCAACACCCCCTTTCCTCATCCCCCCAGCTCTTACTCCTCTTCCCTGTTCTACACATGCTGGCCAAGTAAAGGGCTTAACTTTGGTCAGTTTTCTTATCGTCTGGCACAAGTTTGGCATTAATTTTGATTTGGTCAACACTTCATTAATCACGCCCAAATTGAAAGTGTTTCGGGCTCTTGTTCTTAGACCCACATCTCATACACATACTTACTAATCTCCTGTGGTCAAGCACATGTGTGTGTGTGTGTGTGTGTGTGTCGAAAGTTTTATTACAACCTTATCGCTTTATCGAACATTTGAAAGGACGACCCTTTTCAAGGTTTGTCCTCGCTCTCCTTCATAATAATTTCTATTTCAAGGCACGCACTCAGCATCCTGTCGGGGTTCAGAGATCAGAGAGTGTGGGGCATTTGCATATGCCTGACGTGCTGATCGCGTTGCTTTAAGCCATTACGCGTTATGTTATAGAATATTCAATGATCCTTTGAATTCTACACACACAACATTATCCTAGGCGCAAATACATGGAACATCTGTTTGCCTATTTATTTGAAATATACCCAAAAGGGTTATTGGGGTTGTAATCCAAATTCCAGACTGTAAATCTAAGAGTATGCGAGATGCTTTAACCCAGCAGCTGATAATATAGGGCTACGCATAACAAACGGGGTTAAAGTTCAGTCAAAAAATAGAAGTAGCGTGCGTGTCAGATGGAACCTTTGATAAGAGCGTAACATTTGATAGATAAACTGTCTAAAAATAAGTGAAAGATGAACGCATATGATACTTAGTACAAATTAACATGCTGCAAATGAGTTAATTAGACTTGAAGATACTCTAAGTTTAGTTAATTTAATTTAGTTCTGGGCATGTTAATCTTACCATAACTTAATGCTATTTCCATAACTTCTAGCCTGCTCTCGTGTCTGCAGGCAACTTTAAGGCACTTCAGGCTCAGATTGCAGCTCATTCCGAGTATTTGTGGATGCCAAAAAGAAGAAAACAAACAAATCAAGAGACGAAAAATAAAAATTGCATTTAAAAACTCAAAGAGTGGAAAAACTTGCTTTTGCTTCGAGTGGTAAAAAAAGCAAAGAACAAGTAAAAACTGAATATGAATGTGAACTCTGTAAGGGAGTATGCTCGTATCCTTGCTTATCCTTCATAATTTGCACGGTTAACTTTGTTGTTGTTGTTGCTGCTGCTGCTGCTGCTGCTGCTGCCGTTGACGGTTGATGAAGAGCCGCAGCAGCTGCAGCAAATAGGAACAAAAAGAGTCTAACAAAAAAAAGGTTCCCCATTTAATATGCAAAGCAACTGCCTTAGGTGCCTCAAGTTGGGGGCATGCCTCGTAGTTTCGTTCCAAGTTGAGTGGCAAAAAGTTAATGGATTGTTATCTTGCGGTTTCCTTGGGTGCAACCAGCCGCCACTCCAATGGACTTTGTCTGCAATTAAAACGCGTGCCTCATCTTGGGGCACTTGTGCTTCGTTTGCAGTTAATGAAATTGTTATAAGTGCACTTCTAGCCATGAAATATTATATGTATCCGTAGCCAGCTGCTGGCCAAGTATGCGCTTCATACGAACATGCAACATATTTACAAGCAAAAAAAAAGAATACAAAACTTTTTCTGGCCTCCACAAGTGGCAAGTGGGTGGAGTAAGTCGCCAAACTTTTTGCCACATGAGTTTTGGAATATTATAATAACAGCTTAATAATGAAGTGATTATTATCAACTAGGGATATCTGTCTACAGATTGTTCCATTCAATACAGGAATGTGGAGTACAGGAATGATTCCCCAATTAAAGTTCCAGTCCCAATCGTTCGCTTATTAAACATAAATTTAAGACAGGCAACGAAAATCGATAACCTACATTTGCAGCATTGTGAAGAATACAAAAAAACACATCAGCTCGTAAGGATAATGCCCACAAAAAACTCCACATAAAGAACAAAGGCAACAACAACAGCAGCAACAACAGAAACAACAGCAACAGCAACAAGAAGAAGAAACAATTAGAGGCACAACATGAATAACAACCCTCAATTACAACAGCGAATTTGAATGTTGTGTGCAGTGTGTATATTTTTTAATTAGAACAAAACGGGTAAACAGGACGCAAAGGATATGCCAGCCAAGCCATTTGATAATGACGAGATGCGAGCACGTTGAACTGCTTGCCAGCGAAATGTTCACTGGTCTGGGCGGGCTTACATTGTTCAAGTCATGTCTGAATATAACTGGCTATATCTTAAGGAAAAGGCTCTAAGGATCACGGTGGGGTTTGGCCAGTTCCAAAACTCAAAACATTGGCTGGCTTCGGCTATGAATGATACGAGTTCTAGATTTCGGCTTTCTAGGTGTTTTCACAAGCCAAATAAAGTCACGTGTCCTTTGGCAACATGTGAGCCAGAGCCAGGACTCGCAAGCAGCCAGCAGACCTTAAGGAAAAACTTGAATTATGCCCCAAACACAATGTCAACTTTTGTATTGTGTTTTTCTTCATATTTTTGCCAAAGGGTCCCATTTCACATGTCCTGTGTCGTTTGTCCTACGTCCTGTGGTCCTCTATCCTCTGTCCTCTGTCCTGTGTGCTGTGCTGGTCATGTCAGTCGCATATGCTAATTAGGCAATTAATATTTGTGGGCGAGACAACTTAATTTATAGAACAAGAACAGAAATATGCTTTCTGTTATGAAATGCGATACTTGGCAAGTCCTTTTACGGCTGAGAGTCTTGGTGTGAGTGTGTGCGTCATGCGGCAAGACAATAAACTTATCACATGGCCCAAAAACTTTTGCAACGAGTTTGATTTGCGGTCCAACACCCACACCCTACACCCAAGTCCTAGCAGTCCCAGCAGCATATATCCTTGTATGTCCTGTCAGCCTGTCATGCTACTGATATGCGGCTCAAGCTCTCTGTCTCAATCTCAAACTCAGTCTCAGTCGCAGCCTTTCATCAACTCTCGACGCACAGTCAGCAATAATATTTTCTTAGAGACGATTTTTGAGTGCATGCCACGCATAACTTGCCACAGGTTGTGCCTGGTCTGGGGCATGCAGCAACTGTCTTGTGGTCACCCCATTTTGCTCTTGCAATGCTTGTTGCAAGCTGTTGGCCAACTGCATATAAGCACTCGAGTCCTGTATCTTCAGGCGACATTTGTCAGATGTCGACTCGAGTTGGGAGTTGAGAGTTGAGAGTTGAGTTGGGCTGCGGTTGCCCAAAAGATTTGATTAAGTTTGTCTGTCTTAAGCTGACAGGCAACTGGGCAGTCGGGTAATGTGATACATGCCACACTGCTTGAAAAGATCTCTGAATGAGTATCAAAGAAAACTAGTTAAAGTGAAGGAGCGAGTTTGGAAAACTATTCATTTCTGACGGATTTCCAATGCCTACATAATCCGCTTTAAGCCATAAAACGTATTTGATTCCTTTACAGCAAAGATGCTTAAAATTTCCACACGGAAATAAGTTAATCGCAAGTAAAATAACTTCGAGCAAAATATAAAAAAAGGTAAATTGTAAAAGAAACGAAAAGCAAACACAAGGCTCGGCAACGGTAAACTTTTTCGCATACCAGTAAAGTTCGTATTACGTATACGTAATGTGGCAATAAATGTTGCGCTCGATTAAAAAACCATTGCATACTTTTTGGCGCTTCGCCTTTACGAGCACTGCGGTTCGGATTGGAGTTGAGGTTGGGATTGGGGTGGAGCGGGGACTTGCCTGAAATCTGTTGGGCCAACAAAATAAAAAAAAAAGAATAAAAAAAAGAGATTGTGAAAACTCCAGACGGGACCAGAAGCTGAGACTCTGTGTGTGTGTGGGAGTGTGCGAGTGTGTTGTTAACGCGTCAGTTACAAGACACATCTCGCAGATACAATGCGAATACACGCCTCCCTTTTTTTCAAATGTGGCAGATGCGGGAGTTGTGGTTCTGGCAAGTTAGTTGCTTAAGTAAGTGCTTGTAATTTTGCCTTCAGACTTTTGCAACTGACGATTAACTGAAGCCAGAACGCTGCCTTGAAAACGTAAGCCATGTACAAGAGATGCGAATCAGCCATGTTAATAAGCCGCAACATGTAGATAATTCTCAAATGGTAATGCTCTGATTACATAAAAGTCTTTAAAGTTGTGAAAGTTTCTAACTTATACATATTACTAAATATATATTAATTTGGACAATATAATAGATTATATATATTTATGGTATTATAATTTTATTCAGAAATGTGCAGCGCATTAAAGAAGTTGCATTTGAAAGAGAACAGCTTAAATTGTTAGATTTATGCTCACAGTATTGTTGTGAAACCTCTGTTAAATAAGTCTTTTGCATCTCTCTCTACCATTTCCTCACAGTGTAAAATAAAGAGTACAACTATAAAGTTCAGTTTCAGGTGTTCTTAATTAGCAGCAAGCATGAAAATGGATGAAATGCAAGTAAACAAGTGCAAACTGAAACTGAAGCTCGTCAAATAAAATGTGCGCTGAAATAGAAAGCGCTAAGAACTAAATAAAATACAAAATAAAGTAGCAAAATGAAATTATAATGAGAACGAAAACAAAGCTGAGTATCTAAAGTTTATAATTTTATTTTAATTTTTGTTAAATTTAAAATTATACAGAGATTTTTTCCAAGTAAGAGATTCTCTTCTCTCTCTTTCTCTGTCTCTCACTCTCTTTCACTCATTTGCAATATTTTTATTCGCGCTGTTTTGGTCAAAAGTTTGGCTTCTATGTTGGTCAGGTTCTGTAACGCTTTCGTCTCGTTGATTGCTCTACGAGTTCCGCAATGATACTTCAACTTTTTAGCAGCAGCTCGTTTAGTTGACTTTCCAGGGTAGCAGACTGTAAGGGAATCCCTTGCACAGATTGGTCCACGCAAACCAGTTTCCATTGCCCATTGTCCATTGCCCATTGTCCATTGTCCATTATCCACTTATCCAGTTGCTAAACATTTGCCATGACATATCACATGGGCAATTGGCTTCAGTTTTGTTGACCACCAACCGCGTGTTGGGTTGACCACTTCAATGCCTACATTCTGCGTCCCTTATCCTTTATACTTTACTTGTTTATAGTTACTTAGAAGCTCATTATGCAAGTTGATCAATTTGTGAATGCGCCTTGTTCAATTTTCCGCAACATTAAAACTGACCTTAGGTCATTTGCTAACCGGCTCTATGCGCGTGCCCACAAAGGATCATCAACTCTGCCTTTGCCTCTACCTTTGCCTGTGCTCCCTTGTTCCGGTAGCCAACCGGTTTGCTTTCCTAGGGATTGCGTTCGGCTTCCCTCTGTCGTTCTTAAATTCCCTTGCGAGAGTGCAACCACCAATGCCAAACGAAGCGCAGACACGAGCCTGCACTCAAGGATTGCCATTTGTCCTGGCCCCTGGACAGGGGTCAGTGGTGTTACCAATTGGCTGCATGACATTTTCATTTACTGTTCATGTTTCTATTTGTATTTGTGTTCGTATTTGTATTTGCTGCATGTGGTCTTGCCCTTTGTCTGCTCAATAGGGACAAATGCAGCGCTTGGCATGTGCAACAGCCGAGGGCAATGAATTCTGTTTGGGGTGCTAAATGCACTTGGCTGAAGAAGTGGACTCGGTGAGTGGGGGAACAGAGTAAAGAAGGTAACGAGTTTGAATTTGAATAAACTTTGTATAAACAATATATGTAAACAGAAGGGTATAATGTGTTTAAGAGTTACAAGAGGTTGCCTAATTTGTATTCTTATGTTCTTAATCATTATCTCTTTATATTTCTCACTCTGTCTCACTCTCTCTCACTCTCTCTCTCTCTCGTTCTCTCTGTCTCTCTCTCTCTCTCTCTCTGTCTGTCTCTTTCTCTCTCTCTACCTCTTTCTCTCTCTTCGTCGCTTACCCTCACTTTCACTTTCTGTCAACTTCGGCGTCGCCCTCTTCACACACTTTCTAAAACTCCCTTTCTCCTGAGTTTAGTATCTCTCATCAAACTATTAAACACAATCTCAGTCGCTTTTCAAACTGAAATTCCCATATATTTTTCAAGTATATTCTCAATCATTATCCGCATTTCCCAACGCATATCATGGCTGAGTTTGAATTCCCAGCTGAAGTCAACAACTCCTTGCGGCGCTCACGACGTCACGCCTCCTTTGTAAATCTCTGGAATGGGGTAAGTGTTTGTCCCTAGATTGAGCTGATCTCAACTATTGGCTGATCCATTACAGAGTCTCTGCTACTATCCGGAAGCCCTTCATCCCAACAGCAGTGTCATGTGTCGCTTTGTCACGGACAGTCCCAGCTGCACGTACTACATCTACTATTTCGACTATTTGAAGTTCTTATTCTGCACTTTGAAGCTGCCCTGGAACAGTGGCTACATCTTCATAGTGGGGCTAATGCTTATGTTCTTATACGGACTGTTGTACATGATCTTTAAGTACTTGTGTGTATATCCCCCTAGTATACCTTATGCCAAATAGATAGATGTAAACCTATCTACCCACAGTTGCATACCCAGCTTTCTGGCCCTGATGGAATTGCTGCCAGTGTCGCAGTTCGCCTATAGTTTCCTCTACTTTGGCTTTTGCATCTTTATGCCCGACTATGTGTCCCTCTTTTTTGACTGCACCTTCAAGAACAGCGTTACAGCTTCCCTGCAGTATGCGAAGAACATTGGCGATATCCTGCACTATTTCATAGTGGGCGTGATGGCAATTTGCATCAATGGATATCGTGTGAATGCCATTCTATTATGGAGCACCATGTCCTTTATGTTGTTGGGTTATGTCTACATGATGTGGGTGGTGCACACGAAGTACGAGTTGTTTGGCCGCCGTGATTTGGTCAATGATGATACACATACACACTTTATGAATGCCTGGTCATTCTTGTTTGCCTTCGTATTTGTTATGTTTCTTGTCTTGCTGATATCGTATTACACATTACGGCGGGTGAACAAGCAAATATCCAGTTCAAGTGCGTTACGAAATAGCGAGTCATCCGATATACCCAGCGATGCGGACATCTCGGGTAAATCAGTGAGGATCAGCAACATGACAAGGACTCGCATCTGGTGGAAGACTGTGAATGGTTTTGATAACCTGAAGGAGCCCAACAAAATTATAGTGGCAATACTCGTGAGTATATTCACGAATCGAGACGGCCTAATCATGTGATGTTCAACTCTTTCACAGTTCCCCTTCTACTTCGTTTTGGCCAACATGATACCAGTGATTGACATGAATAGACCATTGCGTGGCTGGTGCAAGCCTGTGGCAATAATCAGCTTACTGATGTTTCCCTTTATGTCGATTTCTCTTAAGTCCAAGACTCACACTTTGTATGTGGTGTTTGCCTGCTCATGGTTCTTGGCCTTTGTCACCTGTATCTCCACGGATTCACTTCGTGAGCCAAGCTACATTTGGCTGAGAATCTACTCTATGATAGGCATGATCACGTATTCCATTTCAATGCATGCGGTCATCGGGGAAATTGACAATCTGTTGTGGCAATTCATGAGCATGCGTTTCCATCCCATGCCCGACATGATAGTCATCCTCTTCATCAGCACCGGCGAGCTCTTCTGCATGCTCCTTCTGCTTGGTAGTCTCATTCGAAGAAAGCTACTCGATGCAGCCTACGGTGCCGTGATGAGCGTCGTCGTTCACAGCACATACATGGCATTGCCGCAGCTAGTCCTCCAGGAATGCTACAATCCGAACATCTATGTGAGTTGCAGTTATCAATTAATTAATACTAATCATAAATGCATTCCCCAGATTCTTTGCACCTCCAAAGCGTACACGTGTAATGTCTTCTTTATTGTCATCTTTATCGGGACACTGTTTCATGTGACGATGAGTGGCAATGAGTTTCGTATGTCGCTCTTCTTTTACCTGGTCGCAATGTACTCGTCATATCTGCTCTACCAGATGTTGACCTACTACTCATGGATTCATCCCTTGGGCGAAGCGCACAACATACGTCCGCCCTCGGATCCTCACAATGTGTGGGCCTAGTTGGAACTATCTGTATGAATAAGGTTAGTGTTAACACATCTATGAAGAGCAATCAAGCATCTACGACTTTAATCTGTTTCTTAGCGATTTTGGATTTCCTCTGGTTGCAAATAACTGCCTCTCTGTGCCCCCACTCCTTTTCTAAGGACTAACAAAGGAGCTTTTGTGCTTAAATTTGGTTTGATGCCAAAGCAACAAAACCAACAAAATCGACAAAAAAAAGGAAAACGTTGCCTACATCGGGGGTTGTCAACGTTGTGTTATTCCACGGCAAATGTGAATTGATGAATTTTTGTTTTGCCATTACATTTTTGGGCATTTGCCGCGTTTTAGGGTATTAGGAGGTAGTGCAATTCAAAAGATTTTTAGATTATTAAAAAATGTTACAAGTGAGAGAACGACGACTCCTACAGAACACGTCCTTCTTGCCACAAAGGAGTCTGGCATATTTTGACATTTGCCAAATTAAAGTGATTTGCTACTTTTTCTATTTTTTTCATTTCTTTCTTCGTTGTTGTTGCTGTTGTTGTTGTTGTTGTTATTGTTCTGGCACCTTTTGCATTAAATATTAATTCATGCATAAAGTGTGCAAAAAACGAAAAGTGCGAGAAAAAAAAATGAAATACGAAATCAGTGCAGACAGGACACGACACTTTTGTTGACAGGACGTTAAGTCAACATGCGGTTTAGCATCGTTTGGGATCCCTGCGATTTCCTGTTTCTCCCATCTGCAACTCCGCAGGCGTTGACTTGACAACCAACAGCCAGCAAATTGTTTTATTGTCTTCGACATCGACTAAATTAAATGACGAAACACTTTGCCGCCTTGCTGCATAACATTCTCATTCCCAATTTCATGAATGCAGCAAAATGAACGCGCAAATAGCAGGCATAGATAACAATCAATTAAAGAATTGCTTAGTATTCTTGCATATTATAATTAATTGCGGCATTTTTATTGTAAGCTCTAAAATCGCATTGAAACTTGACCAATGTATTTGTAATTATTTTATTAATTTATCCCAGCTTTACAAAACTTAGGCTCCAATGTTTCAAATACAACATAAATATTACGCTGTAAACATAGCTGGCGCCACTCAATTATGTTAGCGCCACCTTGTGTTTGCTAGCAATGGTGTTTCAAGCCGAACAGTCGCAACTCAGTACTTCAGCGCCATCGCTTGTTTCTTTCGTTATTTTGAACACCAGATGGTGCTGTTGCCGAAATTCAATAATTACGCTTAGCAAATAACGCAAAGGCTTTTGGACTTTTGATTGGGTATTGTACAAATATCAAACAAAATGACTCTTGGTACTTTTGAATTGGGAAATGTTCTGTTGGACATTTGATTTAATGCACCAAAACTGGTACTTTATTTCTTCATTGGTACTTTAGTTGGTACTATTTTTATGAAAAAATTCGTTATTACTATTTCAACTATTTCTGCTACTACTTCTACTACTATTTCTACTACTATTTCTACTACTATTTCTGCTACTATTTCTACTACTATTTCTATTAATATTTCAACTACTTTTTCTACTACTTTTTCTACTAGTATTTCTAATACTGTATTTACTACTATTTCTACAACTACTACTATTTCTACAACTATTTCTACTACTATTTCTACTACTATTTCTACTACTATTTCTACTACTAAATTACTAAGGAAATAACAATCACTTATAAAGTTGGTACTGTTTGTTTTTTATTTGCTACATTTTTCCCCAAGATCTGTTTGCAAAAATTTGTATGTATGTATTTACTCTGCATGATTGGCGTGATAGAGAAGACACTTAACGATATTGTGTACTATTTCAGGTGCAATAACTTATAATAAAATAGAAAGCAATCAAAACAGTCAACGCCAATGCTAATTGGTTCGATGGAGCCCCATTGCAGCCGAGATTATTCAGACTTATTATATATTGTGCCTCATCTGGCGTCTGGCAGGCGGGCTGGTTGCATGAAATGTGCCCAAAACTTTGTGCCTGCACCGAGAAGAAGAGCGGAGGACACGGTTCATAATCATAGCCAACACAAGCGTCTGTTAAATCATAACTAAATGATCCCAGGGCAGTGGACTCGCAGGACTCGTCCGGTCGCAGCTGTGAGGTGAAATTGCGAAATGGCAACTCAATGCTGCGGGAAGTACAGACCGTAAATGTGATCTGGCTAACAGGTGAAATCTTCAGGTAACGCATGCTCTGCCTGGCTGGCAAGTAGAGCGAATCCAAGCGATAGAAGTTAATGCTACCCAGACGACCGTACTGCTCCAGGGAATTGCTGCCATATTCGCTGACAGCGCCATTGGAATAACAACGTGGATTCCAGATGTGACGCGGCACTGAAACATATGCTCCATGCAATACAACACACCATTGGGAAAGTATCGAAAGACTTACCCTGCCTAATACGTCTAATAACAGGTGCTCCACATTCCTCTGGCGGCTTATCCAAGTTCAACAAAAGCAGATCTCTGCTTGGTTCCCTGACAAAGTCGTGGAATCTCACCAAAGCACCGCCGCCGTAGTAAATGAATTGCAGATTGGGCAAACTGTAGCGCAATCGATCCAAATATCTGCGACTATAGTCATAGTCTTTCTCATCCACATAAGAAGTGGGACTGGGTATTAGAAGAGCCACAAGCGAACGACCGCCAAGATTGTCAGCTGCTCCTTCCGCTGCCAGCAACTCCGACACTCGATTGCTCAAAGTGGTTAGGATGATGGGTAAATTGAACCCTGGTGGATCTATAGAAGGCACATCTCAGAGCAGACCCCAATTAGACTACGAAGAGTGAGACTTACGCCAATAATGAGAAGTAAAGTTCCATTCCTGATAGACATTAACGATATAGTCGGTTGTATTCACTATAACTGAAGCATCGGAGGCAGCAAAAAGCGTTACCTTGCTGGCAAACGGATGAATGTTTAAATTCTGCAATACATAGCTTAAAGAGGGAAGGAAATGAGTTGCGAGAAGGCGTAGGAAGGAGGCCAACTTACGAGACATAATCAACAACCCAGTTATATGGCCAGTAGGTGTCCACAAACACGAAGACATCTGTCATTAGAGTCGTCATGTTGGATATATCCGACCACTTGTCAGACTGGAAAGTGTCCATGATGGCTGTGAATGATATTAAATAAAAGGTTAAGGATT
The DNA here is from genome assembly GCA_018901825.1 of Drosophila funebris. Lineage (NCBI taxonomy): Eukaryota > Metazoa > Arthropoda > Insecta > Diptera > Drosophilidae > Drosophila > Drosophila funebris. Next base: position 3,623,524 of record JAEIFK010000682.1, read on the forward strand.
GGATGGCGAGGAGCAGTTAGTCTATTGGGAACCACTGTGGAAATCTGATCACAAGTAAAAACCCAGTATCTGTAGTTCTCGTGTTGACTTTATTAGCGACTTATTTCACACGAACTTACAACTTAAATAAAAAAATTATAATAATAATTTATGACAGATAATAATATTTGGAGGCGCATACATACAAGATGTGGAGGATAATTTGAACTCTGTTACTTGGTTACTTTTGGTTACTACAAGTGTGTCGCCTACTGGACGGATTGTTGCAGCAGCAGGGCCAGCAAAATGGTCAATACACTGGCCGCCAGACCTGAAACTCCACTGTAGCAGCCCATGTTGACCGAGGAGACAACGTAACGCCATTGATCGGGAGTCTGACAGGCGTCCTGGGTGCAGGATGTTGTATTGATGGTGCCTGGTTGCACGGACAGATAGAGAGGAGGACATTGTGTGATGGTGTAATAGCCGTTGCAGGCATTAGACAGATCATAGGAGTAACTATTGCCGCTGATCTGTACACATTGTTGATCCGTTGCTCCTGTCTGCGAGGATGACCCTATCGTCGAGTTCTGTTGCGGCCATTCGTTACTGCGCGAGGAGCAGATGGTGAAACTGCCGCCATTCTGCGATTGTATGGTCACAACCCGATTGGTGCCTGCCCCAAAGAAGTAGTTGGGCGCCATGCGATAGAAGTTGACGGTGCCCGGGCGCACATACTGATACATCTGATCTGTGCCCCAGCTGTTGGTATACCAGACACTGCCGCAACGTGGATTAATGATGCGACGAGGAACTGTAAGTAGAATCACTATAATGTAGAACACTGAACACTCTGATTAACAAGTGAACTTACTGCTTATTATACGCTTAGCAACAGGACCCGCCGATGTCGCTACGGTGCTGCCCGTCGTAAGGGAGAAGAGATCCTTCGTCGAATCGCGCACAAAGCTGGAGAAGCGCTGAATGTTGCCACCGCCATAATAGACGAAACGAAGATCGGGAATCTGCTCGTAAATATACTGCAGCTCACTTGTCGCATAGTTGGAGTCGCCATCATTGACAGTTGCCTGATTAGGAATAACCAGGGCCACTAATGAACGACCTCCCACGCTCGAGTTCGTCTGCTCGCCATTCAACAGAGTCTGGGTCAGATTTTGGATCGTACGCAGCACCGTAGGCAGATTGAAACCCTGATTATCTGTGGAGTCAAAGGGTTAGACCCTCGTCTATATATTCAATGAATTCATCAGATAACTTACACTGCGACTGCGTGGTCACATTCCACTGTTGATATACATCGGTTATATAATGTGTAGTATTCACAATCACAGAGCCATCAAATGCCGAGAGCATTGTCACGGAGCTGCCATAAGGATGGATGTTCAGCTGCTGCAGGACATAACTTCAGAGGGAGAGAAAGATTGGACGTTAGAGTTTGTATATGATTAGAAATGTGGTTTCAACTCACGCAATGTAGTCCACAATGGAGCTGTACTGCCACGAGGTGTCCAAGAAGATGTACAGATTCGTCATGGGCGTAATGATATCGGACAATTCCTGGTTTGTGCTTGCCGAGCAGGACACATCGTTCAAAGATTGTGCTGTAACAGCGTGGTTGCAAAAAAGAAAAAGAAAGGGCAGTGCAGTGAGAGCGCGACGTAATGCAAGAAAGTGAGGAAAGATGCATGGAGAGAAAGGTATTTGTATGTATATACGTATGTGTGACTCAGACTAACTTTCCCGCAAGTGGTTCCATTTAGATAACATAGATGAGGTCTACTTACGCACATAGCTCACCAGGGAGAGCGTCGCTGTGTTGGCAAAGTTCGCAATCGTCTCTTGTGTCAGAGTAACCCGCAGTTGCATCTCACGATCGAGGACTTGGGCAAATGCGCTGACTTGTCCCTGCATTTCGGCTATGGGCGCCACGTTGGGGAACTGTTGCTGGCGACTGCAGGCTTGGATTCCAGAACCCAGCACACCAGTTGTGGAGTAGTACATGCGAAGCAGTTGCGACAGCTTCAGGCCAGACGCCTGTGTCTTCCAGCTCTGCACGTTCTTGGCTATGATCAAACCATCAAGTCCACCACGAATCTCCGCATCGGTTGCCTCTAGATTATTGCGCTGTGAGAGGAAATACCAGTGGGGCAGTACAGTATCGTTCCAGCCACCTGTTGCACCCACTGAGGCCACATTGTTGGGAGTCACCGGCACCTGGACTAGTGTTACTTCAGCTAGATCCCCACCCAGTGTCGCTGCCCAGCGATTGTCAATTGTGGACGCAGTTGTCTGGGATTGAGTGCGACTTCGAACTCGTTGGGTGGAAAGGGATAATAGCGTATTTAGAGGTACGGATTGCTGCTGTAGACCCGTGGCCACGCCCGCAATCAATGCTCCTGCGGAGACGGTGCCCCAAGGGGTGCGCACAACACCATCTTCTACGGGACATTGGCTATTGCCCTCTGGCACCGCATAGGCCCAATCGTTGTCGTAGTCCAGTTCCCCAAACTGCACATAGTTCGAACCGGATCGTTGACGCTTTGGACGATTGTCCAACCATTCCGCATCGCCAATGAAGTTATTGTTGGCGTCTTTATTAAGCGAACGCGGCAGACGTTGGGCACGATACTGAGAGAGCTGGCCACACACGGTGTTCTCATCTCCACGCAACCTGGTATCAAACGTGCTGGACATCATGAAGTGCAGGGAACAGCGTTCTGTGCTGGTCAGCGAGCTGTTTGGAAAGGTGTTGGCATTGCCCTGCAGCAGACGGGAGAGGAGAATGCGCAATTTGGGAAACTGGAATCCCGTCGGACTATAAGGAATAACTCCCTGGATGGCCGTCACGCCTGCAGCCCTTTTAATGCCGTCCTGACGGAACCGATGCAACAGTGCCACCGCGATCTGTCTTATGTCCATCTGGTATCCGGTTGCCGCATAGCTCCACTCGACCTTCTCAATGAGAGAGATGAGTGTATCCATATTGGCGGGCAGGCGGTTGTCCCGATTCATGAAGTACGACGTATTGTAGCACTCAATCAGCGAGGGCGGTATATTAAATTGTGCGTTCTCCTGTGCCTCCACTGAGCTGATCGCCAAGATCAAGCCCAGGCAAAGGCAGACAGCGGCTGCCTTGAATTGTGCAAGTTGCATGCCGTGGCTCCTTGTTGTCGTTTCTGTGTTGTGTTGGATCGTTAAATGGAAGCTGAAATTATAGATTCAATGGTGATTCATTTAGTTTCCCTTTGGGCAGGTTAGTGTTGGTTTCCCCTTCCCCTTGCACTTTTCCTTGGCCCTACCCTGTGTCCAATTCACAAAACGCTAGTTACAACACTCTCTCGACTTATCAAACTGGCCATGGCCCAAAAAATGAAATACCAAAACCAAGACGTTGAGTCAGCATCGACATGGCTTAGAGCTGTCCCCTGATAAGAGCTTACCCATTGTATCCACTGCATACAGTTCGGTTTCTTATCAAGTCCCCAACAATTATTCGTGTTTGATTTACTCGCATGTGTAAACTTTGTTATCCTTATCGCTATATAAACATTTGAACATTTGAACAAGTCCGCAGCAGGTTGGGCATTCAGATGCCTCTTCTGTAGGTGCAAGTATATTGATCTGATAATTTTTAAATTAGTAAATTCATTATGTTCATTTTGAAACACCGCTATTTGCTGGGTCAGGTGTAGGGTTTGAAATTCTGTTGACGCATTGATGCCTTATCAAACTGTCTGATTTGAATTACTTTGATATATAACAGATTTGTAAAGCTTTCTCTCTTTAAAATGATTGATATATATATTATAGTTTAACAGTAGTTTAAGCCTTCTTATGATATTCAAGATACTGATCAATCATATCAATGTCTGTCCATTATGTGTCACTTCCGTTTTGAGTTGAAATTTACTTTCTAAAGCTTCTTGTAAGCAGCTTTCGAAAAGCGCATTTAACCACTCCCTGGATAGACGGAAGCTGATGTCATTCATGGAACACTCATGGACTTATCAAATAAAAATATAAAAGTATATGAAAATATAATAAAAGACCTGTAAGCGCATGAGTCAAATCGCCTTGATATGCCGTATATACAATCAATATCGGTTATCAATTATTATCAGTATCACAAAGAATTTGTTCGCATTGATAGTTAGCCCCTCATTTTATATATAGATTGGCGCGCACACTCAAAAAACTAGACCTTTAGTTGGTGGGATTTGCAGAAAACTATTGCCCAACCATAAAAGCAGAAAATACGGGTAGAGTTACATGAGTCAGACATAAGACTAGAACCTGCCATAGAACATAGTAAATAGCGCTGCTTATTGTCCCCTTTCTAGTTGAAACAATGTTGGTATTCATAAATATAAACTTTATATAGTCTTGTGAATATGTGTATGTATGTCTATATACACTGCACTACACTGCGATTTTACGCGATGCGATAAGATAATATGTAATTATTTAAGCACACTTAGTTGGGAACGTTTAAGTTATTTAAAAATCTTTGGAATTGTAGACTTTTTTTTTGTAGAATTTACTTCACTCGACTTAAAATGTTCTATTTCGTTTATAAAATATGTTTAAAACTCTTTATTTTAGTCAGTTACACTTTATTGCCATCATTATCTATGATAAATCTATTGACAGCTCATTTTTATTTTATTTATTCTAAAAAACTTTGGAGATTTTTCCGCATTACCTTGTTCCACTTGAAAGACTATTCGTACTGAATCTTTGGTATTCGGGCGCACAGGTGCCTCGCCTAAGTATGTACCGAGTTGCGTCGTGTGTTGTAATCTCGTCAACCTGCTTATCAGTCCCCAATACTAATAGCACTGATAAGATATGGGAAATTTGTATGTGGGTGAATAATACTCTACACAGCGAACGTTGTGCAAATCAAAATCTTACCGAAATCTATACTTATCAGTGTACGCAAGTACAGAGTCTTTTATCCTGCAAATACACGAAGCAAAATATAAAACACCAGATATTTGCTCATAATTAACAATTTGAAGCTGTTTAAAATGATAAAAACATCAGTGTGCTCTATTTAAATTGAAGCAGCTCATTCAATCATTTGAATTTGGATTAGTTCCCACGCAACTTTCTGCCAAATATTAGGGCTGCATGCTTTGCGCAAGTTTCGTTTACAATATATCGATAGACTATCGATATCCAAATACCTATCGTTAGCGATTGGCGGCCATCTCAATGAAAAAAATCAATATTCTATCAGAATGTAAATAAAAAAAACATCAATTTATAAAAGAGTTTAATAAAGTATGAATAAATTGCAGGGGCAAACACAGAACCGCACAGCAGGATGCAATTTTTGTGGCATTCATGGAAAGACATCCGATTATAGCCAAAAACTACTACAAGGGTGACAAATTGGCCAGTGAGGCCGCTTGGAAAAGATTGAGCAAGGAACTAAACAGTGTGGGACCGCCAGTTAAAGAAGCCGGTGAATGGAAGCGAGTGAGTTGTCCTTCATTATGTTACCTTCGTAGATATTTAATATGAAGAATTCTTAAAGGTGTGGAAGGACTGGAAGAATTGCATTCGCAAGAAGATAGCAAACAACAGGCTGGAGCCGAACGCCACTGGCAAGAGTTCTTTATATCAAGACACGCTGACCCCTTTGGAAGATGCAGTGGCGACAATTACCGATCTGTATGAAATGGCAGACGTAATGGTGGAGTCACAGCCTAAGGCAAAAGTTCGCAACGGGGCAAACACAAATATGCGCTTGCAAGACATCAAAACGGACCACGATGAGGAGGCATCCGAAAATGGTATTTAAATTGGTTGCTCTACGGCAATCAGTTAATAACAATTGTACTATTTAGATGAAGATGAAGATCAGGAGGACGAAGAAGAGGATGACGAGTCTGCCGAATCTATAAGCGTGCGAGACGTTGGAGTCAAAGTGGAGCAACAGTTGCATCAACATTCCACAGCCAAAAAACGAAGGTTGGATCACGATAATCTCAATGGGTCACTTCTGGGCGAGAGCACAGTACTAATGGACATAGCCAAGGAGCTGCGCGACCTGAACAGACAAACTAGATTAAATGCTCAGCGCACAGAAGCCAATACAGAAGCATTACTAGCCATGGGCACACAGATTTCCGATCTAATGCAACAGCAACTGAAAGAGCGAAAACGTCTCAATGCAATAATGGAGAAATTTGTGCTAAAGATGGAAACTACCGATTAATAAATATAGAATGATTTTATTTAGTTTCAATAAGATAAGATTTAATCATAATGTAGGGTACAACGCTCAACGAATCATTCTTTATGAAAATAGAATATAGAATATAGATGTAAATAAAGTTTTGTGCAATCCATATAAGTCATCAGGAAGTTTTTGGGTATTAAAGTTATAAATTGATTGATTAATTGCAGATTTCTAATTGCAAACGTATATTAATGATCTGTTTGAAACGTAATACAATTGATAATAGTTATATTTATTATCTATTAATAAATTAATTTCAGGTACAGCATTAAGGTATTCAAAATGGTTTTATTTTAATTTAACAGCAGGTATTCTAACGTCTTCCTAATAATTAAAGTAATTATTTAAATGTAGCATATAATAGTCGAAGTTTTGCCAATGGAGCCATTGAGAAATTTAAAGGATCTGAAGAAATCTGAACTATTTATTAATTGTTGATAGATAATGCAAGGATATTTGTTCAATAAATTCGTGCTGCTATCGATGTTACATACAGGAATTTTTAGCTTCGCTTGTCAATCCAAGGAATGCCCCTAATATATAATAACAATCGAAAGCATAAACCTATCGATATTCGATTTCAGCAAGCCAGCTGCAACATTCCATCGCCATCTGCAAAACAGCGCCAAAGTGTGGCGAAGTAATTTTCAAAATAAAAGATAGTTTTAGTCCATTTTAATAGTTTTTAATACCCACCAGACAATATGTCCGGTGCATTGGACGTTAAAGTCTGCAGACTTGGTGAAAAGAACCAAATAGAAGAACTCCGTGAGCTTATAAGAAAAACCACCATCAAGGAAGTAAGTGGCGTCGCTTTCTTTGATCAAATAACATTTCATAACTTCTGATAATACACAGCTAACAACAACACTCACAGCCAGGCTGTCGAGGAGTGACTGCATCAACTTTTGGAACTATTTATTGCTTGCCTGCGATGTAAATAATGTGGAGACACGCGAGAAGCGTTTTGCCTGTGTACAATGTTTTCTGGATGGACTGCGCACCGTTGAGATGAGCTACAAACTGAGCATCGATTTGATTACACGATTGCATCAGGACTTGTCCACGTACTCGGCAGACGAGTTGAATTGGATCCTCGAACATTGCGTAGACGATATGCGTGCCGGAGATGCAAAGTGTGTAGCCTGGAAGGATTTACTACCAGAGACGCTGCTAGCGTTGATTGCCAAGCCGCGGCTTGTCATCAATGGCATTGCCATGACTGGCAGCGAGTTAAGAGACAGCACTGTGCGGAATCTTTGCACCATGCGTTGGCCATCCACAGTTCTGACGCCTATTGCCGACATGTTCATGTAAGTATTTACCTGTCGAATCTGGGGTATTCACATTTACTAAACTCTTGGTTTGCAGCACGCTGAAGTTAAGTAATGCAGAGCGAGTGACTGTGCTAAATAAGTTTGCAGGTGCTCTGCAAGAACTGTCGCCCATGGAGCTGCCTGCTCTGTGTTACCAACTCTTCTCCATGTGCAACAGCGCAGCGCAACTCATCATTCCATTGCTGGCGCTGGAAAAGTACTTTCATAGAAACTACTACAAACGATTGTTCTCGGACATGTGCAGCAACTCCACAGACTTTGACAGCATTGGTACGCATTTCAATCCAATCATCCTTGGCTATTTTATATATACATTTAAATTTCGTAGATGCCTATTCGGACAAGGAGCTGCGCGAGGCGGAGGAGACAGTGCTGCATCATTTGAACTACTGCACCATGTATCTGCTCAGCGAACAGCATGTGGCTATAATGCTAAGGGTAAAGATTAGTTATTGACTTAGACTATTAGATAAATCGAACTGTTTTTAATTGCAGAACTTTCTTCACATGCCTGATGTTATACTGACACCTTTTATGCTTAGCGCAATCATTTCAATGACAGCTGTGAATCGTGATCCGGAGTCAGCGCGATCCTCCAGCTGTATTCTGCTACCGTTTCTGCGGAACGTTATAAAGCACAATGAAGACGAGCGAACCCTGGTTGACTATTCGGTCTGGTGTCGCGATACATTACAACGCCAGCATGTAGATCTGCTCCAGGTTTTTACAGTGCTTATCGATCAGAATAAGGACGGCAAGGATGTGATAACTCCAGGCTTAGTCCACTTGGCCTTTACGCTGCTCAAAGCCCACAACTCACCTAAGCTTAATACTCTGGCGATTACATTTCTCACCAAGTTCATACGCAGACGATTCATGTTCGGACAGGGCATTATTAAGCGCATTGCTGAATGGATGGTCGTAGATCAGGAGCAGAATCAGTTTTCCGGTAAGAAATATACATTATTATCATTTGATCCGAAGATAAAAACTGATTATATACAGAGTGCCTAACTATGCTGAGCGTGGCGGATACATATACTGTCTCCGAGTGTCTGGAAACTATTTCAACGGTTATGGAAGACTTTCTTTGGGTAAGTTGTTCTCCGTCTCTCTTTGTTTTCATCTGTTTCACTTAATATTGCTACATTTCAGCTACCTGGCGAGCAATCCATGCGCATGATGAACTTCATCTTGCCACTGCTCAAACTTTCAAATCGTGTGCGCGATGCTTTGATCGATGTTCTTCGTAAAGCAATGTCCAAGTGAGCATATACTTATATAATTATATATATTTATCTATATGTGATCAACCTTTCGATTAATTTTCTATAGAGACTTCCGCACACGGCGCATGGCTATATTTGGCTTTTGTATGATCCTCAAACAGCTGAACAACAGCAATTCAGTGCGTCAATCGCAGAATGCAAGTAGCTTCTGCACACAGCACAACATCTCTGGCTACTCGATGATGACACAGAGCTCCTTGGGGAATCGTAGCAATCCTCAACGCAATTTCGATATGCTCACATTGGAAATTATTGGAATCTTGCGCAGCTGCTTCGACCAACAGCTAGACATACGGCTTACACTCTATGAGAGTAAGTAAGAACTCCTACTTAAAGCCGTCAAATATTTATGCCTGTTGTGCTCTTTTGCAGATCTTCAACGTGCAGTTGAACTGAATGCCAAGTTGGTGCCTCATGTTTTACAGTTTGTCGACTTCCATTTGCGTAGCTTCTTTGATACGCCGCCAGCGGATCAGGTGGGTGATGATCTAGATACACGATTTACCGTAAATTATGAGCAGTTGGTTGGCTCCAAAGACGAGCAAGTGGAGTTGAAGGATAATCTGGGCTGCCTGGTGCAGTTTGTGTCCCATTGCCTGACAATTTTTGAACGCGTTCCCACAGGCTGCGATGTACGTGAGATGCAACGACTGCTGGCGCTCTGTACCCAAAGATTGGTAGCTAATAGATTACACCTGGAGGATACTGTAAGTTGCAATTAGTCCTGCTTACTATTTACACTTTGTACTTATTCTTTCGTTACCCTTTCTTAGTCTCCACCAGCTACACATATGAAGTGCGCACGCATTCAGCAGGAGTTGAACCTCGTTGAGGGTCTAATCTCTCACTCGATACTTAGTTCCAAGCCAAATAACGAGTTCATACGACAGGTTCTGCCGCTATTTAAACAGCATCAGAAATTGTTAAAGGGACTTCAGAGCTTGGCAGACTCTTCCAAGAAAACTCAAAAGCATTCCAAGCAGACATCGACTAACGATAGCAATGCGACTGTCAATGTCAGCGTGAATACAGTCAAGCTTAAGCAAATGTGTATAAAGCCAGATAACATTTGGGATCTTACCATACTGGAAAAGCTGCTCCATTTGCTACATGAGTGGGTGTTGCTAGAATACACAAATAATCACAATTATTTATCTCAATTTCATTATTTTTAGCGACCATGTACCCTTTGCATCCGCCGATAACACAATGCAACTGCGAAGCTACGAGCCGCTGGTTCGTTATGTGTTAGAGATTACTGCCCAGAAAGTACAGGCTATACGTGAAGAACCGGACTATAAACAGTTGTCCTACAGCAGACGAACTCTGAAACTGGTCACAGATATAACCAAGGTAGTCTATGAGCGATGTATTCGTCGCCTGCCTGATCTGTGGCGAGACTTTGATCTAGAGAGTGCCTCTCTGGCAGCCAAATGTTTTATGGAATGCGTTCGAACGGCCCATGAGACGTATGCGAAACGTTTTAAAGAGTTTGTCAAGGGATTCGGTAAGATTGAACAGACTAACCATCTTATACGTATATTTAATAGACATATATTCGCTTATCGCAGATATGGCTACTATGAACAGAAACAAGGAAGTGACATACGTGCTGCAGGGTGTGCTTGATCAGTACATGAAGGAGGATGCCAGCAACAATGACTCTGCGGACGCACTCAGCGATGATAGAAATGGCGCCAAGCTGCCTGTTTACCTATTAGAGGCGCTGGAGGTATTGTACGACCACATCGGGTATGAAGAGCGTGCTGCAATCGATTCCTACACTTGGCTACTGGAATTTTGTCAAACGTGGGAGCTACGTAACCCAGCCATGGGAATTGTACATCGTATGCTATTTACGCAGCGTCAGAAGACCCATTCGGGCCCATTCTTTGATGCAATAGCCAGGCAGTTGGGCCGAGTGCTGGGCACGCAGAATGATGACGATGAGAATCAGAAGCAGTCTGATTTGGGCTTTAAAACACTTGATATGAACACAACTGGAAGTTGTCTGCAGTACCTGTGCGCTGTGTTGCAGAAGCAGCTAGAAGATGTTGATTACTTTATCAACAAGGCCAACAATTTGAAATACAAATGCAATATTGTTCCAGAGTCCGATCGAATTTACTATCGTGGTAATCTGGAGGCATTGGAAGGTTCTATTTGCACTCAACTAATTCTGATAACCCGTACTCTCTTGGAACTTACAAACGTATGCATTCCATTGGGTAGCCACATGGATGGGCTAATGAAGCTACTCATACAACTGTATACGTGTCTCAAGAACTTGGCTAGGCATTATTTGGTTGCCTACTCGGCAGATGCCAGCAATGGCAAGAGCATCAAGTTAGTTAAACTATCATACGTTCGCCCTGTCAATGTTTATTAATTCCTTTTTCTGCCTGTTTCAGGTTTGAGCAGCTACTGCGAAACGTGGGCAAGCCCCTTCCAGCCAACATCTATCAATTGATTTCATATGTGGAGTATAACATTCTGGATGATCAGTCAAAAGAGCCGGCAACGAAGCGCAAGCCACAGGCAGAGCGTGCCAAGGTACTGCGTGAAACGCGTCTTATTCCCAAGGTTATACTGGCCATTGAGAACTTCAACAAGCACATTATACTTCTTTCAAAGAAGGCCAAAACTAACGATCGTCTGGCGAACTATCTGCACTTTGGTGCGGTGCGCGACTTTAATATAAAATCGGGTGACCTCAAAGCCGTCATCGAGCGCACCTATTCGCACAGCAATCAGATTGAGGTATCGGATAGCAATTTAGAAGCAGTGGAGGATGAGGAAGAGGAGGAGCAACAAAAGCTCGACAGTGACAACGAACAGGTCAGCAGCATTGCAGAGCCTGCTGTTGATGATGATGATGACGAGGAGGAGAAGGAGAAGGAGCCGCCCAAGAGGCCACAGGAAACCACTCGGAAAACCCAGCGACGACGACGTGCTCCCAGCAACGATGCAGAGGAGTCTCAGCCAAAGCGTAGGCGTGGACGACCGGGCAAGAAATAAGAGTGGCTGCTGAGCTCAATCATTATGTGGATGGTGGATGAGTGTGGGCATATTTAAGAGCAATAGCAACGCGTGTGCCAGCATCATCAACATCGTCGTCATTCGTTGGCAAATCCATTTAAGTTTTTAACTTGTGTTTTTATGTACTTTTGCGAAAATTTGATGCCTGCACGCAATAGAGAAACTGCCCTCACCTCGCCATCTACCTCATCTCACATGGCGAGTGGCCGGCCCATCATTTTATTGCACTTGAAAACTTAATTAGGCCAAAATGCGGTGTGAACGCCTATTTTTTGCTCTGTATCAAGCTGTGCGAGATTTTTATTACATGCATCAAATGTAATTTGTTACCAAATTTGATGTGTTTCTATCTTCTTCAAAACGGCATAAATAAAAGAAAACTTCCAAGCGGAGTTGGGGAAGTTGTTGGGGGGTTGAAACTGGTGTTCCTGATGGCCTGCCAACTGTTTTCTTTTTTTCCCACCAGAGGCCCATCATTTAAATGCGTAGCAGGTTTTATGGTCAGGTAAGTTTTGAGTTTTGTCCGTGTTAAGCGGAAATCTACCGCATAGTATTAAAGTGCGCTCCACAGATGTGTCTAGTTAAACTACTTGTTGGATTAGTTTCCTGGATTTTAGCTTGGAATGCTGTTGCCTCTCAGCCCCCGCTGCCTCTCAGCCGCGTGGCAATGGAAGCAGCTCGAGCGTGCATTGGGTGTCAAGGGTCAGCGCGCTTCAGTGCAGCGCCAAGAGGCGCGAGGAGGTTGGCCATTGTTATATTTGCAATATTTGTGGTTGATTTGTGCAGAAATGTTGCCTTTTGTCATCGAAATTTATAGAAATCATTTGATTTTCTTTGTTTAACTTTTTATGAATAGCTGAGTCTTCTAAATAAATACGAGTATGTGGTTGTTCTTTGATAAATTATAAAGTGGGTAAGTTTAACATTGTAGTTGCACTCAATGATGCAGAATCAATTGATCAATTGCATAACTTTTAATTGTTAAGAGTTGGAAAGCGATTAGAGCGTTGAATTACTTTCACACTCGGCTTGAACTTCATACTGCACCAATAAGTAAATGCAACTCAAGCTTACTGACATCGGGATGCTGTATGTATGCATTTTGAGTTGTAGAGTTGTATATTTATTAAAGACTAGAAATTGTGTTTTACGTTGGATTTGTATTGTATTTGTATTTTCGAATCTATATTACGTCACCTAGAATTTCCCCCAAAACTTTATTTGCTTCGTTAGCAGCGTCCAAATTTGCATTAGGAAACATAAATATTATGCGTTACTGTATTGTGTTTTTGTTATTTTGTTTTTTCTGTAATTTTTGTGCATTTTTAACAAGTTTAGCGCCAGGGCAAGTGTTTGATTTTCAATTGCGACACATTGCCAGTGAGAAGTGGGGGTTGCCAAGTGGGGGAGGAAGGTATCTATTTAAGGAATTTATTATTTAAATTTCCTCAGTTGATTTGCTTGCATTTATTTATAAACATTACAGGCGTGATTCAAGCTTTGTTTTAATTCACTTAAAACAACATAAATTTAACTTTACATGCAAGCCGCGCGACTCACGTGCCTCAGGGCCGGCTGTGCGTTTCATTTCCAATAGATACAAAGATACAAATGTATCTACAGCCGCTCCAATGCTCGTAATAGCGACGAACAGCGAGTCGCGATCCAACAGTTTAGCTCACGATGCGACATTTAATTCAATCAAAAGACGAGCTGGCGACTTGACGAATCTTTAGTCGATCACTCGAGCGCAACGACAACGGTTCACATTCCGGGCTTCCGTTCCTCAACGAGATATTCATCTATATTTAGTTGATCGTAGTGCAGTTAATCATACTCCTTAAGCTTAATTCGTCCGAGTGCCAGGGTGAATGCAACACAAGATGTTTGCTAATTGTTGCTACAGAATGTTGCAACTGCCGCTGCTGCTAGTGCTATTGTTGCTGCTGGCAATGTGCCACTGGAGCAGCGCCAAATTGCGTAAGTATTTGGGGAATAACTAAATAGGGAAATATGTAGGTGAGGGAAACCAAGTGATCTGAAGGTCGATTGCGTCAGTAAGCCATCAATCTATCAATCACACAACTTTAATTGGGCTTTTGCTCGATAGGAAACTTATTACTTGGAAAGTACTCGCCTTTCCTAGGATGTTCTTAACGTTTTAGATAATATTATTATAAGCAAATGTTAAATAACTATATTACATAGTTTTATTTGTCTTGCGTTTATTTTGGCTTCAACTTTAACTTAACTTCATTACGCATTCTGTCACCAAAGGGGCCACTGACCTAAGCCAAGTCAAAGCTACTTTTGTCAACGATAATTGCAATAACAACAACAGCAATTCACTTGCAGCTGTTCTGCATATTAATTATGCTCGTCGAGACGTCGAAGGTTAATCAAAAATAAACAAATAAACACCACAAATATGAGTACATATTCTTACTTAAACACATATGAGTAACTACTGACCGCTTTGAATAATTGCAAGCACAGCAAACGAAGCTTTTGAAGGCGACACGTTCTTGGTTAAGGCCATCGAATGTATTACCCATTTACTGGTTGTCTAAATAACTTCCCCATTTGTTGGATACGCATTTACAGCGCCCAGCATAACACCCTGTGCACGAGATGATCCCCAGTTGGAGCGATGCATTATTAATGCCGTCTATCAGGTGAAGCCACTGTTGGTCCATGGCGATCTGGGAGATGGTTATAGAACGCCACCATTGGAGCCGCTGCAGCTGGACAACATTGAGCTGGGCGGCAGCAGTCAGTTCCAGGCTGTGTTTATGGATCTGGTGGCACGAGGTGGCAGTAATTTTACCATAGATCGTATAATGTGGGTAGCTTCTGAGATTACAGTTTGAGATGCACTGCTATCAACAGTATCTTAATCAATTAACAGCGCCAAGCCGGAGGACATTTCCTATGATCTTTGGATAACTCTGCCACGGATTCTATTCAGTGGCAAGTACTTTATGCGCCTCAATCTGTTGCTGCTCGATATTCAGGGCAAGGGGACTATGCGCGGATACTGTGGTTTGTACACAAATTGTACTAAATTGAATTGAAACTAAGCTCTGACCCTTGACCCACCCACAGAGAGTGCAAAGGCTGCTGTGAAAATGCGGGGCACTCGTTATCTGCGAAATGGCCTGGAGTACGTTAAATTCACCAAGATGACAATGCGTATACAGTTCAAGGACTTTAAGCTGCAACTGGACAATCTATTCAATGGGAATGGTGTGCTTGGGGAAGCTGGCAATGCGTTAATCAATGACAATCAGGATCTGTATTTAAATGAGATTGTGCCGGGCCTGGAGCGTGGACTCTCCAAGAAGTTTCTCGCTGTTGCCAACGAGATTTTGGCATCGGCCACCTTTGATGAAATGTTTCCACCTAGTCGTACTATCGTTAATCCCATTGCATTTCCCAATCCGGCAGTCGGTTCGGGCTCTGGTCCATCCATATTTGAGCCATCTTATGCCTCTCGCAATCCAGGGGGTGGCATTCTGGATCAGCTGCCACCCAGGAGCCACAGTCACAGCAACAGCAACAGCAACAGCAACAGCAACAGTAATAGTCACAGCCATAGCCAGAAGCCCAAACTGCCAACCAACAATCCTGCGGGCGGCATTTTTGGCGAATCGTTGCCA
This sequence comes from Drosophila funebris, assembly GCA_018901825.1. Classification (NCBI taxonomy): domain Eukaryota; kingdom Metazoa; phylum Arthropoda; class Insecta; order Diptera; family Drosophilidae; genus Drosophila; species Drosophila funebris. The sequence continues at coordinate 3,639,098 of JAEIFK010000682.1, forward strand.
GGTGGTGGGTTCATAGATCCCAGATTAAACCTGGGTAGTTAGAATAGGCACATATTGTTTTGAATTTATTATCAAGCTGCTGTTCAATTTCACTTTCTTAGCAATTCCACAGGAGTATGTGTTTCTAATCAGGATCGACTTGAAATCCTTTTCTTTACTTTATGTGAAATTGTTGGGAAAGTGAAATTTAGCACAGACTTGCAATAAAATTATTGTTATCAAGTTTTCATTGATGATGTTTAGTTTATGAAAGAAAGGGATGTTGCTAATACTTACATTCTTTTCATCCTAATGGATCGAACTACTTCAGTAAGTGGTTGAAATTGGCAGAGTCTGAAGCTGGCGTGGTGTCCACCTGACTCTGTACAAAGTACAGTTGCCTTCTCATCCAAGCGCTAATTTGCCTAAGAGCGCTTAATGTCTTACTCCATTTGCTTGCTCCTGAGCTGAGGAGCTTGGCAAACTTTTTAATCCACCACAAGCTCAGGACAGTTTTGCATATTAAGCGCAAAGTTTGGGACTGTACAACAGCACCAGGGGGACACTTTAAGGGCAATACAGACACATACAGTAACACCTCTGCATTTTACACCTGTTCAATGTGGCACAGGACACGTGCCCCACGTTCCCGCTGAGCTGCTCCCGCTGCTGCTACTCCTGCTCTCTCTTCGCAGACTGTGATTAATCACCGGCAACGACAAAGATGAATTTACAAAGATTTTGTGTGCTAAAAAGTTTTTACTTTCGCCAGAACAGTTAATTGTGTTAGATGTAGATGGACTTCTAGTCGGTCCTGGACTCCTCACAGCAACAAAAAAAGTGTTGGGCATCGCTAATTAAATTCATGCGAGGCAGCAACAACAAAAAAAAAAAAAAAAAAAAAAAACAAAAAATAGAAAGAAGCATTATCGACTTTTAGGCGCTGAATATTTCAAATGAAAATGTTTTTGATGTAAACACTGAGGCAGCATCGGCAGTTGAGACGACATCGCGGTCCCTGCGAGTGCTAAAAGGAAACCCTTGGCAACATCTTTGACCAATCCCATTGCTGGCAAAGTGTCGCCGACATTAATTTCATTTATTAATTTTTAACTACGCCCGCGCACGAAAATAAAAGCAACTTGATAAATGGGAGACCCGAAATCTTTCGCGTGGCACATTTTGTTTTCCTTTGTGCCATTTCCCTTACATTTTGGCAGGCGCTTCCTTCTTTTTCCTTTCCTTTTCTCGTGGACAGCATTTTCTCGCTTCTCTTTTGTTGTTGTTGTTGTGGATGCCGTTGCTGCTGTTGTTAATTTTTTTTAATTCTTTGCTTTTCACTTGAAAGGCGCTCGAAACGTGAAGATGCGCCGCGGTCCGCTAATGTCCTTTCTTTTATCATTAAGTAGACAGCATCGGCGACTTGGGGTTGCTGCTGCTGCTGCTGCTCCTGGTGCTGGTATTGCTGCTGATGCTGGTACTGGGCGTGGCAAGCTGCCATTGTGCTGGGGTTGGAGCCAAGAGCCAAGAGCCAAGCTCCTGTACAGGTATTTTCGGCCATTAGCGAAAAAGGACGCGCTGTCGGCTTAAGGTTCTAAGGTTGCGCCGATGGAACAAAGTAGATAACGATAAAAAAATAAATAAATAACAAAAACAACTGTAAGTATGATGTACTTTCAAAAATATAACACAATTTCTTTGTGCTCAAATTGATATTTTAATAATTGATAAAAGCTGGCACAAAAAAATTACAATTAATAATTAATGTGTTCTATGAACTAAATAAAATACTGTTAAAATGCTATATTAAATACCAAAAATTACTAAAAGCTACCATCGATGTAATGACAATTTTTAATATAAAATGTTATTATTAAAGTATATCTATGTTTACTCTCTGTTGCGCAATGCCTAATAGAGTGAGACACCAGTGTAATCTATGGAATTTATTGAGAATTGCAGAAGGAACAATTGTTGATTTTTTTTAAGAATAAAAGAAGTTTTTAATAATAAAAGAGACTACGGAAACTTAATACTGATAAGGGTGTATTACTTCTGTTCCTCTGTTCATGGTTTACATCGTAGTTCCATTTTATCAGATAAATAACACCGAAGTTATTCAGCTAACTAATCCCTAATCGAGTATTCGTTTCACGAGCTCGAAAACTTTGTGAAAATTATTATAAAACTATATTTTTTCTGTAGATTTTATATTTGCTTATATAAATAAATTAAAACTGAACAAATTAGTTAAAAATAAGTGAAGATAGAGTTAGTTCAGTACGTTGCATAATTTCTCAAGTATTTTATAAGTAACTCGACGTTCAAATATCTATAATGAGTACCTGTGTAAAGCGTTACTTTTGCCCCAACAAATCAGTTCAGAGCACGGGATGTCGCTCTACATTCTATTATCCTAAAGGCGGCTCCTACTCAGGATATTGGCTCAACAACAAAAATCATGGTTGGGGAGTTAAGACAACAGAAGAACGCAAAACAAGTTACTATGCTGGGAAGAAGCAACCGCAGGGACAGCTCATCTATAAGGGCATGTGGGAGCAGGGGAATCGACATGGCTGCGGTTCAATGATACGGAAGAACGGCACGGATCTACAGACGATCTATTCGGGTGAGTGGAAAGATGACATGAAGTGTGGCGAGGGCAAACACTTCTATCCGGATGGTTGTGTCTACTTTGGGCAATGGATGAGGAATCGTCGGCATGGCTTGGGTATACAATGGTATGGGAATGGCAACATCTATGTGGGTCAGTGGGAAACGGGCTTTAAGCATGGACTGGGTGTGCTTTTTTACGGTGGGTATCAACGTACTATAGGTCAATTCACATCTGTTACATCTTGCTCTGTTTGATTCAGCGAACGGAAATCGCTATGAAGGTCACTTTGCACGTGGTTTCAAGAATGGCGAGGGCGTCTTCTATCACATGCACACGGGTCAAATTCAGAAAGGTATGTGGGAGAACGACAACGCTAGGGCATCGCTTGTGCAGGATGAGGCAGAAATTAGACGTAATGATGCAGCTACTCCTTATCCCATTCCGCCCAACCGTATCAAGTATCCAAACGAAATAATCCACGATCTATTCCAAGAGTTCAAGCCGCACGGCGAGAAACCCCATCGACGATTCAACGACATGATTAGCTTGGAGTTCGTGCACCATCAGCGGCAATTTGCATCCTTCGAGGAGCGTGTAGCGACCCCATCGGGCTTAGATCTACATCCAAAGTCGGGTTTCGCTTGTACCTGTGACTGCAAAAATTATTTGTAATCAGTTGTAAATTGTTCGTTTGTCCAGCATTAACATTCAGCTTAAGAATCAACGATAACTTCATATATTTAGCTTCAACTTGAGATGTTTTCTTTGGAATGATTCTGTCAACGACACAAGGGTTCCTTAAAACTCATTGGGGTTAGATCTAAATGCTTGAAGCACATAATAGGGACATCATAATAATAGAAACTTAGGCAGGTTGAGGGATGTGTGAAGTGCGGACACCTGGTTTGGTCAGCATTGGGCGTTGGGCCTCAATTCAATCTGCTTTTGTCAGTTGAACTCATTTCATATGCAAATGCTGTTCGGGTTTTTTTTTGCCTTTGGGACACCATTAAAATGTGGTCTTCTTCAATATAATAAAGGATAATGCAGATAGTGATGATTTTTCCATTTTTATTCAAGTGCTTTTTGATTGAATAAGGCATCAAAAAGTTATGTAAGCTGTTTCGGAGTTTTCGTTTAACACAATGAATCAGATATGAATGCTGTTTGCATTTGATCAATACTCCTTTTTGCAGAGTACAACAACTCAGTTGACGGTAGTTAGGAATTCAACTTTGCTTCGATTAATTAGCTTTTAGAAAATAAACGATGCAAGCTGTAAATCACTTTGATTCACCGTCATACGATCTTCCCTCATTTTTTTACGATCAACCCTTTAATTTCCTGTTTTTTCTATTTCATTAACATAAAGTGCAGCTGCAAAAAAAAATGTGTGGTGTCATTTTTTTTTTTTTTTAGTTGCCCTTCATTTGCATATTGAAAGGATGTGTAAAGGACGCGTGCCTGGAAAACTCTTTCATATGGTAATTCGCGTTGCATTGCCTTCAATTAGGAGCGAACGGTATTTGAATAGCATAGTTTTCGGTTTATAGGCACCTTTCTCAATATAATAGTTGCAATTTCTCTCTTATCTCTTATCAATATATTTCTCTTTATGTATCTGGATGTCGTGTGTTGATGATTGGCGGCTGGTGTCATTAATTAATCGTTGGGTTCGACCAACAATTGCACACGATTAATAATTGATGGCGGCAATTGGGGCCAACATGCGCTGAGATTGCTTAGACAACTTAGCGGCTCGGTTGGATTTGGTTAATGTGGTTTTCCTTTAGACGGTCGGAGTGGCTAGTTGTAATGGAGGTGGTGGGAATGCTAGGAAGTGAAGTGAGGCTGCCTGCCGGCCAAATAATTGCAAATGACAGGCGCTTTAATTTTTCTTCCTCTTCGGCAGCTTATTTTTAGACATGAATTGTGGGGGGGGGGTTGGGGAGGGGCTGTTAGGAGTGTGGGGGTGCCAAACTTAGGCCCGGTTGCCATGTTTATGATAAACTTAATTCAGTGTAAATGAGCGGCCCCAATGAGGGTTGACAGCACAGAGGTGGAGGCAGATGATAGCTAGGGGCGCGGGGGTTGGCGGGTAGCCACATGCGGTGGGGGGAGGGGGGTGGTAGGCAGAAAACTTCTGCTCTGGCATTCGGCGAAACTTCAAATAAACAAATCTGTGAAAGAAAAGCAAAAACAACGAGAGAACAACAAACAGCTAAAGAAACGAAGAAACGGCTGAAACTTTGTTCGATGCTTTTTCCGTTTACAGTTGAATGAAATGGAAAATTTTAATTGCTCTGTATGTGTGTGTGTTGTTGTTGATGTTGTTGTGTGCATTGCAAGCATCGCCAGGCACCATCGAATTGAAATTTTCATTTCGTTTTACATTCGTCAAAAGTGTTTTCTCAGTATCTCACCGTAATGATACTTGAGACGATTCGCCGAATACTCAAGTCAACTGAATCGTTTGCTTGTTTAAAACACGAATATTTTTAATATTTATACAATGTTAAATTTGATAAATTAGCAAAGTATTTGTCATGATTTAAATGGGGAAGAAGCTAACAATATTCCCGGAATGGGTGATGCTGGGAATTGTGTTGTTTCGTTATCATTACGACTCATAAAAGGGGTTGGTTGTGGGCAAATACTGTTGCCCCAACTCTAATCAAATTTAAGTTATTGCAATGCGCACACAAGCGCAAATGAGTACAAGGATCGTAAGCGACACACACACGCACACACACATGCACACACACACATATGGAACATGAAAGGACGTATGTACGTACTAGAGCCAATGTCAAGTCGATGTCAAAGTCGATGCAAAGACGCAAATTTCATGGCCTTTTCTCATTAAGCCGATGTCAGATGAGAACTCGAGCGCAAGTTAAAGCCACGCAGCAGCGCAGGAGGAGACGAGATTGCTGATGAAGAGAGAGAGAGGGAGGGAGAGGGAGAGGGAGTGGAAAAGGGGGAGGCACACACGGGTGCCATAAATTATGTGTGCCGGCGCCAACCCTTGGAAAGCGTTGAGCAACTTTTTTACAAGAGGCAGCAGTGAAAGCAGCGGCAGTAGAAGTGGCAGAAGAAGTCGCAGCATTTGTTATAAATTAAGTGATGGGGGTTCGCTGAATATGGCAACAAACGGTCGAGGCAGAGACTAAAGCGGCGATTGGAGGGGGCTCATTACAGCCGTTGGAAGGACCTGACAACCCTCTAACTTTTACCGTTGCACAGCAAAACAAAACTGAAATCGAATCGAATGTCAAAGGCAAATTATAAATACACTTACAACGTATGATCTGTTTTAAGCTCTAATTTACTTTAATCTATATAAATATGGTAACAGAAAGAGACTACAATAGCATTCAAAATGTTGTTGTTTTTGTTGTTAAAAAGCTTAATTATTAGTAAAGTTAACTGTATTTATTTTATTTTATTTATTTATATATTTCTGGTATATTTTCTAGACTTTAACAAGTTAATAATATATTCCGATTACTATATTTTTATTTTGTTTTGCTTTATGTTATTTATTATTATTTTAAGTTAAATATAACAACAGTGAAAGTTCATTAATTTGTGTATTAGCATGCTTTTCTTACAGCTTTTCAAAGTGAACAGCATAGCACATAGATCTTTTAGGGAATCTGTGTATTTAAAAGTGAATGAATAAAAAAAATTTGCATATTTCACGGCGCTGCGACGGCTGCCGTTTTACGGATGGGGTTGTTCTTGTTGTGGGCGCATTTGAGCTTTTGCTTCATAAATAAAGCGAAGCGGTGCACAGAAAGAGCAATTGAGAGAGAGAGAGAGAGGGAGAGAGAGAGAGTTAGAAAGAGTGAGAAAGAGAGAGAGGAGAGTGGTGGAAGGTCTGTAAATGCCGGTGCGATGTCTGGGTATAAAATTAATTGCATATGCAGGCTGTCCGCGAGAGTGATGGATAGAGGGGGAAAGGGCAGAGGCAGAGGCAAAGACGGGCAAGGGTTGCTACGGCCATTGCATAGTCTGCTTTATGCTTTCGCTTTGTTTCAAGCGATTGCGCTTAACCCTTTGACGACCCACGCCCAACCCTTGCCGCTCCCACACGGACTGGACATCGATAGGCGCCGCCGTTCGACCAATGAGCTGGCTGTTAACCCTTTCACACTGCTGCTGAGGGTGAACTGGCGACTAGTTGCCACACCCACTGGCCGCATAGTGCCACCCACTGTTTCAGGCTCAACAAATTCACAAGATTTTTGTTTACTTTTCTTTCTTTCTGTTTTTCTCATTTTGGAATATATTTTGTGTTGGGTCAAAACTTTGATTTCATTTGATTTGCTTAACATGCGCCAAAGTTTCTTCAACCGAAAGGCACAACACAGCAACAAGAAAAAGGAAAAAAAAGAAAGAAATAAATTATGAGATGGCAAAAATACGCAGCTAACAAATTAACAGTCCACTGATTATTGTGAAAAGCAAACGAGGAAGCAAAACAAGTGCCTATCAACGGTCCCAACTTCTTGGCAATGCCCAGCGCGATTCAAAAATTAGAAAAGGGCATAATTTTAATGAACTTTTTTCTTAGAAGTTGCTCCACCACATCTGCCACCGCCATCTGCAACCGCGTGGCACTCATGTAAGCGGCAGCAGCTGTCGAAAGGACTTACAACTTTTGCTGCCGCTGTGTGCCACTTGTCCTGGCTTTTGACTTCTTCGTTCGCCAGTCGCTTTGATGGACGCACGAATTTTGCCAAGGACTTTGGCTCAAAAACTTTTCACTTGTATATCGAATTTTTGTATACATATAAATACAGGAATAGAGGAATCGTATACCTGCTGTGCTGCTGGCATTAATCACTTCCACTCAATCGATGCTTTTGGTTACTAATTGCATCAGGATGCGCCTGCGCCTGTGTCCTGCTTCTTTGCCTGCTGCACCGTTAATGCCAAACATAATGCCTCGTGCCTCAGCTCGTATCACGCAACTCGCATCTCGCATACAATCCAACTGTAAATCTAAACATGGCTCAAATTGCGAGTTCTTAGATGACAGCCTCATGCAGCATGCTGCATGCCACACTGTCGTGCTGTCGTACTGCCGCACACCTGCCCATCGCTTGCTGTCTCAGCTCCTCACGCCTGAGTGCCGCTAAATGTCCTGCAAATGAAGTGCCAGGATAACAAAGGAGAGCGCTAGAGGCGCACAACCTTAAGATTTGTTGCATTATGCAAAATGGCAAATTTGCTGGCGATTGAGAATGGTGGGGGTGGAGGGAGCGGGAGCGGTAGTAGTTGAATGCAATTGCTGTCATCGTTCAGATGAGAGATAGAGAATGCAGCTGTGTGGCAGGTGGTGTGCTACTCTTTTGAATAATATGCGTATTTCTATTTAATTTAGTTTCATTTATAAATTATAATTATAATTTAGATATTTTATTGTTTCTTAATAACTTTCTTAAATAAATAAAAGTATATAAATATATTGATCCTAAAGAGCAAAGCAGTTGAACAAGTTTAAAGTCACTTTTAAGCAATAAATTTGCTTTTATCACAAGTTAATAACTTTTAAAAATAGTATTCTACAATATTTACCACTTCTTAAGGGGTGTCTCCAGCAATGTGAGCCCAACTAATGAGTTGAACAAAGCCTTGACAGAAATACAGTTGCGTTCGCAAAAGCAATTGTCAATATGATTGATTGGAGATTCTTTCCAGGATACGTGCAGGTAGTGTCCTGCCACACAATCTTGCCTAATATTTTACGCTCATTTAGAGCATTAAAAAACCTAGCGGATTCTACTCTCCTCATTTCTTATTATTTCCCTTTACAATGGTGTTAACTCTTGAGCTGTGCTGGGGGCGGGGGGCAATGCAACGGAATCACAATGCAACGGATGGAAAGAAAAAGAGAAGAAAACCCACACCCGCTTGACATTTGGATGCTAAACAAACAAAAACAAAGACAGACACAGATACAAAGAGATGAGAAAGAGAGAGAGAGAGAGAGAGCACATGAGAGGCAGTTAGGGTTGCAGCAGAAGTAGTTGCAAGATGAGTCTGTGGCAGGTCAACAAACGGCAACTGCAGTTGCATTTTGGTGTTGCCTTTCAGCCAAAAAAAAAAAAAAGAAAAAGGAATTCGCCATAAAATTGAAACTGAAATTGTGTCATTTCATGCCATTGCCAAGGTGAAGTCGAAGGCAAAGCAGAGAGGCCAAAGGAGAGGATGAGGACAAGGGAGAGGGCGAGGGCGAGGGCGAGGGCCAGAACGAGGGCGCATACATAGGCAAGGACACACCTGGTTTAAGTCTGCTCTGGTCTATTCTGCTCTATGCTGATCTAGTATTTCAATGAGTTTCGGCTTTGTATATTTTGCTTCCTCTTCGATTGTCAATTTTAATTGTTTGCCCAACGTTGGAGAAATAGAAGAAAATACTTTATCGAACATTTGTTGGCATTTTCTGGCCTGAACTCTTGACATGGCCAGTACTTCAGTATGCCATTTCTCCTTGCCCCAAACAGTTAGCTGACCGCCCCCGCCTTTCCAGCTGTCCCGCTGTCCAGCTCTCCCGCTGTCCTCCTGTCCAGCAGCCCATTAAGCTCACTTTTAAGTGCCATTCTGTCCTTGTCCTTCGCCTCCTTTTCCACTCTTTTCTCTCGCCTTTCGCATCCTCTTCGTGCACTTGAAATTTTTGCGCTTGCACAGCAATTTCTTGTCTTGCCTTGCTCTGCCTTTCATTTCGTTTCTCATTTTCTTGGCTTCATCTTCCTATTCCATTTCCATTTCTTCGTTTTTCCAATCTTAATTTTTTCGCTCTAGTTGTTTTTTGGGGTTGAAAAATAATTCATTTATGCAAATGAGGGGTGTTTAAAATTAAGCAAAGAGCACGTAGGCCGAAAGTAGCAGTACCACAGCAACAACAGCAACAACAACAAGAGGCATCAAGCATAGCGGCCATCGTGAAGGAGGTGAGCAGCACGGAGCAGCAAGAAGGAAGCTGCGACAAGGCCAGCACGCAACACGCGCATTGGAAAATGATAAAAACAAAAGGTTTTTGTTTTTCACCCACAACCCCCAACCCCAACCCACCCCTAGCACAGCACCACCGCCCAACGTAAATTTAACTCCCCTCAACTTCTAGCCACTCATCTTTTGGTGCGTTGGGTATAAGTTACAATTTGTAAGGTTTTAATGGCGTTTTCTGAGCCACTGCAAAAGAAGGTGCAGTGGGCGTTCCGGGGCGGGGGGATTCGGCAGTTGGGGAGATGGGCCAAAGCAGAAATCACAAGAGCGATCTGTGGTCTGGGGCGGCTGAACGACTGGCCGGCTGGTTGGCTGAACAGCGTTTTCCCAAGCCCAACAGCTTGTGGTCTTCAAAGGGAATGCGCTGCTCGCAAATGGAATGTGGACTGTGCAAACGTCTCTAAAGTTGCTGAAAGTAAACTAATTTTAGGCAATGTTTTAACATGATTATACAAATGCTAAATGCGATCAATTTAAATAAATAAATTAGCTACAAAGCAGTTGCTGATTATAATTAGTTTGATAATTAGCAATGCAGGTAAACACTTTGCAGGTAGGATTAAGCCGGATTATATATAAATAACTCTATGAATATTTAAGCTTTAATTAATACAAAATTGCTTAATAATTTCCCCTTATGAAATTATTTAATTCAATATTTATAAATTACATAATCTCAAGGCTCTCATTATTTTATATTTAATTAAAATAAATAGAAAGTCTCTCAAAGTAAATATAATATTAGTTTACACATTTACAGCTAGAGATAAATGAACAATTGTCTATGCACTGCATTGGGCTTCTGGCACTTTAAGCCAGCTTATGTTGGCCCTCTCGGTTTCCTCTCTCCCCTCTTGCTGTGTGGCTCGGCACATGGGCCGCTTGTTTGTCTTCGCTACACGCGCATAAATAAAACTCATTTGTGCAGATCTTGTGGCATGGGATGGACAGAATGTAGGTGAGAGAAGAGGAATGGTGGCATTGCTGGGAGGTGTGAGTTGTCTGTGAGCCAAAAGTTTTACCAATGAAATTTGTTGATTTTTCGCGTTGAAGTTTTTGTTGTGTTGTTGTTGTGTTTTTGTTGCAAGCGAAGATAAATGGCAATAGAATTAATTAAGTTGTTAATTTCCCATTAAGCATTGTGACCAGCACGTAAAGCTCACACACTCACACACGATAATAATAACAACAGCAACTTACTTACACACCCATATGACTGAGTGTATGTGGTTGTTGTTGTAGTTGGAGACGTGTCCTGACAGCACTTGACAAAATTATGTGCCTGGCGGCGGCGTTTAACCTTTCAGCGAATCGCAAGACAAACAACAGCCCCTGGGCTATGGCTCCGACTCTCTGCCAACTCTCCCCAGCCCCCCAGCCGCCTGGCCCCTTGACTCTCTGACTCCCTGACCCCAATCCCAGCGGCCAAGTTGCGCTCTACATATGTGTGTGTTCCTCAGTCGACCGCGGGAGCACGCGTCAGCATTTAGTGCTGGTTTACCTCACACACATACACACTCATAACCCACTCATACACACACTTGTAGCATGTGTGTTGTATTAGCATACAAAAAAAAGAAACCTCGAACCCGTCGCATTACAAATCATTGCCCCTTTCTTCTTTGAATTACACAATCGCATCACCCTCGGCGAAAGGATTCGCACGCCTGCACAACGCACACCACACACACCACACACTCCGCACATACAGACTGCTACTCATGTGTGTAAAAAACGCATAAAAACCACGCGCCGAATTGACTAACCATTACCCTCAGCATATCCTTCCGTTTTTTGTGCCTTTCGCCGTTAATAGAGCGTAATAAATGTCATGTTTTTGGCCAGGACGAGGCTGAACTACTCCTTTCGCCGTCAATGCCTATTGTATCTGTCTCTGCCTCTGTCTCTGTGTTATTGTATCTGTCACTTTGATCGCCTTTTTCAAGGACCATATGTGGCATAGGCAAACCCTTCGACAGGGCTGAAGAAATGTCCCCAGTTATCAATTTGTTCGTTGAGCATTCTGAGTAAGCTGTTTATTTGGCGATTGTCAAGGCACTTTACGCTGATTTTTGATTTCAGTTTTCTGCTCTCAGATTGATGATTGATTGATAAGTTGAGTGAACCCCAGTAAATGCGATATTATCGCCCATGTGTGCTAATTTTATCAGTCCAAAAAAGGGTGCAGACGAATGTGACTTATATATACTTGAATTGCAACAATAATTTAATTGATAAAGTCTTTTTAAAATAGTGGTTGCACCACAATTAATTCCCAAGACGAACTATAGTTTTGGCTATTTAAGGAAAATAAATAAATCCTACGTAAGCTTAACTATGCATCGAATGACCTTAAAGGATATGCAGCAACTCTCTTAGTTACAACTAAATCAACATTTGATTTAAGTTAAAGATTCGATAAGCCATTTACATTGCATTGAGTGACATAACATTAACATATTAAAGTCAAATTCATTTGAGCTTTTATAAAATATGTCAAAATGTAATTTGTTAATATATTTCGCTTGTTTGTTATAACAAACTGACAGATATACAAACAGGCAACAACTTCATATCATTAACTATAAAATATTCATATGCATTTTCCGTTGGCAACCAAGAAAACACATTAACAAATTTGTATGTCCTGACGAATTACGTGGCCACCTCCGCAGTCTCAGTCTCAGTCGCAGTCGCAGTCTCAGCCTCACTCATCTAATTGCATTAGAAGTTGGCATCAGCATTGGGTTTGTGTGTGTGTGTGTGTTCTTGGCTGTTGAGGGGCATGCCACCCTCGCGATATGTCCTGGAATTGCAATGCCTAGGCACATGTTGTCATGTCTTTCCTCCTGCTGATGTCTCCCTCTCTCTCTCTCTAACTCACTCTCTCTCTCTCTAACTCACTCTCTCTCTCTCTGTCTCTTAGCTTGTCTGTCTCTTGCTTTTCAAATTTTATGACATTTTTATTCGCTGCGTTGTGTTGCACGTGGGGCAGGGCAAATATGTCAACGCACCTATGGGTAACAGTTCCCCTGCCCTACTGCCCCACATCTACTGCCATAGGCCTAAGGTGCTGGCTTTTACGTTGATTTTGGCCAAATGTCCGCGAGTTGTGAGGCAGCAACAAATATAAAATGTTGATTTTTATTTTGTGTTGCTGTTGCTTTTTTTTATGCGACTGCTTTTAAGTTTTTATTATCCGTCATAATTGACGTAATTGTTTTGGTAGTTTTTCCGGCTGCATTGAAAGCTTTTCCCTGTCCTTTGAGCTGTTAACAGCACTTAGGCTTAAACTAAGAGCAAACAAGTTAAATAATCAAATGTATTTCAGGAAAGAGTCTAGAACAACTATATAGTAGATAGATAGACTAAGCTATACGATTTGACAGTTTTAGACAGCTGTGTTAGAGGTTTACCTCGGTTCACTCATTAGCACAGCATTTGCTGGCGCACATCAAAAGAGTTGCCAAGGATATGAGCTCAGGCAGGAAGCGCAGACTCAGACAGGGATTGGAACTGGAGAACAACAGCAGCGGCAACAGCAACAATAACGCTCGAAGCGCCAAATTGCAAACTTAATAACAAAGGCTAGCAGTAGAATGGGATGGGACGTAGAAGGACTATATAAGGACTATTGGGGCGACGATGTGCTCATAATGAAAACGAGGCAAATGCAAATGAACAAAAGGCAACATGCCATATAGAGAGCCAGAGCCAGAGCAAGAGCAAGAGTCAGAGCCACATCAGCTCGTCAGCATCCTTGGCAGGAAAATCAAAGCGCCAAATGAAAGAAGAAAAAAAAGAGGAATCCAAAAGCCAAAGCTAAGGAAACGCATCTCAAGAAGAAGCAGCAGCAGCAGCAGCAGAGATGGATGGGAAATTGGCAGGGAGAGAAAGAAAAAAGGAAAATTGCGAAAAAATAAAATTAAAATATCGATCAACAGTCGGCAGCATCAGCTAACGAACTCCAACCCCTTCCTCGGGGGAGCTGCGAGCGGTATGAGGCAGAGCGAGTGAGAGGGAGAGAGAGAGAGTGGGAGCGAGAGAGAGAGAGAGAGGCAGAAGTTGGCTCAAATGAGAAATGTGCAGACGAAAGGGCTTCTGATATGAGCTCTTGGTGTCGTCGTTGCCAAGCTGCCTGTCTTAGGCAGCCGAGTAATGCTGCAGAGGAAGGGGTTGGTGGTAGGGGCAAGGGTGAGAGGGTGAGAGGGGGCATGTCCTCGACGTACGCTCTTAAAATTAAAAGCATGTTTGATGAGGAAATTGAACTGGCATGTAAAAGAGTGTGTGTGTGTGTGTGTGTGCCTGTGTGGGTGGCTAAAAGAAAAAAAAAGTAAAAGACGAAAAAAAAGTTACCCGGGGTGGCATTACCCCCACGCTTAATTCATCAGGACTCGCAACGCTGGCTGTTATCCTTTGCTGCTGCTGCTGCCGCCGCTGCTGCTGCTACGGCGATATCTTTCCTCTACTCATTTCTCTTAATTTCATTCACCCTTTGCAAATGAGCTGAACGGCAGTCGGTTGACGTGGCGGGGGCGCTGGGGGAAAGCCCACACAGGATGGCACAACAAAATTTTCCACATTATTTCAAACGCTGTCTAACGCTGCCGCAGTCGCTGTCGCTGCCGCTGCCGCAGTCGACGCTATTCAAATTTTCTACTTTTGCTTTGCACGCGCGATTTTCCTTGTTTTCGCTTTTACATTTTTTAATAGCTAGAGAAATTTTCGCGGCTGCCTTCGTCGAAGGGTGGCACATTTTTTGTTGTTGTTGTTGTTGAATATTTTTCTGTGCTTGTTGTTTTTATGCTCCCGATTGCAGCACGACAACCCTGGCCGCTTTCATTTGTGTGCGGGTTCGGCACTTAAAACGTTTTTCTTTAGCAAAAAAAGTTGCCATCTCCCTCAACTCCAACCCCAACCCCACAACAAAACCCATCTACAACTTCAACCCAAGTTTTTAACGCCCACCCACACCCTTCCGCACTTGCGGGTATTAAACTTAATGTTGATAGTGTAATTTTATATTTAAGAGAGGAGAAAAAAACGCGTTAGGGTTGTGCGGTGTCTGTGTCAACATCTGAGCCTGACTTTTTCTAGGGCGGGTAAGTTTTTTTCTTTTAATACTTTTTTTTTTTGTCTGACTCGTGCGACTTTGGAAACGCAGCTCAACGGGTTCTAATTGAAGTCAAGTTGCTGTTAGGGCAGAGGTGGGCAGAGGGTCAATCGTCGTGCTGGTAATCCAACTAAAGGAACAACCGTTCAGGCCTTGGTTATCTATAGTTTCTCTATCGAATTTTACACTCAACTCGTGCGTTTGGCTAATTTGTAGCTGTTAGCAGTTAACAGTTGCCCAGTCGTTGCTCCAGCTGCTTAAATACAAATTACTTCATCGATTTTTTATTCTCAATGCTGTGTTCTTTCATTCCTGAACATGTCTCAAATAGGCCGCTGGCAGTGAGAGCCAGGATAAGCAGCAAAAAAATGGGACTGACGCGCACTTCCGTCCACATCCCTGGCCTGAGACCCACAGTAGATAGACGCTAAATGAAAAAAAAAGAAAGAAAGAAAAAAAAAAAACAAAACTTGAGGCACACGCAGCTTTTTTTCAACGACTTTTTAATTTAAGGGTAGCTCTCCACATTTTTTTGCCGTTGCCGCTGCTGCGCATCCTTTCGCATCTTTGCCTGGTTGTCTAATGAAAAGTCACCGTCAATTACAGGGTCGCCACGCGTCCAAATAAAAAAAAAAAAGTGAAATGGAATTAGAGCAGAGAGAGCACAAAAAATTGCAAAAAATGTCACCAAAAGTCAGCAAACACGAAGGACCCCCCCTTAATCAAAATCCTGTGTAAGCAAATTTAGCTCGCAAATGAGTTCGACACCGTTGAGCTATGAGACAGCAGAATGAATGAATAAAAATTCGAAAGAAAGACGCAAATTATATTGACGAAAAATGCAAAAGAAACACAGACACTTGAGAATGTTTGGAGACAGCACAGGATGTACAGAATGGACAGGAGAATAACTAAGTGAAAGACGTGTCTGTGCATTTCAGTTGCTGCCCAAATAGTTGCCAGGACATTCCATTTACTCTCTCAAGTGCCTGTCATTGTCGAATGCATTGTTTCGCATTGATTGCCAGTGCCTGATAAACCCCCATAAGAATCGGTTTCTATCATACAACTCTTTTTTCTTCTTCTACTCTCGATTTGATCTCAGCGCGTAGCTGCAGATAAGACATGTCTGTGTCTCTGATTGCCAGCGCGCAGCGCTTAAAAGTATGCTATGCTTTTTAGATACTCATTCGTTGCTGCTGTCGAAAGGGAGGTTTGTGATGATGATTGAACGAATGTAAAACAGATTATAAGAGTAGGACAAAACAACTCTCTATATATATACAACTCTTATAGTATAATTAAGGGATTTAACAATTTTTAACAGGGTATTCTAACATTTATATTATGTTTTTGTATTATTTGTATTATTCAATCAAATAAAATGCCAATTATGTTGTGATATTTGAGCTTTCCAATAATTTTTCTAATTTCACAGGGTATTTTGACTGACTATACTCATAATTTGCGCCAGCTAGACTCTTCCCTGGGCCTTGTCTACCTGCTGTGCACGTGTGTAGTGCAGTCAATATTTGCCTCATATGTGTGTGGCACGGAAGTAACCTGATTTCTTGTGCAAAAAGCAAATCGAAGTGGCGATGGGGCGGGGAGCAGCCCGTGGAGTTGTGTAAACTGCAATGTCCTGTGTGTCCTGCTGCTATGTTTGGACATGTGTCTGCCTTGGCAACTTGACCGTGGCAAGCTGTTTGCCCAAGGCATTTGCCGGGTTGGAGTCTGTTCCGGAAGGGCGGGTCAGCGAAGAAAGCTTTTTGCAACAACAAATGGATGAAGAAAACAACAAATGAAAACGCCGCAGGTGACATGGCAAAGGAGCGGCGCCATTGGGCAGCTGTCAGGCGCAGCAAAGGCAACCGTCGAAGGCCAAGCCTTTGAGGCAGCGTCTCTCACCTTTAGAGCAGCTGTCAAAAATGTTAATAGGCGTAAATGAGACGCCCAATGAGACGAGCTCAATGAAGGAAAACTAATTTCCGCTGCCACCAGGCAAACAAAGCAAATGTCAATGTCTTTGGCCAAATCCAGCAGCCGCAATATCAGTCTCAGACCTCAGTCGCAGTCTCAGCCTCCGACTCAGTCTCAGCCTCTGCCAGGACGTGTGCCAGACGCATCCTCTTGCGCGCAAATTGCATGCCTGATCTATCGCCGTGTGCGGCCCCTAAACATGGATTATTGTCGTATGCAAAACGAAAATCGAGAAACTACAAAAACTGCAGGCAAGTCAATAGACAAAACCGAAAAACCCTTTTCACAAATCCCCGCTTATAGATCTGTCTGTGTATGGATTGTAATTTACTTTCGCTCTCTCTCTCTGGCAGTTGCTAGCAGCCGGCATTTGCATACAGTAAAAAATTAAATATTGAAAAAAAAATAAAAAAAAAAATAGTGAGACTGTGCCTGGCAGGACACACGACGCACACACGCACCCCTCAGCACATTTTTTTCACTTCCCGTTTTGTTACCCAGACAACAGCGAGAGTCCTGCGGCTGCGGACAACCCTTTTTGGGCACTCTCTATGAAAGGGTTTTCCACAAGTCTCGCTCGACGCACTTTTAATTTGCATTTTGTTGGGATTTCGAAAATCAAGTTTCTAAACTTACCCCAGACAATGCTGTGCTGGGGGTATCCATATAAAAAAATACAACTGCCACGTTTTTTATTCTATCCTTCTATGGTACAGTTTGGTTTGTTTTTTTTTTTTTTTTTTGTATTTGACAAGTGAATATTCATGTAATTTTTGTTTTTTATTTTTTTCCGGCAAGGGTTAAAAAGTTTTCAGCCAGAGGAATTGAAAATATAGCAGAGCATAAAAAAAACGTGGGTACTTCAGCATGTGCTCGGGCAGAATAATTTGGGTTGATTTGGTTGAGGCAAAAAAAGTGTATAAAAGAGTTGTGAAAAAAAAAAGAAAGAGTTGATGCAGACGGCCTACAGGGTGTCTATGTTAGCTATTACTGCCCGAGTGATCACTGTGTGGGCAAAATACTCATGTTGTACTTGGAAATGTGATTCCATTTCTTCCACTTACTTTGTCTATGCTAAAAACGCTTTGAAGAACTTAAACGCTCAATAAATTTAGGAATTTTAACTCTTTGAATCTGTTTCATATATAAAAGTCTATGTTAAAATTTACAACTTAAAGTAAAGTCCATAATTTCTTCACTTATCTATTCTTAGTTCTGCTATTTGTTGCATAACTAGACAGACACCCTGTAGAAAAGTCTATATGGTAAAAAAAAAACTACCCGTAATATCCGCTTAAAAAACTCAAAATTCATAAAACTTGGCAACCCAAAAAAAGCAAAATAAAAAATTAAAATAAAAAACTCGCAGAATTACTTCAGTCTGGATGAGGTAAGAAATACCTTACCCAGGACAGGCAGGCAGACAGGGCAACCCCCAGCAGCCGAAAGGGTTGAGATGAATGGGTTGCAAGCAGCAGCTACAAAAACAACAACAACAACACCAACAACAACGTTGACTGGAAAAGCACGCAGCATTGCATGCAAAACGAAAGTTAATCACGAAATACATAACGGCAACAGAAAATAGATGAACACTGAATAAAAAAATGAGGCAGACGCGAGTTTTTTTTTTTTATATTTCTATTGCTCCTGCGAGGGGTTAACTTAATTTATGCGCTTCGCGAAGCTGGAAGCGTGGCACTGGCAGCGACGCCAGCTGCGGCAGCGACGCCAACTGAAGCTGATTATGCAGTGCGGCAGCAGCGGAAAATGTTTTTCTTTTTTTTTTTTTTTTTAATTTGAAAAATATGCGATGCTTGATGGGCTCTGGTTGTTGATGCTGCTGTCGATTTGGTTGGGAATCCTTTGGCTTTATTGGAAATTATTGATTTATGATTTGCAATATGTTAGTGTTAGTTGGAAAGAGAGCGCATACTCCTTCCCTCTCTCTCTCTCTTTTTATATCTCTTTCTATTAACTGCTTAAAAAATAAACAAAGAATTCTGCGAGTGTCTAAAGAGCTTGAATCCTGTTCGCAGCTAGATGAGAAGCAAAGCGATTGTTTGATGTATACAAAACTCTAACAATTAAAGCGAAATACTATAGCTCAGAATCTATTTGAATTTGAGGACTGAAGTTAGTTATATTTAATGAGTTGTTGCATTGTAAGTTATTCTTTTAAACGCTTATAATGTGTAATAGTAAATTATACTACTATAGAAATTAAGAATCAAGCTGAAAGCTTTAAACAGAATGATATTTCCAATACATCAATAAATACAATTACTTAATGATCATTTCATCACTGATTACACTATGTGATCTGTTCTTCAAATTATAGTAGCTATTGCATAACTCTAAACATAGTTAGTTGCCAATTGTATTATTCATTTCTAAAAGATGCTGAACTTGTGGCTTGGCTGTTGTGTTGATTTTGCCATAGGAGACTCTGCCCATTGAAAGCGTCGTTCAAGCAAAAGCTGCGCCCCCTCTCTCAAGTGGCACTCTGGCAACAGTTTCTCCGTCCCAAAAAGTACACTTCAAACACCAATTAAAAATTATAAACAGGCTCCATAGTCGCAAAGTAAACCCCCCTGAGTGCTCACATGCATATAATGCCATCTTTATCAAAAAAACAGAGGAAGAAAAAAGAGAGAAAGAATAAGTAAATTGTACATTAAGAAAAAGCAAGAACGAGGAAGAGAGTGCGAGAGAGAAAGAGAGAGTGAGAGATGGAGAGGGGTGGGGGGGGGAGAAAGAGGAAGAAAAGTGCGTTGCCACCTGCGCGAACCGGCGGCAAATGATGTCGTTAAGATGCTTACAGCAAGCTCCGCAGAACGGCGAATACTTCAAAAGGCATTAAAAACAAAAAGCGCTCACAAAATGAAAGCCAACTGACCCCCTGCCATACTCCGCAACCCTCTCCGCACGCCACTGCCCGCTGTCCGTTGTCCGCTGCCCAGTGCCAGACAAGGGGCTGTGTGCTACAAAAGGGTGGCAAACGAAATTAAATTTTGTACTTCGCATAAACTTAATTACTCGCCATGGCAGCGCTGAGGGGGGCGGCAAGAAGTGGTGAGAGGGGGGAAGAGCTGGGGGTTGCAGCACCCAGGCAGGATGCGTACACGGACGCAGACTTGGGCGCAGGCGCAGGATGGCGCCGTCCTTTCATTAATGGCCGCGCTTAATGGGCAATATTAAATTATTCGCTGCATTGTCCTTAGCGTGGCGTGTCCTTTGCATTCTCTGGCTGCTTAAAACAAACTTAGGCGCTGCGCGCGCTTTTTTATCCTTGCCCTCGATCCTTGCTAATTTTTAACCCCCTTCGACATGAACGCCATTTGCCTCTTTTGTCCGAAAAGTTGACTGCGTTTTGGTGTCAAACAGCATCATTTCCATGTTAATTGCACGCCATTTTGTTGTTGTCGTTATCCTTGGGCTTGGGCTGATGTGCTGATTATCCTTTCATTTATGCAAAGTCCTGCCCGCTGTTAATTCGCTTATTCGCTGCTTGGGTCCTTGGCGATGCCCGTTTAGCTGTTTCTGTTGCTCCTTCTGCGTTTTGTCTGCATTTTAATTAATGTTTTCCTTGTTGTTATGCAAAAAGAGCTGCTTATTAAAAGGATATGACTTTCGTCCTGGCTTGTGGCTCCACTTGCCGGATATGAGAGGTAATTAAAAATTTTTATTGCCCTGTTAAATTGCGCTTTGCATATTTTGTGGCCATTCCCCGTTGTGTCCTTAGGTCCTTTTGCTCCCTTCACTCCCTTCGCTCCTTGTCTAGTCTCTGACTTGTTCTTTGATGTGACTGGGAAATTGCATTAAGCTTTTTGACACACAATCAGCCGCAAATTAGTTCAAAGGCTGCTAAGTAAAAGGCTCAGCTCAGTACTAATGCACACACACACATACACACACACGCATGTCCTGCAACAGGAGTTTCCCCATTCCCCATTCACCTCTCCAGCTTCCTCTTGTCCAACGCTCTAAACGAATTACAGGAACCCATTAGCTGATAGCTCAAAAGAGTGTCATGGCTCAAAATGAAAGTATATCTTGCATTATTTAATAATGTTCTGGTCCCTGGTCCTGGCATGTCCTGGCAAATCCTTTTAGACTTTCATATATAGGTTATAATTGAATCAACAGTCCAAAGTGAGGGGCTATAACAGGGCAGCTGCTTGACACGCCCAACAAAGCAACACAGCACTAACCTCTGCCAACTGTCCACACACACACACTCACACACACACTCACACACATAGGCAAACACATGGCAACATATGCTGGAAAGTATGCTACGGTTTTTGCTTTTGCATAAAACCCGCCAAACCAAATATAAACAAGCCACAAAAAAAAACGAAGGAAAACCCACAACAAATCGCTTAAATCGCATCAACAGTTTGCCAAACACGCACACACACGCACACACACAGACACCCTTATCATACTAACATATACATATGTGTAGTGAATGATAGCTTGTTGATAGCTCACTTCCACACACACATGCATACACACACACACACACAATCACAATCACGAAATGTCAACAAGCACACACACACACACACACACACATACACTAACACTCACATATGCACACCCCGCACAGAGCACCCCTTTTAGCCTGTACCTTATGCATATGATTTTCAAATGTTTTTTTTTTTTTTTATGCGCTAGCTTTTCACTTGATTTTCCTCTAAACAAATTTCTTGGCAAACTCACCAAAATAAAAAGGGGAAAAAGGGTCTCACATGTAGTCCTTTAAACGACCCACGGGATAACACGCAAAACGTACGCAAATCGCGTGCGTAGTTCTGCTTTTGTATACCCTGTAATTGTGGCAAGCAGAAGGAATGTTTTGTGCAGTTTATGTTATAAAAGGGGTAAAGATTTTTGGTATATGAATAAATTGTGTAGATATAGATATATATGTATAGATAGATATATATATATATATATATATAGATATATATATATATATATATATATATACTTAGATTGATAGAAAATACATTTGAATATATTGTATTTACTTAACGAAATTCAGTCTTAAATAACAAAATTACCATTACTGAGTGCAGAGTATTCGTTAGTCGGCCACACCCTGCACTCTAGTAGCGACAAGTCCTTTATTGTCGGGCAATTGCCGCTTCCGCCGCCCATGTCGCGGTTTATGCATGTAAATTTGTACAAAATTGTCGAAATTTTGTGGCATATAAGCGGCAACATATGAGGAGGGGTTAAAGCGGGGGTGTGTGTATGTTGTGTGTGTGTGTGCGTGTGTGTAAGTGCGTTTGTGGGTGGCACTTGTCTAATGTACGCGTAATCATCAACATTTTTATCATAGAATTGGCATTATTGTTGTTCTGGGAGGTGGGATAGAGTTGCGCCCTTGGCTGTTATGGAAATTGATATGTGATATGTGCGAAGTGAAAGGGAGTGAAAGTGAAGTGAGTTTTGGAGTGTGAGAGAGCGTGAGAATATGCTTCAAAATGATTTGATTGACATAGGTCAGCTTGCAGCTTGCAGACAACGATTAACATTAATATAGAATAGAATAGAATAGAACCTATAATAACTATGATATCAACTGAATATTTGCATAATTCAATTAAATAATTGAACAAATTCTAAATCAAATACTATTATTAATAATTTTATAATATTTATAATGCCTAGCATTACATAAGTATTCATAGATGAAGCTTAATAATTCATAGATTATGTTGACAAATTCATAGAATTAGCTGGAGATAAACCAAGTTCTAGCGAAGAAGCCTTGCAGCATTTTAAGCAGCTTTTTGCTCGTGCTTCTTTGCCAAACTTCTCTGTTGCCCCTCCCTTCCCTATGCGTCACCTATCACCTGCCTCAACTGGTTCATCAACCTGAACACTTGCACTTGCAAGACGTTGGAAAACTTAAAGTCTGAGCATTGAGTGCTCGCATCAACAAGAGCAAAAAGTGCTACCCCCACAATCAAATGCTTAGCTCCCCTAACCCCTAACCCCTCATTCCTCGTTCCCCACTCCTCACCGTTCACTCCATACCCCTCTTGCCTTACCCCTTGTGTTGAGCAAGCTTGCGACATTAATACCATGAATAATATACGCTCATTTCTTTTGCTTTCGCCTTGGCGTTTCCTCGCTTTCATATTCCCCCCGCTCTACACTCCTCACTCCCAGTTTCGCCGTAGCTTCTTCTGCTGTCTTCCGCTGTCGCTGTCGCCGCTGCTTTACAAAAGCCAAAGGGGTTGTTTGTAATTTTTTTAAACAAAATTTTCTTCATTTCGCTTTTACGTTGATTTTCGTGCAACTTGAGAAAAACAAATAAAAAAGGCAAAATGAGTCAAAGGCAAAAGCTGAGAGCTGTTGGCTGCGTTGGGCGAAGGTAGGCGAGTGGAGGCTGCCTGTGGGGGCTGAAAACGTCTCAATGAGTTTTACGCTCCTTGCTTGATAATGAGCAGCAGAAGCAGCAATAGCAGCGGCGGCAGCGGCAGCAACGGCAGCAGCAGCAGCAGCAGCAAGGAAGCAGAGCAGCTCAGGCGCAGCGTTGTGCTCACCCAGCATTAAACTCTTTGACTAAAGCCAAAGGCGAGAGCGAGAGGGCAATAGCAGTGTCAGTTGCACTCGCTCGCACGCAATGAGAGCAGGTGCTGCGACGCCATTCGTAAAAGCAGCAACAAAGAGGCGAGAAGCCGAGAAGGAGAGGAGGGAAGGAGGTCGCTGGTCTCTGGCAGAGAAAGCGAAAGCACTTCGTATGCAAATGAGTTTGCCGTTATCGCTGCCTGCGCTGCTGTTGCTGCTGCTGCTGCTGGCGTTGCTGCTTGCGTCGCGGGTTCGCGGAGAGGGTTGATTTTGTTGTTGTTGTCATTGTTAGTGTTGTTGTTGTTGTTGTTGTTGTTGTCCTTCTCAGTGTTCTAGCTCTGCCGCATGGGGTTGACTTGATAAGCGCGTAGCTCGCTAAATTATGAGCACACGCATAAAGGAGTAAAACGTTACTTTCGTATTGCGAAATTTTAAATGTGAAATTGTAATGTGCTATGTTTAATGTGTAATGAGTAATGAGAGTTTTCCTTGCAATTTGTTTTCCTCAGGCATTTTGCTAAATATTCTGCAACATGCTGCGTACAAATGTCCTTGAGACTCGGGCACTTTCTCCTTTTTGCCTGCTGTGTGGCCAAGAGATTCGCAATGCCAGCCAGCGTGGAAATTGAGAACTGGCATCGCTTACAGTCAAAGAGTCTTTCTGTTCGTTCTTTGCCCTCTACCCGCTGTCTGCTAATTGTGGCAACGATTCAATATATACAAATGCATGTGTGTATGAGTGTGTGTGTTTGTGTGTTGTGTGCCAAAAATTTGCATGCCTTTGCGCAGTCGAAAATCATGCAGACGGGGGGTAAGGCAAAGGGCAAAGGACAACACAAATTGGCTTTAGTTTGTGTTCATTCATGCGGCGTTTCCATTTTTGCTGTTGTTTTTCTACTCTTCTTCTAGCTGCCTATCGATAACCCTTTGTGTGCTCTCCATTGATCATATGGCAACTTTTGTTGTGCGTGTGCGTGTGTGTGTACAATTGATTGATGTTGTGCATTACCCTCTATTCTTAACTATTCGTGTTAAATATGCAATATATATTGGACTTAACAGTGCTTGAGTTGCATGTAAATTACAAAAGTATTGAAAGAGTTAGTTAACTCAACATTTATAACATTATTTATATATAGTTAGTCTAACTATAGTTACTTTGTGCCTCTTGAAACGACTCAAATAATAAAGAAAAGGAGTTTAGAGTTGTTAGAGAATTTGGGAACCTTTTTAAACTTGTCTTATGGAAGCGCTCTTTGTATGCTTATAAATTGTGTGCGTTTTTGTAAAATGCCATTCATGAGCGCTTGAAGCTGCAATTATTCAACATCAACTAAGCCCAGTAAATCTACCCAAAGGCCCCTCTAACCACCAAAAAAAAGAGAGACGCTACCATATTAATAAGGCTCATAATTTTACCCATTTAATTGAGGCGAATGGCCGCAGGATAATGAAAGCAGCAGCAGCAGCAGCAGCAGCCAATGTGGCATCAGTTGCCCCAGTTGCCCCAACTCACTGGCCAAACTGGCTCCAACCAACCGCCATGCCATAGTCTATTGCACTTGAGGCAGCTTATTAGAATCGCTTGCCTCGCTGGACGCGAACTTCGGACTTGAAGTCCTGGGCGCAAATCATAATTTTTCAATTTGAATAATGAGCAGCGCTTGGCGGTTGGCAAAGAAGCCTTTAAAATTTATTTCGACGGCCTTTTTGTACATTCTCGTGGAGGGTCGGTACAACGCTAAATAAGAATGGAATCTATGCGAATACTGCTCGAATAATAGATACCTTAACAGGTTAAAAGAATACTGCAAGTATATAAAAAAATACATAATATAATAACAATGGCCTGTTGAAATAGTTTAGTATAAATTTAGTTTAGCATTGCTAAATCTATAATTGTTATATTCAGCTGGCTGTTGTTATACCCTATTGTTAATTGCAGGGTATATTTACAAAAATCCTTGCAGGCAAACACTCGTAAACTCATTTAGAAAAAATTCTGACTACCCAAGTCTAAATCATTTACTCGAAAAGGCAGCGCTCTGCCGCTCAGCGAAGAAAGGCTGAAATGCTAATAAGCAACTTTGGACTCCCCCAAACGGTTGAAGGAGGTTGAAGGAGGCAAAGACGCTCGCTCTACATAAGGACAAGGCACAAGGCGGCTTTTATGTAATACATGCTGCCATTTTGTACATAGAGCAGCAGCTCTGCGAAATGCGAAGCCTTTTTTGGCGACTGCTGCTGTTGCTGTTGAAAGGGGCACAACGAACGAAAGGAGGCGTCTGATGGGTGGCTGAAAGGTTTTGTCGTAGTTGGGCTTTCCCCCTCCCCACACCCTCCTGCTCTTGTTGTTGTTTGCTCGCTGGAGATTAAATGGGAAAAAACACTGTGACATTTTCTGGCTGCGCGAGGCGCGCGTTTTTTATACATATATCTGCATATACATATATACATATATATATATATATATATATATATTTGAAAATATACATATATTTGTCAGTATATATTTTCACGTCTTGCGCTCAGCTGCCGCCGCGTCGCAAAAATTCAAAATGCCATGTTTGGGGTTGGCGCTTCGGGTTTGTGGGAGGTTGAGAATGGATGGAGTATTGTGGGTGGAGTATTGTGCCACTGCGGCGACAGCATTAGTGGGGCGTCTCGTGGCAAATGTAAAATAATGCGAAAGGGCTTCGTTTGCATAAATTAAAAATTTATATAATGTCGCCCGTTGTCGCTTCAGCCACGGTTTGAGTTTGCGTTTGCTTTTGCGTTTGCGTTCAGGCAGTTGCTAATTTCGTGGGAGCAGGGCAGAGGGGTGAGATGGTGGGCGAAGGGGGGTGGGGGTCTTGCTTACATTTATTGATTAAAAACGAAGAGTTTTATTATTTTTTTTTTGTTTTTGTTAACACAATATTGTAATATATATTTCGCTTTTTGTATTCACACAATTCGCCATAAACATAATAAATATACTCGTACATTGAGGTTTTCGCATTTAAAAATTAATGAATAATTGTAAATGTAATAATTATGTTTATGTGTTTTGTTCATAATATTTAAAATGCTTGAAAAGACAACAACAATAAACTAGAAAATCAATATGCAAAGCAGAGCATGCCTTAGATATACATATATATATAATATTATTTATTATTATTATTATTTTATATAATTATTATTATTATTATTTATTGTGTTTATTAATTTGTCTAGTTTTGTTTAAGTTTTAGTTTAAGGGGTTTTTCGTAAGTGCTGTTATTATTTGGATCTTATATATATGTATATATTGCACATATTGAGCCGCATTAGAAGGTTTAATGTCTTTAGATTATTTACAATTAAATTGACTTTATGATTAAGCATTGGTATATATATGATATATGATATTTGTACACTTAAGTATAAGTACGATTAGTTAAGATTATGTTAAATATACATACATAATTCATATGAAACATGTGAGGTGTGTGTACAATGCGCAGATTTCAGGTCCGAGGCGGGGCCATGAAATGCGTTGACTATTGATTGTTATTATTTTTGTAATTATTTAATCTTGAGGAACTTGTATACCATACACTTGAATGAACAAAGAAAATTACACAATATTTTGTTGCATTTTTTGTTTGTTATTTGTTTTTTGTTTTTTGTTTTTTTTTTTTTTATAAACGTACAAACGAAAAACGCATCGAGGGTATTCCGCACCTCGATAAATCGAACCAAAGATTGCACTAAAATTATTCTGTAGTGTAAGTTGTTGAGTATGTACAGCTTAGGCTATATACAGATCTATATATATATATAAATACATATATAGGTTTAGATATTAAATATATATATATATATATGTGTTTTCTAAATGCTTTGGAAAATCGTTCGTTAGGCTTACTTCATAAAAATATGCATAAAAATTGATATCTATTTATATCTATATATATATATATATATATATATATATGTATATATAACTTTCGATATTGATTTAAATTTGGTTTCTTGACTTGTATATAAATTCTGTTTGAATTGTACGATTGCCCAAATTGTTATTATAAGTAGTATATATATTTAAGTATATACTATACAACTGTTGTGCATGAACTGCGTATGTGTTTATATTATTTGTGTGTGAGTTGCTTAACGACAATCACAACAAATGTTTTTACAAAGAGGTATTGGAGGTATTCGGTTATAGTAGTTCTTCCTGTTTACTTGGTTCACGTCTTAACTATTCAATTTTATGCTATACTTTATATTTATGAGAGTAACGATTTATGATTTATGATTTATGATTTACGATTTTTATTGAGCTATATTTAATTAATTATGTTTAATTTTTTATTTTATATATGTGGAAGTCGAATCGTGCAAAAGTAAAGAACGTAGTTAGCTAAAAAGAAATATATATCTCAATAAATAAGGAAACATTTTAAATTGTAACTCAAATAAAAAGAACATAAAATAGTTTTCGGTTTTCATTTTTGGTTTTGTCACTTTTATTTGTATAGTTCGTCTTCATTATTCTTTCTTCAACATGCCACTTGCAGCATGCGGCAACATTTAAATACAATTTTAAAAAAAGCAAACTAAATATTAATAATAATAATAATAATAAAAATAGAGAATAATCATAATAAATGCTTGCAATAAAATGAGATTCATGCAATAAAACATACGTAGGCTAATTCAATTAAATAATATTATTATTAAAATGTATAATTAATAATTTGTGGCAAACAAAACAATTGGCATACATAATTATTAAAGAATTTATTTTCTTGCATAACTTAAAGTTAATTTTGATTTTCGATTCGAATTGTTACTTGATTGGCATTTTCTTTGAGAATAATCAAATGATTGTTAAATTAGACTAAACAATAACTAAAAACTAGAATTATTATATTTTGTTTTTGATTAGTTTTTCATTGTTTTCTTTTGTTTTTTGTTTATGACTTTGGGTATTGTGTCTTTTGTTTTCTTTTTTTTTGTGGAGGGGGGGGAGCGCTGTTTAATTTACAATTGGCAGCTGCAATCGCTTTGCTGGCTATTTACAATCTCTGAACAATAACTAAAGATTATAAACTATTTAAAACTATAAACGGACTAAACTAAACAACTAAAACATTGCAAGAAATGGCACAATATTTGCTGGGCTTAGGTGTTGTTTGTGGTGGGGAAGAGCTTAGGGGGGTGAGGAAGTTCTTATATTATAATTGTCTTAATTTAGTTGCATGTTTTGTACAATTTTTTTGGGGGAAATTTTGATTTATGTGCAATTTTCTTTTTTTTTTTTGCTAAATGACTAATAATTATTTGTGTTGTTGTGTTGTTGTTTGTTGTTTATGTTTTTGTTGTTGGTTTTTGCTTGTACTTAGCATAAATTCCTGTTCCGTAAACGTTTTAGCAAAATTTGCAATTTTGTTTGTTGCGCATCGCCAGCTTCATCTGATGATCACTGGCCCTTTAAATATGTATATACAATTTCTTTGAAGGATCTGATTGATGTCTAGAGTCTAATGCAGCTGTTGCTGGAGTTGCTGCTGGCGCAGATAGAGAGCAGCCGCATCGTCCAGCTCATCGAGATCGATGTCATCGTGCTGCTCATTCGATTCGGTGGAACGTGGCGAGTGCATGCTCAGATCCTCTGGCTCTGTCTGCTCGGGCATGTCGCTGGGCACGTGCATTATCTGTGGCGGAGGCAGCCGGAATACTCGGCGTATATCCTGCGCCTTGCGACGCGCATTGCTGCTGCAGTGGCCATCGACAGAACTGGCGCCATCCTCGGACAGATCGAGTGGTGCATCCTCGTCCAAGCTGCTCTTCGCCAGATCGACAGACTCCTCAGAGCCACCGTAGCTGGAGCACATCGCTGCAAATTTGTTTGTGGATGACTCCAAGGCGGCGGCAGCAGCCACAGCAGCTGCAGCCATCGGGTAATCCCCGCTCATGGCTGGCGAGACAGCTGGCGTGGGTGGCGATTGAATGCCACATTTGTGGTTCATCAGATGGTGACGCCGGCGGAACTTCATATGGCAGCGATCGCATTCGAACGGCTTCTCGCCATTGTGCACCAGCATGTGGGACTTGAGCTGATTGGAATCACTGAACTTGCCATCGCATATCTCACAGGTGTATGGACGCTCGCCGGTGTGGACACGGAGATGGCGTCGCAGATTGGCCACCTGAACGAACTGGCGATCGCAGTGGGAGCAGTGATAGGGCTTCTCTCCCGTGTGCAGGCGCATGTGCGTCTTCAGGTGATGATCCCGTGTGAAACGCTTGTGGCACTCGGGGCACTCGAAGGGCTTCTCACCGGTGTGGGTGCGCTCATGGTTCTGTAGGACGTGCTTGTAGCCAAAGCTGCGGGAGCAAATCTTGCATGTGAAGCTCTTGTCACGGGATGGATCCTTCGCGGGAGCAGCTGTGCTGTTGGCAGAGGTAGCTTCATGCGCCGATGAATTGGGCGAACTGCCGCTGGAGGGCGGGGAAATTGGGCCTCCGGGTGTGTGATACAAATCACTGACACTCATGCTAATCTCCGTTTGGAATTCCTTCTTCACCGACAACTTACGTGACTTCTTGGCCGGTTCACCTAGACTTAGACCCATATGATGATGTTGGGGCGTGCTGTTTGGCGAGTTTAATGGATGTTTACCACTGCTGGGCACCGGCGAGTGTGGACTGGCTGGTGGTGAGTGCAGATGTGTGCCGGGCACGGCCAACTGTGTCTGCTGCTGTTGGTGCTGCTGTTGCTGATGCTGTGCCGCCCAAGCGCCAAAGAGCGCCGCGGGATTGTGTGGAAACAGTGTGTTGGCCAGTGTGCTCATCGGTAGCTGTGCCATGAAAGCGGCCGCCTGCCGATTGGCAGCCATCAACTGTGTGGGCGATAGCATGCCAAAGGCGGATGCTGCCGCTGCCTGTTGCAGGCCCATGGCCGGGTATAGTGAGTGGGAATGGGAGTTTGACGCCGCCACTGGGCTGCTCGCTGAGGTATTTGCGGACATGGGCGGTGACAGGGACATGGAGCGATCCACAACGATTTCCTCGCGTTTGATGCCAGCTAATGCTGCTGCCAGGTCTGAAAGGTTCAACAAAAAAAAGAGAAACGAAAAATGTTGCAAGTTAGCAAAAATATAAAAAGACATATAGGAAATTTTTCTATTTTCCCCGCAATTTCCCATTTTACTTTCCTCCATCCCGCTGAGCTGTCAGAAACAGTTTGGTCAGTTGCCCGACGGGCATGAAAAAATCAACTTTCAACTTAAAGTTGAACAAAAAATAAATAACGCACGTGTGTGCAAAACTGATGGAGCTAAAGACTTTAAGCGAAGAGAGCGCAGTCAAGAGCTTAAGAGCGTCACATGTGAGGCATATGTGTGTGAACTTTCTCGCTCTTGCCTAAGCTCTCTCTGTGTCGCCCTGTCTCTTTCTTGCTCTCTCTTTCTGTTTTTCGCTCAATTGGCGTTTGTTTTGGTGGGCGTTGCGTTAAACGAGTTAAATGCCGGTTTGCTGCTGCCGAACAAAACTTGTAAACAAAACTTAATTGTGTGCTGCATGCATGTGTGTGTGTGTGTGTGTGTGTGTGTGTGTGAGTATGTGTGTCTGTCTGTGTGTTGAACAGTTGCCAAAATGGCGCTTAATGTTAACTTGGGCACATTGAGACGTCGTTATTACTGTGCGTATTTAAAATGTGTGGGTGAGAGCTGTTGTGCTTTAATGCGAGCTTTAATCTGAGGCAATCGGCAATTGCAAGTTAGAATTGTTAAATCAATTTGATGTTTGATATAATAATTAGCTCGAATTAGTGACTTTAAAATATCCAGAGGCGAATATCGAAATGTTTATAAACCATTTTCTGCACAACTGTTTCGTTCCAATTAAAATTGTTTTATATATATTTTTTGTTTAGTATATTTTACTTACTTCGTGTTTGTGCGTCCTGCAGCATTGATATAGCCATAACTGGGTTGTGCTTGCTTCACTGCAGCAAATTCAAAATTCACTTAACTTTTTAGTTTGTTCTTTTGTTTTTTGTCAGTTCTGAACACAAATTTTCATTTGAGCTGTGTTTATTCTTGCTGTTTTATTTTGCTTAAACAATTTCGCGCACTTCTTGTTTGGTTTTTGTACTTTGAGGTAGTTTTTGCACAGATTACGAAAGTTCACGATATACAAAATGAGGTAGTTGCAATTAATTTATATTCATTTAATTTAATTTATTTATTTGTTAAGTTTAGTTTAATGCGTTTTAGTTGAGGTATTTGGTTTGTTGTTGTTGCTGTTTTGTCACACGTTTCTATGCACAACTAGTTGTTGTTCCTTTATTTTTTACTATATATTTTTTATTTCCTTCAGTTTGTTGTTGAGTTGTGACTGAGACGAGTTGTCGCTGAGAAATGATATGAAGCGAGTGACTGCAACACGTTTTTATATTGAGCTGAGAGCTGAACTGAGTAGTTGTATCCTTTGCGCTGTGGAAATCCTTTTGAAGCAACAAATTTTGCGTGAGTGTAAGTAATTTGTGTGTGTGTGTGTATATGTGTGTTTGTTTGTTTGGCACCAAAAACTGTGCTCCTCTCACTGTCAGAGACAAATCACGAATGATACGAATTCGCCGCGTGCGCTAACTATAAGTACGCTCGCAGCACTCACCCTCTCTTCATGACATACACGCACACACACGCATAGTATACGCACTCAAGCGCTCACTCACTCACTTACTCGCTCACTCTCTCACACGCATGATAGAAGCAAACAGTCAACCAAAGGGAGGAAGCCCGACAGACGACGGCAACGAAACGTAACGATACGAAACCCGACAACGACGCAAACCCGATGCTGATGCTCCGATCAAAGCAGGTACCGTGCTCTCCTTTATGAGTTGTACGTCGAGTATATCTGTTTATGCGTATGTGTGTGTGTGTGAGGTTGTAAAAAACTGAGCGCTCAGTTGAGCGCAGCTCAAAAACCCCTCAGAATTTATTTTTTTTTGTTGTTTTTGCCTTTCTTGATTCTACCTAAGCAATTTTTGATTCTGCATATATGCAAATTGGTGCGACAGAGACGGCAAACACTCGCACAACGCAAGCAACATTCGGAGCACTCTAGATTCCACAACTAAACTATGCACTTCTTTTTATGCCAGCAACAACAACAAAAAGCGAAGTAAAATAAAAAAACCAAGTTGACTTTTAGCCAAATATCCTAAAAAGTTAATGCGACGCGTGTAAAAATGTTTATGGTTTTATGACGGAGGCGTTTTTTATTTGCAGTTGTCTGTCATAAAAAATATAAAACACCAAACTAACAGCTACCTATGAGTGCTTAAAAAACTTGTGCGTACTTCCGTTTTTTAGACCCTTCATAAAAAAAGGTTTTCTTGCTGAAACAAGAAGAGCAACAACTAGTTTAGGTGGTTTCCCTGCTGCAAACAGTTCGCAATAGATTAATTATTTTATAAGTTTAACATAAATTATAATTTCCCTTTTTAACGTACAACTAAAATATAGAACTGTTTTAATTTTATTATTAGGACATCAATAACAAATACTTTACGACATCCCTTTCGTTTGTTAGAGTTATCATGTATCGTTTTAGTTACATTTAGTTTTGATAGACTTAAAATATTAATTGAAGAATAAATAAATATTCTTATGTTAATAATAAATGGGGATAAATGGCAATAATGTATTTGTTATAATTTTATTGAAGCTGCTGAAATCAGCTCAAGCAGCAGTGATAACTGCAACTGAAAGTAGCTCAGCAATTAACTCATTTGAAGGAGCACAACACTTCCCCTTTATATATATGTATAATAAAATGCGCAAAAAAAAAACTCAAACTCTTGAAAGGGGATGATAAAGGCGAGAACGCAGAGTAAAATACTCAACACATACACGCGCGCACATTGATTGAAAGAGCAAGCGAGAGAGCGAACGCCAAAAGTCACTGAAATGAGATGTGCATTCGGGTTGGAGGGAGTACTGCGACAACTAAAGGGACGGGGGGCAGCCTTGCCGCTGAGTTGGGAGCGTGCGCTGTAAGAGAAAACAGGAAGTAAACAAAACAGTGGTACTACTCTTCTCCAGCACTCCTCCCTGCCCCGTCTGCTCCACTGTTGGGGTGCAAAAGGGGCGAAGCCAAAGTGAAAGTGACACGAAGGGGCAAGAGCGCAATTCTTTGAGTGAGTTTTTTGTTGATGGTTTTTAGCCACGTTCAGCCTGTTGAGCTGAGGAAGTAGAAGTTTTCGATCTCCCCACGGCCATTGAGCAGTGTTTAATAGCCAACTAATTGCCGGCACACGACTAAAAAACCAAACCATAAAAAATTGCAACCAAAAAAAAAAAAAACTTAACTGAGAAACAGGTAAAAAAGTACTGAACAACTTTTGCAAAACCCTTCCTAAAAAACTGTTCAAATAAAAATGTAAGAGACTGAGACAGAGAAAGAGAGAGAGAGAGGGGGAGAGTGAAGGACTTTCTTTTTATATATTTTGTTATTTTTTTTTTCTGTGTCTGGTTCTTTGAGGCGACTCTGGTCTATGTTGACTTTTTGCGGATTGACTTTTAAATGGTTTTATGTAGATTTTTATGGCAAGGACACGAAGTTATGCTGAAAATCTATATAGATGCGTGTTAGGTAGGCCAAGGACGCGTCCTGCGACGCGACGGGATGTTAATTTTGAACGATGTTAGCAACTACCGTGGAATTTTCGAAAGTGAAAACTACAATGGCAAAGGTTGTGTGTCGTCCTTTCGTCCTTTCTGCCGCATCCTTGCTCTGCATAATGTTACGTAAAACGTAACGTAAAACTCAGGAAATGCTGAAACAATTCCCGACGGATTAAGCAATTTTTGACGAATTTCTAACGATTCGCAGAAAGCATTAAAATCAACAACAACAACAACAACAACAGCAACAACGACAACAAATTTACCGCTAGAGTCTAACTGTGAGCTGCAAACAAACACTGATAAATTTGATAAGTGATTAGTGATAAGCGCTTGAATTGAAACCCTTCATTCCATATGCAAAACTACTATGCAGGGAATCACATGGTTTGCCAGCTTTTCAAGTGGATTAGTCAGAAAAGTTAACAATCATGAAAGCGATTGATAAGCAAATGGATTCTGCGACTTAAAGATCCGGTCGCTGCTGATAATACAATGTCAGATCAGCCAACCCATTATCAGTATGCGCCGTTGCCAAGAGAAAGTCGAAAGTGCTGAAGAGGCAGCATTCTAGATAGAAATAGAAGGTGGGAGTGTTGTCGGTTGTCGGTTGTCGATTGAGGCATAGTGCATAGACCTTATCAATGGCGTCGGCAAACTAGTATAACTATAGCTATATAAAACTAACCTAAGACAACTAATGCCTAGACAAATTGTTGTAATTAGTGCGTAGCACTTGACATTGAAATGGGGAAAGTCGCTAAATTATTTATAAAACAATAATGATATCATAATTAAATGGCTTGTGCATTGATCTATTAGTTATAACTTAATACAAGTCTTAGATTATAGCTAGCAATAACTTATTAAGCGAGTTTAAGCATTTGATAGATCAGTCAGACCAGCATAACTGAGTAACTCTTCTGTTGCAGCTGCACCAGTTTCATGTGGCCATGTGTGCAGTCTCAGGTTACAGCTGTTGCCTTCATCTAAATGATTATATAACCATAACCCTGCCAAAAAGCCAAAGCCAAACACGAACGAAAGAAACATAATAATAAAAAAAAAAAGAAGAAACAACAAAAAACAAGGACAAATTTGTACAAATATTTCGCAAAAGGACAGCCCTTCTGTGTGCGACAGGATAGAGAGGACAGAGAGTGAAAGCAGCCGCACACGTTGAGCATGCGCCACAGCACGGGGTAGGGTTAATCATAGGGTTAGGGTGCGCCTAGGGGTGTAGCAAGAACAAGAGAGCAACAGTATTGCGATATGTGTGCCCACAACATTTTTTTTAGCCATTTGTAACACTCGATCGAGATCGAGGATGAGGATGAGGACGAGGACGAGGACGAGAACAGTGGGTTAACTTGATTTATGGTCAATCGAGCAATGATGATTTGATAATGATGATAATAAACATGACAAATCGAATTGTTATTGATGTGGCAAATATTGGTAAGAAAGAACTACAGACTGTTGCGGCCATGCAAATCAGCTGATTTAAGGCCTAATCCTTGTGGCTTAGACAGAGCACGCGACGCACTGGCAGTGAATGAAAAGGCTAAGCATAGCTGGATAAGCCACGCAATCTTGAGTAGCTGCATTGATGCATATTGGTAGGAAATTTTGCATTAAACAAATCCGCTTTTTAATGCTCTGAAAAACCCTCTAAGAATTCAAATTACAACTGCTACCCTTTCGCCTGGCGTTGCTAATGAGCGTGGCTTACGGCAAATGGACTAGCCAGAGACTAGGACTGGCCAACATGTGCTCAAAGAGTTGGCCAGGAAATTACGAAGCATTCCTTCAGATTATCTAAGCTGCAGCTTTGCGGAAATCTTGCACGTGCAACATGCCACAACTGTTCCACACTCTCCCTATCTCCCGCTCTCTCTCTCTCACTCTTGATCTTCCTCCAACAAAAATGATGAAATTCAAGCTGCCGGGGCGTGGCAGTTGCTCCTTGCCTTGCCTTTGCATATGAGTAAACAAGCTGCTGCATCTGTGGCACAAGCTGAGCGCTGACAGCTTGCAGCATCCCTAAAAAACAAACGCTGCTCTCGACCATTTTTTAGGGAGACACGAAGACTCAACAGGCTCCGGCTGCCTGTTTGATATCAAATTGATTGCGTTGTCGTGGCGAGACGAGGGGCGACGCTTGAGTGTTGAGTGTGTTGAGTGTGTTGTGTCTTGGGTGCAGATGTGAGTTATGCTGCGGCGCATGCCAGACGCACGACAGGATGACTGGATGCCATCAACGGGTTGAGCTTCAATGAATTGCTGCAGCACACACAGGACACCAAGTTGCGGCTCAAGCTAATCCTAGTGATTTAATTAAGCCAGCGATTGAATTGAGGAAGCGCGGAAGCAGCGCACGAGCAACAGGATCGGGATTAGCTAAGCCCTGGCCGGGCTAGTTCCTATTGGGATTAAGATTAGGCAACCGCTAAGCAGGCCGGATTAGCGACTCAAGCAGAGAGACACACACACACACACACACAGAGAGAGAGAGAGGGAGGTAGAGATATCGAGAGAAAGCGGGAGAAAGCGGCAGAGTAGACAGTTTAAATAGAGAGCAAGCTCCACTTCTGAGCGATGTCTTCTGTTGCTGTTGTGCTTTCTTTTAGCCATTCCTGGAATGACATTCGCAATATTGTCTGCTTTTTATGATCGTTCTTGGTAACGCCAGTTCGCGTCTAACTCATTAGAATTGTTGGCAACATTTTGCGCTAATTGTTGGCCGCGTTCACAATGCGCTGAGAAAGGACCTAATGCATGTAAATAGAACACCCAAATGCTAGCCAGGATTAGGCAGCTAATCCGCCTCGACCTCTGTCTCAGCCTCTACCTCTCTCACTCTCACTCTCTCACACTCTCTGTGGTACTTTCTCTCGCCGTTTTAGTGGGTTGGTCCTGGGCTAATTCTAATTACAAACATACACCAAGTGTTGTCTCTCAGTCTATGGAAATTCTTATGAAATAGCCATGCCACAAGAAGTAGCAGCTAAGCAGCTGTACACACACACACACACACGCACACACACACACGCACACTCGCACAGTTGGCTCTGCTCTTGTTAATTATGAAGCTCTGATTTGTTTGATTCTCTGCCCATTCAGCCAACAAACAGTTCACTAACCTCAACTTGGACCATTAAAAAACGGCATTGGTAAAAAGTGCAAGCACTGGCCATAAATGCAGGTAAAGCAGATCATAAAAAAATGGCCAAAAAGTCGGCTAAAAAACGGAAGTGCAACGAGGGCCCAAAACAAACGAGACTCGTAAAAAACTGGCAGAAAAAGTCAAACCGCGACTGTCAAGGACACGAGGGAGAGAATGACAATGTGGGAAGGAGATAGATCTAGGGAGGAGTGAGAGAACTTGTGCGCACTCTCTCTCTCTCTCTCTCTCGGTTTGCGGCGAATTCGTTGAGTTAACTTTACGATCGCAATCGAGCTGCCAGGACATGCAAATACAGCGTGCACCGGATTTACAAGGCTGAAGCTGGCAACAACAAATGACAACAACATGAAGAGACTGCAAAAAAAAAAAAAAACAAGGAAAGGAGGCAACGACATGTCTGTTTGTCCAAGTTATGTTTATATATGTGTGTTTATGACGCAAGTCCTTGCACATATTCCGCTTGTTGTCATTCTTAATCCGGATTTAGTTCAGCTTTGCACATTTTTTGCATTGTTTTTGCCAACGATTTCACTGCCCGGGCCGCGCGATCTTTTTGTCTTTTTTGTTTTTGGCATAAAATTGACTTCTTAATTGCCAAGCATGGTGTTTGGCCCTTCAAGGCTGGACACTGGACATTGGCCTGGCTACCTGAACGTTGAGCGCGACCTGGCTAAAGAGGCAAAGAGGTAACCCACGCTTACAGGTAGCTGCTCTCGCTCTCAACACACTGCCACGGCTCGATGTGCCCGACTCTCTTGTTTAGGAATTCCATAATTATGATCCTCGCCGTGACTCCGGCATGGTTTGCCTTCTAGCGAAAAAAAAGAAAGAAAGAAGAGAATACAAAAACATGGACAACGGACACGGAGACGCGAAAAAAGTCGCGTCGCACGCTAAGCCGGAGATTAGCTGACGGATTTAGAGGAAAATCCATCAATATTACGCCCATGTCCCAGGAGGATCAAGCTCTAATCGCCGTGCTTAAAACTGACTTATTTTGCTGAAAAAATTTAATCCGCCCTCTCGTCCGAGGTAGGCGTGTGTTTAGGCAATGTGTTTTCTTTTATTTTTTTTGTTGTCTGTTGCTGTTGTTTCTATCTGCTTCTTTAACTGTTTATCGGCCACCCGACTAATCCGGGGGTCAGCTGCTCCGCGGAGTAAAAGAGGTAAAAGCCAAGTGCAAAACAAAAAAAAGAAAAAAATGCAAATTGTAGCAATTTTCAAATATTTATTATAATCCTTAATCCTAGCGCAAAAAGTTAAAGCCTGGGATTAAGTAAAAACAGTTGGCGTTGAACACAAATGCAAATGCAAATGGAAATGGAAATGTGACAGCAGGTAAACACTGCAAATGTTGGCCCGGAAAATGTTGCTTAGCGAGTGGATCATAGTTGGATTATAGTTAACTTAAGGCCAGCGATTTCATTTGATCTGCGATTAGCGCCAGGATCTACAGATTTGTGGCGCAATAATCAGCCACAAGTCCAAGTTCCGCGAGGATTGTGATTTGATCTCTGGATTAAAGCATAGATCCTCCAGGAAGTGCGTGTGGGTGCTGATGACGTGTGAGTCTCACGCACAGAATGGGTTGGGTTTTTGGGAATACAGAATGTGATATATATATATATATCTGTTTGAGCTCTTGAAAAGCAGAGAAGAACGAGTGAAAACTGAGCAGCGAAGTATTTGAATAATAATAATATAAATATATAACATAATAATAAATATGCAAGAATTTACAATTTGAAAAGAGAAATCTTTAAAGAATTCTATAAAATATACTTTAATTAATTAAAATAAAATTTAAAGAATGAAAATAACTCAAAACAATTAACATAAAATGGATTCTATTTGCATAAATAAAGCAATAAACCATAGTTTAAAGTTCACTAAGATTCATCGAGTTGTGCAACTAATTCTTTGTTTGTTAATAAAGTTATACACATATTTTCCAGGGTATATTGAAGCAGCCAACCAATTACACCTCATCCTCCTCTCACTGTTGTTGCTGCTTATTGCGATCACTTCCGTTTGGCTCATTCATCTGCTTCCTTAACTGTTTTTTGTGCTATTCAACCAAGTTCTTTATTTGTTAGTTTTTTCTATTTTGGCAACAACAAAAGACGCTCACTGGCCCCTGTATCAATGCCTGCCCCCTCTTCCTCTCTCTCTCTCTCTCTGTGTCTCTCTGAGCTGGCTCTGATCAACGGCCAGTGAATTGGCTCTTTGTAGTCCTTGGGATTTATGCAATTTGTCCAAGATTCCGTTTGCAACTTCCTGTACTTAGCCATTCAATTTGTCTGGCCGAGATTTTCATTGTGAACATGTTACCAACTTCGTTTTGAGCTGATCCCGTGCCTTGTTTGTGGGCCATCAAAACGTTGGCAGCGGGGGCGGGGAAAGGCAGTCAAGTCGCTGATTGTTGCGCTGTTTTCTAAGCGGCCTACGTCGTAATTGAGTGAGATTTGTGTGCCACTTGGTGGCTGCCACATTGTTGGCTCAGCTCGAGCAGCTGTTGCTGTTTCTGCTGCTGCTCCTCCACTGCTTAAGCGGCTTTTGGGCCAACGTCAACGCGTGCCTGGATCTGAACCTCAATCTGAACCTGAACCTGAACCTGATTCTGAACTTGGCAGCAGTATCCGGTCCAGGACACACCCCCAGCTGCCTCTTACGTGGCATTATCGGGCCAGCAGATGCAAATGCGTCCCCCCTTGTGTAATTAGCTGGTCTAAAAGCGAACTCAGTCTGGTTGCCACTTGCTCCGCTTATCAGTCGCAGCAACAGTAAACCAATTTTTGGCCTCGCGGCAATGCGACGTAACTTTGTTTTTGTATTTTTGAGGGGTTTCTTATCAGTTTGCCTCGTTGCTATTTCTTGCATCTCACATGCGTGCTCCCGTCCTCCCCCAGTCCCGCTCCCCCCTTCCACCCTATAAGTTGTTTGTAGACAAAAAGGTCGCAATTAAAGTCATTTTTTTTAAGCCGCTGCCAGTTGAAACGCAGCTCAAGATCAAGGATTTTTGTTAGCTTATCACTGGGTCGAGCAATGCACCCGGGCAGCATTTAGTCAACGAGTTTCTTATCAACAATTCAGATGGTCCTAGTTCAAATTTGCAAAGTGTATGTCATTTCAATTCAAAGAGCGCAGACAAATCTGCGAATTGGGCCATTAAATTCAATTTAATTCGAGCGGAAAATAACGAACAACTAGTTAACAGTGCAATTCAATTTATTTTTAAATATATTATATATATTTATATATTATATTATATTTTTAATCATATTTCATTTAATAATAAATATTTAAAATATTAAATTCTTATTTAATTTGAAACTTAATATTGGTAGAATTACAGCTTGCATATTTTCTAAGCACTCACTAAAGTCACTACACACAAATTACTATCAAAATATGTAAATATACAATCGAATTTAGATGTCAACTAATTATTCTACAAGTTTCAGCAGAATAACACAATAAACACCAAAGTTATTCAAGTAAAAGTCGCACAATTAAATAATTTCTGCAGCTAAAAGTGGAATTGTTAATGTAAAATTTAAATTTAAAATAAAATTGCAAAACTATCTGCATTAATTAAACTCCGTCGCATTTTCAAATATATTCTAAACTTTGATCTAACAAATCTGGCGATTAATATATTGTATATTAACAAAACATGCTTAATTAAACTTTAAATAGATTCATTATCGCATTTGGCGAATGCTGCACAACATGTCCATAAAAATGCCACATGATCATCATTAAATTACCCAAAGATTATAAATATAATTTTATTTTTGTTCTATTTGCATTCACTGTACATTAAATGGGTTAATCAGAGTCAAGAATTTGATTGGCTGTTGATTTGCTTGGAATGCAGCAATCAAATGTTGAATTTTGTTTATTTGCACAATTTTGTGATAATCATTTTTGACTTATATGTATATTTAATTGTTGAGTGAAGATGAGATGCTCTGTTAGCTGTGGGACTGATAAGGGTCGCAGTCATGGCCGTTCATGGTCAGACGCGTTTTACGTGCTTTTTTTTTTTTTTTTTTTTGAGGCGCCAAAAAGCAGTTGACGATTGTGCAAAGGTGCGACAATCATAATGATGTTGCTGTTGTTGCTGATGATGGCTCTTGCTGACGTGATGTCACTCACATGTTTAATCCAATTAAACAAGCCAAGGAAACCACAAAAAAGTTGACGCCTGACAGGATAATCAGGCGCAATTGTTTGGCAATTAGACGAAGTCCTAGAAAAGTCAACTAACACACACAAAAAAAAAGGTATTTAAAGTGGGGCAAATTGAAACATTGAAAGTATCACATTGCATACACATGAGCAGCTTTTGAAGTCAAACTTGAAGGACATGGCATGGCATGTCCTGTTTTGTTGCTGCTATTGCTGTAACTGGGCCTGTCAACAAGGCCGGCATGTCAATTTGTTCGTGTAAATTTGCAAAAAAAAAAAAAAATGAAGCTGTAAATTGCATTGATTGCTCGTTGACAGCTGCAGGACAATTGACAGGACGTTAACGAGATGTGGCGGACGGGCAGGGTCGACTAGGTCGACGGGGTCCGACTTAGTGGGCCACACAGGCTGCCTGGATATTCGCAAGGATAACTTGTCAACAAGCGCAACGAATTGTAATTTTGAACGGCCAATCCTTTTGGATAGCATACCAGTCGATCAATTAATCACATCGAGAGACGGCACCTACAGCAGCCTGTACAGTCCTGTGTGTCCTTTAATCAAATGGCATGATTTATGGATTGCGTAGGCAGCTCTCTCTCTCTATCTGTCTTCAAAAGCAAAAGATTGTATAAAAGTCGCAGACTTCTTTGCGAGTTTTCATTTCTATTGCTTCATTTCTCTATATTTTTTTTTTTTTGTCAATGGCCTTTGGCTTTGTTTGGATCGGCGTAGACCATTAAAAATTCGGCCTGCCACTTGGCCAGGACACCACTCAGGCGGCAGCCAAGCCAGTTGGCCAACTTTCAGGCAGCCAAACGATTCATTAATCATAATTCTTCTTGCTGCTGCTGCTGCTGCTATTGCCTCCTTCCTCCACTTCAGTAGCCGCTGCAGATTATTTCTTGTCCTTGTGCAAAGGACACGCACAACAAAAACTGCAGTTCAAGAATTTTCAATGCCTCAAAACTTTTGTCGAGTTTCCCTGTATATTTCTGTATAATATTTTACTTTTTTTTTATATTTGTTTTCTTCTCTCTCCCTTTTTTTATTTTTTTGTGCGACACTTTGTCAAATATTCTTGTCATTCGGCGTTGTTCTAGTTATACAACTTGGGTCTAATGAAAGGCGAATTCAGAGGAGCAACAGGAGCCGCAGCGGGGAGAAAACTCTCTTTAGTTTTTGAACAACTCATTGCAGCTGGCTAACACTGCTTTGCGCACATTGTTTAGGCCAACTTTGTAGCATCATACGTAATATGTCTATACTTTAGATATGTTTAACAATTTGCAGTGCATTCTACTTGGCAAGAACTTAAGTTTAGGATTAAATATTCCCTTTACTTAACTTGCTGTAAGTCTGTGTGTATTATTTACACAGTTTTGCTTGAATTTAATTTGTATAATTAATAATTTCGTCTTTTACTTTTGCTTTTCTACTCGTTTTCCATCTTCTGCAACTCTTTCTGCACACAATTCCAATGATCAGCTTGCTTAGGGGTCTGCGTGCAGTTTGAACATCCAGCAGGATTACGGCACATCTGAGACACATCTGAGGCACATCTATTGAAGTAATTGATGGCCGGAGCTGGCAACTTGTCACTCAAATTATGCAAACCTTTGGCCAAAAGATGCCGACGGCGGTGCAGGATCAAACGCGGCGATCAAAGGACGCTGCTGTTTCAAAAAGAAAAAAAAATAGAAATAAGAAAAGGGATAATCATGCTCATATGCGTGTCTGTTAATTTGTTATAATATCACGTAAGAATCGCTGCCGAATCGATTTCTTATGTTAATGCCGCAAGGTGACAACTCAATTTGTTGCCCGGCAACAGCATCGAGCAGAGAACGTGTTCATATAGTGATCCAAGAAGCTTAGCAACCGAACCAGCTATCGATGCAGCCGTGACGTGACCTGTTCATTGTCATCCGCTTTGTCCGGATTCAGAATTGGCACACGAGCAGAAAACAGAAGAGAAGAACTGCGCACAAATCTCGGCTGTGGGCTGCTGGTTGCTGGTTGCTGGTTGCCTTGACGCCAGTTCCACAGGATGTCAGGATGTCAGCAGACTTCCGTATGTGGTTACTCCCACCACACGCAGACAAACACACACACACTTGGGTTACACACACTCTTTCAAATTGGGTTTTCAGTTACCGAAAGTAGTGCAAAGTGTCGAGTACTTGATTCGGTTCCTGGCGATGGCTTCCTCTTCCTGCGACTCCATGTCGCGCCACTTGTCGCAGCAACGTCTTTGCTTTGCTCCTTTTGTTGCACTTTTGTTTACACAGTTGGCCAGGCAATGCTCCAGAGTCAGACAAGCGCAGCGTCCTTTGTTTCAAACATTGGGCAATGTCCTTGCTCTGTTGTTGCCCTCCTGCAGCATGTGAACTATGCAGTTGGAGGTCCTTTTGAAGCTAGGACTGCTTAACTCATTTGTAGTGCAACCAATTGAGTAACCACTTCAGATTCTTTAAGGTTAATTTCAACAGTTTAAACTAGGTTAGAGCTGAAGTATTCGAATGAGGAAGTCAGTGCAGAAAATAACGATAGTTCTTGCATATTGAAGAGTGAGAATATAATAATATTAAATAATATATAGCAAATGAGTGATAACTGTTGTAAACAACTTTGTGCAAGTTTTTTATACCCTGTGCCCATTAAAAATGGGCAAAAAAGGGTATAATAATTTTGTGCAAATGTATGTAACAGGCAGAAGGACTCTTTAAAGTATATCTATTCTTAATCAGTATCAATAGCCGAGTAGATTAAGCTATGTCCGTCTGTCTGTCCGTCCGTCCGTCTGTATGAACGCGTTAATCTCAGCAACTATAAGAGCTAAAGAAACCAAATTTGGCATCAAGGTTCCTGTATACCACACGCAGATCAAGTTTATTTTAAATTTTGGATAACTTCCCCCCTTCCCACGCAATTTAAAAAAAACGAATAATAGTCACATTTTTCAACGTAGACACTTCTAACTTAACAGGTGCTTAAAAGATATCATATAGAAGCAATGTTGAAAGTTTCATCAAGATCGGTTTATAAATAAGACAGATAATCAGCAAAGAAATAAAAGTTATTTTTCCATTGAATCGTAGAGCAGCAGGCAGCACATGTGTGCCAGCGAGACAGCGAAGGTTAGGTGCTATAAGCACTTGTTATGTTCTTACTTTTGTTTTAATCAAAGTACCTATTATCAAAATACTTTTAATATAGAAATCTGTGAAGGGTATTATACTGTCGAATGCGGTCGACTGTAGCCTTTTCGACTGGT
Organism: Drosophila funebris; assembly: GCA_018901825.1. NCBI lineage: Eukaryota > Metazoa > Arthropoda > Insecta > Diptera > Drosophilidae > Drosophila > Drosophila funebris. The sequence goes on from JAEIFK010000682.1 coordinate 3,683,723, forward strand.
TTAATACTAAACTCCAACTAATCCGCTTGGGAAGGACATAAAAAGTTCGTTATAGTAAATTCTTTTATAAATAATAGTATTTATACCTTTTATAAAACATGATCCTCGCTTATGACCTCCATAGATCATTGAAGAATGGTCCGAGTTGCTCACCCGCATTTTACCAACACTAAACAGCATTGATGCTCACCTCCCCTCCACGACCCGCGTTTCATGACGTCCATGACAACCCACAAGAACAACAACAACAACAAAAAGCAGAGGGAAAAAAAATATATAACAATTAGCAAACAAATGCCAAATAGAAAATTTGCCTAAACAATGGAAACAAACAAGGCAAAATATTTCATTTGAATACGAATCGACTGAATGCGATTGGACATTTGTTTGGGTTCGCAATTGTTACGCCTCCATGTGGCATAAATTAGATGCCACTTAGACAGCAACTAGGGGCAAGCCTCCCCTCCCCCTCTCCTCACTCCCCCCCTCTCCACACCCTTCTCTGTGTGGACATGAGAATTGAAATGGAAATAAAAATTGATTAACAATACGCGGAAATATTTAGTTACGTTTGATTAGAGTGAAAGAAAGAGAAGCAACTGCAAAGTGCGGCATCATCAGACTGACGCCAGTTTAAGTGGCTCCAGAGCAGAGCAGAGCAGCTGGAGGAGGGGTTAATGTTAATATGCCAGTTAGTATAGAGTACAAACCATTGAGGTGGTTAGCTTATGCGGGTCTTACAAAATACTTTCACTTGAACGCCACAGCATCATGCCACAGAATCAAGCCACACAATCAAACCATCATTGGCACGCCCACTTTGTGGGATATTCAGCTTTCACCTATCGATCTGCAATACGATAACCGATCGTTACCTGGACCCCCGGATATGGAACGATTGAAAATGAGAGCGCAGGACCTGCACCACGGCAGCGTGGAAGCGAGGAAGCGCGGAAGTGAAATTTGAATGTGCCACAGGGCGTGTCCATTGATTTCCATTGTTCGCATTTTGATGTGGAATTTATAGAAAATCTCCGAGTCTACGATTAATAATCATATAGGAAATAAAATGGAAAAGCGATAGGCGATAGGCGAAAACGAAAGTCGAAGGACTACACGCTGATGCCGGAAATGGATTCACTTTTATCAACAAACGACCAAACGACCAAACGACCGACGTTCTTGTCCACACGGCTGCTGAGCCTGATCCCAATGCTGCCTCGCTGATTTATGTGTGCCTAGTTACCCAAGTGTCAGGTTACGCATTAAGGATGCCAGCACACCCAACACACCGACACAGCAACAGCAACAACAACATCACTTAATTGTAAATTATAAACTGAAATTCATCGAGGCATATGTGTTTTCTGGCGCTTGAACTTGTTGTTATGCCGCAAGGATGCGTCCAAGGGGGCAGGACACGCATTTTGCATGCCTGCCTTAACGCACACTCAGACGTAGTCTCAATTCTCACTTCCCATGGCTAAATCTTGCAATAGCAATCCAAATCCCAAATCACAATCTCAATAGTTGATCAGCAGGTCAGCGCACAAGACTCTCACACTCTCCCCACCACCATCTTCATTTGCTTCTGCTTCTGCCTCTGCTTCTTCATATGGTTATTATTTGTTGTTATCCTTTTGCGCAAGATTGCACATCCTTTGCGTGGGTTTAATACGCTTCATGATTTGGGTCGGCTATATGAAGATTTGTTACGCTACAGCTCGAAAAGGGATTCCAGCCGGACACTGGACAATGGCAGCGGACTAATGAGCTAAGGCCAAACACTTGACAGCACTCGCTTTGCTTTACTTTAAACTATTGTATTTTGGACTTATCGTGCACTATGAGAAAATAACTCAAGTTCAAGCGGGAGTTCAAAGCCCTCCTTCCCTTTCCCTTTCCCATTTCCCATTTCCCATTTTCCATTTCCCAAATACCAAATATAACCCCAACCCACGACATGTTTTAACCTCAGGCACTTGGCGCCACAGAGCATATTTAGTATCATAATAGAGCAATATTTAACCTAACCAAATACCAAAATGACCAAAGCCACTTTGTCCAGATAAGATAATCGAAAACAAGCAGCAACCACAATTACATACAACCACAACACAACGTCAACGTCATCGCTGAACACCCACCCACACAAAGAGGCCAAGTTCAGCAACATTTTAATTTGTATTTCGTATTTCGTACTTTGCCTAAGTCAAAGTAATCGTCTATCTCTCACTCGTAATGCATTTCCCCAATCATTTCTTTTTAGGCTTATCAGCGACAGTTGAAATTGCAATTGAGTAAACAGAGCCGGAAATGCATTTGCTTTCACCGACTGCCGGACGGACGGGGGTTATCAATAGGTTGTGCCTTTGGCTCCGCGATTGCCTGACTGAACGATCGATCGATTAAACCGTTGACTCATTCAATTTATTTGCACGATTGTAAATGATTTTGTAATGTGCTTGTTATGCTATGTTGCTGAGGTTCGGGTTTCAGTTCGCGTTGCCAATACTTTCGCATTATCTTTATTGTTTGTTTACTCATTATCAAAGGGTAATGAGTGAATTGCTCTCAATATATTAATATAATTAATATATATAATACTTAATACTTTTAATCCATTATAATTCAAATCCTCATTTCCTATTCATCGTGCAGCACAGCTGCGTCTTTTGACCAATTTAACTTCTCAATTTCCAACTCTAATGATACTTTATACCAGCTTGATTAAGTGCAAATCACTTGAGCTACGTGAGAAAGCAACTCATCGAAATGGATTACTCGGAATTTGGCTAGCAATTAAGACAATTCAGATGCAGATAATTGGCGAACTGTAACACTAGACGATGCCAACAACGACTAAGGCTACCGTGGACGAATCATACACCTGAGTTCTGATGCTGATCCCTGATTCTGATTCTGATTCTGATTACGATAAACGACGATCCAGTCAGTCAGTCAGCTCAATCAAGACAAGAATCATTTGACATTTCTAGCGCCCCAAAAGAATAAATGAAAATGAAAACAACAAATGAACAGCGATCGATATAAAGGACCTGTTCAATCTACCGAATGCAGCATGCAAAAGTATCAGATGGCACAGCTCAAATGATGTTCCCACACAGCCAGAACTGGGACGGGGACTCGGACTGAGACTGGAACTGAGCTCAAGACGGGAACTAAGTGTAGGATGAGATGCAGATAAGCCGACGTCAACCTGCAGATTTTGTGGTTGACAGTGGGCTCCATTGTGCAGCCAGTTGACATTTGCATTGTGGCAACTCAATCAGTGGCAGCTGCAGCACTGCCAACGTTGCCACATCCCTGGACTGAAGCAGACGCAACCGCAAACAAGTAATACGAAGCCATTTTGTGCCTGGACACACTGGGCACATCCTTGCCAAAAGTAAAAAGGAAGAAACAACAGATATTTCCTTTGCTTTGTCTAAAACTTCGGCCAGCCTTCAATTGCTTTTGTCTGTTGGCCATATTGTCTGCAGTCTTAAATAGAAAGAGATGGAGGGAAAAGAAAAGGTTTAAGAGTGCTCTAAAATTTCGCAACATGTTTCACATTATTAATGATGAGCCTCTACTCAGTCTACTTCGTCCTGCTGCCTGACCATTGTCCCGCCTAATGAGCGTCTCATGAGTTTTCTATGGAACGTCTATCTCACAGCGGGCGATCTCTAAGCGATACCGCTCCCACATGTTGTACAGGCCGGCACAACTTGCATAATCTACGCTTGACCCAGCTGAACATATATATATATCCTTGCTGCCACGCCCACATAGCGCCAAAAATTAGGGCAGTCGGTCAAGCGTGGAGCCTGATGATTAATTGAAGAATGTATCTGTTAGATACTTGTGTGCACAAATTTTGCAGCATTGCGTGTGTGAATCGTTAGGACTGCCAACTGTAACCACAATGCAACACAATGAACCGCCGAACCACCGAACCACCGCGCAAAAGATGCTCACTCACTTTCCCATGACGATGCAATGCAACTGGGTAGCTGCAAGTGTCGTTGGTCTGGTTGCATCCTTTTACATGTGTGGGAAAGCAAACACTTTCACTCGTACCGCACAGTCACTGTCACAGTCTCTCACATTACAACACACTCGCACAAGGACATGCAGACAGACATCCTGTGCGCAACCTGCAAAGGATTGACATGCAGCTGACAAGTGTCAACTCAGTTGAATTTTGATAAATCGTTTTTGCCCCAGACCAAACAATGAGATCACACGCAAGTAAATGTAGGAGAATGTAGGAGAAACGGGAGGGAGCAATTCGATAGATGCCTAAATTATGCACAAGTTGCCACAGCAAAATAGTTGCGGAAATAAAATCAGAGAAGAGACGAAGCGAAGCGAAAGCAAGCGAGACCAGGACGACCACTGTGGTGCTAAAAAGGATATTAGGCGGTAAGTGTCATCGAATCGTAAAACGGGCAAATGCAATCAACTGCAGACATTTTCCGGACAGTACAAAGGCATTCAAGGATTCCTTGCTCGCTTTTCCTTTCGCTTTTTTTTCGCTTACTCGCGCAATACTCGTAAGTGTGGCTACCATGTCCATGTCCATGTCCATGTCCTTGCCGAGCTTGGGCACATCCAGCTCGCCGTTTTTATGGCCACACATTGACATTTTGACGCGCCTTTGCCGCAAATTAGTCCAACACTCATCCACATCTTCGTTCGCGTCCTCGTCCTGTGTCGTCGAGTGCCGTCCTCCTGCGTACAAGTTTTTTATGCTGAACGCTTTACGCATCCTTGCTGGCATTAAACGCGACATTAAGTGGCCCACAGGACACAAATAGTCTTAGTTCCGTTGTCATTTGACTTTGTTATTTTAGGTTTATGGATTGCTGACGCCCCGTTTCAGTTTCAGTTTCAGTTTCAGTTTCGGTTCCTCCTCTCGCATTCCAAAAAGGATAATATAATCTAAGTGACTTTTTGTGTTTATAGAAGCCACATTACAACTTACTCTCTGATTTGAAATGCTGCTCAGTTTAATGAATACAGCAGGAGTGCAACTAAAGAATGCTGAGATCAAAGTAAGCAATTCATCAGAACTAATTTTAAATAGCTAGCAAAAGATTGTGGAGTAGCTAAACTGAATCAAGTGAAAATAGATCTTGTTAAGACTGTTAAGACTTCAGAGGGACTTTGGCTGCTAATTGTAGGATCCCCAATCAAAAGAACTAGAAGTCTTTGTAGAGAAACGAGAAAATAAGTTCAGATCATAGTTAAACATTTCTTAAGACAGTTAAAACTCAAATTGTTTGCTTCAGCATCATTTGTTTCACTCTGTCGCAGCCAAATTCTAATCCAAATTATCAATTTACAGAGCTGTTGCCTCCTAGCCGAGTTGATTGCCTCGAGTGGCGTTAAAACCTCATTCACCTGGCAGTTGTCTCCCCTCTTAAAAAGTCAAATAATTATAAATGTGCTGAGCTCCACTGAGGGCGCTATTTTTGTCAGCAATTCATTCATTTTGTTCGCTTAGGCATTGCAATTGGTTGACTTGGTCCCCCTCTATCAAAAGTCGTGTCTGTGAGACGGGAAGTGTGCCTCATGCGCTTGCAGCCTGCTGCATTTCAAATGTTAAAAAGTTCAAATATTTTTTAAAGAAAAACCCCTAGCAAATGTCTCATTTCCTTTGCAACGCCAATGACAACTGCAGCAATTGTCTGCACGCAGACGGCAGCAGCAGCAGAAGCAGCAGCAAACCAAGTGGCAAGTGGCAGATAGAGATAGATACACGAAATCTATGAGAGGGTGAGCCAACGAGTGTTGCATATGCCACTCGAAAGAATTTAAATAAATGATATTTTTGTTATGCTTGAACTGGAGACGAGCCACAACAGCTCTGCTTAGCTCTGTTTAGCTCTGCGTCGCTGTTGCCCCATGTTGCATCTACTCATCTGTGCTGCACATTGTTCACCTTTGCTTGACCTTGAGTGCGTGCCTTGCAGATGAAAATGCATTCATGCCAGCTTGCATTAGGTCTACAACTTTTCACTTAGTTCATTTGTAACATTAACAACTCACAGTGCATTTCAGCTACTTCGAAATCCACTCTAAAGAACTGCAATCTGTTTTAATCAATGCATTTTAGTTGACAGGGCAAATGAAAACAACAATTTCCCCAAATATTTCAGCAAAATCTGTTGTTGAGCTAACTGCCCATTACCACATTGATTGAAAGGAAATCTCCGTGGACTGGACAGCAAACACAACCTGTGTAAGGATCACAGCGTCAAACACCTGTGAGAATGTTCAACAAAGCGCAAAAGATGCGCAAAAATTGCATGAACCAAAATTCCAAGTGTAAATACGAGTAAATACGAATACGAAACCACTTGAAACCAAAACAAAGAAGCGCATAGACCGCAAATAGAGGACGTTGCTGAGGTTTTGCTTTCATTGATAACCTGAAGAGTGAAGTGCATCCGTTTGCATTTTCACTTTCACAATGAAAATGGAAACCACAACGCGATGCGTTGCACACATGCAGGATACGCCTGTGTAATCATCATCATCATTATCATCATCAGCATCATCATCATCAAGATGTTCTAGTGTCCTAGTTTCTCAGTGGCAAACAAAAAACCGGACACTGCGATCGAATTGCCACACAGAGCAACAGATTGCATCCATGCAGATATTTAAAGTATAAAAAAAATACAAAAATTGAAAAACATAGAAAACATAACGAAATCAATATCACATATCCCAAAGGATCCTGCGGAAATGTCTGGCAAAATATATTTTGGCAAAGAAATCAAATAGAATTCGTTGGAAAAAAATATATAAAATAAAATACAGTAAAAAATTCAAAGTCATTTATTATTTCTACAAGCAAGTTGTCTTTTTGTGCTCCTCCTTCGAGCATTTAACTCTTAACCCTAACACGCCCTAAGATAATATCTTATCGCTATGCTGGCATTGATCTCCTCAACGCTTGGCTGCCCCTTCTACCCATAGCTCAATTTGTTCTGCTTACGATTTCAATCATTGCCCCTTAGACACAGTCACACACAGATCTTCCCCTTACCCTTTTCTACCCTTGGCTACCCTTTCAGCAGTGGCAAGTGCAGCGACTTTGTACCTTTCTACTTTTCATCTATTTTATTCGACTTTTCTTTCTCTCTTTCTCAGTCTCAGTCTCATTCTCATCTAATCATTGTGACTGAGTCAGTCAACCCTATGGGCAACACCTTCGTGTCACATTTGTGTCGTTTGTTTTGTTGTTGTTGGTCTTTAACCTTTTACTTCCTTTGGACTATTGTTAACATTTCGGCTTATCGTTATATTCGTTTATTCCCTGAAATTGTGTAGGTGACAATGTACTTCGTCTACCCCCGATCAATGTAAGGTTACATGCCGTGAGAACTGATTGCAATTTAATCCTTTGCGCAAGTCCTACGCATACAATCACCTAAATGGAATCCTTTGTATACGATGTGTCATTGTGCCATACAACCCTTTCTCCTCCAACTTTCACGTCCATATATCTCTCCCTCTCTGTATCTCTCTCTCCCTGTATGTGTCTCTGTAGTTCAACTGTCCATAAAAAGGGAATCCCCAAATGTATGCTCATCAATTTAATGAGACACCGACAGGGACACAGTCTGGCCAAATGGCCACTAACAAACAGAGCACGTAAACCACACAATAAGACAGCAGCGGGTGTGTGGAGTGTGGTGTACGTATAAACAAAGCTAAAGCTTAACATCTAGTGTCTCTCACTCTTACACTCTTTCGCTCTCCCCAATCTCTCATTCTCTCTATTCATTACTCCTTTCAGACACAACACAATTTTGCTGAAAGCTTTCACACTCCACATTCTCGACAACAACAAACCGTTAGCCGTTCTTCTCTCGTCACACACGTGCATCAACAAATATGGCCGCCCACTTGCAAAACAAACAAACGCCCATGCACATACATACGCACTCACACACACACACACGCACACATTGCGATACACATACAGTCAATGACGAGAACGCATGTGCTCCACTTTAACACTTTCGCTCTCTTTCGAACGCACATGGCAGCAATTTTAACCCTTTTAATGCCGTCTCCGTCTGCGTTGTCGTCTGCACTCACATGCCGGCCATTGACTTGCTTCCTCACACTCTCCCACCAACTCACATGCACACACACACACTCGAAAGCAAACCGACTCCCAAGTATTGGGGGCCGCTCTCTTAGCTCATCACTCAATTCGCTTCGCTTACACGCTCTTCGCCGTCACGCTATGTACTCTAAAGGGGAAATCTAACTCAGTCACTCAATCCTTTTCTTTCACTCTCTCTTTTCTACCCCTTCGAAACGCACACATGTACATATGTTTGTATATTGAGTGAGTATTTTTTAACACTCACTCGGGTTTTTTATGCGCATATTTGAAAGTGAAAGGATTTCGATGTCTGTGTCTGAGCACATTTAAAGGGGTGTGAGTGCTGTTTATCGATTTGTATGTGTGCGTGAGTATGTGTGTATGAGAGAGTGCGTTGCGGCGAATAATTGAGAGCAACTCTTTAATTTCGATTCGTTGCTTTCGCTTCAACTCTTTCACAGTGGCCGCGCATTAATTTTATTTTGACAGCGCCTGTCATTTGCTCTGCCTTGTTTATCGCCGTGTTTGTATAGGGTGTAGTCAGTATGTGAGCGTGTGTGTGTGTAGCGCTTTGTTAAGCAACTGCGAGAGTGAGTGGTAGGCGGAGTTTGATCGATAATATTCATGGCAATGGCGTCGCAACTCTTTAAGACCCAAGGGAAACCGACAGCTTTGATTGCGATTGCTTTGTAAAGAAATTGTTAGAGCGCAATAAGCATGATGATAAAATGTTCTTAATAATGTAAAGATTAGATAGATTGACAAATTTATAAATAACTGTCAAAGAATTTAATTTTCAAATTCTAATAATTTATATATAATTACTTTATAGCTATTATTGTATGTGTTATTTTTTCATGAATATTATTATAAATACTATAGAATTCATCGTATATGGATAGGACACCAGTTATAGACGTTCTCGCCTTCTCCTACCCTCTACGATTCCCTCCCATACTTTGCAGCTCAATTTGGAAAACATTTTGATGAATGGCCTCCATTCAAATCTTTGCAAATGTCTTTGCCAAATTATATAAGAGCCAAACATATGTAAAGAAAATGCATTTCCAGCCAAAAACAAAAAGAAAACTAAAACAGAAAAACAGATACATCATCTTCAATGGGCCGAAGGAGAGAGAGACAAGTAGACATACAACCGGAGAAAGCTAAGGGGAATTTAAAGAGCAACTGGGTTGTCAAGTGCAATAGATGATGAAAGAGCTGGCAACCCTTAATAGCGTAGAAATGATGAGATCAATCGGAGACGTTTTCCCATATGTGACCCTTAGCTGACAGACCCCAGCCTCCAACTGTTGTGCATGGATGAGTTCAATGCCAATACCAATCCCAAGCCTATAACGTGTTCATTAATAACTAATATCCTGCGGCCGCAAATAGCATTAGCTGTAAGGAAACATATACATCTGTATATACATATAGCGGCCATATAGTCGGCCATTGTTGTTTTGCTTTTGGTTTTCAATTACACAAGGAGTTGAGGTCGAGACGGCGAGTCCTGGCATAAATGATATACGAGTGTGTATGTGGGTGGGTCTATGTTGTGAGTGCTGTGGTGTGTGGCAATCGATGAAAGTTTGAAATTAACACCCAAATAATGTTCAGACCGCTCAACATCCTACGTAATTAATGAGTCCACAAATATCCGGGGCAAACTTTGCCTATGACTGGCCAACTTTCTTGGACAATCGCTCAAGCTGCCAGGCGAGCGTCCTGCATGCCGTGTCCTGGCATTTGGCAGCTTTACAAGCAAATGATTTTAGCTACAAATACACACATATACTCACCCACACACACACACACATACTTGCATACCTATATCTATTTAGTTCCCAGAATAAATTCCAATTAAGCTAAATTAAGTTGTAAAGCGTCTGCTTTCCCACACATTATTCAATATATATTCGATTTATTTAAATATTTTACAAACCTTAACAAACATGAGCCGTATCCAATACGATAATTAAACGACAACTTGGCAACCCTAAGAAATCGTAGGCGTTAATTGAAACTGAAACTGAAGCATCTCAATGAGCACATCAAAAAGGGGGCCCGTTTGCGTGTCCAAAATTTCTTCTTTATTTTTTTTTTTTTTTTTTTCTTTTGCGCTTCTCTCAAATAGCCTCACACGCCAAGTGGACACAACAATGCCTTGCCGCCCGCTCGGTGGGCTTTGAATTGAACCAATGGTTCATCAAATTGGACCAGGGCACAGGAAACGACAAAAAATCTCAATGATAATCCGTTTCTCTCGCAGCTCTTTAATCGTTTCAATCAGTCGCTTTTATCGTGGCATATTCAAAAAAAGAAAATCATACACAAACAACTTTTCAATTCACACACAAAAGACGCATTTATGTAGTAATTTCTTTTTGGGGTATTCATCCGGCAACCGTTCCAGCATTTGGCGCCTTTTGTCCTACTATGTCATGAAGGTATTCGATATGACAGACCATCAAAGCATACGAATGCAATATGTATTTAGTCACATGTGGGCTGTGTTTATGTGTAGAATGAAGAACTTCTTTCGATTGCTTTCTATAGCTTATTTTGTTAATCAGCAAAGTGGGTAACACTTAACTTGCTCTGACGCGATCTTTCTTTAACATGTATTGCGACAGTTAATGAATTGTTAGTGGAAATATCACTTGATGCTTTATAAGTAAAGATGCGGAATATCTGTCCCATGTTCTGTGCTTACTTCTGATATATTTGAAATATATACTATTGATATAAATCTTATAGTTGATATAAGCGCCTCTAGAGTCATTGCTTAAACCTATTACTCTACACTGCGCACACTCTAATGAACGACAGACATCAGAGTTGAAGTCATAAACAATTTCTTAAACGATAATCATTCCCATGTCATGTAATATGGGTACTATAGTTACATATACATAGTTATAAACCCTCTAACTTCAAGCATGCAACGGCCCATTGAAACTAACGAGCGACACATGCAACTAGTTAACACTATTTGAGTGGTAAGGGGAATCTATTGATATTAATGTGCGATCAAACAAGGCAGCCCGTTGATTGGTTCTTGCTGAAGAACAGGAAATAGAAAGACTCATTTATGAGGCGCATTTATGAGAGAACAGAAAGAGAAGTAGCTGGAGGCGAACTGGGGAATGGGAAGAGGTAGCTAAAGTCAAGAGGTAGCCAAGCAAATTAGTTTTTAGTTTTTATATTTTCCATTGAAATGCCAGCCTTTTAAATAGAATTGAACGCCCACGAGGCAGCGAAGCGATCAAGAGCGAGTCAAGCCAATTAATAGAGTCGCAAAACAAATTAACCCCAAGAAATCAACACGAAACTGTTGGACAGTGCGGCCCCGAGACTGACACACGTCAGGTCCACAAAACGCGATGAACGCCATATGGCAATCCCACTAAGTGGAACCAATAAGACGAGAACAAGCATACAACAGCAACAACAGCAACATCAACAAGAAAACAAATAAACACTGGAATCTTAACTGCATATGCTCAGATTTGATTCTCGTTTCGTTAAAGGGCAACGCGTGCGGCATTGGTTCCCCTCACGATCTTCACCCCTTTGGGGTCACAATGAAGATGTCGAGTGGCCTGAGAATGTGATGCAAGAGTCATAAATGAAAACAGAGCGTAACCAGATCAGGCAAGGGGCGCCAGACCCCGATGACGATGATGATCACTAAATTAAGGGTTACCTCAGCCGCCGCACAACAAGACGATTATCAAGGAGGCGTTGAACGTCTTAAAAAACAAGCAAAAGAAAGAAAAAAAGTAAATGAAAAGAAGCAGAAGGAGGGCCAAAGGAGTCAGATGAGAGCAAGGGGTGCCATTTGGACCCTTTGATCTTGATAAGCCATAAGGGTCGCGATCTCTAAGCCGCTTGCTAATGAGCTCACATTTCCCATTCCCATTCCGATTCCCATTCCCCTTCCGATCCCTTTGACTTTCCCTTTCCCTTGGCACACGTGACTTCCTCTTCGATTGGAGTTTTGAATTGAATTGTATTATCTTCTTGTGGCTGCCTTGTGGCATTTTAATGTGTCTAATGTGTCGCCCCTGCACTTGAAAAAGAGTTGATGTGGGGAGACCGCCCATAGTTGGATCCTTGTTCGAACTCAAGTGGAAAATACATCTTGGCGTTTGGCCATGTCGCTCACGTGTCAAATTAATCATTTAACCAGGGTGGAAGGGAGCCCCCCGTTGTGACAGGCAGCTGATTTAGTGGCTTAGTTAAGATCAATGATCGTGCCATCTGATCATGAGCAATTGCTTAGGTCTCTGTAAGGTAAGTTATACCAAGATCCGACTTATGATTGTCAGGGGAATGCGTTCACAGATGGAATTGATTTAGCTATGTTTACGTATAAGTAATGCCGAATGTGATCAAAGTGATCGTTGAGGTAGGTCTAAGAAAATTATGTGTTTAGCATTGATTTATGTAAAAATAAACTCGAAAAGTGATGAGGAAACATTGAAAGAATGTCAATGATGTAGAGAGTTCTTATATAAAACAAAGACTAAAGCATAAAGTTAAAATATTGAAGGAGCAACGAAAGGATAACTGAATAAGGGAGACAGTTTTGCAATGAAGGTTAAATTAAAGGAGTAATGTTAATCAAATAAAGGTATATTAAAACACATAAGGAGAGTATGTGAAGAAAGTGATCATATAACTGAAAAGTAAATGCAATCGATGATTGTTATGTATGTATTAATTATATGTGGGGCAAGGCTGACATATCATTCAATAAAGGAGAGAGAGAGGCAAACTCTATAACATTCTAAAGTATACTTAGTTATCCCCGTCATTACAAGAGCGGAAAGCTATACGTAACACTTAAGTAATGCATTTTCTAATGATATCTAATTTATGTTGCTTAAGCATCGATTGAAATGCAGCTCAAACTACACACATACATACATATGTATGTGTTTGTAAAGAGCATCGATCGTATTTCTCACAACGCACGCGTGCGAAAACTTTTTGAAATCGTATTGATGAGCTGCGCTGTTTCAGTTCTCACACATCGTTGACTCACTCTCACTCTCACTCTCTCGTTCTCCTTCTATTACACACACTGAAAGTAGCACCGCAGTTTTCACATGCGGGCTGCGGTTAGCCGAGACGGCAAACGAACTGACCAAAGGCGTCGGCGTCTGCGTTTGCGTCTGCGGCGGCGTCGGCAGCGGCTGAGTAGAGAGCAGAAGAGAGCGTTCGCTGCGAGCGCTAATTACGAGTGCGTCAATATTTGCAGTGTGGCGATCGGCAGAGAAACGGAGCATCCATTGTTGCTATTGACTAACCCAAATCGCAAATAAACATAAGATGAAAGACGACGACGACCACGACGACGTCGACGCTGGCGATGGCAATGGCGACGACGAAAGGATTCCCTTTAGCTGCTCAAGTGCGCACACGCTCAGGCGTCAATATTTGCACAAGGATAACGAGTCGCGCGCGTTACAACGTAAAGGATGTTTGCGCTAATTGCCCAACAGACCAGACCAGGCACTGCGGTTGATAAAAAAAAAAAACCAAATTCTGATTTGTTTAGGACGTACCATCCCCCCTCCCCAACTTGTCTTCAACTGCCTTTACCTCAGCCGCTTCATGTATTGTATAATATTTATGTGATAAGCGTTGCAGTTCAATTAGAGATAAGCTTCAGTCAGTGGAGCCGATCTTTTGTTTCGGTACGAGGATCAAACAGGATGTCAGTGTATGCCTTTTTACAGGTTATATGTATGTTGATAAGGTCGATTGGTTGCCCAAAACGGGGCTGGATATGGTTTTTAGGGCCTTTTCCGGGAAACAGTGTTAAGTTCATGTTTGCTGCCCATTGTTTCTGTGAAAATGTTGGGCGGACGATCGCCAAGTCATAATCAGGCTTATCTAAGCAATTACTTCCTTTGGCAAATGTGTGGAATGCAAATATTCCATGAATAAAGCGATGAAATATACATTTCAAGGATCTCTATAGATCTTACTAGGGTTTCTCTGTTTTTAAATCAAATTAAACTATTATTAGCCGCAACTTTGTAGCTGATTGTATAACTTTCTTATTTAGTAAACGTAAGTTTATTTATTCTGGGAATCGGGTAGTACTACATCCAATTGAAAGATTACCTAATACTTTCAATGATCACTTAGTAAGCCATAAACACAGTCGATTAATTTCCAGCGAATTTTACTAATTAAAAGTAAGAGTGAAAATGGGGCGTATACCCGCCACAGCTGTTGCCAAAGAAAGTGGCCAAGGACTCGAGGCAAGTGCGGGGCATTAACAGACGGCACACGGCACACGGCACACGGCTAGGCAGACCACAGGCAAAGAAAGTGAAATAATGAAACATGTGTTTGAGTGAAGGTGAAAGGAGAAACAGCTTAGTTATGACGATCGATGATCGACACAAAACGGTTTGCTAGATGATTTAGCGGCGACTGGAACGACTACATCTGATTCGAGTCGGCCCGTGGCGTTACTTTCATTTTCGAGGATAACCAAAGGATAACCAGCATTTTGCGCTTGGGTTAATTGCTGGCATAAGGGTAGACGATCTTAAGGGGTTGCCACACACTCTAAATGCGTCATAAGCAAGAAAAGCAAAAAAAAAAAATTAAAGGAAAGAAATGAAAACGACAGTTGGTAGCTGAAAGATGAGGGAAAGATGAAGATGAACAGCGTGAGTAGAGCGCAAAAAGCAATCAATTGGCTTCGTTCTGATAATAGGAAGCTCAAGCAATTTCCAAAGACAAAAGCCTCAATGGTAGTGTTCGTAGTGGCAGCATATATGCTGCAAAGGATTTGCGAGTGGGCTTAAGGACACGGAAAGCAAATGGCAACACATCATCAACGAGAGCGACGCAGCAGAAGCAGAGGAGTTGAAGAAGCAGCAGCAGCGTCTCCTCGCAACACAATTCAAGTCGTCAATGGGACGCGCCACGTCATCAAATCACACAGCAAAAACCTCACGCAGCAACTACAACAAGTAGTAAAAAGCTTCTATGTGTGTGTGAGGTTGTCTGTGTGGTTGGCTGTGTGTTTATGAGATGATTTCATTTGGCTGTGCGGTGTGTGGTGTGCGCTGTGCTGTGCAGTGTCCCCAAGCAGGAGCAAGGAATAGCAGAGGCATAGCGAGGAGCATGGCCAGCATTGTTGGCGTGTCGAGCGACCATTGTCCAACCCTTAAATCAAAGTGTACGCAATTTCGTTAATAATCCTCAAGACAATATCGGAACGCCATAACAATATCCTTTTGATGATTATCGCTTCTCCAACTTGCACACTGACGCTCTGTCCCGCTCTCGCTCTCTCTCTCTCTCTTTCTCTCTCTCTCTCTCTCTCCCTCTGTCTCTAAGGGCACCTCTTCTGCCTCACTCTGCTCTCGCCTGTCAATTCGATTCAGCAGCCGCAGTTGCTCTCATGTTTATTGCTTGGTTAAGGCGAAAGGATAATGGTCAGTGTCCTCTATGCAGCAGGTTACTTAGTTACACACAGAACACAGATATAAGTCCTGGTTAACTACGTTAAGCAGCTGCTATTGTGTTTTGCGTTCTCTTGCCTGGGCACCACCCAAAAGTTTTGTGCCGGCGACACAATTCCAAATGATTTTTATTACATGCCCCAATAGAGGAAAGTAGCAGTAGCATTGGACTGTGAAGCTTAAGGCTCTGCCCCACTCACTGTCTAAGCAGTGAGTTAGCAAATCGTTGGGGTTGCGTCCTCTACGCATTTCAATTAAAGTCGCAACTTTGCTGTTATGTTGTTAAGGCAAAAGGCGGCTGCTTAAAAATGCTAATTTAAATTACGCACAATGTAAGCAAAACATTTAAACCAGAAACTGGCAATGCAATGAGATTGAAGAATAAGCTATACTCTTCTCAAATAGAATGTGTAAGAAGTACTTACTTCAGTGTAAATGCCAACTGCGAGTTGACAGTTTTTCCTAGACTGATTGGCAGTCAATTATTAGCGGCAAAAGTTTCTTTCAGCTTGTTACAAAGCTAATGAGAGATTCACATTACCTAAATTTAAACATAGAGCATAATGAGAGTACGCACTTAGGCTCAAGACACCTGATGCGAAATGGCTGCCAAAGGATTTTAAGGGTAGGCAGAGCACAGTTGTTCAGTTGCTCAGTTGTTCAGCTGCTTGTTTTGCCGGCCAGCAGGACACCAGGCTCATTTAAAATGCACAACAAAGTTTTATCACAGTGGAGAGAGAAGGAAATAATGTCCAAAACTTTTGACAAAACAAAGCCGAGAAGAGAAAGTGCACGGCAAATGGCCGAAACGATTCAGTTTGGTTTGAGCGAATTGTGGCAATAGCAACTCCTTTGGTCCTTGGTCCTTCGTACTTTACGTTCGCCATTTAAAATTCTTTTCATGTTTAAGCGTGCAGAAGCAAAATGGAAAGAAAATAAAAAGGGAAGATGAACAAAAAAGTAAATAAATGTAAAGATTGTAAGGAAATATTAGAAGTATTAAAATTTTAATGCAAATTGTTATTTTATGCAAGAATGTGCGGACGAATGGTCCGAACACGTTCCATATACACTTATCCCTATCCCTATACGTATCCTTAACTGTATCCCTATCCATATCATTGTTCATGTCCTTGTCCTTGGCTCTGCTTAAATCCCCCTTTTGAGAAAGGCTGCGTAAAGGATTTTTATGCACATACATATATGTATGTGTGCCTATGTTTTTGTGCTCTGGTTTTTTATATTTTATTTTATGCACAAAATGACCTTTGGCCTGAGCTAGAACTCTGACTCCTGTTGTGCAAATATGCGGCAGGATAAACGCACATGTCTGGGTGTGTGTGTGTGTAACCCAGATCCTTGGCCATTCATATGCATTACTCGTGCGCTCGCTTCTAAGCCCAATTTCCTTATGGCTTAAACCTTTACAGCTCAAATGTTGCCATTAAAGACTCTCAACTCGCAACTCAAGTCGCTGCCCGACACAGTTCCAAGCCCAAAAAGGATAATTGAAATGCGTCCAGCTGCTCATCTGCATGCAAATGATTTACAGCTGTTTGCCGAATTTTCTTTGCTTTTCTTTATGTTGTCATTGTTGTTGCTGTTGTTGCTTATGTTGCTTACGTTGCTCTGTACTTTACTTTTTACTTATTAAATAAATTATATGGCCACAGAATTTGTTTTAAAAATTTATAAAAATAATTTCACTTGAAACCTCGAGGGAGCTCGCATATGTCATGCTGCAAACTGGCCAATGTCCAAGCGTTGTACAGTGTACACCCTAACCCAAAAACAGTTAACAGTAATGGCAGTAACAGCAACAAGAAGAAGAAGGAGAAGGAGAAGTGGAAGAAGAACAACAATAACAAGCAAAATGACATTAGGAATTTAGTTTAAACGAGGGTTGCGCCATTTCCCAAGTACTAATTCAACGTCGTTCACTTCGTCAACGTCGTCGTCAACGTAGCTGCTTGGAACTTAACCCTAAATGCAGAGCTGCCCCTGCTCTACACCACACGGTCTTATGTAATTTAAGCTTGTTGTTCAACATTTACCAGCTACGTAGGGCTCAAGCCAATGGCTTTCATTTCTCTGGAAATACTCTAACAAATGTGAGGCATATGTGCAGACAGAACAGTTTGCAGAAACAAGAAACAATGTAATATAATAATAAATATAAGCAACTGTGCAACGAATAGATAGTAATACATATTTACTTGAAAGATACTTTTGTTTATTAAATTAAATTAAAACACATAGAGCCTTCTATATATGCTCAACAACCTATTAACTATTGTTGTATATAACTATTTTAGAGGGTATTAAAACGTTCGTTTTGGCTACTCATTTACTTTCCTACTTTTGTGTGCGTAAATTTAGTCGAGCGTGTCTGCGCATTTCGAAATTGGATACAAAATTCGTCTATTTCTATTTCTTTTTGTATTTTCTATAGTTTCTACCAATTTCGAATTTGAGTTTCAGTTGGCGAGGGTTGATTGTTGTGTTTTCGGTTGGGCAATGTCGCAACTGTTTAGCTGTTTCATTTGTCAGCGCGGGCAGTCGCAGTACAGAGTTACCACTCCCTGCCCACCGCCCCTGGCCGCATCCACCCGCTGACCACATCCAACCACTATTTCACCCGTTCTTTGGCATCGTTGTTGCCCTCGAACGACCTCGCGTGTGCCATTGCATTTACTTAAATGTCCTTTCGCGTTTTGTGTTAATGACACTGCCAGGATACACACACACACACACACACACACACATACATATATATATATATATATATAGCGACTTGTGCTTATCATGGCATTTAAATTGAAAGGCGTGTCCAAAAGTCCAAGTCGCATTGGAGAGAACACGACAAGTTTCCGAGTCTTTGGCATTTGTTTGGTTTTATTGTTGTTCGCGTTGTTTGCTGTTGTGCGGCAATTAACCCCTTTTTAATGTCAAAATGTGCCAGGGTTGTCAACTAACACTAGGCAACCGTTTGTTAACAGTTACCCGAATGCTTTGCGTGCACTAGGCAACCCTGTGCCTGTCATGCTAACCCATTAAACATGGCAATCATTATTCATAGCCCAAGCAGGCAAGTGGATCGTTTGGGGTATGGACTATGGCACGATGCGGGCTGTGGTGCGGGTTGTGGTGGCCACCCACTCAACTGACAGCAGCGTTTAATTAAAAGCCAAAAAACTTGACATGGCGGGTTAAACGCTTCTGCTCCAGTTAGCCCCTTGGCATGCATATAATTAAGGCTATTATGTCCTTAAAGTTTTCCCCTGCGTGCGTGTGTTGATGTTGGTTCGTTCGCTTTGGCTGCCATTTTGTAGCTAGGGGCCGCCTAGCAACGTATCAACCCCGGGCAGAAGGGGTGTCTGGCGTTTAGGAAAAGGGTTTGCGAGTTTCGGTTGGGTTAAAAAGGGTTACAAAGGGTTAAATGCGTATGTTATAGCTTTCTTAGCCAGCAGCCAATGGAAATGCGCAAAGAATAATCGTTAAATATATAAGAGTAAATTATAGTATGTTTATTATCTATATAATACTCAATTACTTAAGCTATTGAAAGGAATTTATATACATATATAGATTTATTATCTTACATATATTTAATTAATATTATTATATTGTTTTTGGGGTTGGTATATAATTATACCCAGTCAGCTTTGTGCAAAAAGTATGTAACAGACAGAAAGAGGCATCTCCGACCCTATAAAGTATATATATTCTTGATCAGTATCAACAGCCGAGTCGATTGAGCCATGTCCGACTGTCTGTCCGTCCGTCCGTCCGTCTGTCCGTCCGTCCGTCTATACGTCTGTTTGAACGCGTCGATCTCTGCAACTATAAGAGCTAGACACACCAAATTTGGCATGAAGGTTCCTGTATACCATACACAGATCAAGTTTATTTTAAATTTTGGATACCTCCCCTCCTTCCCCCGCAATTTAAAAAAAAACTAATAATAGCCACACTTTTCAACGTACACACTTCTAACTTAACAGGTGTTTGAATAATATCATATAGAAGCATTGCTAAAAGTTTCATCAAGATCGGTTTATAAATAAGACAGATAATCAGCAAAGAAATAAAATTTATTTTTCCATTGAATCGTAGAGCAGCAGGCAGCACATGTGTGCGAGCGAGACAGCGAACAACTGCGACACAAGCATAAGCAAATTAAGTGACGTAACACTCAGCTTTTAATTGAGTATTTATGCATGTGTGTGTGATAAGCAAGCAAAGAATTCAAATGCAAATGAGAGTTATTCAATATTTCTCTGTTTAATTCCTATTGAGTTTTAATTTAAGAATTTATATTATTATTATTATTATTATTATATTATATTATATTATATCTGATAATATCATATTGTTATTAATTCAATTATTTAATAATTTAATATACAGCTATAAAGTTAAAGTAATTCAGTTTTATCAGTAAATTATTTTAACACTTATTTGAATTCCATTGATTTATTTTAATTTGTTTTTAGATAATTAATATAATTATTAATTATATTTGGTCTCCCGTAATTTATATTAATATTGTTACTTAATTTATATTTAAATTTGCTATCATTATTTATATTTGTAACAATATTATTATTATTAAATTTATTTGATTTCCTATGTTTTGCTTGAATTTATTCTTGCTATCAATTTGGTTTGGATGTTTATTATAAATTTATATCTCATCGGTCATAAAGATATTATATACAATTTTACATCTCTCAATGACTTCTTTGAACTATCGATACTTGAGTTGCTATCAGCTGGACCCCCAGCTCATTTGTATGGGCACTTAACTCCGCCCTCGAGGCTGGCTATTGGGGTCTCTCTAATTGCATAACTGCCCGCGGTTGTCCGTTGTTATTGTGACTATTAAATTTCATAAGCACTTGCTAAAAATATCGCATATGAACAGTAGGCACTAAAAGTATACAAATGGGTCATATATAGCCACCCAGTAAAGCTCCATTTCCGCAGCTAAACGGCCACTAAATAAAAATTTCCATTAACTTAATTAATGAGCTGCAATTATTGCCACTAAAAAGCTGCGCAAACATACAGGAAACTCTATAGTTTTTAATCAAAAAGTCATTAAGGATATGTCACAGCATGTTCACTCTTGAGTGGAAGAGCACCCCTCCCCCCACTCCCCATTCCCCACTACACACTACCCATTCCCCGGTGAAAGTAAATCAAGCAGCATAAACAATTTGTCGCCTGCTGTTAAATTTGTAATAAAAAAATCTCTCAAACACACAGGAGAAGGCGCAAATTAATTTGTGTTTATTATATGCCGCCTTTTATCCTTTTCAGACGATATCCTGTTGATATATTTAGTGTGGCCACAAGGTAATAATTATTATATGTACTCAAACCCCACAATTGTCAATTGGCAAACCCAACGTAGGCCAACCCAACCCATCCCAACCCCTATGTACCCTAAAAAAGTCCATTGCGTTCTTAACTCCTTGTTGTCATACACATTTTGTTGAGCAAAGGCTTATTGATTGAGTGCTCTGGTGCTTGCAGGCCCCATTGTCCTGGTCCTGCTCTCAACTCAACCTCAAACTCATCCTCTCATTGATGATGTTGCTGATTTGTTGATAACGTTTTTTATGTATGTCTATGAGTGTTGTGTCACTGGTTTATCTATTGTTTACAATTATTGTCGTTTGTTGTTAAAAAAAAAAGAAAGAAGTGAAACAACCCTTAGAGCAAGCCCTGCTCCCAACTCAAATGAGGATGAGTCTGATGCATGGGCACGTGTTTGGCCTTTGAGTAAATCATTTATCTATCGACCCAACCAGTTTATTTGTGGCGACACTAGAAACGCTAAGAAGTAGTGTAAACGTTTCTGAAAGTGTTCGTAAAAGAAAACATTAAGAAACATTTAAATTTATTGCTAATGTTGAAAGAACTTTACTGCAAGTGAGCTGCATATGCTTAAACTTACATTAATTGTTAAACTTATAACATTTGCAATGTAAAGACAGAGGAATACTGGCTAATGAGATAAAGATAGAGAGACAAACGAAGTGCGGATAGAAAGAGAGAGCGCAGTAAAGCAATGAGCACAAAATTAATTGAAATTTTATTTCAAATGCGAACTTTGACATGGTTTTCCTGGAAAGCAGCCGTCGAGCGTCGCTTGCCACGCCTCCACCTAGGCCCACACCAGATGCCTACCGACGCCCGTGTAATATTTACGCGACAACAACTACAACAGCAGCAACAACAACAATGAGTCGGGGTAAGTGGCAGCCGGAGCGAGCTGTGGGGCAGTCAGCAAAGCTCTTGCGGGCATTTTGTGAAAACGGATATGAGAAACAAGCAAATGCAAGGAACTTGTCCAGGACAACGGTAAGACGTCGCTTATACTGGACTGAGAGGACATGGCTCGCTCATGACTCACAATTTTGTGTCTTGTGCAAATTAAAAAATTCTTCAAAAAGCAGCTAAGGACGCGGTTCGCTGGGTGCTAACTACGCGTCAGCCTGTATATTGTGGTGTGGGCAATGTTGGACGGGTGGAGGGGATAAGCAGCACCCACACTGTCCTTCTAGTGGATGTCCTTGTTGCTGTTGTTGTTGTTGTTGTTGTTGTTGTTGGGGTAAACAAAGGATCAAAAGCGCACTAATTGTTTTCTACTTAAGCGTAGGCCCGTTGGGGACCCATTCCTGAGGTTATCTCCGCAGTTGTTGCGTCCCCATTTCCAACTCCAGGTCCTTTCACTGTCCCTGCTTTTGCCGTTGCTGTTGCCGTTGCCGTTGCCTTTGCCTGGCTAATCTTTGACTGCCTTTGCCGCGTAATTTTTCAAAACGTAATTTGCAATTAAAGACGGACAACGACCATCCGCCAAACGCGTAACCACCCACTGCACCCGCTTCTCCGCAATGTCCCCCTAACCCCAAACCCAACAGTTCTTTGAGCTTTGAGTCCTGAACCTTATGACGTTTCAGTTTTCATTGCTTTAGTATTAAGATTATGCCTACAACGTGGCCCAAGGACTCTTCCAGCCTACACATCGCACTCCTCACTGTGTGGGTGTCTCTTTGTATTTTTTGTAAAGGATGTTTGCTTCAGCTGATTTACACAATAAGAATTTTAATTAATTTTATTGCCAGGCCACATAGCAAATGGCAATCGCCCTCAATGGCGAACGCGAAATTCAAATTTCAATTGTTACTCAACAAATTATTGGTAGCTACAATTACATCCTGCATTTTAAATGCTTTTCATCTATAATTTATTTGTTGAGTGCCAAATTTTAAAAGATACGAATAACAATTTAATATGCTCTCTATTATTTAAAATATTTCAAGATTAAATTCAATTTACATTTGTATTATTTGAGCAATTTTAATTTTAGAAAATAGTATTTAATTAACTAATAATTCAATTCAAAAAGCGCTTAGCAAATTTAATTTTAGAAAATACTTATTTATTTATTAATATACAGAATTTTACAAATATTAAAATTGTTTTTACAATAATTAATTATATAAAATTTATATAAACTCTTTCATATTATATTTAAATATTTTAAAATGTATTAAAAGTATTTTTAATATTTTGTGGGACTTTATAATAATATTAATAATAACAGTAAATAAATATAAATATATTAAGTATTGCAAAGTTGTCTTTAAGTGTTAAATCTGTGCCGTTTCCTTTTTAGGCATTAGGCAAGCGCCTTGCCAAAAATAAGTGATGTCAATTTATCAAACCTTTGCTGCAAATCGAAACCTGTATACTAGCACATACACACACACAACCACACACACACATACACACAGGCACACTCAATGTCTCAGCACTGTCGATAGAAATCGATAGGTCGTTTTGTTTTTTGGCCACGCACCCGGCGGATGGCGACTGAATTTGCTTGATGACATTCGCCTTTCGCAACTGGCCGAGCTGCGGTCCTGCCTCCCCCTCGGCCGCGAGTAACCCTTATGATGGGCTGACAACAACAACACCAACAACAACAACAAGCCAACAACCCGGATCAACCCTATGCTGCCAACCCATTTGATTTTATTTTTTTTTTTTCGTTGCTTTTTCCCTTTTTTTTTTTTTGCTCGTTTTCTACGTTTCCTCACAGCAACTAAAGACGACATGTGGCAGTGGGACTGAGACCAGAGCAGACCAGGAGAATCGAGGAGACCGGTTTGGTTCGTGTCCGTTCAAGTTCAAGCAAACACAGCAAGGACACGCGCTGTGTCCTGGGGGTGGGTTACAGCCACACCGAGAGCATACATATAAAAATAAAAACTTTTTATAAGACATGCGAAGGGTAAACCGGACCCCAGACCCCAGACCTCATACCTCAGTACCCCGACTCAGACTCTAACTCAGACTGAGACAGAGTCCTCAGACGCGAGCTATATAATGTATGTACATAAACGAGTTTGCTTACTTTGCGAAGGGTTCTGCCTGGGACTGTTGTCACATGTGCTGTGTATATGTATGAGTGTATGTATGTGTGTGTGTGTTTGTGTGTGTATGCTGCACACACATAAAAAGCTATCACACACATACACGCACGCACACACACTCACAAAGCAGCGATGCTTTTCACCCTTTTTATTGCGTCTTCAAGTTTTATGTGTCTTATGTACTGCCCATAGGCGCACAGTAAATACATATATTTATGTATGCGTGTGTGTGTGTGTGTGTGTGTGTATATATGCATTTATATATGCGTTGCTGGATAACCGGAAATATGAGACATCAAGGCTTTTATAAATGGCGCAGAGGACGAGCCACGTTTGGTCCTTGCCATTGATGTTGATGTTTGATGGCAGCCACAGCCCCTGAAGCGAAGGCGTGGTATGAGTTGGGGAATTGGAGACTGAGGATTTTGCCATAGCCATGTGTGTGTGTGTGTGTCGGTGGAGGGGGGAATGGGGGGAACAACTCATGATGTATGTGTTTGACAGCCACATAAGGGGGTAAAATTGAGTTTTCACATAGCGGCTGCTGGCAGCCGAAAGTTTTCCTCTCGATTGTTTGCTTTGACCAGGCACCGTTTGCTGTTGCTGTTGCTGTTGCTGTTGCTGCCACTGGCTTAGCCGCGTGCGTGCCACATGATGTGCCACACAGCAAAGCGAATTTAATAAATGACTTTATAGTTATTTTCTTATTCTTTTGGCCAGCGTACGGGGTACAAACCCTTGCTGTTCTTCCCCCCGCAGCAGCCAGCAGCCAACAGCCTTACGCTTTATACGCATTTTGTTTTTATGTGTGGGTGTGAGTGTGGTTGTGTGTGGTTGGGTGGTGTGCTGGTTGGATTTGCCTCGATGAATCTTGGGGGGTTTGGCATGAAGAGTTCTCTGAATGCCGAAACGGCTGCAGCGACTATCAAAAATTAATACTTTTGTCTGCATTCGGTGTACACACCCACACCCACACCCACACCCACACTCACACACACACACACACATGTACACTGCTGCTTAGTCCACACGTCATTTTCACGTAATACTTTTGCGACCCACACGAACAACAAAAGTTGTAAAAATTTTAATTTTCCCTCAATATTTTTGGCATTTCAGCTGTTGGCGACATATGTGTGGCATATAAAACACACATACACACACAAATAAATATATATATTGTATATAATATAAGCATATATGTATGTATGCATGTAGGTGTGTGTAAGCTATAAAAATCTGCGCAAAAACAACGCCTTCACATGGCGCCACATTGCAAACGCATGTTAAGCCTTTAATGGCTTTAAAATGACATTTTTATGGGCGGGGCAATTTGATTGTGGGCTAACCATAAGCAAGAGTCTTTCTACTACATCTAAGACAAAGCAATAGTAGCAGTACAGATTGGTTTACAGAATACAAACAAGTAAAAGAGTTAACTTTAAGCTGGCGGCTACAATCACAGAGACAACAAATTAGTAAATATTTAACAAATTATTAAACTAAATAGAAACAAATCTTAAACTTTATTCAAATGGAATATATGTAAACAAATATTAATAATTAAAACTGCTAAAAAAAACCAACTCATATGCCTTGGAAATTTACTGAGTTACAACTGGTTACTTCCAGCTCTTGCCATTATCTCATTCACGCAATTTTAATATGGTTACTCAACTGTCTTGGCCATAATTTCAAATGCTTAGCATTGAGAAGACTTTCAGCTGCAAACTGTTTCATAAATAAGACAACACAAAGGCTGCCTTCTTAAGACTTAGAACCAATAATTTCGTTTTTAATAACAAGGTCGACGGTCGACGGTCGACGGTCAGCGGCTAGCGATCGGCTTGGCTCCTTTAATCTCGTTTTAAACGACACGCAGGACACGACCACACAAAAGCCATAAAAAAATGGAGAGCAATAGACCGAATGAGTGAAGCAGAGTGAGACACAGTTACAGGACAAGGCTCGAAGTCGAAATAATTGGAACAATTTCCTATCAAATTTATGTGCCATAATCGGGAGCAGCAGGTTCAAAGATAAAAATCGAACTCCGCATACCACGCTCATGTCCTGTGCGAACAGGTGAAAGTGCCTGACACAATAATGAAAAGGATACTTCAGTCTGTGGGGTAGGGGCATTCATTTTGCTTTGGGTTCAGTGCTCAGGTTCAGTTCGGCCGAGTTATTTTTATGGCCACCAAAGCGCTTTGTTAACAATGATTTTTATATATATGTACTTATATATATATACATATATATATATATATATGTGTGTGTGTGTGTGTGTTTGTGCCACTGTGTGGCACTATTTGTGGTTAACTCAACTCGTTAGAACGTCTTGTTATATCTGACTTGCCCCACTTGCCGCTCGCTCTTACCCCTCTCACTCTTCCACTTGCTGCTGCTTATCGCTGACGTTGCATCTTGTGACCGCCCTGATAGTGAGTGTGTATGTGTGTGTGTGTGTGTGTGTGCGTGGGGATAAATGGGATGCGAAGGATTGCGTTTGGGATTGGTAATAACCGTTTTGTCCTGCGTCCTGTCACAAATGTCTCAATCGTGGCTTTTGTAAATTGGCTCGGGCCCATAATCGAAATTCCATTGAAACGTAAAATTGCCAGAGACGAATAAAAAGATGGAAGAGAGGACACGACTACTGTTACGATTATCTAACGGTTTCAGGCGCTGTCAAACATTTTAGGCGCCATTGTTGACATTTCTTATGTACCCTTTATTTTCACTTGTATTTGGCTTCCCTTTCCCAATTGATTTCCCCTCTCCGATAAGACAACTCAATCGTTTTCACCCAGAGATGGTATCTTGGGCAGTCACAACTCAATGTGAGTGTTGTGTAGTAGGAGTTGGAGTTGCAGTTAAGGGGTTTAGGCACCAACGCTGAGAAGTTGTTGACAGATCTATGAATTTGATAAAGACTGTCGTAGCGGTTGGATGAGTTATGATTGAAAGAAGCAACTGATGAAATACAATGAGCTGGTGAAATGTTTTCAAATATATGATAAATTTTTATAAAGAATATTAATAATATGTAGAATTACTTGTAGAAATAAAATGTGGCTAGAACAGTAGAGAAATAAATGTTTGCTTTATGATAATGATAAGTCAATAGTTATATAATATATATATATATAATATTGTCTTTCAATCGAGCTGGAATCAATCATTTTAAAATTGAATAGTTTATGGAATTGTTTAACAATGTTGTCTAATTTTAATCATTATGGTTTTCTTTTCCATTTTCTTCTCAAATAATACCTTAGGAGCTAGTGCCCGTGTCATATTAGTGGCAATTAAGAACTTATGATCGATTATAGACTTAGGAGTCGCACCTTGCTACCTGAGCGTGGCAAGTGGCATTCGCAGCTGCTTCTCACAAAAGCCGAACTAATCTTATCAAAAGGCACACTCGTCAGTCATCATAGTCGACGTCTTCGTCGTCAGCACTGTCGGTGGAGCCTTTACAAAATGCCGACGCATCGAGGCTCTGAGCGTCATCAGGCAGGTGTAGGCCCAACAAATAAACCAACTACAAGACAACATGAAAATGTTTGCGTTCATTTGTTACAATTACCCATAACATTTTGCGGCTCGCGCGCAAACTCGAAACTGTTTCCAAGAACTCGACTTTTGCCAACTTGACCAACTCACTGATAAGATAAATAGCAAGAGCGGGTCATCCACATATTTTACTGATGTCCATCTCCAGGTTGACTGTCTATGTTACAGTCCAGTGCCCGTGGTGCATCACCCGCAGCGACTAGGAGCCTTTGAACTAAACCTGAACATCAACCTGAGCTCTTGCCTGATAAGTGAACCCAACCAACAATTTGTTACAATTCTAATTCTTTGCAAACTGACCCCGTTTGATGTGAGTTTGATTAATTGTGGCCGAAAGAGTTTCGATCTTATGCACTGTTGCTGTTCAGTTGTAGTTGCAACTGCCCCGGTTGCATACGCCCCAGGGTGCTACCTATTGTTGGCTCTGGTTCTTCCAAGACGTAGTCATTGTTTTGAGCTCATCTAATTGAAATACATGGCGAAATGATTAATGTAGAGTAACCAGCAGACAGAGCAGTGGTGCGGATCGAGGCGAGGTACTCAAAGGAGTTATGCGGAATTGTTTAATGAATGTCCATAGATCAATAGGTCTGTACATTGAGATACAGTTACATTTGCTCTTTGGTGTAATGTAAAGCTCAATAGGAGCGAAAATGTTATTTAACTGGGAATTAAAGTGGTGTTAACTTTATTATACCCTGTACAGGGATATATTAGCTTTAAGCAAAAAGTATGTAACTGGCAGAAGGAGGCATCTCCGACCCTATATATTCTTGATCAGCATCAACAGCCAAGTCGATTGAGCCATGTCCGTCTGTCTGTCTGTCCGTCCGTCTGTCTGTATGAACGAGTCGATCTCAGCAACTATAAGACCTAGAGACACCAAATTCGGCATCAAGGTTCCTGTATACCATACGCAGATCAAGTTTATTTTAAATTTTGGATACCTCCCCCTTCCCCTACAATTTGAAAAAAAAAAAACTAATAATAGCCACAACGTAGACACTTCTAACGTAACAGGTGCTTAAAGAATATCATATAGAAGCAATGCTGAAATTTTCATCAAGATCGGTTTATAAATAAGACAGATAATCAGCAAAGAAATAAAAGTTAATTTTCCATTGAATCGTAGAGCAGCAGGCAGCACATGTGTGCGAGCGAGACAGCGAACGACTGCGGCACAAGCATAAGTAAATTAAGTGACGTAACACTCAGCTTTTAATTGAGTATGTATACATATGTGATGTGATAAGCATGCAAAGATGATACCTATTATCACAATACTTTTAATGTAGAAACCTGTACAGGGTTTTATACTGTCAGTTGCGGTCGACTGTAGCCTTTTCGACTGGTTCATTTATGTATTTATGACATATAGAGTATATTATTAGTTAATTTACTATAAAAAGAAAACCATTTACATCTGAATATCAAACACTGTGAATTACATATTATATTAAATATATAAGAATTGAATTTACCTTAATTTCCATTTCGATGAGAGGAAATATCATATGTATAGATTCTTGAGTGTTCTCTCTTTCTCTCCCTCTGTTTCTTGGCACTTTGGTTTTTATTCTGATCAAATTTATTTATTTTAACTGCCTTTAGAGACTCATTCATGATGCATTTGCCTTTAGACATTGCCGCTGCACACGTGCCACGCCCCATATCTTAAACTGCTGGCACAGCCCCC
Source organism: Drosophila funebris (assembly GCA_018901825.1). Lineage (NCBI taxonomy): Eukaryota > Metazoa > Arthropoda > Insecta > Diptera > Drosophilidae > Drosophila > Drosophila funebris. The sequence continues at coordinate 3,713,084 of JAEIFK010000682.1, forward strand.
ATCTCCTGTCTGGCGGCCCGTGCTCGGCCGTCCTCTAATTACATTCTTCCGGCTTAAACCGTAAGAGACTGCAGAGCGGCTTTCGCTTTCCTTTCGTCCTCACAATTAGTGGCCTTTGTCACGCCCCCGCTCGTCTTGGCGCGTCCTTGAAAAAGGGAAAAACTCAACGGAAAACTGAACTGAATTCAATTCAAAAACCTTCGCTTTTATTGATACGAAAATTGGTTTACACTGAGGAAAATCAACGGCAGCTGCCTCTTCCTGGGGCACAGCCTCCTTACTATGCGGGGACAACACCTACAGGACGCACGTGTGTGCCTATGCCTTTGAGTGCGTGTGTGTGTGTGTGTGAATGAATGTGTGTAGAGTGTCGGACACGCGTTGATGAAATCTACTTTTGCTTTTGCATCTTTTGGCCAACGGCGTCGCCGTCGAAGGAAAACATTTCAATTTTCTAGGCCAGTGGACAGACTGTTATCCAGGCGGCTATCCATCCAAACTAGGCGAAACTACGAGCCAAAGTGGCGGCCCATGGGGCCGTTGTCCTGGCGAGCGTAACCACGCACAACGAAGGATTCACAGCCCAAGGATTTGTTTGTCAAAAGCAGACAACAAAAACGACAACAACAGCAGCAAATGGACTCTTTTTAGGACTCGTCGGAAGGTTCGCCGAGGAAGTGGGGACTCCAGGCTCGGGTTCGAATCCTGGTTGCCTGTCAACTTTCAAGTTGGTTTATTTATTTTTCATTTTTAGGCCGCTTTTTTGTCTCCTGCAGATCTAGCCCCACACACCACCGCACCACCGACTCCATGCCGCTGCCAATCTTTGTGCACATTGATGAACCTTTTGCGTAGCGTTTTCTTCCTTTTCTTCTTCTATTTATTTTTTTTTAATATTTGCAGCTTTTCTGTGTTTGTTTACAGTTAAAGGACACAACAGCCCACAGGAAGTCTAAGGCGTAGGCCCATTTTATACTGCTGTTCATGGGATAAGCCCAGCCAGATTGCTGGACTGCTCCAGCATGGTCCAAATAGATTTCTAAACGAGAAAAAACGAAGAAAAACTTTTTGCCTTTTACGCTTCCTTTTTCGCCTTTTTCATTTGCTTTATTCTTGTTGTCAGTCGCCGATGAATGGGGAGAGATGGAGGGTCGCGGGGTTGGGGCCGAACCTGGCCACGTTTTTCTTCTTTCAATTTTGCGCCCACAGAACTGCAATCAGTTGGTGAAATACTTCAACTCCGATGGATTTAAGAGTTGCCTGGCAATTGGTTTTGACACTGAAGTTATTGATCCTAGCGACAACAGAAGTTTATTATAGACTCTCAGCTTCTTAGCTAACAAATGGATGAAACCAGGAAACTATTCTAGAAGTAGAAGCATCTCTTTAGTTGTGAAATGCTTTTATTTCTTGTGCTTTTAGAGGCAGGTTCTACAAGGAGACCCTTAAACACAGAAGTAATAACAAAACTGACCTCACAAAACAATCTACAATCTATTTAGCTGCCATCGGACCCTTTTCGTGGCCATCATTTACATGTCTTGTTAACCCAAATATGTGAACGAGCTCGTAACAGTCAATTAACCAATTAAAATGTGAAAAGTTGGCCAAGCAACGCCAACCCCAAGGGTTAAACAAGCGCCGGCGGGGGGCAGTCTACGTTTTGTTTAAGATCAGGTTAGCACGATAAGGCAATACACACCTGCGGACTTCCGCATTAGCTAGGCTCACCTCTTTGGACCCCTGACCCTGGTCAAAATTGGAATTTACGATTACGATAACGCCCCAACAACCAAATGAGGCAGTAGCTCAACTAGCGCGAGATATTGTCAGTTTGGTGTGAGAGTCACATAAATTGAAAGAGCAACATAGCCACTGACAACTGTACTGAAGGACTCATGGATGGAATTGGTAAATGGGGAAAATGTCCGACATTAACGACTCACATTTCTTCAAAAGGATAACAACAAATTAAAGGATTTGCTCCTTTGTGCACCTTTTGTTCGACTACTTCGCATTGTTTGCATTGGCAGCCCAAAAAGGATTCTGGGAAATTGTTTTTTCTTTATATGAGTCTTTTCATTATCTTTTCTTTTTCTATTATTTTCAATTTCTGCTTTTTTAAGGTAAAACGTTGCGCAATTTGTTGGAATTATGAAAGGTTGACGTGGGCGTGGGCGTGGCTTTGGCCATTAAAACTAGAAGCAAACAAATTGCATCTGGCCAACAAACTGTCACAATAAGCAATGCGAAAACTGCATCAAAGTGTAACTAAAACCCCTTTTGTGGATATGCCACTTAACTTCGTGTTGTTGTCATCGTTGTTGTGAATGTTGATGCGATGAAGTTGTCAGAGTCAACCCCTTGTTGGAGGGTCCTCCAAGCCAAACCCTTTCGCTATGCGCAAGCGCAACACTTAATGGCTTATTAAACGTGTCAAGGCAAAAGGGGTGAACGTTGCACTTGGAAGGGTTGCGGGTTGCGGGCTGCAGGGTATAGAAGGGTTGCTTGTTTGATTGTTTGGTGTTTGCCGCTGATGACACCGCTAATTGCTGGCTAATTTGATGAACATGCTTATAATGGGTTTAATGGATGCATTTTAAGAGACACATCAAACTCAATTCGTAGTATTGAGCAGGCCAGTGTTGAGTAACTGCCATGGAATGTCTACGATTAAGTGAGCCTATTGCAATGGAAACCTGTCAAATATTAATATCCCAAGACGTTATGCAACTCGCTTCGCTCAAGTGAACTCATGTGAAAATTTCTCCCATCGCTGACTTTTCCTGTGCCAGCGGCGTGTGATAATTAAAACCTAAGACAAACGATGACAGCAAAACGATGGACAACAGCAGCAGCAGCAGCAGCAGCAGCAGGATAAAAATGTTTGCTATGTAAATGACAGGACAATGGGCACTTGTGTGAACAGCTCATACCCTTATCCATACCCATCGTCATCATCAGCACAATACAAAACTGAAATTCCGAAATAGATATGAATAAGAAACAGCAGCTTACTTTGAGTTGCCGAAGAGTAAATACTCTATAAACGAAACTAACTAGCACAATTAACTAACTAACTTCTATATGTATATATCTATATAAATTATTATAAATGCCTAATTGAAAAGTCAGTTTTAAATATAACTCAATTGCTTGTGCTCAAGTTGTTGTTCAATAATAATTAGTATTATTTATATCTATTTAATTTCCTCACATAAATGTTTAACTTTATATGAATTAAATGCCGTTAAAAGTTGTTCATTAATGCAGATAATTATTAAATTTGCAGTAAGCTAAAAATGTTAATAATAGATACTTTATATAGAAGCTGTCAGTTAGTTGATATTATAGCAAGTAACCATAGATAAAGCCAGCTAAGTAAACTCAGCTACTTATTTCGATCAGACAAACATATATATATTTATATAGTCCTTCTCGCTATCAAAGTGTCTCATACCTTATAACAAAATCATAGTATTCCCATAGGGAAGGGTGCATCAAAATGGTTTGGCGGCTAATTAAAAACGTAGCCAAGCGAATGCCGCTGAATAAACAAGGAGCTGGCAGCGCGATAATGGCCACAGCGAATGAAAGGACACGGCGAGCAGATAATGTCCTGGCACGTCATTGGCCATGCAAAATGGCCAAAAAGGATAACCAAAAAAAAATGAAAAACAAGCAGCCCAGCAAGATGACAACTTTTCTTTTCTTTTCTATTCTTTCTCTCGTTTTCAGCAGCCTCTTTCAATATTTAAGGCACACGAGCGTAATTTGCGCTTTGGAAATTAAAAGCAAAATATGCAAAAAAAAAAAAAAACAAAAAAAAAAAAGGAAAAGAGAAGAAAATAAAGAAAATTTAAAAATATTTGCTAACAGCCATTGGGCAAGGCACGCAGTTGTCCAGTTGTCCTGTGACGCGCTTTCTATTGTCCTTGGCAACTGACTTTGTTGTAGCTGCTGCGATAAGGTTGTCTTTTGTCCCGCGCCCCCTCCTTCCATGTCCAGTGTCTTCTGTCCTTCGTGCGATTCTTTTGTTTTGTTTCTGACGCAAAATGCAAAACAAACTTTTGCCAAAAATTCGTGCACAGCTCGTACTTTGCTTTAGGCGTGGGCAGCTCACGCAAAGGCGAAGGCGGAGGCCCATAGCGTGGGCGTGGCAGTTGCCTTAAGTGCGCCTCGCTGCCTGCGCACAAAAGCCTTTATTTAATTTAATTTTTGAGTGCGTCTCTCCGCTCTCAAAGCTTTTTCATTAGCAGCTGGCGTAGGACACTAAGCAGGGGCAGTTTCAAGCTGGAAGCCAACAAAAGGGATGTCAGCCACAAGCCACAAGCCTGACAAATCTTAACTGTGCGGGAAGATATTCTTTAGATCCACATTAAAGTTTTCTTTAATATGGAACGAATAACATTTTGCAATTATTTAACTATAATTTCAAATTAAGCAAAAGCAAATGTTATCGATAATTGATTTTATAGTTGATAAATAAATGAAATTACAGACAATTGAGGATTACTAGCTGCTTAATGAACGCTTTACAAACTAAGTCGAAGTCTTATTCGGCAGTAAATGCAATCGATATTTATCGATAGACTGATAATTTTAATCAACCTTAACATAGCTAGGGGGTTTCTCACCTTAAATACTTACCTTATGTTATCTAATCAACCTTCACCCAAAAATCATTGTTATCGATAAGTATGAGCAGATAAACTAGTTACTTTATCGATTTTTAAAGCTACCATGCCAATTAAATAATATTGCAATGGGTTTTATTAGTTTAAATAACAGGTAAAAGTTGTCAAATCAGCTATCAACCAAACTTAAATGTTATCGATATGTACGATAACCTAAATTGATGATTTGTATCGACTTTCAAAGCAACCATACCATTTAAATAACATGGTATGTGCTCATCTCCATTGACTTAAAGTAAATCAGCTCTTAATTCAAAGAAATTGTTATCGATATTTATCGATAAGTCAAATTTGAGAATTTAATACATTTTTAAGCCATAGCATGCCAGGCGTATATCATAGCAATGGGTTTCGTCACCTCCTTTCGGTCCGATGTGCCATCGTAAGTCTAATATCAATTCAACCACCACACCCCCCCCTTGTAATCCAGGGGCAGCGTGCCAAACATTAATCTGCTATGTAAATCTAGAGCACAGTGTAAGCAAAGGCGTCGTATTTGCGCATTTTTAAGTACGCTGGACAAAGATGAACGTCCAGGCAGGCGGCAATCTCCAGCCACCGAACCAGTGGGCCATCCATCCATTCCACCCGACCGCTGGGGCCAGCATGAAAGTTCACTTTTTGCGCGTTGTCATTATTCATCAGTCGAGCGGGCGGACAGCGGAGGTAGGAAGGAGCTGTGGAGTTGCCGTGAAAATGCTAGAAATGTGGCGCACCACCCATAACCACCGCACCACCCGTAACTGTAATGCTATTTTCATGCAATGCGACTCCTCCAACGCCAAGCGGGCTTCGCTTTTTTTTACTTTTACCCTAACAGCACATTAACCCACCGAAAAATGCCCATTAGAAATGTAAGCAGCGAGAAAGAAAAATTAAAATTGGCCACGATTTTCTTTCTCGCTGGATCTTAGCGTGTTGGCGGCCCTCTCTGAGTCTACCGCTTCCATCTGCATCTGCACATCTCCGTCTCTATTCCAGCAACATTCGTCCATTGTTTCATTTCATTTTTTGCTCATTTTTCACTTGAAATGAGCCGCCGGGCATTCATGTCATGTGCCCCAGCACCACTGAGAGGGAGGTGTGCGTGGGTGGGGGTGGCGGGGTAATTTTGGGGAGAGACAACGACACCGGGCGGGACATGGACTCGTGGCAGATAGCACCATTGCCGCATGGCTTTCAATTTACGCGGCTGCGTCCGGCACATCCTTTCAGCGTGTGTCCTTCGAGTTGAAAGCAGCTTAAACAGCCTCCCAGTTCCAAGTCTTTGTTTGCTTAAACATTTCTCTTTTTTCTTCTTCTTATTCTTCTTCTACTTTGGCGGCATTTTCCATTAAAATTCCGCCACTTTTTGCTGTGCTGTTCAGCACTCGTAGAACAACAACAACGACAACAACAACAACGGCAGGACAACGAGCGGCAGGACGAAAATTTAGAAAAATAACGCAAGAATTTAAATAATAAAGCAAGCGCGCACAAATGAATCTAATTTTTTACAAAGGGGGCAGCAACCGGGCTGTCCGGCTGATTTGCGGCTGGAGGGGAATAGAGGCTAGAGGGGGTGCAGCGGCAGGGATAGATCCTACAGCCGACGGCCGAGTAAAGTGCTCAAGTGGGGCTCGGCTAAATGAAAAAGTGTTTTGCTTTCTGCTGCTTATTTTTTTGTTAATTTTTTCTTCACTTTTCTCCACTTGTAAATTAATTTTATTTTGCCTCGCTGCGCATCCTTCAGCTCGCAACGCATTGTTATCCTGCGAAGACGTTGACAAGTTTTTATTTGCAAATGCTGAGCACTAGAGGCCAACCAATGGCGACTCTCAATTTACTTGCCATAAAATAAGAATATTTTATGATAGAATACTTCAATCAACCCACAATTCTATAGATCTCATCGATCTAGATTTTAAGTAGTTGCTGTAGAATATATAAAAACATTTCACATTCAGTTCGGCTGAAAAGTGTTAAGTGATCCAAACATTCGAATCGAAAACAACCCTATGGAAAATTTTAAACCCGTTGGCAAACACCTTTCCTGACGTTAGGGGTGTCCCAATAATCAAGTGTGACACATAAAGGACACGCGCACCCTTTTCATTTAAAAAAAAACTGCAAACAAAATCGTTAAAAAATTTGTAAAAATCGACAATTTGGCAACATAAATTGTGAAAAAAAAAAAGAAAGAGAAAATCGCATTTCATGTCACGCTTGGTAAAGTAGTTCAAATCACAGCTGAGTTGCACGACCGCGCCCCTTCATTAAAGCGAGGGGCTTAATCAACGTGCTGAGCAGCAACAGCAACAACAACACCACCAGCAACAACACCACCACCACCACCACCACCAACACCGACACAAGGACGAGTTGCGGAAATCAACTTGAAAATGGGTGAAAAAAATTGCAAATTGATACAAAAAGTAAAAAAAAAAAAAAAATAGAAAATAAAACAAGGCAACGACAGGCGCACAAAAGGCTCAGGGATTCTGTTGGGCTGTCAGCTCGTGCGTGGATGATTGTAGGGTTGAGTTGTCTTTGTACCCCAGGATAACTGGGCACGCGCGCAGCGAAAGGATTTTGATGAAAATTTCATTGATTTTCGCAGAGAAAATGCGTTAATTTCTTGATGGCAGCTAACTTGCGGGTGCTGCTAGGAGGGTTGAGCGTTGAGCGGGTGGTTGTTACATAAGCCCATTTTATACATGGTATACATATAAGTTTATATACATATATATATATATATATAAATATATGTTATGTAAAAGGGAAACATTAAGCAACCCCTTGACCAGACCAGACGCAATTAGATGACTTGAAAATGCGTTTGCCCACAGACACAGACAGGCCGATGGTCAGTCGGCTACCTTTTTCGCATGACCAGCGTATCCTTTCGAGCAACCCCCCGAGTCCCAAATGAAATGGCAATACAACAGCTGGCCAGTGTGTAGGTCAGCGAGTGACCTACAAATGCCGCCAAAAATGAACAGCCCGAGTTATGCCAAAAAGGATGCTACACGGACACGAACACTGGACACTGGACACTGGACACTGGACACGGACATGGAACTCAAATCGGGTTCAGCATTTCCCAATTTGATGGACGCAAGCGACTGACAGTTTTAATGAGCAGCCAAATATCATTGCGTAACTTAACAAACAATTGCATGATTTTTGCTTTTCTTTTTAGTTGTGTTGTGGCCAACTGATTACGAGGCACTTTCAGTTTTCTTTATCATTGTTGGGGGGGAGATAACCATATTGGGGGGCTCTAAGTGTTAAGAGCTCTATGCAGTACGAGTTGGAGTAGGGAAACGTTGCGCGCCAGGCAGGATACGAGCGTGCAGCAAAGGGCGGCAGCTGTGCGGCTTCGTGGCAGTTCCTTGCCGTTATGTGTCGCCTAGATAACCTTTGGCCTCGTGCTCACACACACACACAGTCACTCATACACGCATAGACGCCGAGTGAGAGAGACCAACTGGCTGTGCGGCATACAAAGGATAATACACAAAGGACCTCTCGCTGACGCAACAATGGCAACAAAAATTTTTAAAAATTCTTCTATTTTCTTTCTTTCCTACTTTTTTTTTTTATTTTGTTTTTGTGTAGAAACTATAGAAAAACGAGCATTAGACGAGGAGAGAACACCCCATGCCCAGAGAGCCGATGACCCTACCTAGCATAAAGCCATAGCAATGCTACGATTCCGATACCAAATACCGAACACTGAGTCCCATATGAGTGCTATCCTAGCGTGTGTTGGCACAATTCGTCACCGAACTCGAGTGAAAAGTTGTCAAGAGTTTGCCTTCGACGAGAGAGCGCAAAAGTGAGAGTTAAAGGTAGAATAAATATATAGTTGAGCTCCCAGCGGGCGCTACTGACAATTGCAATAGTTTAGGTAGGCAATTGTTAAGATAAAGCAAAAGTTATTTAACAATTGCAAATAATAATGGTAGCTTAAACTCTAACAATTAAAAGAAACTGTTGCTGATACAGCTATAGTTATGGAGTCTTTGTTTAGCTAAAACTAAAACTAAACTACTTTGGAATATTACAGAATAAAATAAAAACAAATTTGTGTATTATTAAATGCTACAAGTTTGTATATAAAATGCAGTATAAACAGCAAAAGTATATAGACTTATTCTATTTCAATCTACAGTCAAAAGATATAAAGATATGTTTGAGCTAAGTTTATAAGTGATTAATTGAGATCTGTTTTTAGGGTATCTAATAGTTCAAACCTATGCTGAACTGTTGACTGTCAAGTTAGTTAGCATAGCTGAACTAAAATGCCAACATTAGTCAACATCAACACTGTCTGCCTGCTGCCTTCTGGCTACTGCCTCCTCGTGGCACGTGGCAGCAGTCATCAAACCACAGAGTGCAGCCTGGCAAGAAGTCACCGAACTCCATGAAAAACAATGATGACATTTTTCTATATGGTGGAGAGAGGGGAAAACTTAATTTTTTAATCGCACACCCGCCATACTGTGTTGGCGATCAAATGACAAATCAAACAAGCAACGAAAAAAGTTGACAATGAAAACAATGAAAATTTTGAGGGGAGATAGAAGAGGAACAGAAGTTGGAGCTGGCTCTGTGGTTTGGTGGGGGGGATTGTGGTTTCAGTTTTGGTTGTCGCGGTTGCACTCGAATGTCAAACGAAGTGTGCAACACATTAATTCCCCCGAGTAACCCAAGCATTTTCCCCCCTCACAACCAATCTCCTCCGCCTCCTTCTCCTGCCACATGCGATGCAAACGACAAACTGACAGCAATTAAAAGCCGCAAGACACGCGTCGTTCCCTCCTCTTTGGCCCATTGGCATGCTGACAATTTGGATATGTAAATGTGCGACTAATGAACACTTCAAAATGTCGCCTCCCGGTTTGCGTCTGGTAGTTGCTGCCCCTGGAAGTTGCATGGCAGCTGCGTCTTAAAAAAGAGAAGACACAAAAAACTGAAACAAAAACGACGACGCGCGCTCAAAGTGCAGCGAGATGAACTGTGGCCCAGGTATGCAAGCAAATGAGTCTCAAGTAGATAGCCAGGATCCTAGGATCCTAGTCGCGTGCTGATGCTGTGTGATGCTACCCTAGGCAGAGAGTTCAGAGAGTTTTTTATGCTGCTCCCCTCTCAAAAAAGATGCAACTCTCGTGCCAGGCAGGCGAACGTTGTCGTTGTCGTTGTCTCCTTCTGCTTTCCCTATCATTTTGGCCAGTTGCACGCTTCTGTCTCCCGTCTCTCATCTCATCTGCCGCTGTCTACCTTTTTTTTTATAGGTAAATCTCCTTTTAATGCGCTTGTGCCGCGCCATCGATCCGCCTGTTGGTTCTTTGGCTGTTGCTTGTTTGTATTTTGTATTTTTGTGTGTGCGTCTTTTTAATAGGATTTTTTATAGGCTTTGCTTGCGTGTCTCGGTTGCAGCATCTTTTTTTCTTCTACAATATATATATTTTATATTTGAGGGGTTCTCTCATCTCGGCGGCATTATCATCGTCAGCTCGCTTCTGTCGCGTGCTTTGCCCTCTCTCACTTAGCGGATTGCTCTTCTGAAGATTGTTCGTATTTTTTTATTTTGTTTTGATATTTTTAGCAATTTTATTATCTTGTCTCCCTTTTTTTTATTCTTTCTTTCTTTTATTTTATGATGTATGAAATATTGATAGTTTTTTATGGACACTTTTATGGGCGATCAGTTGTATTACGACTAATTGTTGGCAACACTTGCGAAAGAGGTTAACTTTGGACATTTTCAGTCTTTCATGGGAATAAAATAGCAATAGCAAATATAACAAACCTCCCATAGAAACTGAACATGATTACCTAAGAAAGGAAAAAGTTCTTGAATGGTTAATGAGCGACGCTCGACACGATGATGATGATGATGGTGATGTAGATGATGATGGCGTTGAATGTCAAGCAGAAACTGGTAAGCAAGCAACCCCTTGTGGAGTGACAGTTAAATTTATTTTGCATAGAACTCAGCCCAGAGAATTCTTTGGTCAAATGACCGTTAGAAATCTTGCGAATTGTCATAAAAGAAATCCCCCGAAAACTCTTGTCTTTTGTCTAGCAAAGACATTGACAAAGTTGCTGCAGCAGGACATGAGGGGATAGGGATAACGATTATAGAAGTACAGCTGATTGTTATATGAAATGCGACGCATCATGCAAACGGCAAATAAAAACACGCAACATTCCATGGGAAAATAACATGAAAATGACATTGGGTTGGGCTTGATATGACAGATTTTGAATATGAAAACGGTACGAAACAGAATTAAAGTACTTTGACTAACAATTGCCAGAGAAAACTGCCTTACAACTGCATATTAATGAATTCTAGCATAAGCTGTTAGCATAGCTAAAGCTCTAATCAATTGCTGAACTAATAGTGCAAATTGAAAGACAGAAAGACATATGACAAATTAAGTTTTTCCCTCATTTTAGTTGCACTCAGAGTTTAATATGATGCAAAAGGGAATCATTAGTTGCAATATATACAATATATGCAGTAGAAATCAATAAAAATTACAGCATAAAAGTGCAATTAATGTGCCATGACAGCATGAGTACGCTGGCAATGGCTGCCAAAGGTATTGACGCTACAAACCCCCTCAACAAGGCCAACAGTTTGATATGCATGACAAACCGTATACATATACATATGTAAAAAGTACGCATCGTAAATGTATATAGATAGATAGAAAGTGTGCTGTAAGCAACCCTTACGCATATGCATAATATGCCACCCCTTTGCTATCTACACCCACCCCGTTTATGTTAAGCTGCAGCCCTCCGATTGTGGGGTTAAATGATCAAAATGGCGTGTGTTCGCCATAAGAAAATTATGCGCACATATGTGTTGTACGAGTAGGCCAGGCCCAGGCTAAACCAGGACGTGCCGTATCAATTTACAGAACATATGCAGATCCGATTAAACGAAAGAAAATACGAAAAATAAAAAACAGAAACAAACAATATAAAGAATATTTGGAGGGCGTGTCATGTGGGCCACAAAAAAATGGTTGCAACTCGTGGCAAGACTGACTCCTTGCTCTTTCTTTCAAACGTGTGCAACATGTCGCGTGCCTGGCAGACAGCATCCTTAACCTCATGCTTCAAAAGGCTCCTTTGCATGCACTCTGATAAAAAAATTACAAAAAAAAAAAAGAAGAAAATCCAATACAAAAATTTCAACAACAAAAAATTTGTGAAAAATACCCAAAAAAATTTAGAAAAGAAACAGGCAAAAATGCCATACATATATATATATGTGTGTGTGTGAGTGTGTGTTGCATCCCTTGTCAACAATGGCATGAAAATCCCGTTGCTGACCTCACGATGACCCCAAGCCCAAGCTGCCCCTGTTTCTGTTGATGATGACGACGATGATGATTTTCTCCCTTGGACTTCATTCAGGCCACAAACAAAAGCCTGCATTTTTGTGACTGATTGCATGCATGCAGCATGCATATCCATGCATATCCTTTTTGTATCAGCCTGAATGTGTGTGTGAGTATTAGTGTGTGCGAGTGTGTATGTGTGTGTGTGTGTTGCGCCTGGCGCTTTGGCCAAACAATGCTTTACGTATACCGTTTGCATTCGCGCGCCATTTGCATGTTTTTTCCACTTCCATTTTCCACATACATTTCCCATTTCCCATTTCCATGCCAAAAATGTGCAAAATGCAAAATAAAAAGGGGGAGAATCTCCTACTCCTCGCTGCTGTCTGTTATTTATGGCAATGTGGCAAGCTGCCAGGCACCGAAAGGCAACAAAGGGGGTTGCACAACAAAGTTATGCAAAGAAGAAAAAAGAAAAATAAAAATAAATAAAACAACAAGCAAGGAAACGTTGGAGGACAATGTGATGGTCATCAGATGCATGAGTATGCAAATGCATATGAAGAATCTTTTAACTAAAATGCAAAAAGCAAATGGCTTCACAACATTCTGAACTAAGTAAATATGGTTTGAAATTGATGGCTAACTAGAACAACTAACTAACTGGCAAGTCTAATCATTGAAGCTTACAGAACAAAAGATAATACAGAAATAGTTTAGGCAACTATAAACTATCAATTCCCACAACATAATCAAACTAAAGATTAGTCTAATTTCAGTCTCTGTTATAATTATTTTCCTACTTTATATTTAATTTTGAAAAGATTTTCCGATTATAAGAGATGAAAAAGTCAGATACGCATACAATCTAAATCTTTTCCAAGAACTTTCTACTTTCATTTCATACAATATATTGCATTTCTTTTTCATTTTTAGCCACTTAAGCAGTTGACCCCCAAGGACCTGGACAACATATTCAAAACGAATCGCAGGAAAAACTTCAAAATATTATGCCTACCGTTGCAACATATTAAAGAAAGAACCCAAGTTTTTCTCACATACCCACTTGACCTTGCCGTCGACCTAGGACATTTTAAAAAACATTCTTGAAAAATGCAAAAAAAAATAAATCAAAAAGTCTCATTTAAATTAGTGCGGAAAATGTAGATTGCAACGGAAGGTAGGACACCCCGGGCAGAGGATAGTACAAGGGACATATTCACACGCCACAGGAGATCGGACATTGCCGATTCATATGCAAAGCAATTGTCCATGCAACATGCTTGGTGGTCACGGGTTCGAGCCTCTGTTGCATTGTGTTTTGGCCCAGAAGACGTTGCGAATCTCCTTTCAGACTCTCCCTGCATTTCTTCTTTTACTTGCTGACAAGCGAACAATGGGCAAATATTTTTGCATAAAGCCGACGTTACGCATTATGCAAAAATATATATATGTATATAAGTATATTTATTCGACTACCTAGAGGGTACAATATGTATAAGCATGTTGAGCTGTAGACGGCAGCCATTTCTCATGACGTTGCATTTTCCACGCCTGCTCCGTTTAATTAGAACAAACAATGCCATTCCCAAGACGCACTCTCTCTGTCTCTGTCTCTGTCTCTGTCTCAGTCTATGTCTCTACTTTATTTTTGTTTTTGCAAGTAACCCCGCTCCGAAAACGTGGTCCGTTAAACTGTTTGCTTAACCCAAAAGGAATGCAAAAGGTCCCGTCAGTGTGGGTGGCTTAAAAAAACAACACTCAGACGGTGCAATTATGAGTGTTCGGCCCCGTTAATTTGCTGGCTTTAATCCTTTTTGGTAAAGTCATTCGTGCGTTGTAAATTTGGCCAGCTCATGCTTCATAATTGTACGATCAGAATAGGGATAGAATAAGGTATAGAAATCGCCATTTGGCATTGGTAAAAACAAAGTGAAATGGGTTCTCTAGACAGAAGGATTCAATTTCGACATGTAATGCACTTGATTTCAGTTCTGGCGATCTACTTACACTGGGGGATTAGACAGCAATTTCTGACGTTCATTATTGCTCTCAAGTGAGTTATCGAGACAGGTACACAGGACGATAGACGATATTGTTCGAGGACACCCATATTGTGGTACAAATAAATGAGTTCTATGAGTAATTAATATAATATATTGTAATATATTTATATATGTATGTATATATTCGACGTCTTATATTAATTACTAACAAAAAAACCTGCATTAAAAAACTGCATGTTATCGTTTCAAGTTCAAATGAACTAATTAGTTCATTTTATAATTCTGTGTGTACTTTAACAACACTAATCAATAAACCAGCAAACAAACTTATTGTTTACTTATCTGATTGTTGATTTACTTTTTGATAATAAAAGAAAAACATTATTGCGATGGTGAGACCGCCAAATTCATCTGAGGAATCTGAGGAGGAGAACTTGACACAGGCCTTTAGCTCGGCAGCAATAAATGCCACATATCGACGCAGTTCAACAACAAACGATCACGAGGATAATTTGCAAACTGACAATGAGCAATCGCATGAAGAGGAGGAGGAGCCGTCTGTTGCAGAAAGTGTCAATGCACCAGAGCCTGCCAATCCAACGAACAACAACCGACTAAGACGCCGCAAGCCACTGACTCCAAGCAGCCGTAAACAGAGACTCGACCGCGAGATTCGTAAACTGCAATTGTGTCCACACTTCTTGATACCGCGTCTGAGCTTTGGCCGTGTCGTCCGTGAAATAATGGGTAGACATGCCGATCCACCAATGCGCATAACCATAGGAGCTTTGGAGGCATTGCAGACGGCAACGGAAATGTATATAACGCAACGACTTGAGGACGCCTATCTTATGACAATGCATCGCGGCCGTGTAACGCTGGAGGTGCGTGATTTGGCCCTGATGACCTACATATGCAGCAAGATTGGGCAGTTGTAAACTTGTAAGTTGATTATTAATTTGTATTTCTGTTTTAATTATTTAAGCTTAAGCAACTTTCAGATTCATAAGCAAAAATAAACAGATCTCTCTTAATTGTGTAAATGTATTTTAGAAAGAAACGTAATTGGAATGACAATGTTATATGTAAGTATGTATACATATATATATATAAATATCACTCTATATATCACTCAATCTCAAACTGTCTACAGCCAGGCTCAACTCTGTTTAGTTGTGCTGCCCAAACCAATGATTCATGTACATCGCATGGCAAAGTCAGCAGAAAGAGCAAAACTTTTGCCCCAAGTGATTACTCAATTTAAATGGCAACAGCTTCTGCAAGTCTCGTCTCTTGTACATATTCGTATGCTAAAACAAGAAAAGAAAACCCCGAATAAATCGAATCCACTACAATAAGAATAAGATGCTAATGCATGTGCTCCCAAATGACAAGAGGCAAATGGCTGCGGTTGAGTGTCGTTCTTCGACTTTTCTTTGATTGGGGTGTGTGTGCGTGTGTGTGTGTGTGTGGGTTTAGTGTTAATATTTTTATTTACACCCTTATAATGTTGTCCACACACACACACGCACACACAATCACGTCCCACAGCCATCCGCCTGCTAATCTAATGCACACAATCGAAATTTGCCTAAAAAAAAGGCCACACCTCGCGGGAGGCTGTACACAGTGGGCTTGGGTCACTTGGTCATCCTGTCGCAGATAAAAGCATTATGGCCTAACTTTAGCGCCACATCTTCGTTGCCAAACATATAAGTCTATTACATAGATCATTTATTACACGAGCAGAGCCATTGAGTTTCTTGGGCTGTTGACGGCAACGTGTGTTTCTAATGTGATTTTTTATTTGCCCGCACGCCGCACAAGCATTCTCTAATATGTCCTTTTTACCCTCAGTATTTTTTAGCCTTCGCCATCAACTTATCAATACGGTTTCATCGCGTCTGGCCCTTGAGTTTGTTTCGGATTTACCACGATTGCTCAATTTTCCAGACAATTGTGCGAGTTGCAGAGCAGTGAATATCAGAAGCGATACGAATTTGGACTGGCAGTTGCTAGTTTATGAGAAAAAACAGAGAAATTTAATTAATTTGTAAACGTAAGAAGTTCGTTAAGTATGTGTATGTTGATTAAATTATAGTTTTAAGAAACTTATGAAAGAATGTTTTAACTAGCTTCAACTTAACATAAACTTAGTTCAGAAAATTTATAGTATTTAACACTTTTGAATTTGAATTGGAGAAAGCAACCAAAGAATTGTGGAAATAATCTAAAAATATTTTATTAAATGTCAAATTTATTATTTATTAAAAATGATTAAAACATAAATACTTGTAAAGTATAACCAGAGGAAGAAACTTGTAAAACTGTGGCGATATCTTTAATTATTTAATATAATATAATATTAATAATTATAATAAATTATAATAATCATTTAAAACATCTTCTGCACATCTCTTACATTTCTAATATAAGTTTTGTTACAGATCTGCAAATTTAAAGTGCAACTAATGTATGGACACAAACATTTCTAATCAACACTCCCTTGTGTGTTTTGTGGCAATCACTGAGAAGTATGTTTTAGTTGCCATAAGCACAACTGTACACTCTCCTCCCCCCCCCTGTTCCATAGTAAAATTCTAATCAAACTGTCAACATAAGAAAGAAAACACCAGAGCAAAAGTCCTAACCCAAGCTGCCAATGTTCCTTCAATATCCGAATGCCCGCCTCTCGTTAGCCCAGGACATGTGAGCTGCGGCGAGTATCTCAATTTGTTTGGACTGTTTTCAGTTGGCCGTTTTGTGTATACTCTAGCATAGGGTATCCATATTTTCTAACAGAGTGCGTAACGCTTTGAAGAAATCATATTAAACAGGCATATAAAGAATTGATCTGTACTTGCTTAAGTTGTATAACTGCAATTTGATACAAACTATTAACAAGCTATTAACATAGCTGCTATAGAAATTAGCTGCAAGTGTATTAACTCTTCGACAAACTGCAAATATCTCTTGTATGCTGTTTTTTCTGTCTCTTTTAGCCAACTTAATTTACTACTGGGAGCATATGCTAAAAAACGAATGGCCATGACTTCTTTTTGTTTTTTTGCTGGTTGCTTATCAAAAGTCAAGTAAATATCTGCAGCGAAGAGACACAGATACAGATTGGCACACACACACGCACACCCACTCATTGTTGATGTCGATGTCTCTGTGTGTGTGTGATGCTCCCGTGAGATAGTTTGATTAATGGCCAAAAAGTATCCCAACATTTTGTTGGGGAATACAGTTTTGTATTTTGTAACGGGGCCGCATTAGGAACCAAAGAGCAGTTAGAAAAACCGTTAATACACACATGTGAGCCACAGCAAGAAGTGGGTGTTGTGGACACTATTAAGCTAACACCCCAAAATATAAACAAGAAACTTTTGTTCTAGGCTCGTGTGTGTATGTGTGTGTGTGTGTGTGTGAATTTCCTTTACTTTCTTACTTCGTTTTTTTAAGGCCAAGTGGGCTGGGCATAAAAAAGTTGCCTGTTTATAACGCGAAATCATCAACTTAACGTAACGCTTGATTTATGGGCATGTTCCAAAGCGGCAACGCTCACAAATGTATTGGTTCCGTTCAAATCTACTCAGTCAAAGGCAGAGTGGAGTTGCGGGGGGGTCTGAAAAGGTGGCTTAGGAAAGGGGGGCTGGGAGGGAGAGCGAGTATAGCTGACAGTTTGCGTTTGTCACGCGAAGTCATTTAACGGGTCGTCATTGTCGTCGGCATCGTTTTATTAATCGAAAACTCACATCAGTCCGCCGCCAGGTGGCGTGTTTTGATGCGGCATTTTATTTAAATTGCTGGCAACGCCATGTTCATTTGATTGCCGGCCGTCCGTCTCACTGTCTGGCAGCCATTTGACAGGCGGAAAGGGTTCGCCATTGACTCGTGACTTTTTGATTTTGCCCAAAAAAAAAAAAATTATATCACGACATGCAAACTGATGAAATGTTATGGCTGTCTGATTGGTTTTTCTGGATCCGTTATGGGCTATTAGAGCAATTGCATTCTAGGCACAACCTGCCAAATGATAGTAGACAGTTTTCCATTTTAATTAGATATAAACTTATTACAATTATATGTGTATAACTAAAAAGAAATAATTCTGCAATTATGTGAAGTAAAAAGAGTCATTTTACAGTGGTTTGCCTCTATGGAACTTGCTTTCTTCTGCACACCCGTAGTTAACCCTTTAATTGCCCTTCTAACGAAATATGAAACCATACAAATTTAATCAACCCTGCCCTACACATATGATCCACTCCAAAAACAACATCATGTCCATAGATCACATGACATACAACAATAAGAGAGATACATAGCAGTTATTCGTTTCTCTTTTTTCGGAAATATAACCCTTATGCTAGGGCAAATGGGTAAATGAGCAAATTGTATACTTCCGTTGGGCTCACGATAGACAAAACAAACAAGCAAACAAACAATATTCCTATTAAATTCAAATTACAAGCCTGAACAGTTGGCGCCCCCCACTCATTTAAGGGTTAGGAC
The DNA here is from genome assembly GCA_018901825.1 of Drosophila funebris. Classification (NCBI taxonomy): domain Eukaryota; kingdom Metazoa; phylum Arthropoda; class Insecta; order Diptera; family Drosophilidae; genus Drosophila; species Drosophila funebris. The sequence goes on from JAEIFK010000682.1 coordinate 3,731,651, forward strand.
TGACCACTTGAACTGCTCACTTAACCCTTAACCCCTGAAAGCCTTGCATGAACCCGTGAGAGACCAGCATATGACGCCTACAATGCCATATTTTTGATTGTTTTCGAAGCAATTAAGGTGTAGAAATTTGTCTAATCGCGTGCGGGTGGAGTTACCTCTTTAATGGCTTTGTTGACGCGCTATAATTTGAGGGAAGGGTTCAGCTATAACAGCTGGAACATAGATTAAAAGTTGGCTGAGCCGCTGAGAGGTTCAATTCTTTCTCTACATTTATCTGTATATATTGAGTTTACTTGGAAAAGCCCACAACAACTTTAAGTTAAAGCGGAAACGGCTATGCTTCCCCACACGTGCCACATGAGAACTACTCGTAAGTAGAAACAACTCGTAACATCACGCATCCATAGCCGACCCTCATCTGCATGCGTTACGCATAAATTTTAACCCAGAAATACGTCCGACAGCTGCCTCCGTCCCAATCACCATCTCCGCTACAGCCAGGAAGCTCGACAGCTTCCGTTGTGACTCTCTCTGTCTCTTAGTTCTTGTCTTTTTACTGGTCGCCCACTGTACCCCAACTCTTATTAATATTAGACATCTCTCTATAGATACTCAATGGCGAAAGAGTTTCTTATCGTAATGCGAGGCCTATAAAAAGTATTAGGGAAGTGCCACAGTCATGTGGGCGTGCATACATACAAAATGGCTGTCATAATTTGTGATCCCTGGGAATGGGGGGGGAGCTTGCTTGGACACTGAGAGAAATTTATAGATACTTAAGAAGAATGTTAGCAAGTACTAGATGGCATTCAAATAAACACATTTCAGTGTTGGAAAACTCAAGTTTATAGTTTGTAGCGTATTTAGCAAATATTATTTATTATTATTTATATTATTATACATTTATAAATATTTTATATATTATTTATAAATCTAAAATTATTATTAAGTAAACAATAAAAGTTTAAAAAGAGTTTTAATGCCATGAAACAGATATGTAAGAGTTCTAAAGTTGTGAAATATCTTTCGGTTTCGGTTTATTTCGTAGAATAACAACTAATTGTATCGAACAAGGTCGAAAAGTTTGATTCCTTGTAGAAACACCCTCAACATGGGACACCCTCTGGCTGGCTGTGGCCCCAAAAATAACTCAGTCAAGTCATCTTGATATTAAAAAACAACAAGCACAGCAACCCCAAAAACCGATTGTTGTGTGGGGGCAATCCCAAACGGCAGTCTCTTTTCCACATACGTGCACGTCCCAGATACAGAGCCCACAGAGCAGATACAGATACAGATACAGCGACAGCTAGGGCAGAGAGTCCAGCTACGCTGAGTATGAGCACATAAAAAATGAAAATGTCAAAAAATTCCGCACTTGGTTAAAAAAAAAGAAGAGCAGAGTGAAAGACACAAAACGAGATACAAACACATCCTAAAGATACACACAATGCTGAAGCTACATGTGGTGGGTAGCGGTGGAGGAGGGGGGAAAGGCGGCAGCATGCCAATGGCAAAAGTCAAAGATGGCGTCGTCTGCGGGAGTTGCCACCCCTTTTTATTTCTCTGTTGGCCTGTGCTGCCAATGGGGGGGAACACACACACACACACACGCGGACTGATTAGCATATGAGTAAAAGTGTGTGTGTGTGTGTGTGTGTTGAACCTCAAAATGGCGTCGCTTGTGCTGTCGAGCTGTCGAACTGATGAGCAGATGAGCAGTTGAGCTGTTGCTATCGTTAGATTTGCCACAATTGTTGTGGTCAGCACACTTGACCAGTGCTGGGCAGACAATCGTCTGGCATTTAGTTGAACATATGGCCTCGGACATCTTGCATAATCATTGTTTATGCGCCTGTCAACTGCGTGTGTATCTTGAGGATCTACAGTAGCTGTGAGGGTTCAACTGAACGGGGAAGAGAGAGCGCGCGCGCCAACATGCATAATCTTTTGGGCACACCTTGAGCCCCGAAAAAGGGACAGTATTTTGATTAAGGATAGGCCAACGATGGCAAGGATGGCAAGGATACTATGCATGCAATGATTGCATCGAAATTGCAAAAGAATTTCAAAGAAGCACAACGAGTTCTCTTCAGCAGCAACAGCTGCGTCTGCCTTTGTGTGTGTGTGGTGTAGTATGCAGAACGGATGCTATACAAGTACAGGGTATCAGGTAACATTCGAATTGTTTATTTATATTTAGCTATTTGCATTGCACAGTGAAAGTAATTGCTTCAACTGCCAGAAGATTACGCAAACAACAACAAATCCAAAGTAAATCTTTTCTATGTTAACTCTAATTTACAATATTCACAAATTTACAGGGTATCATAGTTAAGGAATGCGTCTTAATCAACTTCAAGCAGTCTTTTCTGCTGTTTTCTTGGAAAATAGTAGCCCAACCAGATGAGACAGAAAACATAAAATCTGCTAACAATATTGAATAGTTTTCCCCTTAACAAATAGGAGCACAACTATATGTAGCTGCCACACCCAGTCGGGGCACATCCTTTCTGCCCTTTGGCAACTTATCAAATCGCCAACAATAACTAAAAATGCCAATAAATCAAAACACCTACAAGAATGGGAATTCTTGGCAATGGTTAAAAGGTTAAGCAGCTCACAAATAGGGGTAAGCAGTCAGAGATTGAGCATAAAAAATCGAATAGCGATAAATCCTGGCAAACAAACACACACACACACACACACACACACACACACACAAACACACACACAAAGGCACATGAAGCACCATTAAAAAATGGTTAAAGAAAGAATAAGAAAACGTAGAGAACTCAGCTCAAATGTATAGGGTTACATTAGGTGCGAAGACGTTCGGTGCTAAACACAATGCACAATGGACTGGGGATCCTTAGGGGAGAGCAGGGAACGGAGAGTGAAGTGAAAAAAAGGATAGCCTAACAATGTGGCACTAAGTTCACCGCAAGGATCAATGTAAAAGGCAAAAGGGTTTCCCATACAATTCTATCGCATTCTATTGCGTAATAAAAGTCACCCCGTCGCATTGAAAGGGGAAAGGATAATGTCTAAGGATAACATTAAGGAGCATATAAATCGTAGGTGTTAAAAGAAAGGCGACAAATGCATGCACAGCAGGAAGAAGGAAGGATCGTGAACTTGGATGAAACTTGCTCACCATCCTTGAGTTGCCCTCGCTTCGTCTATAAACGAAAACCAACTTGCAATGTTGCATTGTTCGTCCTCAGCTAAACATCTGTAATCTTTTGTGCTACCAACTGGCTAATTACCAAAAATATATAGCTTAAACTGGCCATGCCATAGAGGCATCTAATGAGCAGCAACTGGGACTCAGACTGAGACTGAGACGGAGCATGGAAATCCGTCGCATGGGCATTGATTAGCAAGGTAAACAGTGGCATTAGGCGGCTAATAGAACACGCCTCGATGACCAGCAGCAGCTACAAGATCCAGCGGTCCAGATCATAGGATAACCCAGCTGTAAACTAATCCTACGAAGCGTTCAGAGTTTGCAAACAGTTTGGCTAATTTACAGCCCATCGTTACACCTACCACATTGAGATGCAGAGATGCAAATGTTGCGGCACGTTTTGAAATGCAAAACCTGTTCCTGGAAGGGATTAGACAACATTGAACTGACACTGACACTGACACCATTCCAGTTTGGCAGGCGACTAAGGGTTAAGCGGATTGTCTAAGCCAAGTGGCGAAGTTTTGCTAACAAATGAAATTGGCACAGATTTCTTTTTTTTTTTTTTTTTTTGGTCCATTGCTGTAAACTGAGCTGCCACACATATCAAGTTGATCCTTGCGCTGGCAGGACTACAAGAACTACTACTACTACGATAAAAGTAAATTCAGTTAAGTGGCCATTAGACGGCTTTGCTGGGAGCTTACCTGACTGCTCCACATAAAAACTGCTTAATTTGTATTAAAATGCGGCTGCAAATTATTTCGAATGTTGTTGTTGTTGTTGGAGCTTAACATATGAAAATTTGTTTGGCAAGTTAAGCTATGGCATAAAATGCAACAACTACTCGTGCCCCGCCCTGCCATGTTGAGCTGCCCCTGCCAGCGGCAGTGGCCAACACAAACAGTCATATTTGTTGCTGTCAGTCGGCGTTACAGGACATGTATTGAGACACATGTCGATGTCCTTCTCCTGTCTGAGTTCCCTGCCCCCCCCCCCGCCACTGCCATTTGACAGCCAACTAACTCATAAATTTTTTATCCAAAACACGCAAACCAGAGAAACAGCTACCTAGTTATTGTTTTTTATGAGCTGCGACAATTGCACGCCCACAACAGCGCAATCAAGAAAGAGATGGAGAAGGACAATGATAAAGAGAGAGAGTGGGGGAAAGGGAGAACGACAGCACGACAGTGCGACAGTGCGACGCCTTGACAGATAAGAACGCAGACAATACACAAATATGTGTCACTAATATGAGTTAGCATCCTTTGCCAGACAGTTTCCCAGAAAGCCGTTGCACAGGGATTTCCTGTGCCACACCCAAAACAACAACAAAACACGTGCAAGTGTCCTCACAGTCGTGTGTGTGTGAGTGTTTTTAATTACTTTGGAGTAGCTGGCACTGCCAAAAGAAAATCAAATTAGGAAATGTTTCACACAACTCGAGGGGTAACCAAATATAGACTCACTCTTCTATATATCGAAGCTAATGAATTCTTTTAGACATTGCTTGGCTGTCCAGCATAAAATCGCTTAATTGTCTAATTCACTTTATTAATTAATCAAAAGTTTAACACTAAAACTAAAAGTAGAAATGCAAAGCAGTTTAATATTTTACTGAAAATGCTCAGAATATATAAAAATTGTCATAAACTATAAAGTAATAATAATATGCCTACAATTGACTGTATTATTTAGACTAAAACAATTTTGTATTATAGCTTAATTAATTATTAATAATAAAAATGTATTGCTGTGTATTTTAATGCATATTGATGCATACATCAATATTTTTTCGACAGCTTAAGCAAAAATGTTGCTATTTAAACTGCTTGGCGAAAAATCTTTAGCAATTCTTTAATTAAGAAGATCTATATTTGTTACTAGAATATTCAGTTAAATTGAACAGTTCGACAGTAAATAAAAGACTTCCGCATATCTACAACAAATTAAATATATTTAACAATAAATAAAATAAATTAAAACAAAGAAACAACGATAAAACTACTGCGAATGCTTAAAATTTTTATATATATTTATTTACTTATAAATATGATTTATGCATAACTAAACAAAATAAATACTGCATAATTTATAAGCTGAGCGAGTTCTTTTAGCTGCGTAAATTAAATAATATAAAATATATTTATATACAAATAATAGAAATTGTATTTATAGCAAAGAAACTTCTATCACTTGGCTGCACTCATATAACAACATTTGCAGACATCGAGACTGAAGGAACTCTGCTGTAATCCTTGGCAACCAATGCAACATCAAAGTGCAGCAGCGCCTAAAGCAACTAAGCCAGCACCTACAAAACAAAGCGATTAGTTGAAATCCGCCGACAAAGAGATGTGGACAATGTGAAGCTGGAAATAACCAAAAGGGTGCATTGTTGCAAGGTGCCTAAGCGAGCGGCTTAAAGTGAGATGGCGACAGAGAGAAAGAGAGAGAGAGGAGAGAGAGTGAGATTGAGAGAATAGGAGGAGCACTTGGCCAACCATTAACCACAACAAGGCAAAATATTTGTGCAAAATCGCAGCATTGTAAAACCGCCAGAACAGCTGGAGCTTAATGAGAGGCCAAGTGCAGTGAGCTGTAAGCCAGCATCCCAGCATCCCATAGTCCTTAAGTCCTTGAGTCCTCAAGTACTTAAAATTTAAAGCTTTGCCTGCCTGCGGCGACTTAACAAAAGGCAAATATGTTTATTTGCAACGCCGCTGGAGAGCGGCCATTGAAAAGCTGCAGTCGAGCTTCCCATAAGGGTTGTGCCACACATAAGGGTTGTGCCGCCACACCGTGTGCCGCATTAACCCTTTTATATATGTGTGTATGTGTGTATGTGGCCAGGCAGCCAATCAAAATGCAGCAGAGCAGCTCTCAATGTTTTGATAAATGACTTGCCGGATATTTAAAACTTGTAAATGATGTGATGTGCTACTCAAAATATTTACGAGCACTGATTAAGCTAGTCTATAGACTGTCTTGGGGTACAACACATCCTGTCAAAGGATCAATACACACAGGAATGCAGCTGCAGTGTGGATACTCAAGCACTTGGACACCTTACGCGCTCTCAGCTCGAGTGCGACAGGATATGTTGGGTTATTAATGACACGACTTGCAATGTGAGTAGCGTGTGAAATATGGAAATATATGGAAATAGCAGGCAACAGTAGGCAGCAACGTTGACTCTCAAACTGTGATTGTCAAACTGTGATTCTCAAACTGCAACAGAATTCACTTTGGAATTGCAAACTAAGCTACAACTTTAGTTGTTTGTAAGTAAAGTCAACTCTAAAATGTTTTAAATGTTTTTATCTTAAGCATCAAACTCTTTTTATTTATGTTATGTGTCAAATGAAACATTACATTTTTTTCAACAACTTTTTATTGCAACTTTCAGACAATTTGTGAATTATTCGAGCGATAATTGCTTTAATTTACAAAAGCACTCGGTTGCCCAGGTAACCCAAAGCAGTGTCCACACTTGCACACACATACACACACACACAAGGATGCCCCCAGCTTAAAGCTAATAAACTCCAAGGTACATGAAAGCGAATACCACGCAGTAGACTCATCCCACAACACAACAGAACTGGCCCCAAAAAATAAAACATACCTAAAATAAAAAATAAAATACAGAAAAAAATGAAAATAGTATACAACTGGAAGAGAAATAAAAAGAAGAAGATGGAAAAGCGGAAAAATGAAAAATGAAAGCCCACTTTTCTTTTCATTAGAAGAAAAACGAGCAGCGGCAGGCAACACACATTGTCCTAGCGAGAAAGGACATTCATTGAAGAACAAAAAAAACACAAGAAACTTCTCTGTCTCCCCCTCCCTCATACACTAACACTACCCTAAGCTAAAACAAGCCGAATTCCTGGCGCCACCCTCCTCCCTCTTGCCCCCTCCACAACTCCCACGCAGCAGATGAAAGTTAACAAGGCATCAAATAACAGGCAACTGCCTTAAAAGCAAAAAGGGTATCCTAGCGACGAAGACCCAGGACCAAGCATCAGGATACAACGCAACGAATGTCCGACAGAAATAAAAAACACACAAAAAAGTAGCTTAAAATGAAATGGAGCGAGTCAGCGCAGGCGATCGACCTGCATATGCCCTGTAAATATATAAATATATTTAGAAACGCTTTCAATTCGTATAGTTATAACAATTCTATAAAAATTGTATAGTGTATATCAATAGTCAATCAGTTCTCTAGCCTGACACGTTGCAGGGTATACTCAAAAGGACATCCACGCGCACTTCAAACTGTCTAAATGAACGCACTTGAACTGCTCCCCTTCCTCCTCCTCCTCCTCCCCCCCCCACACACACTCACTTTCTTTAAGTACCTTTCGCCATCCCTTTGCCTTTTCCTTGCCAGCCCACTGCAGCCCGAGTGCAATGCTGTCCTTTTGGTTGTGGGGCGCGTAAATGACAAAAAATTCATTAAAAAAAATGTCAACGACTATAAAAATAAAATCGAAATGTGAGCAGCGAGTTAATTTGTCGTTTGACTTCCTGTCAGCTGCCTGCAGGATAAACCATTTATCACACAAACGCCACGCGAGTCCTGGCGCGCGACTTGACACTCAGTTTTGGAGCCTCAATTTAGTTGTAGCCTAAATTGTAGTTAGATTTATAGTTGGTTACTACATACAGTTGCAAGGCAATTGCCAAGCGCTTGCGTTCATCAGTTTTACGGGAACTGTTATGTTAACTCGAATTTGCTTAGCATTTGTAGAATTAAATGTTTATTTTCAGCATTAATAAGTGTTAAGCAGAGATTAGTACAGGGTATTATAAATAAGTGTTAAAAAGAAACTAAAATTAGTTTACTAATACACAGACTTCAACTAGGACAATCCATTGTACTTTGAGAGCAACTGCTGTGCCTTGCAGTTTAAGAGCAACTGCATTGCTTAGCACTTGTTGGTTTGGTTGCAAGTTCTTTGATTTTGAGTTATGTTAATGTTGCGCCAGATGTTGCATACTATGTATGTCATATGTTGTTGTGGCATGCCGCACACACTTTCACTATGCATATCCTTTCGTCCTGCCGCGTGATTATTACCCAGTCAAATGTGGCATTCGCTGCGCCTGCGCCTGCGCCAATGCCATAACCAAACGCATTTGCCATGCCACATAAATTTGTAATTAAAAGGACTTCGATACGAAGACGATTGGACAGTCGAAGGGTTCAACAAAAAGGTTGACCACGTCCAGTTGGACAGCGGGCGGTGCGGGGCAGCTGGTCAGTTGTGCTGACCATAAATTACACAATTCAGGACATGCCAGGACTCGCTTCTCGCAATCCTTTGGCAACATTCGATTGTTGTTTTTGCAATTCTGCTTTGATTTCGCTTTCTGTGTATGTGTGTGTGTGTGTGTGTGTGAGGGTGTGTGTGTCGTTGTATGCAGTCAGTAATTATTGTCCTGCATTGTCCTGTTTGCCCCTTGCTGCCATAATTTATTGTCCTTTTTTGCTGTTTGCCTTTCCCACGCAGACAGCGACGCCATTTGAGGACTGACGTCTGGCTGCGCAAGTCCTTTTTGCTATTCGCCTAGTGTCCTTTTTGTTCTGCTGCTTATCCTTTTCTTCGTTTTTTTTTTCCTCTTGGCCCAATGTTGCGTGTGTTCTGTTCTTCTGGGAAGTGTCCACCGTTACTGTTATTCTTGGAGCCGTTATTCCGTTGCCTGGAATGTGGACAATCCTTTTGGCAATGTCTTGCCCTTATCCTTTCGGCTGGCTCCTCCTTCCTCCTGCCTTCATCATTATCCTTGTTGGCCTTTTTGATCCTTTCGCCGACTGATGGCGAAACCTGTAATTAAATCAACAGCCGCTGCATCCAAGTAATAATTATCTTTTCACTTAAATGCTGGACAACGGTAGGGGGCGTGGCTGCCGACACACACGCCTTAAGGATCAACTGAATGATGTTTGGTTTGCTAAATTGTTTCCGGGTTTCTTTGAAGGCATGGATATCGGCAGCATGGGTTCATTTGTATTACTCCTAAAATCTTATCTATCTTATATTATACTATATTTTAATCATCTTTATCTAAATATATTGTATATCTTTATGCATTTAAAACTGCAAGCAATTAGGATTACAGTTTTGTTGCTATTGTACTTTGCTAAAGTATAACAGTATAACAGAACTGTACAGTATGTAGAAATATTGGTACAACCTTGGTTATGTTAGAACGCTGTTATCAACAGTAAGGCCAGCTGTTAAACTGTTAAATGTAGTCTGTAGTTGCTCACTGTAAATAAATGTGTAGCAAATATTCAGCGTTTTTCTGTACATTGTACATTCAATTAATATTATTAAATATTTAAGTGTATATTTTCAAATATACTGAAATATTAAATGTTATCTACAATATTTTCGAGTATTTAATACAAGATGCTGTTTTCGGCCATTTTTAGCACATTTTCCATCGCTGACATTCTGTCTTCTTTTTCCCGGCAAACAAAAAGAGAACTGATAAACGAAACGCAAGAGTGGAAAATTGCAGAGACATGATGAGTTTTCGCAGACGAACCTATCAAAAGCCAATCCGGGGTACCCGGACTAGCCCTCATACTGCCCAGGTGATAACATCCAGCGGCAATCCATCGCTTGACGAGATTTTAGGCGGTGGACTGCCGATCGGTTCGATATGCCTGATTGGTGAGTATTTGATTGGCAATGCAGTTCAACGTGTCATTAGCTTAACTTTCATTGTTCGGTTATCGTGCAGAAGAGGATCGATTTATGACGCACGCGAAGGTATTGGCCAAATACTTTTTGGCCGAGGGTGTGTTGTCCAAGCAAGAGATATTCCTGGGCAGTCTCGACGATTTGCCAGCGGAAATGCTGCGTCGATTGCCAAAGCCGCTAACCGATGAGGAGGTGGAACTGGAGCAACGTCAGGATCAGCGGGCCAACGAGCAGCCGGCGGATAAAAATGGTCTGCGTATTGCTTTTAGGTATAATGATTTGCCACTGGTCAATTCGGAGCAGACCACAGCCAAAATAGGGCATCACTTCAATTTGATGGAGCACATGGACCCCACGATGTTCTACAGTACTGTAGGTCCACCCACTGTTTGGGATGATAGCTGCAAGGAGAAGGATGACACAATTAGCAACCATTTCAGCCCGCTGGAGCATGAACAGCCACTGACCAGCGAGGGCGCTCTAGATGAAGTGACTCCTCCCACTGTTGTGGCCGATGGCGAAACCACTGCCAGTAACAACAACATCAACAATAATAATAACGATGCAACTACGGACAGCAGCAGCACCGATTTCGGTTTAATGAGGGGCCGACCCCGACAATCAACCACAACTCCGCCACAGTGGTCGGAATCACAATTCTTCTATAATCCTCGTTACGGCCGTCTGCTGGATAAGCTGCAGCAGCTGTTGCAGCGCGATAAATTCGTGCCTGAGACCAACAGCGCGAAGAACTTGTGCCGCGTATGCCTCACCTCGCTGGGCTCACCGCTGTGGTATGACGATAACTTTGCCGCTGACTTGCTCAAGTTTCTTACCGTCCTGCGCGCCAGCGTGCGCAGCTGCATCACCGTCTGTTTTATCACGATGCCCATGCATCTGATAGCCAAATACGTAAGTAGTTATTGTTATTCGCACAAAAATTTGATTCAATTTGATTATTCACTTACCATAAAGGACACCAGCCTGGTTCCCAAAATACGCCAATTGGTGGATTATGCCATTGAGTTGGAATCATTTGCTGGATCCGATCGTGAAACACATCCATCGTTCAAAGAGTATAGCGGTTTGTTGCACATGCACAAGATGAGCGCACTCAACACGCTAGCCGTTCACATGCCGGAGACTACGGATCTGGCATTTAAACTGCGCAGAAAGAAGTTTGTCATTGAGAAGATGCATCTGCCACCAGGTAAGCGAAACCTATGATCTGTAATTTACAAGCTAACAAATTGTATTCTCTATTGCAATTGCAGATCTACAAGAATCAACCGATACGTCGGCAGCTGCTGCTGATATTATATCATCGCCAAAATGTGGATCCGGTGTGTCCATCAATTCCAATGTATCAATGGATTTCTAGTGCCTGTTTGGCCCGATATTATGGCCATTGCCACAATATATTTGTTGGTTGTTTCATTATCCCACACATGACTACATTGTGTCTCCAAAGTTGTCCAATTGCGTAACAACAATAACCGAATCTTTTTGTACCAATTTAACATCAACAAAAGCATCAACAACAGGAATACGAGGAACATCATAACACCCACAAAATGAAATGAAGTGCTGAAAGCGGAGTTATTACAATTACCACTTACTTATACACTATATTATACATATACATATACATATATATATATATATGAATATAGAGCGATTTGTTGGCATTTAGCCCGAAACGCTGTTAGTACAACCGATTTTACAAGTTTTTCTTATTTAAAATAGATAATACTTATGTAATGTGTAATGAGAAATTCCCATATTGTGTGTAACGATCGATTATGATTTATATTTTCCAAAAAAAAAACAACAAAAATAATTAAAAGAAAAAAATTAAGATTTTTATGTAGTTATGTATGTATTAAAACAACAACAAACAGCCATTGCAACTTTTATTTAAAACTAGTTTTTATACAATTGGTTTTTTTTTATATTACAATTATACAAATTTTTGAGTACAATTCATATTTGTTTTCTTAATGCTTACAGAGTTGTATAACTAACTTTTGTTTAATGCTTAAATTGTTATTGATGACTGCGTTCAACTAATTCTGTAAATCTTCGTTGTCTTGGTCTATTGATTTAATTCCTCCTGACTTTATAACGTTTTTAATTTCCTTCTATCATTAATTTGTGTTCATTTTATTCTGTTTTGTAATTGTCTAATTGGATTTTCATCTTTATTCAATTTATTTATATAACGAAACTGTTCGCAATTTAAGTCAGGAGTAACAGATTGAGCTTCCGTCAAAAAGAAGTAATAAATATATGATTCAGAGTCCGATAGTAAACAACAAACCTATCAAAAGGCAAACACGATTTGGTCTTAAAACAAAAGTTTTATTGTCTATTGAATGGAGATTGAATGCTACAAAGCTTCAGCTGTGCACTACGTCGGCAGACCTTTGTCCTTGAGAATACTTCTGTATTTGGCCAGTTCTGATTTCAGTTTGATATTGGGGCGCAGAGAATCGGCAAAGTATTCATCGCAGGGCGCATAGGTCATATATAATATGAAATCGGCTGCCTGTAGACCATCGGGAGTCTGATAGCATATCTTGGGTAGTAGAAGGCGTCCTTCATCCTGATATTCCTGCAGTTTGTCACCCAAATTACCCTGAATGGCATTCTTCATATTGATGACACCCAGTATCTTTATACTGTGAATAGTTTCAGATTAGTATAAGTTATCATCAGTAGTATATATATATATATATATATATATATATATATAAATATATCTATTTACTTGCTATCCTCGCATTGCTGAAGCAATCTATGCAAAACCAATTGCGTGAAAAGGCGAATTTCGGAATTTTTGTTCAATGTTTGGGGCAATAGAAGATTGATGATCCACTGTAGCTGCGACAACCTGATTTGATTATATTTGCTTAGGCAGTAAATGTGCAGCACGGATATAAGAGAGATCTGCTGACAGGATTCCAAAGTATCTAACTGATTCAGGCGAGGCAATAAGATATCCACACTGGGCAAACATCGGGCAACTAGACATTCGAACATATATTTGATATTCTCGTGTTCATTTAATGCAAGCAATGCGTTCCAGAATTGATCCGACCAATAAGCGGGAGTCTTGAATGTTATCCTTAATAAGGCTCTGCCAATACGCATTTTAATACGATGATCCTTTGAATTCTCTACATAGTTTTGTTTATTCTGTGCCATTTCGTTATTTATGCGCAAAAGTTCATCGAGTACCGCATTTATATCCGTTTTACGTTCAATAACAAAATTGATATAACTATCACGTTTGCGACAGCTTGTGAAGAAGTAATTGTACTGATTGATCAGGTAACCATACTCAATGCTGTTAATATATATATATATAATATTAAACGGAAATATAGATAAGAACTGAAGTTAATTTAACACATACCATTTCTCACCAGACAAGGGGCTGCCCGAGAGTATACCTCGTATTATTAGAGATATCGGCACACTCTTTGTACAGCATAAGACATTGATATTCAGAAAATGACTGGCTTCAAGCACATCACATAAGATCTGTTCACTCTCCTCTTCGGGCAAAAAGGCAGCTGCATATTTAACAAGTCCCGTAGCACTGTGATGAGTTAGGTTTAGTTTTGAGTCTTTATTTTAATCAAATTAATTGTTGATTAATTAACTTACACTAGCACACTATCTGGATATTGCTTTAGATAGTTCATCAATATTTTTAATATACTCTCATCCTCCAGTCTAGCTTCAACATCGTTCAGTAACGTTGCCACACGCTGAGCCGTTAGTATGGTGCCTTGACTGAGTAATTCAAGTGGTTTTAGATTCAGTTCCTCGATTTGCGACCATTTAATGAGTTTTTCACAAGTAAACCAATCGACACTTCGATGCCGTACAAACAATATTTCCTCTTCGGTTTCGCAACTAAGTTTCTCAATCAAATATTGCTGTAAGTCATGAAGATTTGTCATCTTTTCAATTGAAACTATATCTAAATCATATTCTGTATGATAAAAGTCCAGTATCTGCATTCTTTCATTTGCACACTCCAGTTTCAGGCTGAAGAAGAATGAAAAGAGACGCCACCAACCGTGTTGAGTCCTTGGCAATTGACTCAATTGTTTATGCAGCTCAATTCCAATATTGACATCTGAAGACACAATTCATAAGTGGATAATTTACTACAAATATGTATATAATTATATCAAATCGTACCTGTGCGAAAGATCATCATGTACAAAGATTTATCAAAATAGACCAATTCATCTGTTATATTTGTGCAACTTGCGATTTTTGCTGTGAAACGCTTGTGATCCCTGCACAGACTGTCGCAAAGTGCCTTTATAAACTGTATATAATCGCCAAGAGATAAACTCTCAATTGTCGGCTGAAATAGATAAATAGTCTAGTTCAAAATCAGTGCTAGTAGGTATAAATTTATATTCATTTGCAAAATACAAACTTACATATCAATTGTTATTTGAAAAGTAGCTGTGCAATTGCGGCCTAAGCCAGGAAAATATAATTATGTATATTTAAAACGTATTTATACTCTGCCTATATGCTCAACTCTGTACTACACTGCCCATACTGTCTATAATGTAAAATTGTTTTGATAGTATAATAATTGCCCAAGCTATTAGTAACTCATTTGTGCGTCACCTACATTAACCATAAACTGCATTCGTCGCAAACAAAACAAAATAACAAATAATATATAAAGGAGATTTATTTTCTTGTGGGAGAGATCACATACACGGCTTTCACACTTGGTACTGTAGTACCAAAACCGGTACGTTATTTCTTCATTGGTACTAACTAGTTATTACCACTACTACTACTGCTAATTCTACTACTTCTACTACTAATTTTACTACCACTTCTAGTACTACTTCTGCTACTAAAATACAAAGAAAAAAGGAATCATTTATAAAGTTGGTACTTTTTGTTTTTTATTTTGGTACTTTTTTTCCCCAAGATTTGGTTGCAGAAGTTTTCATTAAGTGGCCACCGTGCTCACATATGATGGTTGCAAAAGCAAAACAACAACAAAAATGGCAAAGAGTGCAAAAATAAATAGAAGAGAGCAAAACATATATACTAACATGTGTACATTACACATATCAACTCCTCCCTTTAACATGAGTTTAATGGGAGGAGTTGAACTGCTAACGCACAGTGTATGTATGTATGTGTGTGCAATATGAGTGTGTGGAGTTACAGGTATAAGTACAAGTGTATATGTGTACATATCCATATGTATGTGTAATATATATGTATATATGCAGAAGAATGCAACACAAACATCCATATGTATTATATGCTAGCATTTGCATTAGTAATATGTAAATATACAAATATCTATTTGTAATATACATACGTACATATGTATATAAGTATATATAAGTGTTTAACACAACATTTTTTAATAATATTTAATCTTTGGTTAATAAAATATTGTTAGATTGAACGTAAACTCACTTCGAATATATCGAACATACGATTCTGCGCCTCATAGCGTAGGTTCTCATGTTGCAAGGACTTGATGCGTGCACAGATTTTCAGTAGCAGACTCTTGGCAATGTGCGGCTGTCGTGGTTGCATGCTGCGCAGCCAGTGGAGCAGGGGCAGGCTGTGCCATGGCACCATCACCAGTGCCTCGAGGAACTGCAGTGTGCCACTGTTCTGGACAAATGTCTTAATGTTTAACTCCGGCAGAAAGTAATCCTCGGCATCATAGAGCTCCGTTTTATTGATGGCATCGAGAAACTGATTCAGTAAATTGACGCGACGTAGTTCATTGATGGTAACATACATAAGGAAGTATTCGAGGGTAAAGCGGACGACGAGCACATTGTGATTCTCCAGAAGACGCACGTATAGAATTCGCAGCCAGCGAAGCCAATTATCATCTTGGTTGCCTGCCACAAACCATGGCAGATGGCCGCTCAACATGGGCAGCACCAAATGGGATTCTACTTCCTCTAATTGTTCCATAATAACAATGTATGCTGGCCAATGTGGCAGCATTGCCTCAAGTGGGGCAGTCTCTATGTAGTTCTGCCTCTCCTCATACCTTTCAATTATGGGCAGCAGCTTCCTCAATATGGAATAGGCCAACTTACGGTTCTCCCCCAGCTCCGACTGCAGCAGCTGCTGAAGGACTGTCAACAGCTGAGAGGAGCAGACACATTTCAATCCCAGTTCACGCACAAAATCATCCAAGAGATGCTCCAGAATCTGTCCCGCATGCGGATGCAGTGGCACCGGCTGTTCTCCGGCCTCCATGGCACTCAATTTACAAAGTGAAATCGATGAGAGCTTACGCAACAAATAGACTCCCGATGAGGGGCAGTGTCGTGCATGAGTCTGTACAGCGTCCAGCACTTTGGCGATCTGCTCATGACTAACATTAACATCACCTCGATCCGCAATCACCACTGAAATCAGCTTATCAAACAGTTTAGTGCCAAACTTGACATCTGTGTTGCTGTCCAACAGACTGTAGATGCTCTGCAGCACCCGCTTGAGTGCCTCCTCATTGCCCCTCACCTTATGGATATCAATAAGATCGCACAGCATATTATCCATTTCAATATTTTCGCCATTTTCCAATTGGTTTTCCATTCCTTGCAGCTGCTTGCACTATAAAATTATAACAAATTATCGAAATCTATGCTGAAAACCTATCCAACTTATTGAGTGTATCAATATCCTATACAAAAAATATAATATATATTTATATATATATATAAACATATATATAAATGTAAATTTATGTGCTTAGTTATTAAAGAGCAACAACAATATTTCGATGTTTGACTCAAATCTCAAAGAATCAAACTATTGGAAATTGTGTTCATTACAGTTTTCATTAATTCAATTAAAGAAGAAATTAAAGAACTCTACAATATAATGTTATTTATTATATTTCTCATTAAACCAAGTTTACATTAGGCTTTTTCATTATTTCTATGATTAAATCATTACATAATTCATTATGTACTATTTAATAACACTTTGCATAACTTATTTCATTAGCTGTCTAATAGTCGCATTACTATATACTAAACGCAACCATCTTGAATATTTCATTGGCTTTCACTCACAAGTTGGAAGAACTTGTGCATTGTTCAAGTTCATTGAACGCTGCCCCGGCCCCGCCCCCGCCGCGCAGCGCAGCACCTCTTAACCCCTGCTCCTAATTTGGTCAATTTTGATAAGAAGTATACACTTATGTTGTGTCATCTTTGCCGCTGCATCTGCCACTAGATATGTGGTGCATTCAATTAACCAACCACCCACCGCCACTAAGGCAAGTGGGCCACAGCTTTGACCCCAAAAAGAAGAAGAATGAAGTAGAGTAGTAGAATGAAGTAATGAATGATTCAATGGGCTGCAGGGCAAGTATTGCGCAGTGGCAAACGGAAATGCGAGAGCGCCATGTGGATCACAACGGTAAAGTGGGTAAGAAAATCATTGAGAAAGAGAGCGAAAGAGAGCGAAAGAGAGAGAGAGAGAGAGAGAGAGAGAGAGAGGAAGAAGGGGCAATGGCCATAGCGAGAGAAGCATTTGTAGCGAACACAAGCGAGAGAGAGAGAGAGGGAGTAAGAAAGTGTGTAATTCTATTACGCAGGTCAACAAGAAGCTTCTATTAAAATGACAAAGAGCTAAGCAGCTGCGAGGGCTGCCCAAAGAGTTTGGCAAGTGCAATTGCATGCATTTGTTTAATGCATTTCAAGAACTTTAAGAGCAACACTCGCGCATAGAATGATAAGCCTGTTCAACAAGTTTTCCACGCAACATTCTGTCCAGCTCCAATTGTTGTTATTGTTGTTGCTCTTGACTATTGTTTACTAGCGGTTCCATCTGGCTGCAGCTGCAGCTAGTGGCCACACAGAGAGAGAGAGAGTGAGCGAGCGAGGTAAAGTGAGAGAGGTGGGAAAAGAGTGTGGACGAGAGGGAGAGTAAGTAAAAGAGTGGGAGAACAGCAAAGTGAGCTCAAAGCTTAGCACGTACTCCGAGAATGGGAGAGAGAGTTGACGCTGTCTCTACTTGCTTGCTTGCCACAGCTTGTTGCATACACCAAATTGCGCTCTGCTGTTTGCTTTACATTGTTCAGTTATTGTTTTGCCGTCAAGCAACGCGCGCTGCTTGAAACCAATCAAGAAAATCGTTGAAAATTCAAAAAGAAAACAACGCCAGCAAGAATTTTCCACAAATGAAAAACGCTATAAAATGGAATAGACGACGATAGTAAACTCAATACTTGTCGCTTGCCACAACTTGGATCGCTCAATTGGCTACTAAATCGTTAATTAATTATCAACACACCCACACATACACACACACACCCACGCAAACATGGGGCGCTGTTTTAATCACAAATTCGTGCTCAATTTTTGCAATCTATTGTTTTTGGTAAGCTAATATATATAAATATATATATATACATATATGAACTATCAATATATATATATATATATCAAGGTATGACTATGCAAAAATAACTGGTGAAATCGCTGCCCTCTGCTTGTAACTAGCTGCCCAAAATTGTTTTCGTAAAACTCCATTTAATATGTGTAAATTGAAGAGTATGCTTTAGGCCAGAAGTAGGTTTACTGTCTAGTTGGGATTGGGCTGGAAACGCATAGGTTGGAATGAAGAGAGAACAAATGCAGCTAAGGATAACTAAATAAATTAACATATATTTATATATACATACATCTCAGAACAAAAGGGAAAGCAATAGCTAATTCCAAAGCAGGCCTAATTGCAAGTTAAAGCAGTCTATAACTTGCCTTAGTAATAGCGTTAGTAGGCATGTCTGACATTGATAAAACTGTGACAAATTATTGCACTTTATTTAACAAATAATCTCTTAATTTAAACTCTAATATATTTATGAAATAGTAACAAAGAAAACACATACAAAATGTCAATTTGAGTCCATTTTTACACATTTGTTTTCATAAATTCATATAAATTAAATGATAAAATATATAAATAAATAACATAGAACAGTTTTCTTTTAGTTTTTGTGCTTTTTATCTGTATGAAAGACACTTGACTTTGTTAGAGCATTTGAGTTTCATGTCGTTGCCCAAAATTTTATATTTACTTTGCTCGATTTTGTTGTATTATTTTGTTCTGCTTGGCTGAACGAAAGCAGCTAAAAGAGTGAGAGAGAGAGGGTGGGAGAGGGAGGGAGAGGGAGGAAGAGTGCGCAACGGAAGGGGTGCGCAGAGAGGGCGTTTGTGGGAGGCCAAAAGTTTTTCGCCAACACTTTTTGACTCCGCAGCGAAGCGAGCTAAGCGCAAGCGCAGCTTGGTACCAAAAAAACACAAAACAGTTAACAACTAATGGGAAAGGGAGGCAAGAGTAGCTAAAGAGGGGAAGCTAATGCGAATGGAAAGGGAAAGGGGAGAGGAGAGGAGCAGAGCGGAGGCGTTGGCTTTGGCGTGGTTCAACTTCCGTTGCGTGTGCAGACGCTTTTGTTTACCTGTGCTCTCTCTCTCTCTCTCTCTATCTAACACTCCCTCTCTCTCACTCACTCATTCTCTGCTTCTCTGTTGCAGCTCAGTGGCATGCTGCTAATTGTGGCAGGTTGCTATCTCTTTACGGACAACAAGCGAATTCTGCTCTCCCGTCTGCTTGCCGCACCCAGCGAACAGTTGAGCTCCTTGCCACAGCCGCTGCTCTATTATATATCGCTGGGATTGGCCATTGCCGGATTTGTGGCTGTGCTGGCCTCGATGCTGGGCTTCTGGGCCAGTTGCCTGCACACCTATTGCTTTCTCAGTGTTTACTTTCTGTGCGTTGTGGTGCTGCTGCTGGCGGAGTCGGTCATTTGTTTGGCCATCACATTGTGGCCGCATTGTCTGGGCATCAGTCTGGATGAGGGGCAGATGATCAAGGCGCTGCAACGGAATTATGGTGTGCCTGGACAGGAGCAGTTCACCAATGCCATGGACTTGGCTCAAACCCGTTTCGGTTGCTGTGGCATGCGCAGCTCCCTTGACTATGACACCTCGTTGTGGCGCCTCCAAAGCTACGGGCAACGCAATTGGCCAGTGCCACTTAGTTGCTGTGTGCTCGCCAATGCTCCGCAGCCCTTGGCCTTTCTGGATCCCAAGCCGGCGAATGAAACGCAATGTCAGTCACTGGAACGACCAGTGTACGAAAGGGAACGCTACACCGAATCCTGTTTAGATCACTTGGATGCATGGTATCGTGAGCAATATGGCATCTTTCTGGCTGCCAGTCTCGTGCTCGCCCTGGTCGAGTTCAGTGTGCTACTTGGCATCATTCTCACCTGCACGGGCATTGCCTCGCGTCGCGCCCGACTGGACAGCTCGTCGCAGGCTGTGGGTCTGAGCCACAGAGCCCGACGACGTGGCACGGCCAAGTCACGGCAAGCGTTGGTCGACAACATCTACGAATCGGAGGTGCAACTGCGTGGCAACAATGCTCAAGCCGGTGGCATGTGCCTGGCCCCAGCTAGCAGACATGTGAGCAGCGAGGACTTCAAGGAACTCTACGTTCAGCCCCGAGATCTCTACAAGCAACGGCATAACACCAGCTTCAAACCGATTGCCAGTGATTACCAAACTCCCACGCGCAGTTACTTGGTTTAGGTTCTGGCCGCAACAAGCTGTTGACCCTAATGGCAAGAGGTAAGCTAAGTAATATATGATATTAATCATATTAATATAATTATAAATAATATAATAACTTAAGTAAAATGTGTTTATAAATCAAACACAAAGATTTTACTCAGTTTTGCATGAATAAACTCAACTTTTGTGGGTCAAGTTGAGTTCAAGTCGAATTAGAATATTTCTTAACTGAAAAAGCATTCAAATTGGCTTATTAAAGTCTGCTATGGTAGCTTAATTAATTAGTTAATTAACTGAAACTGCTCTTAATATATATTAAGTATAAGTTTATATTGAAAACTTGAATCATTTGAGAATTCATCGATCGCTTGCTCAACTGAGACATGATGCGACATAAGGGCAATAAAAATGCAGATTAATTAGAAAAACGTTATAAAATTGCATTGCATTATCAAGCAAAAGGTACACACATATAATATTTAAGAGTACTGTTACAGTAGTTACTGCCTCTTGAGGTACAACGTTAAGTCACAAAATTGTTACTGATTATTTGCTCTCTTTGCTTGCAGCTTTCCTGTGCCGAACTGTCGCCGCAAATAGAAACCAAAGTATTAAAAATAATAATAATTAAAGTACTTCAACTTATACGTTATAAATATAACAAATAAATTTAGCATATAAAATGGAAACTGTACATGGTTTTTAAATTATTAAAAGCAGAAAGAAATAAACAATGAGATATAAACAATTGAATGGCACTGAACACAAGCAACTAGATTGTAACTGCAACTATGATCTGATTATCACAACATCCTCATCCTCACTGGAGTCGTCTAGTGAGTGAATGGCACGTCGCCGCTTTGGCACAACCATCGCCACAGCTGCAGCTGCTGGTGCGCCACGTTTTCGCAATCGTCGCTCGCGTCGCTGCTCCTTTAGAATGCGCTCTGCCCGCTCCAATGGGCACTCAGAGATGTCGTGTATCTCCTGGGTTGAGCTCTCATCGTTCGCAATGAAGGAGCAGGGATAATATTGTGATGACTCCGGTTCCACGGGCTGTGAGTAAATGAATTCATCGTGATATTCACGCGGCGCAGGCATCTTAAATGCCCCTGGACGTTGTATGGGACTTCTGGAATAGAAATAGCATCATCATCTTTGCTTGACATTGCAAGTGCATCTTGCTTTGGCACTTACCTAACTGCTTGCAGGTACATGGCATGCGCATTGGTGTCGTTGTGCTCCTCCTCCCCGCTGGACACAATGACCGAGTCCTTCAGATAGCCACCAATTGTGTGCTCCGCCTCCTCATCCTCTGCATTATCGGAATCGCTTTGTTCCGCCTCCTGAATTATGAAGGAATTGAATTTCGCACGTTTCCGACGCGAGTTACGTCGTGGTGGCGTCAATAGCTCCTGCTGTTGTGGATTACGTAGATTCCAATTAGCTGAGTTAGTGCAGTCCAGTGAAGGAACTTACCATTTGTGTGGCTGGCACCAGTTCGTAGCTGTCATCAGCAAGTAGCTGCGTGTTGGGAACTGGTTGCTTCTCCTCCTGTTGCTGCTCCTCCTCCTCATCGGAGATGACGTGAATCTTACGTTTTGCTGGTCGACGACGCATAATTGGTGAGTCCTCCTCTTCATTGTGAGTCGCTGTCGACCCAGAGATTGAGCTGGTCATGGAATGTAGTCGCTGTGCCGCCCGAGAAAGCTGACCACGTCCACGCATACGCTGCAAATAATTCTCAAATATACTCGGCGACCTCTCCGAACCAACAGGCGTGCAACGCTGTCGCTGCTCGGGTGACTGTAAAGCCGGATCCGTGTGCGTGTTTGTTTTCGCTGCCAACTTGGCGGCAAGACTCTTGGCTGGCACAGGTGTTGGCTTCCAGGGCGACATGGACTCCTCGGCAAACAGATCTGGCGATATGTGGCCTTGTGGGCTGGCAACTGCTGCCAGTTGCACTGGTGGTGCTTGATTCTCCTTTGCCCCTGACAGCCGTAGCAGCTCCTGCTCCTCTGGCAGCGGTTCCAAGAAATCATTGAGATCAAGGTCGAGCGTCTCGGGGGTGACTTCCGTTTCCCTTATTGTTATGCTGGCTTTGGGCGGATCAATCAGAGCAATCTGTTCAGCCAGCTGATCAAAGTCGGACAGATTCTCTTCAAGCACATCGAGCAGCGAGTTCCTGGCCACAGATGGAAGCTTTTGATTAAGCGGAGTGCTCGCTGCACTAATGATGCAGTTAAGACGACTTAAATTGGCGCTAAGCTGGCTGGAGTCCACGTTCGAGCGATCATCCAGTTGCTGATGCGCCTGGATGCGGATTGGCGTTGAGCTATGAGCGAATTCCTGCCATTGACTTGCATCCGTTGTTGGCTCCTCCATGTCCTGCTGCTCATCCACCCATTGGTCGTAACTGCTAGAGGATTCATTGCACAGTTGCTCCTTCATGGTTTGCTCCAATCGTCGCAGTTCCAGCTGCTCCAATTGCTGCTGCACAAGCTCATGATTATCCGCGCACAAGCCCTGCTCATGCAGATCCTTAAAGATATCCACACACGCTGCCTCAAATCGCTTCTGTCGCTGCACATCCAACGGCTGTCGCAAATCCTTTAGCGTTAGCTCCGCAGACGACGCTGCCGGTTGCAGCAGTTGCTCCAACTGGCCATTGCAGAGATTCTCCACCAACTCGTAGATGCGTCGTGTGCGCTGTTGCCTTGAATTGAGACGAGCCTCCGGCAGCTGCATGGCCAGCTGCTGTTGCATTTTCTCTTGGATCTCACGCACAAACGACGCATTGGACTTTAGCAAATATAATTTCAGTGAATGTGGCAGCTGCTTGTCCTGCAACTGTGCCACAAGATCCTGGCTACGCTGTGCCTCACTAATGAGTGGCTTGTTTGCCTGCAGCAGACGTGTGAGTTTCCGCAGTCGTTGTGTCTCCTCCTGGCTGCTGCTAATGGTGCTAGAGGTGCAGGTGGTGCGGGTGGCGCTGATGGTGTTGTTAGTGCTGCTGCTGCTTGTCGTGGCTGTTTGTGTGTCAATCAGAAAGTTCTTCACACTGATGCTATGTCGTTCCACCTGCTGTTGCAGCATTTGCTGCGACTTCTCGCTTATTTCATATGTCGGCTCTCCTTGCAAGAATCTGTCCTCGCTTTGCTTAAAGAACTTGCGCAGATCGTGACACTTCACCGTTGGCTCTTTGGCTTGCTTACGCGCCTTGGACTTGGGCGATGGTGTTGTCGCTGTGGCTGCTGCTGCTGCTGGTGGTGGCTCCATAAATGTTTGCTCGCATTTTGGATTAAACTGCGGCGGCACCAGACGCGGTGCATACTCGTAGAGCGACCTCTTCACCAGCGGCGATTGCAACATCTTGCGATTCGTTTGATCCTTGTTGGCCAGCACTTCCTTGAGCAGCTGTTGTTCCCGCCCCTCGGTGACCAGCATAACCACTTGACCGCGCCTCTGTCGACCCGTGCGTCCAATGCGCTGCACAAAACGTGTGGGATTCGAGCTGCATATATCGAAGCACAGAATAAGATCCACCTCACCCACATCCAGTCCCTCCTCACCAATTGAGGTGGCCACCAGCACATTGACAAGACCACTGCGAAATTCCGACATTATCTGTAGCTGCTCCTTCTGGGTGAGCGCACAAATGCCGCTGCCATTGCTGCTCTGGCCCACAAAGCAACGGGGACGCACCAACGGTCGGTGTTGCAGGAGTAAACGTTGAATCAGCATTACGGACTCACGATACTCGCAAAACACAATGACACGCGAATCGGGATGCAACTGATGTGATGAGAAGAGAGAATATTAAATAGTTAACAAGCAAATTCAGCTGCCTCAGCTGCTCATCTGCTCACCTCGAAATGCTGCTGCATCACCTGACGAGCCTGCTCGTATTTGGGATGTCCAAAGTCCAGTTTGCTGGGCATGGGCGCCACTTCGCCATTGGTCATGGGTCGTGTGGAAATGTCCAGGGGATTGGCGCCCAGCTGCTGACGTGTCTGCTCCACGAGATCTCTAAGTGCCGCATCACGCAACACAAACTTGTCGCGTCCCTGGTCATCTGCATCGAAATTATTGACAAACACGCGTAATCCATGCCGTTCCAGCAATTCTAATGCATGATACAGGCTAATGCACATGGAGAAGTTGCTAACAATGACACTGTGCTCCGGATGGCGGTGTCCATTGATGGCATGCTCCTGGAAGCGGCTCTGATCGTACAGCAAATTATTCTTCGAAATGTTGCCGCGTGCATTCTTCAGCACATCGGCCGCAATGAGCTGTCGCAGATAGGGATCAATGATCTGCAGCAAACGGGCACGTGGCTCTTTGATTGCATCCTTGAGCGGCACGACAATTGTGCGCAAGCTACGTTGATGTATGTACGGTTGCACATCGATCGATTGCTCCCAACGCACCTCCAAATGTGATATGTACAAGTTGCGACACACATTCGCCACATCCTCCATGGTGCGTCCAGGTGTCGCAGACAAGGCGAGCATACGAAAGTTTCGATTGCGTGCCATTAGGGATTCGGTTACCTGGGTATATGCATAGCGTCCCTTGGCCCTGTGCGCCTCATCGACAACCAGCAGTTTAATGGAGTTATATGGAAACTGCAGGCCATCGCCGGTGTCCAACATATCCGATTGCACCACTTGAGGTGTGGCAAAGAAGACACGCTTGCTCATCCACAACTCGGCACGTTTGGTACGCGGCAGTCGGCCAGTTAGCTCCACTGTATCCTCCGGTAAGAATGGCATAATCTTCTGGCAGGCGGCAATCTGCTGTGAGACTAATGGACGTGTCGGTGCCATAAATATCAGCTTGCCATCTGGATACCATCGATGCAAATTGTACATCACAACCGATGCAATGAATGTCTTGCCTAGTCCTGTCGGCAGCACAACCAGTGTGTTCCGATACAGTGCCGCCTGCACAATGCTGTGTTGATACGAACGCAATGGCAAATTACTCGGATATATCCAATTATTACCAGCACTCTCATTAAATCCTTCGAACTCCGATTCGTCATTTTGTTGCTGTTGTGGCACTGCCGCTGCGTTTAACAGTTTCTCTAGCGACGCGTCATTGAGTGCCAGGTCGAATTCTTCGTCGTCGCCCGGCCAGTCGTTGTTCATGGCAAATAAATTGAAATGAAACACAAACAATAAACATAAAAATAATACAGAAACAACAAAAACGATAAATTTGCAAATTGAAACAGCTGAGTGCTGAAAGCTACCAGATTGGCAATTTCTACAGCTGTTAAATATAACTGAAAACAGTGTGGCCTTATATATAAATATACATTCGCTTTACAACACTACTGTTTTGTTGTTGGCATTTTTTAAGTATGGTTTCCTAATGGGAGCGATTTATGGCTTAGCTGATACGGCCACACTACGTCAGTACCGCTTTTTTTCCTGTTGTATGCAGAGCATGTACGCGGTGTTTTTGTACAATTTTGGTGTTCCGTGCATTTCTCGGGCATATTTACGCTAATCGACTGAACATTAAACAAACAAAATAGTGTGTGTTATGTTTTCCTTTCGTTAAACATTTCAAAGTGAGCAATTAATAAATATATACTTAATTATGCCTTACCTTACTTAAATATCGCAGTGCCTTGCGCGCGTCCTTTCATCAATTCAAATAAAAACCGCCGATGGTTAACATAGCTCACTGAAAATGCAATGTGCAATTGCTTACATTTCAATTAATTATAATTCAAATGTAGTTCAAAAATTATTTACATACTGCAAGTCTTAGTTACGCGCTGCTTGAGTTATATTAGCATTTACCGTTAGGGCCAATCTGGAGACTTTGTGTGTGTGCGTGCAATTGAGTGTGTATGTGAGTTTGTGTGCAACATTCAACATGTTGCAGACAAACAGTCAAAACAAAAGACAGCCATAAAACAACAACAGCAATAATAATAGTACCAACAACAACAACACTGTACAGTGATCTACAGTCTTCATTTTTTGTTGTTCTTTCTATGCTTTGCTCTCTTCGTTTCTCGCTCTCTGTGTTATGCTCACGCTCTCCGAATCGAGCCGTCTCTCTGTGTATGTGCATATGTGCGTGTGTATGTGTTTTTGTCGCGTTTTGTTTTGATTTTTACACACACATACAACATACAAAGCAACAGCGGCCGCAATTTTGAACTGATTTCCGCGCTGCTCTTGTTTTTGTTGTTGTTACTATTATTTCTATTGTTGTTGTCGTGTTTGCAATCTAATAAATTTGTGGTTGTAGTTGTTTTTGTGCGCGCCGCTTTCATTGAAATATGGCTAACTAAAGAAAATATCAAATTGGATTATCGCAAGACGCAATCATACTCTTTCAGCGTCTTCCAATACCTATAGTTATACTTGGTAAGTGACAAAAGCGTATGCTTCTCATTTTTCATTTATTTCTCCCTCTTGTTCTACTTCTTATTCGTTAAAATTTTTTTTCGTGCTCCTTACAATTCTTGTGTGGGTGGACGATAACCCGAATTAAGACCTTGGCAGTCAGTTTATTTGCTGTTTTAATTTTGAACTTTGCAAAAGATTTAAGCTTCGGCTAACCTAAAAATAGATCAAGCCACGGACCAGTTTAGGTAAGCAACTCTAACTCTGACAACAACAACAACAGCAACAATTACAACAACAAGATTATGAAAATAGCGCGAGGGTTACTCGATAGTCACTTTTAAGATACGTACTTATATGATAGCAAAACCTTTTAATCTATATTAAAAGAAATTACTTGAATTTAAATGAGTACATGATTATCTAAACTAATGTAGAAAATAGTCGATATACGTTGAGCGGTTGTGACTAAACATCTTAAACATTTGGGACAACCCTCGTAACAAAGCAAATCACAGCTTGCGAAACTGCGATTGCAGTTTGTTGTTGTTGTTGTTGTTGTTCTTGTTGCTCTCTAGAAACAATTGCCTGGCTTTTCTTTAGAGTTTTAGCTGGCATTGCATACTGCGAATGATGGATGTGCTGCTGCTGCTGCTGCTGCTGCTCTGCCCAAACTCGAAGTCGACGTTGCGTCGTCGTTGAAGTTAACGCTGGCAGCAGTAGCAGCAGCAGCATTTGCTGACTCGAAAAGTTGTCGGTTGAGTTTTTACTGCTTCGGTTAGGTTAACATATTATTTGCCTTGTTTTTGTTACCGTCGCTGCCTCTGCTTCGCTCCCTTGCTCTTTCACTCTCTCTCTCTCTCGCTTGCGTTCACTCTTTGCATTGTCTGATGCTGCTGCTATGTGCACAGTCCTTGCTTGATCCTTTTTGTTGAGAGAGAATAGCCCAGAATAAACGAGAGAGTGATAGAAGCAGTGGGAGAAAGTGTTCTTAACAGATGCTGATTAATCGCAAATGAATTAAGAAAATACTGTTAAGCTGATTTGATTGATTAGATATATATGTATATACATTAGATATATACTTATATATATGAAATTATGATTTTAATTATAGAGAGTTAATGGTTATGCTATAAACTAAAATACTCCTTTTTCCTAGTTACAAAGAACTTTAACAGCAATCGATTAGACTCTAGATCTAACTTTATATTAGTATAAATTCTCACAAATTCTCTTTAAATTCTTGTACTATTATTCCTAGTATAGTTAAATCATTGGAAATTTAAACATAGTTACTTAGAATTAAACTTTACACTAATATTCACAGATCACAGATTTTTTTAGGAATTCAACTCCAGTCTCTCTCTCTCTCTCTCTCTCTCTTTCTAACTTGACCTTTACCTGTGTATGTATTTCTACCTATCTCGTGTATGTGCGCTCTGTCCCTCGCTCTCTCTCTCTCTCTCTCTCTCTCTCCCTCGGTCTTGTAGTACCGGAAGTTGCTGTAGCTCAAAAGTTGTATGTGGGCTTGTGTGTGTGTATTTAGTCAAGCAAGTGAATGACCCAATTAAGCCAACAGATAGTCCAAGCTTAGGCTTAGACGTCTAAGCCCAAAAATGTAGGTGGGCTACAAAGAGATGCGTTGCCAGCGCAATAGTTGAACGCCGTGTTCGCTTCAAACAGGTTTCAGTTGCAGTTGCAACAACAACAAAAACAGCAGCAACAACAACAACTGGCAACAGCCGCAGCAATCTTTGGGCCAAGGCATTTCAGTATTAAATATTTCGCACCATGTTCTGCATTATTTCGATTGCCTGATCCCTGAGGCCCGACTGGCATATTTTGTCGTTGACTCAGTTGAGGTCAATGCTGCTGCTTGCTTGCTGCTCTGTCTGCTCTCTGCTGCCTGCTCCCCGTCTCACTCTGCCTGCTGCTCGCTGCCTGCTGGGCGAGCAAACAGGTTTCGCGAAACTTTACTCCGTTGTCGTTGTCGTTGTCCGCCTCCGCCGCAGTCGCAGTCGCTGCTGCTGCTGCTACTGCTGTTGCTGCTGCTGCTGCTCCCACAGTTTTGGGACAGTGAACCCTCTCGCAACGAAACATCCCCTCAATAATCATAACAACAACAGCAACATCATGATGAAGACAGCCCTTAAATGAACTGTATGCATTGTCGTCAGTTGATCGGGTCGATTCGTGGCCTGTTTCTGGTTCCGGCTTTTGGCTATCCCGAAAATGTATGCCCCATTCCAGGTGTTTGGCGTACGCTGCGTAACAGGCGCTCAGCTACTTGCAACTAGTCCACCGTCTGCATGTTGCACACAAATTTTGCATTGCAAGTCAAAAGCGCAGAGACAAACAGCTATTGCCCCGCACCGGTTTGTGGCTTTCTTCTTCATCATCGTCAATTTTCCCCACTTTGTGTTTTATTGTTGTTGTGTACATATATATGTATACGTGTGTGTGCGAGCTTTTGCTTGCGCTTTCTTTCTAGTCGCCTGTTTCGTTGCTGACTCTGCAACAGCGGCAACAGTTGCAGCTGCACTTGCCTCAAACATCTGCAACTTGCACTTGGGAATGAAAAAAAAAAGAGATTGCTTGACCAATTTTACATTTTCTGTAAAGGAAAATAAATATATTTATGATAAATAAACTGCAAATTACCAACAAATGCTTGTATTACGAAGAGGTTAAAGTTCACTTACAGCATATTAAAGTTTGAATGGGAAAGCTGCAGTGGCTATTCGTAAATTAGAATGGATTATTAACAAAATCCCCACAAATTTAAGATGTGATTTAAATCAAATTAACGAAATTATAGTTTTGTTATCTATAATTATAGATTAATAAAAGAACAGCGCGTAATAAATTGTATAATGTGACAAGTTGACGTAAGCCGGCTTTGCCCGTGGTCTGCTCTTTTAGAAGTCTTCAAACTCTTATGACTCTTTATTTGAACAACATAGAATCTCATTTAGATCTTAGTTTGATTATATATTTAAATATGGAAATGTATGTGTAATTATTAATACATATTTTATATTCATCCACATTCATATTTATACACACAATTATCATTGTAAAACAATATTTAATGTATGTTCATATGTATTTATGTATGTAAATACACAACACTCATTCATATGTATTAACATGTCTACATTGCACATCCATACACACATACACATACACATTGCGCGTTATCAGATCAACTCCTCCCTTTATGCTCATGTTTTCTTTTGCTCTTTTCTATATTCCTATTGCACTCAACTTCGTCATTATTGTTGTTTTGTTTTTGCAATCATCATATGTGAGCTCTCTTGCTCTCTTACAAGAAAACGTATCTCGATTGAAGAACCGTTATATGCTATTCTCTATTTTGTTTTATTTGCGACGAAAATAGTTTCTGGTTCATGATTTGATTTGCATGTAAAATACTGCAAGTTTTCTATGGAATGGTACAGGGTATTATGCTGTCGCTAATTCAATATGTATTTGCCTGTAAATTCATCACAAATTCCAACTTAATTTCATTTTAAACATTTATAATCTCAAGTTTTAATACTAATTATGACGTAAGTAGTTGATTAAGAATATAAATCTGATGCTGAGGGTTGCCATTATTATACCCTGTAAACGTAAAATTTAAATGGGATTTTAAAAGTATTGAAAGTAATGTATTATTATTATTATGAATTATTATGTAGCAAATTAACATAATTAAACTCTTCGTTTATATTGAATATTCAATGTAAAGACAAGAACTAAGTAAATTATCTACTTAATGAGTCCCCTAACTATATGCATAAATTCCTTAGATCAGTTAATTCAGTTAGGGCTCTGACAAATGAAGTACAGGGTATTTTAATGTTGAGAATTCCCACTACATCGCACATCAATGGCGACATAAATTCATGTTATGTACTTACATTAACATGCACAACTTGTATGTGTGCTTGAGTTTAAGTATATAATACACACATACACATTTGTATAAAAAAGAAAAAATATTTAAAAAAAAATAAAAATGGCAGCTAAAAAAGTATAAAAAGGAAAAATATAAACAAATAATTAACTGACATATCCGTATGCTTATCGCGCAACAAACCACAGCAGCAACAACAACAGCAGCAGCAACAGCACCAAGCAGCACACTCAACCACACACACACAGTTACTCTCATGCACACATGCATATGTACACACATACAAACACATAAGCAAGCGCTCGAGAATCTGAATTTTGTATCTGACAAAATGCCATAATGAACGTGCTGAGTGGCGTCGTCGCCGTCGTCGTCGTTGTCGTCGTTGTCGAGGCCCGAGATACACTCGCACTTGGCTGGCTAGCAACAACAACAATAACAGCAACAACAAAAGTATCTACAACATCAAACGTGCGTTGCGCCGACGCCAGCGTTGGCAGCAGCAGCAGCAACGGCAACAGCAGCATTTGCTCTGTACATTTTTTCGGTTAATATAAATCAGTTGGGCGCACAGAGGTATACATATATATATATATATATATATATATATATAAATATACATACACATGTACATATTATATGTGCATGTACGTACCTACAAAACGATGTATAGATAGACGTATAGCATAAAGAAACTCGCTTGCTCTGTGTGTGTGTGTGTGTGTATTATATCTTAGAAGATTTGAGAAACGATTTAGAAACACACATCGAGACGGCAGCAACTGTGGCGACGGCACGCGTATCTGTCAGATACATTTGTAGCTGATGAGATATGTGTGCACAAACATATAGATACGGGGATATATATATATTAGTTTTTTGCATGGCCCGTTAACTGTGCAATGGTCCAAGGCCTGCCAAGGTGCGCCCAAATGAGGCATAAGCAAAGTGTTTAGATTACAAGAAGAGCCATGACTAAAACTATATATACTATATATATACATATATATATATATATATATATATATATTCTTTTTATATGAACTATAACTGATAATAGACTCAACTGCATTTGCTATTAATAGTGGCAAGACAACAACAAGTGAAATGCTCAGCTTTTGCTTAGCGTGGGAACTTTAGTGAATATCTTTATAATAAAAATAACAAAATATACACTAACCAAGCGAGGGTAGTCATGTTTGTTCAATAATAGCAAATATTATTAACAAAGAAAGCAATGTAATTTAGACAAGATATATTGTTTAGAATTGGAATTGTAAAGCTTAATGAAAAGCATTTTAAATATATAAAAGCTTTAGTTGTAATAATCAAAACATTATCTAGCAATAGTCTATGTAGGGTATCAAGTCTACGACATTCAGCAGATATCTCGGCTTTCCTGTTCTTGGTCGTCAGTTAATTTACACACTAATAGCTGTTATTACTAAATCATTATGTGCTAATCGTACTCATTAGAATAGAAAGCTTATTGCTAAAGTCTGACTAAATCTATATATAATTTAATATTGACTATATTTATACAAAACTTGATATAGTATCTCAGCAAATACGTAAATAATTGTGTTACTTTCTCGCGCAGCAAAGCAAAGGGAAGTGTATTTGAAGGTCTTAGCCAAACTTGTTCTTATGGCCAGCTTTTATATATCAAATAAAATGTGCGTTCATTGGCTGATTTTATATAAAAATTATTTAAATCTTTGGTAAATACAACAAAAAATAAAAAGTTCTGTTAAATCGAATTTCCTGCACATATTTTTTTTATTGATTTGAAATTGGTACGACAAAGTCAGAAAACAAGAAACTGGTTTAAGGCAACAACTGGCAACAATTGTAGCCAAAGTTCAGATACATTTTTGGTAGATCGTGGCAGTTAGTGAGGGGGATGCGGGGATACGTTCATGATTTTTATATTCATTCATTAATTTTATGGCATGCCAAAGACTCCACGGTTGTTGTTGTGGCTGTTGTTGTTGTCTTTTGACTTGGTTTGCTTTTGCAGATGCATAGTAATTATGTTTGATTTTATTTTTTCATTTTGCTTAGCGACTTTTCGTATACTTTATAAGTATATATCTCTCTCTCTCTCTCTCTCTCGACCTGCGCCACAGTTAGACTTTCACTTTTCTGCTTTGTTTCAGGCAAACATTTCTTGTTGTTGTTATTGTGTTTTATATTGAAATTACGTAAAGATGAATGGCCGCCCATTGTCTGAGACGCTGCTGTGGAATTTGGAGCGGGGGGAGTCGCAGGTCGTTGCTCGTTGCATATATAAATCTTGCAATCAAACTGGATGTCTCTATACATATGCATCGTGTCCAAACTGAGAAACTATTCATATTCTCATTTACATATCATTATTTTGGTTGCTTTTTTAGAACCCTTCGAGCTGCTTCTAATAAGTCAGCTAATGTGAATTTATTTGCATAAATCTCAGCAGTTTAAAATTGTTTTCAGTATAATCTTAAGTATCTATTTGTATCATATTCGTAAATGTTTTACAGGCACTTAAAACGTTAATTTACTTGCTTCATAGTTTACAATTTCTTTAGCTACAGAAATCATTTTGTTTTTATATTCCCTTTTGAATTGTCATTCGTAAACGTTTAACAGGCTGTTGTTTTATTCAGCAGTAATTAATTTAGTTTAATTTTTATCATACTCATCTCAATTTCCTACTCTTGCAATTCGTAAACGTTTTACAGGCAGCATTTATTTATTTAGTTACCTTTTTAAAACACTCTCATGCCCCTCTTCATCTCTCTTTCTTTCTCTATCTCTAAATACATATATCTCTCTTTCTCTCTCTTCTGTTCCGCTTTGCATTGTAATTCGTTACCGTTTTACCTACGTTCCCTAGAGTTGAAATTAACCTTTCTAAAAGTCAAACTCTAAGAGTTATAACTTACATTTTGTTGTCTTTACCAAATATGTTTACTGCATTCGATAGACGTATTCGATAACTGTCAATTGTCAAATCAATTAATTGCGCACACACCTTTTCTACACAGTTTCCAGTTTAGCAAAGAGAGGCACAACAAAAAAAAAACTATCATTTTATGCCTCAAAAATCTGTCGAAATCAATCAAGGCCACACACACACACACACACCTCATGACACATTTCATTGGAAAATGATTGCAGGGTAAAAACAAATACAACAAGAAGACTAAAGATGTGGGAAAACAGACTGCAACGAAAATGGGAGTCAATTTATAAAAGTCGCCCCGAAACTGGACAACAAATAAACAACAGCAGCAACAGCAACAGCAACTATAACCCTCTGTGTGTGTGTGTGTGTGTGTGTGTGTGTGTGTGTGTGTGCTGTCGGCGCTTTTTACTCCTTTTTGGTTGTCAACGTTAATTAATCAATCATTGTACGCACGTTGGCGTTGCATTAATCATTTTACAGTGTTGCCGCAAAACTTAAAATTTCAATTTTCAACTCAGAACGAAACTGAATTAAATATCATCATTCAATCATTGCTCAATCCCGGTGATGGGCTCATCCTTTTCATATCCTTTTCATAGCTATATTTCCTTTATGCATTGTTGTTGTTGTTGTTGTTGTTACTATTGTTGTTGTTGTTGAGCATTTGTAAATCAAATTGCATGGAAAACAAAGTGACCAAGGATGTGGGCATACCAGGGGGCAAGGGCTGCGCTGTAGCGATGGCTTGATGAGGGGCCACTGGGCGAGGGGGGAGACTCGCAGCATTGGACGTGCGCTGACCCAAACGGAGTCACAAATGTTTTTCTTTTTTCTGTATTTTTTGTTGTGCAAAGATAGCGCAGAGAGTTGCCAAAGCCCAACAGAGATTCAAGGGAGATAGAGAATATGAGAGAAAGAGAGAGAGAGAGAAAGATAGATAGGACGAGAGGGAGGTGAAGACAAAGCGACTTGTTTGGTGGGGCCACTCAACACGTTTCTGACTGTGTATGGCTAGTGTAGTGTATACGTATTAGTGTGTGTGTGTGTGTGTGTTAGTGTGTGCTTAAGCATGCGACCGCACTTGTGCCACGTACAACGAAAAATACAAAACAAAACAAGTAAGAATGCCTCAAGTCGCACAAGTGATTTGAACTAGTAAATACCCTGCTAAGCGGAAAAATCTAAAAGAGAAATCTATATAAATTATAAAGGAAACTAAACTAAGAAAGTTAACTTAAGTATATTAACAAATTTATTTATTTATTAAAATTAATACAAATAGTAAATATAGATATAGTTTTCTATAAAAGTAAGATACAATAATAGTGTAATAATTTCTACAAAGAAAAGTATCTAATAATATTTATAACTTAAGCAATATACCCCATTTTGGCTATCTAACTGGTACTGGGTATACGAAAAGTTCATTTGAACGCTTTTCTTTTATGCTGCGAGATACAGATACACAAATTTTTATGCTCGCCGCGCCACTTGAGCATATTTTCGTGTTCTCCTCCTGTTGTTGTTGTTGTTGCTTGGATTGCAGCACTTGAATTTGGTTTGGCGCGCTCCAAAAATACCAGAACCGTAACTTAACCAACTGATTCCACTCATCGTTTGTTTTAATTGGGCATTTTGTATGTATTTATTATAAATGCAAAAGGCAAATGGAGTGGTCGACGGCGAAGTGAATGAAGTATGCCCCAGGATGTCCACTTGAGGCATTACAATATTTGGATAAAATAAAATGAAATAAAATGCTTGTCTTGCCTTCCCCTGTCTACCCTTGACATTCCCTTTTGTTTATATTGGCCAAGCAATCAAAATGGAACTTTAATCTGTATAACAAGAAAACCACAAATACATAAGAGATAAGATTTATATATGTATACATAGAGTATCGAATATTATGCGTTGAATAATCTATAGGGATTTTAAAATTTGCACAACACTTTTGTGTACTCAACCTGCACATAGTTTGGGGTAAAAGTTCATAGTCAAACATAACCTGCTGAACAAATTTACTGATTACTTCAGAGTTAATTAAAGAAGACTTATAAATTAAATATTTGAGTATTAAAACAATGAACAGATCATTCCAGAATGATAGGTAAAATTAAAGAGAAAACGTTTTCATAAGAATTAATTTGATTGAAATATTTCACTTAGATAGTAAATACTAACTTGTTACAGTCTCTGTAAGGAATGTTACGTGTGTCTGTTTATGCCTTTCCCTATGTTAATCTCATTTAAAGAATTCCGTTAAGGAACCACTCTGTTACTTAGAAAATAACATTATACAGACTCTAGATTTAACATTTTATAAACAACATAGTACTGTAATTTATGAATGCCTAGTAATTCATGCTGTAAAATAACGAGTTTTATAGTTCTAATAACTGTAGATGCTGCTGATAGACATGACAGAAGCGTTGGCTAATGGGCATTACTTTATCCATGTATCTACAGCTTTAGCGTTGCACAAACATGTTACGGTTACTTAGAGAGAATACACTTCCTTTGTGTGTGAGGGCGAAGGAGTGGAAGCAACAAAAGGGAGAGAGCCCCACAGAACTGTGAGAGAGGGCAAAAACAAAATAAATATCTGCATAGGGAAGCCGGAGCCGGTCAGCCGGCAGTTACACAAATACATGTGTGGAATGAGAGAGAGAGCAAGAGAGATTAAAAGTGTGTGTTAGGAATAGTGAGAGGCCAGCTACAATGTTCCTGATGGTCGATGAGCGCTCAACGTCCATCGTCCATGTGCGGTCGACGTCGACGTCGCTTCGTGGCCTGCATGTGTCACTGCACACGGGCAGAATACCCTGACGTCTATGTGTGTGTCAGTGTGTGTATCGTCAGTGCAACGACCTGTGACAAAAAGGCAGCAGCAGCCGAAGTCGCCGTCGCCGCCGACGTCGTTGCTGACAACGTGTGACGCATCTGCAGGGATGTTGTTACGTGCCCAGCGCAACAGTCGCTGAGAGAGCATATGAGAGAGAGAGTGCGTGTGTGTGTGTGTGATGGGAGAGCGAAAAAGAGAGCATAGCAGAGATAGAGCGTCGTGTTGCGTTGTGTTGTACAGCTGTTAACAGACTCCCACGCTGTGCTCAGAATGCGTTTTTTTTTTTGTTGTATGGGATTGTTGTTGTTGCTATCGCTCAACGCGTTTTGTGTGGCTTCTTCTTCGTCTTGTTGATGTTGTTGTTTTTTTTTCGTGCATTATGTTGCTAGCGGGGACGGGCGGGTTCGGTCATTTGGTCGTTTACTCGCTTCATTTGTGGCCGTCTTGGGCTGCGTTTAATTTTCTCTCTGTCGTTACTGCTGCTGCTGCAACTACTAAAAATATTTTCCATGAAATTGCTTTGTTGTGTACACAAACAACAAACAGGTTGGCCCTGGGCACCTAGGCCCGTTTTGCGGCATCTTAAGCAGCGGCAGTAGCAATAAGATACTTGCTGAGTCTCGTCTGCAGTCTGAATGTATCTCTCAGATACATTTCGTAGACAAAAGCTCAATGATGATGAGCTGCAGTCCATTAATTAGCTTTATTAACTGCGCTGCTGCTAAACATGCGTAAATTACTGGGTCAAACATTACCATGGGTGTAGTTAGTGTGTGTGTGTGTGTGTGTCTGTATCACAATTGTCTAAGTGTGTGTGCATGTGTGCGCATTTCCGGCTGGCAGATAGACGCTGTGGACAGACATTTGGAGCTGTCATTCAATCGTCTCGTTTAGTCATTTGTACAAATAAACGCGACTCGTAGCATGGATTAATTAATGTTAATCAAGTTTTAGATCCATAAAAACAACAGCAACATCAACTATATCAACAACAACAACAATACCAACACCAACAGTCAAATTAAATGAGCCAAGTGGAATCGTATGGCACGAGACATTTGATAGAGAGAAACACTCACATATAGATAACTATTTATATAATTAGAGCTGATTAGCACTACAATTATGATGCGTATAATTGGGTTGAACTTTGTTAAGACTACGTTACACATTTTTAGTGCTTTATAAATATCATAAATTGCAAATCAATTTCATTTTTAGCCGTATCTAACTTTTAAAAGCAATTGTTAACACATTTAATCAATTGTTTAGTCATCTACATTTATATTATAGCAATTGCTTTAGCTTATGTTAATTAAGTTCAAGTTATCGATGATTGTTTGAATATCTGTGGATATAACTCTAAATGTTCTATACATTCCATTAGTTTCAAAGGGCAACGATAAGTTTATGTACAAACACATATCAATTGACCTTAAGGAAACTCGGAGAATAGTTAATGCTAATTTGTATACCTTTTTTCAATAGAATTGAAAACAAAACACATCTTTCATAATATTTATAATTATTATAAAATCTCATTAATTCATAAAAACTTTGCAGACATTGTTGCCGCTATAAATATAATTTAATTGCAATTTGAATTCAACAATAGCCCGAATATTTATTCAATCACAAATAATTGTCAGTTTTTATCATAGAAATTTCCATAAAATTCTGCAGACAATCCGGTATTTTGTTGTTGTATGTGCAAAGGACGAAACCTGTACAGGAGTACGTTACTTTCAGACAGTCCTTAGACTTGGTCTGTATGCGTTATGTGTGTATGTATCTCTGTTTATGTAAATATGCCTACTTTGCCTGTCCGGAGACAGGTGTGTATGTGTGTGTGTGTGACTCTCTGCCACTTTATCTCTTTCTTCTCTCCCGTTTTGTCTGGCATTTGCCTGATTCTGTCATATCCTGTAAGCAATTGAAAACTTTCTGCGTAGCTGTTGCACTTTGCATTAGCCACAAATCCATTTTCATTCCATGGCCAGTAGAACTTCCAGATCCAGCTTCAGCTCCAGCTCCAGCTCCATTGCCACTGCCAGTTTCAGTTCCAGTTCCACCCCGAAGCGCTTGTAATGAAGTCTAAAATTGCGAGTCATTTCGCAATGCTATTTGCTAAATTAACACACAGCGAATGCGAAAAACTATAAAACCCATCGACGGGGTCCGGTCCGGTCCGACTGTCTCTTTCCTCGTTCCTCTTCCCCCCTCTGCCTGCCTGCCTGCCTGCTCCCCCCCATTCCGGCCATCTGTCTAGCCTCTCAAGCGTCTCTGTTCGTTTAAATATTTATGAGCTACACGTGACGTCGGCGGAGCCATGAAAGCGACGCACAACAACAACAACAACAACAACTCGTAGCTTGGCAACAACAATAGACAACCAAATGTCGCCTCAACAACTTGCTAACTTATGACACTATTGTTTTTGTTGTTTTTAATTGTACAAACCGCACACATTAAATTTAAAAGAAAACAAAAACTAGCTAGAATACAGCTTAAGTTAAGGAGTGTGCGTCTCTTCAAATCCCAAAGCAAACACACACAGAGTTCTTTGCTTCCAATTAACACTTTCATTTCAGTTTCGCTTTTCATATTACAATATTCTTACATTATAATAATGATAGGTATTTATTAATTCCTTAATTCGCTCAGTATATCTACATAAATAGTAGAGTTATTCAAGGAACAGCAATACAATCTTAAAGTTGTGTTTCATTCTCTTAAAAGCGTGATCAGGCTTACAATTCAGATGTTGATTTGATAACATATAATTAATATAATATATAAGTGGCTTGAGTACAATATAAATAATAATTGGCGTATATATACCCTGTAAAGTCTTGATAGACTTTTAAATATAACTGTCTATTTCTTGGGGCAATTTTAATTTGATATTTTCTCCTTTAAAGGGTATCTGCTAGCCTTAGAAACTCTTTTAAATGACTTCGATATTGCTAGACAGCAAGAACATATAGACAGTTGAGCCATATTATAAATTGTTCTGATTAAGGCAATCAAAATACAGATAAAACTTAAGACTTTATCTTTAATTATAATATTAATAATATAATTTATTTGCTTAGCGTCTCTGGCTCTTCTAACGAGTCTCTCAGCTCAACACTAGTCAACAAAATATACCTATACTTAGTCAAAGCTGCTTCCTGCTAACTGTTACATGCATGGCAACACGTCATTATACCCATTCGTAATGGGCACAGGGTATACAAATAATTCTCATAAATTGTAGAATAGCAGGCAAAATATCTTCTTTCTTCTGTTATGCCTTACCAGATACTTTTACATTTACCAAATATATATGAAAATCATTGTTGAGCTGAGGAGTCGTTGCCATTGTGCAGATGT
Source organism: Drosophila funebris (assembly GCA_018901825.1). NCBI lineage: Eukaryota > Metazoa > Arthropoda > Insecta > Diptera > Drosophilidae > Drosophila > Drosophila funebris. The sequence continues at coordinate 3,771,654 of JAEIFK010000682.1, forward strand.
TAAAGTATTTATCAGTTTTTAACCTTTCTCTCTTCAGTCCTTTGGCCGTGTGTTGGCCATATGCAAACCCTTTTTTAAATAAATAGCATGGTCATTTTGCTGTAATCTATTTTGCGAATATTGAGTTGGCTTGGCGACTGTTCTACCGGACACTCAAATGACACAACGCCAAACTTGAACCTCCCCCTAGTTGAGCAGTGAACTCAGCGGAGTGCAAACTTGGAAATGTGTTCGATCAGTTGCTGTTGTTGTTGTTTTGTGGCTGCAACTTCTTGGGCTTCTTCTGCTGCTGTTGCTGCTGTTGCTGCCACCCATTAGCATTGCCATTCCTGTGATGCAACTCGGGTAGGCGCAGCTGCGCCGTTTAACGCGTGTTGTACAACATTTCATTATGGCCAACCACTCGATGCAGTGTTTGTATCTACCCGAAAGGCGCGCACACAAGCGGACACAGCTACAGATACATACATATTACAGCTATAGATACACACACACACACACTCACAAAATTCATACACCACAGACACACAGGGGTGACTTTTCCCCGAAAAAAAAGGGATAAATAATAAGTAAATGCTCGCCTGAGACTGAGCCACGCTCAAGCGTTGTTGTAAGGACTCAGTTAACTTTAATTAATTTTCTATTTCTGCACAATAATGACACTGCAGCGTTACGAGCTGATGATATTTATAGATTCTTAGTTTCCCCCTCGACCAGATGAGGTCATCATTCGTTTCGATTTCAGCTGCTTGATGACAATAAGTAAACAGTTCAAAACAAACTTCAGCTGTCAATGTATTTGAAATTATTCGCGTTTATCTACACTATTTAACAGCACTATTGCCCAACACTAGTTTTCAATTTAATTGAGCATCTTTTCATTCCCATTGCTGCACGAGTAGATTTATAGTATTTGAAAACAACGTTTAAGTTAACATTTTAATAATTTTTACGACGCTTGACAACACTATTTCTTGCTTAGCTGTACTATTAGTCTCTGAGTAAGTTCCGCTGTAGCGGAATGATCTGTATGCTAAGAAAGAGGTTCTACTTTTTGCAATTGAAGACAACTGATCAACTGTTGTTGATCACATTCAATGCGCAATGCTCTTAATCTCATTTCGAATGTTTTCTCTGAGCTGATAACCCTGAGCCCTAACCAATGATATGTATTATGAGTTTATTGCAAATATGAAATTGAGTGCACTCAATTGATGAAATCACAACAATATGATTTGACTATTTAGCTAGTTTAGAGCGAAACCGACTCGTTGAGACCCTGTACCGTATTTTGTAACAAAACGAATTATGATAATTACGTTAATTTACGTTATAAGTGCACACAGTGTGCTCTTCTTCTTCTACATAATAAGATTAATATTAAGACCATAATTTAAAATAAACCTCTATATACATATACTCTACAAGCTGTCAGCTTTGCTACCCTAGACTACTTGAGTTGTATGAAGGGAATATGTTGGCAATAAGTAATGCTTTAATTGCAACATATTGCTTTTAATTTGCGTAAGATAATCTTCTTATTTATTTGCCGATTGTCTAGATAACTTTCGAGATAATTGAGTATAACTTTGCCAACTTCTCAAGTTTCTCTAGAACAGCTCTGAGACTTCACAACTTCGACTGCAATGCAAATTAAAATTTTAACAATTAGTTTCTGTTCAACTAGTGAGTCGTATTAGCTATATTTGACAGTAGTATATTGTAGTGTACAATGTAATTGTTGTATTTATTGTAAACAATAAAGCAAAACTTACCAGCAATAACATTGTGGGGATAAGTCTAGTCGCATTGTTGCTGCTGCTGGGCGCCTATGCGAAGCAGGGAGCACAGCAAACGGGAGAAGACGCTGACGTAGATGGAGATGGAAATGGAGACGGAGATGGAAACGACATCCACAATCACAATTACAATTACAAGCACAAGCACAACACACAAACACAAACACATGCACAACTACAAGTAGAAGCACATCGACAGCGACAGCGACAGCGACTCTGAAATAAGTCCAAGTTGGCAAGTGGTCCAAGTGGTGGCCACTTTTGCCACTCTTTTGTCTACTTTTTGCGCTAGTTTCTTTCTGCTTGTTGTTGTTGTTGCTGTTTTGAACCGGTTTCGCTGTTGTTATTATTGTTTTTGTTGCTGTTGCTGTCGCTGTTGCTGTTGTTTCTTGTTTGCTGGCGAATTTTCCAGGCTGTGTGTGCGTATATATCTCTGCTTGTGTGTTGTGTATCCCGACTCTTGCCACTTGTGAGGCAATGGCCCGCTGCTATTGCTGTGCGCCGCATCGCTGGTGGCACGAAACAACAACAGTGGCGCCCTCTGCAATGTTGCAGCAGCACAAGAAGTTGTTGCACAAGGCACCAACAGGCCCACCAAAATGTTGCTGCTGCATGTTGCAGCTGTTTTCGGTTTGCTGTCGCCGCTGTTGCTGCCACATGTGAACGCCACACAACAGCAGCGGCAACGCCAGTGGCAGCAGCAGCTCCAGACTGACATCTGTTTTGCAAGTTGTCGCTGCCGCCTCACTTTTGTTGGATGAACCTGTTGTTATTGTTGTTGTTGTTGTTGTTGTTGTTGTTGTTGTTATTTGCGGTGGTGGTGTTGCTGTTGTTGCGGCTGCTCCTGTTGCTGCCCCTTTATGTTGCAGCTGGCCAACAGTTGGAGCCATCATGTCGCTGACAATTTGCATTTTGGATATAGTACTTGTGGGTCTTTTCCTTTTGCGGTTTCTGATCGCCAGCCTCTCGTGTGAACCAAATCAAAGCGCCGTTCTCTGTGATTCTCAAGGTAGAAGAAGCAGCTCATATGTGTGTGCGAAAGTTTCGTTGCTATAAATAGTTCCATTTGCTATTGATTTATAAAAGAAAATGTGATTGAGTTTTCTTAAATTAACTTGATATGTGCCTATTTATTTATATTTCATAGTAATTTCCTTTTTATTTCCCCTTAAAACTTTGCTGGATTTTTATCTGTTATTTGTACAATATATTTAATTTGTTATTTTAGAATTTATATCACGTTATTCGGTCATTTCGAAGTACTTTTCCCTATTCCTATTATTTCTCCTCATCTCATTTAATCTCTACAAACAACAAGAACATGAATTTAACAATTGAGACTTGTGAGTTTCGACGGTTTTTATCCAAGTATCTTAAGAATCCCATTCAACTTATTCCATTGCCAAATTATCGTATTCATTGTGATGTGTTATCCAACACTGAACGCTACACAGTTGACATTTTCACCTAATCGTCGGTATTGTTCTTCTTTCTTTTTATTTTTGTTTTTATAGCCATCACTGCCACACTTATGGCCATTCTGCAGTCCAATTGGAACGGCAACAACTGCCCCCAGCTAACAATTTAATTGTGATTGCACAAAAACTGTGTTTGCTGATAAGAAGGAGCCAACACTTTGTGGCACCCCCAACTCAGTGGTAGCTCTGCCGCCCAGCCACTAACAAGGGGTAAGTTGTGACACTATGCGGCATGTGGAATATGCTGCAAGACAAAGACTAAAATGTGCTCTTGAGAACCTTTTGCGAGGGTCGCTTAAATTATAGAATTTAAATTAGAATTGTTTTGTCGATTTTCGATTATTTAATAATTATATTAAATTTTATATTATCACGAATAAAGTCTGTTTCAATTGACACTTTTTAAAGTCTTATATATTATAATATCTTTGCTTTATGTGTTGTGAGCTACCCTCGCAGTAGAACTGCTTCCATTTTTCATATACATATATTAAAATATATAAAGAAGCATTGGTACGAACAGCCCTCGCAGGAGTACAGCAATAGCAACAGAGACAATTAAGCTAATTGCTGTGCTAGATAGCAGGAGAGTCTGCGGTGAGACTAACTACATCTTACTACACCTATCTCACTCTTACGCTCTCCCACATTCTGGCAATCGACCACACATTCCCACAACCACCACACCGCTATGTTGTTCACCACCCACCACCGCCCATTGCAATCGCATGCCGTGAGGAGCTTTGCTCTCGCTTGCAATTGTGCGACTCTCTTGCACTCTCTTTCTCTGTCTCTCTTTTTAAGTGTGCGCTTTACTTCGCTTTTGTGCATGTATGTGTGCTTGTGGGGTATGTCTGATTGGTCGAGGCACTGCTTGCCTCTGCGAACTGTATGAGCTGTGAGCTATGAGCTGCGAGTGCCTCGAACTAGCTCTAAAAGCGGATCTTTCTCGCAATTTGGATTAGGCGCACAGATGTTGTGCAACGGCCATGTCCAGGCATTTTCCACTCTTTGACGCAAGCTTTTCCTGCACACTTTTGTTTAGTGTCATTTGCTTGTTGCCTGTTATATTCCGATAAAATTGACTTTTTGTCGGTCGTCGGTTGTCGTTGTCGTCGACGTCGTACATAAGTACCGTTGTTGTCGCCATTGCCCGTTGCCGGCATCGGCCGCGTCGGCGGCACCATTTTGTTTGGCGTCGTTTTCTAATGGGCCAACAGCATTGCAGCACATGGATTCTTTTTGAATTTCAGCTAGGAAAGCCCCAGTCTCTTTTAATACGATGCGTTGCCATCGCCGAACCGCACAGCCCCAGCACAACACACATGGAGCCCGATCCCAGGCCAACTGTAGGCGACTAAAAACGCGCGCGTTTTCCGCCATTACGCGTCGCTGTTACCCCATTTGCATGTGCCACAAACAATGCTAAATATGCTTAAGCAACGGCAGTCGCAAGAAAAGCTGAAAGGAATATAATGACTTGATGTTAATGTAGTTTTATAGGTTTTAAATTACGCTTTGGCTTGTGTTTGATTGAGGTTTCCATATATATAGTTATAGCAATTTGTAATTAGGTACACACACTTGTCCGTAAAATGTATTTGTACACATTATTATTATTAAAAATTAAATATTCGTTATGCAGACGTTCAACTCTTTTAATGTATCTGTTGATTCAATTTTGTTTGTACTCGGCTGTAAATTGTAATTGAATTATTTATTATCCGTAATTCGTTTTGTACATAACATATTTATGTGAACACAAGCACTCCTTCAAGGCGGTAAGAATAACGCTTACGAACACAACAAATGTTATATGACAACAGCACTGTCGCTGCCTCTGCTTCTGTCTCTGCAAGGGCACAAAAACAATTCAAATTTGTATTGATGTTGTTGTTGCTGCTGCTACTCATAGCATAAGGTAAAAACAAATGCAGACAGAGCGAAACATACACTGGCAATAAAGCACATACACACACACGAATACACATTTATTTAAGCAGCCGAGACAGGCAGCCGAAGATAGGCAAAAAGTTCAGTCAGCAGCAATAACAACGAGCGTGCGCCAGACTCCTCTCACACGCATACAAACATATGCATACACTAACATGAGATGTATTTCTCTTTCTCGTTCAGTAGAGAGCGTAAAATAACCTCTGCTGTTTACGCTGGGCGCCTGTTCGTTTTTGCGATAGACGCGCGACGTAAGTCGCCGTCGTTTTGCTTGAAAAAGTCGTCGTCGCACAGTGGACAAAATGACATTGAGTAAAGAATTTCATTACAATCGATACATCCAAATTCTTTTGATATCGATGCCTAATCTGTTTGTCATTCTACAAAAGTGTCATATATTTATTTACTTTTGTGGAAAAAAAAACATATTTAATGTTGGTTTTCTGAAAGGTTTTTAACCGCTTCCAGCATTCTTTAATTTTGTCCACTGTGCATTGTCGTTGTCGTTGCTTGAACGCGTTTTTGTCGTCGCCGGCGATTTTTGATTTGCGCCGATTTTGCAATTTCTGTGCCGGCGGCGACTGTTACTTAACAGTGTGCTGCTAACAGTTAACAGAACTCAGTGCTGCTCTCCCTCTCATGGTTCACACTCTCGTCCCAATGAAATTGTTTGCGAGAGCCGCTCATAGAGTTAGTTGGTTGTAATGAAGTAGGTTGGGATGGGGTTATGTCGAACGAAAGAGCTTAAGACGTCCTTTTATATAAATTTTTGGCTTACAGCGTTGAGCAGTGAGGCACAATCAGATAATATATAAAAGCTATATGTTTATAATGCATAAGAAAACTATAACAGGGCATAAGCTGTTTCATATCAAACTTTTTAAATAGATCTTGTAAATAACTTATTAATATACTTAAGTTCCTTAATGTAATCTTTTCCATATTTTGTATCAGTGTTAAATACTTTTCTTGAGTCTCTCTGTGCTCTGCTCTCTCTCTCTCTCTCTCTGACACACTCTCGCAGCGTTCTCTCTCGTGCCTGTCAGACGCGACGACACGACGTCTGTTGTCTGTTGCTTGTTTGTTGTTATACTGTGTGTGTTCAACAAATAATTATGAGGAAAAAGCCGCCAGTTGATGATGAACATGCCATAATGATGATTACAATGTTGTTCATAATCATCTTGTTGCGCCTTTCTTGTGTGTGTGTGTGTGTGTGCGTTTGAAGTCAATCTCATCTTCATTTTCGTTTTTACAGTTACTGTCAAAATCTGTTTCTCAAAAGCCATGGCAATGTTACTGCCTGAATTTTTACTGCACGAAATTTTATGACTGTTATCGATTTCTTGTAGTGTTATTACCCCATGCAGCACCCCTCTGCCGAAAATAATGCAAATTCCAGTATGGGATTTACTTAGCTTGATATGAAAAAGTACTTTGAGTAAATTAATGCGAATGAATGAAAATGGCAGTCGTGCTTTTTAATTAAAAGCTGAGCAGCTCATAAAATTCTTATCGGATGATTTGACGCTCTTGTTGTCCGCTTTGTAGATTTATATTTAGACTGTTGTACAGTATTTTGTATTAAGGTTCGATTAACAGTCGCTCTTTAACAATTGACTTCACGTGACGTCAGAAAACTCTGGCGATTTCTGATAATCAATTGCCGTTATCGAATGACGTACGTTATGCAGTTCAACTTGCATTTGATTTGATATATTGTGATGAATAATTACAAACGTATGTATATGAATTGCATACATGCCAATTATCTCAATGGGATTTTTATAAATCGCATGGTTTTGTTTTCTAATTAAAGGCAAACGCGACTAAAACAGCAAACGAATCGCTCGCCTTAAAAATTTGACCTTTTTCATTGCTCTGCTCGCCCTCTCTCTTAGGCTCGCTCTTAGTCTCTGCCTCTGCCATGCCAACCTGTGGGTGGCGGCGAGAGCAGCAACGGGAGTAACAACAACAATGCCAAATGTAAACAATGCTCACGTTAACTCGCTCTGCCCAAAACACACACACACACACACACACACGCAAACACAACTGTCTCGTTTATACGCACTCGCCGCTCGCTCGCTGCGTTTTCGTTTGTATGTGCGCGCTCTCTCGCTCTCGCTCTGCCGTTCGCTCACTCAATCACTCACTCGCTTGCCTATATCTCGCTGTAGTCGCAACACTTGACGTTGGCTATTCGTATGTCTTGTCTGTTCGCGTCGTCTGCCTATTGCTGCTGGGCGCCTGTTCAATTGTTCGGCCAAACCGCCGTTCGTTTGTATTGCGGAGTCGCGAGTCGCTCGTTCGATCTCGAACGTCGTTGTCGTTGACGTTGGCGACTCGCGAGTAAATTGAAGTCGCGACGCGTCGCGTCGCATCGCGACGTTTCCCCAGTTCCAATTGCTAGCTGTTGTTGTTGTTGTTGTGGCGGGCGGGCCCAACCAGTGCTTGCTGCAAACCAGTTTTGTTTACAGCTTAATTTGACTGGGCCCTGCCCCTATATCTGTATGCCCTGTGCTGCATAAATGCCCCTTGTGTCCCTTGTTCTACCTAGTGTGGTGTGTGTTCACGTGCCACATTAGGCATAAGTTGCAAAAGGTTTGCTCATTTGCGCCACACACACACACAAACACACACACATCCGCCTCTCACAACTCCAACGTATTCGTCGTCGTCGTGTCCACAGCTCCATTCCCACATCGTGCGACCTAACAGCGACTTGCTGGAGCTGCTCCACAGTCAGTCAGTTTGTCATTCATTCATTCATTCATCAGACCGCGTGCAGGCCAGTTCAACTTTTGTCAGTCTTTCAGTTACTTATTATTATTATTATTATTATTATTATTGTTGTTGTTGCTTCAGCTTTAGCTTTAGTTCAATCGCAAGTCGCGCGACTCCCGCCCGCGAAACGCTCGCGAATCGCTAGCGATTAATGCCTTTCATTTTAATCAGTTGCTGTTGTTGTAATTGCTATTATCGCTGTTGTTGTCGTCATTATTGTTGTTGTTGTTGTTGTGCGTAATTATTGTTGTCCGCTTTCTTGCCGTTTTACTCGCATTTCTTGTTTCGGATGCGTTTTTATCAGTCTCTTCACAGTTTATAAATTAACTGCAAAGCTTAATGCTCTATTTTGCATTTTGTTTATAACTTCTTCTTCTTGCTGTTTTTCTTCTTGTTGTTGTTGTTGTGTTTGTGTGTGAGTTGCTTGCAAGCACGTAGCAACTGTTAGTGTTTTGTGTGTTGTTTGTTACTCATGTGGAAGTCCGTGTCTTATCAGCAATTTAAGCTACGGGGAAATCCATCAGAATCGAAACGGGAAAAGTTTCTAAAAAACAAAACTCAAAGATTTGTGCAAGATTCGTTGATCTTTGCTGACTTGATTTAGCTATAACACTTTCATATTATACTTGTTATATCGGAAATCTAATTATAAGATCATAAGATCATTAAACATTTAGTAAATTATCTTCACATGTGTTTATAATGGATAATTGCTTGTGTTATACTTCGGTTTATATAGAATTAATCATATGTTATCAATAAATTGATAAACAAAGCAATAAACAAATACAGACAGATTTGTGCAAGACTTTTTTTAGTACGGTGCACATTCGATATGAACAACAAGCAAGCAAATATTAATTGTTTATAGTATAAGAATAATTAATATTTAAATTTACTTTATTTTGTTTATTTATCAACTTTCTGGCTCTGTGTCTAGTTTAATTGTTATTCCAGCGATTGTTATCGATAGTTTTTGTAATACACACATACTTATTTCTCCTCATTCTATTCTCACTTACAGGCACTCCTCAATATGTCAGCCCATGCGAACTATCGTTGCCTGTTGCCTCACATCCCGCCACTTAGAGCAACGTAGAGTTTCTTCTGTTTTGCATCTTCATAAAATTACATAAAACATTCAACTATCAACGATATTAATTGGAAAATATAAACCACAATCAGCTTGTGGTTAAGAAGTGAGCGTTATACAAAATTAAACACTGAGAGAAACGCTTTGAAAGGTGTTTGGTGACCGTTTGTCGTCTTGTTACTTCGTGTATTTTCGTCGCCTGTCAGCGTTTGCCGCAGACGGAGGACGAGAGCCGCGAAGCAACGAGAACAAGCCAAAGCCTCACCACGGACGCATTTATGGATGCGGGCGGCCTGCCAGTGTTCCAGAGCGCCAGCCAAGCAGCAGCAGCCGCCGTCGCCCAGCAACAGCAGCAGCAACAACAACAACAGCAGCAACAACAACAGCAGCAACATCAACAATTGAATCTCCAATTGCATCAGCAACATTTGCAACAGCAAAGTTTGGGCATACACCTGCAGCAACAGCAGCAATTGCAACTGCAACACAATGCACAGGCGCAACAACAGCAGATGCAAGTGCAGCAACAGCAGCAGCGACAACAACAACAGCAGCAGCAGCAACAGCAGCAACAACAACAGCAACAACAACACTCGCCCTACAATGCCAACCTGGCAGCAACAGGCGGAATTGTCGGCGGCCTTGTCGCTGGCGGCAACGGAGCTGGCGGCGTTGCGTCTGCAGGAAATGTTGGTGGACCCAACGGTGGCAACAATAACAGCAACATCAGCAACATCAGCAACAACAGCAACAATGGTAACAACGGCAACAACAACGGTAACAACATCGGCAACAGCAACAATGCGCCTGGCGATGCGATGCCAGCGAAACGGCAGCCAATTGTTGAACGCCTGCGACGACGCATGGACAACTATCGACGAAGACAAACGGACTGCGTGCCACGCTATGAGCAAACATTCAGCACTGTCTGCGAGCAACAGAACCAGGAGACAACTGCACTTCAAAAGCGTTTTCTCGAAAGCAAAAACAAGCGGGCGGCCAAAAAGACTGAAAAGAAACTGCCGGACACGCAACAGCAGACACAGCAGACACAGATGTTAGCCGGACAGCTGCAGAGCAGCGTGCATGTGGTAAGTGCTTGCCCCCTCACTCTATTTTCCCCCCTCTGTAAAGTGGGGATGATCTCTTAAGATAATCATTTATGGCTGTAAATGGGCAACTGATAATTCTAACTAAAGAATTTTCACTGTCAAAAGATTTTAATATGATTTCGGATAGAATGGATAGATTACGGATAAAAGCAGCTAGTTTCGGATAAGATTTATTTTGATTTTAAGTGAAGCTGTTAGAACTTATGACGCATACTAATGTTTCGGATAATATTGAATAACATAACATAGAAATATACATATGATAACAGATGTTATCTAGCTGTTAACTGTTAATAAGCTGTTAGCTGGCACTTGCGGTTAACAGGGGCAGAGATGTGTGCTTGCACAATTAACTGTTAAAAAGAAATGGAAAGAAAAGAAAATAGAAAATTGATTATTGTTTAAGGAGCTGAGTTTTGGAAAGCAGTAGCAAAACAGAATGTGCAGCTATTTATCCGTGTACATAATACGGATAAATCAGCATTGGATGATCTCATAAATCTCAGATAGATACATATATATTTAAATCACATGGATGTGTGCAATTCTGGGTTCTTAGGTAGCCTTCAGTCGTTTGTCGCAACGTAAGATTAGATGTCTTGCACGTATGGATACATGTGTATATCTGCAGCTGACAGCTACACTGGCATCATCGCTCTCTCTCTCTCTCTCTCTCTGTGTGTCTCTCGCTCTCTGTTCCCCTTTGCTGTGTGTGTGTGTGTGTGTTGTATTATGTTTTTGGGCGCAATATTAGAGCTGGTGCACGAAGCGAAGCCCGCGAACACACAAACTGCACATAAGTATACACAAAATAATAATGAGGTCAGCATTTTGTTGTTGCTCTTATTTATTTATTTATTTTATTTTTGTTTTTTTTTTTTTTTTTTAAATTTTTTTTATATTTTATTTTGAGTTTTAATTCAGTTTAGTTCAGTTTCACTCGCATTCGCATTCATTTGCTGCCAACTTGTAGCTACAAAATACAATTCGTTGTTGTTGCTGCTTTATGTATTTGTTTGTAGCTGTAGTTACTTTGCACTGCAAACTGTTTGGGCTTGTGTGCATTTTAAATACCTTGAAATGATTTTGTAAGCCCAAGATTTGGTTTCTCTCTCTCATCGAAGGCTTCAGTCTCTCATGTCGCTTGTTCCCTTTGCTTGTCTGCTCTCTTTCTGCTCACCCGCTGCATCTCTGGCTTCATTTCAAGCTCAATCTCTAGCTCAGTTTCAGTTGGTTAGACTTGCATCATGGCTGACGACTGGCCAACGGGCCTAAATGACTAACTGACTGACTGACTGACTGATTGCAACTCTAGTTTGTATAATTGCTAGTTCTGCCATTCGGCTATTCGTCATTCGCTTGTTCGGCTGTGCTCGACTGTTCGGTGCTGTTGCAATTCTAGAGTCCAACTCTCTCGACCCCGTGTAATTGCCACAAATTTACACAGTCAACTTCATCGTCAGCGTCATCGTCATCGTCATCGTCATCATTTCCATTGTCGTTTGCAATTACAAATCTTAGCAAACTCTTGAGTTTCTATTGCTTCTCGCAGCATCAACATTATAAATACACTTTCTGGTGAAATGCTCGCATATATGCACATCTACCCTGTAGATACCCTGTAGCTAAGGCAAGTACTTTGCCAGAACTATAGATGATGAACTCAGTGCATTACCTAAGTGTTCTAATTCAGTTTGAATGATATTTCAACTTTGAAAGTTATACATAAGATATAAGTAGTAATAAGTTGATATTTCTTTATATTTATCTAACAACTAATTGAATAAATTTAACAAGAGATGCTACCTAAACTGCAATTGAGTTCTTTTTCTATTTTTAATATTAACTTGGCTTATCATGGCAGTAATAGAGCCACAGTTGCACAAGTGTATCGCTCTCTTCGATAGACTCATAAATCGCTTTAGTTGCTTGTTTGTTAGACAAAACGTGAGGTATTCGCATTTGCCGCTGTCCAGCTCAACCTGAATGGATCTGAGCGGAACTGAGTTAAGCTGAGTTTCAGTTTGAGTTCCAGTTCGACTTTGACTTTGAGTTTTGAGTTTGAGCTGCTGGTTGTTCGCTTTTTCCGCATCCGTTTGCAATGTCATTTGTGTCATGTGAGAACGGTAATCATTCACTTTTATATACATATATACTTAATATATATACATATATATATATAGTCAGCCAGTTGTAGTTCCTACTCTCCACTCCAGCCTCTCAGCTTGCTTCCCTGCACATTGTCCCTTCTTTTGTCATGCGCTTTCAACGATTCGTTTTTTTTTTTTTGTTTTTGCTTAATTTTAATTGGCTTTAAATGTTTTTTGTTGTTTTTATTATTATTATATTATATTGTTGTTTGTGTCCGTTTTGTTCGTAATGCAAATTTGTATAGCTGAATCACTGTGCAAGAGCTGTGCTTGTCCCATGGACACGTCAGCCACAAATGCTCTATAAGAAGCACAGCGATAAGTTAACTGTGTTCATTCCTTATCCGGCTTTATAATTAGGCTTTTTCAACTTATCGCTAAGCCGCAAAATCTCTATATAATTAGAATTATAAGTAGCATTAGAAATAAATGCGGTTTAAAATGTTTTATCGACAATTGATTGACATTGCAAAGATGTTTTTAATTAATGTATTTATAAGATACAAATACTTAATATATAGTTAAATAGATTGAGTTATATGTTTGTTTGCTAATTTCATTTATAGAATATAGTTTAAGTCATTTGTTTTTCATGCTTTTCAAATCAAGTTCCTTATTAATTTCATAGTTTGGTTATGTCTTTTAATTAGTTGTCTTCCTTTTCTAGAAATTCAAGTTAGAACCTTAGCTTTGCTAATGACTTGCTGTAATTTGCAGTAGTTGCACCCCGCTCTTCCCCCCTCTGCTTTCCCAGTTATTCACTCGTCAGGTAGCATTATAAAGTGCGCCAATGAATTAATGACTGACTGTCCATCGATGCCACGTCCGTCCGTGCCTCAGTGGGGGGGGGTTCCAATCTAAACTCTCTAGGCTTTTCACTTTTCTTTTCTTTTCTTTTTGGAATTGGAAAACTTTTACTGCTGCTGCCGCCTCTGCTGCGGTTGGCAGTGAAAATCATTGCAAATTACGGCCAACAATTGGCGGCCAACAACGGCAACGGCAACGCAGCCGGTGCAGCATGCAAAACAAGAAAGCAGCAACAACAGCAGCAACAACAACAACAACAATAATAACCAAAACATATTGTTTATAATGCGTTTTTTATTTGGGAAAGTCGCGTGTTGCAATTTTTTCTTTCTTTCTTTCTTTCTTTCTTTTTTGTGTTGCCTTGTCGTTGTTATTTTGTTGTTGTTGTTATTTTTTTAATACGCTTCGTCTTCGTTTTCATTGTTTGCATTTTGTTGTTGTTATATTTATATGTATTTGTTGTTGTTGCTGCCAATTTTCACTTCACGTGGTGGCATTTTCTGACAGACGTCAGTCAAGAAGTCAAAACGTTCCTATATAAAAAGCTTGCATGTTGCAACTTGACACCCCTCCCCCCCTTAGAGACGACACTCCTCTCTTGCGACTGCCTGCCCACTCAGCCGCCGTTACCCTTTTGCCAGCTAACCACCCCGCACCCCTCACCCAGCCCCTAACTAAGCGCATTGTCTGGCAGTTGCTGTGCCGTTGTTTCAAGTGCGATTGTTGTTGTTGCCTAGTTGTTGTTGTTGTTGTTGTTGTTGTTGTCTTGATTGACAAGTGACAACATATTATTGGCGTATCGTATCAAGCTCAGCGAAGTTGTTATTGTTGTTGTGGCATTGTTTACCTATGCAACTTGAGGTGCTTTAACTTTTAGCAACACACACACACACACACACACACACACATACACACATAGCAACGAGATTTTATCTTTGCAAATTACTTCACATTTACACTTGTTGTGAAATACTATGCAGATAATTACGTATAACTACGGATAAAGTCAGATCAAGTGTGTCAATGACACCTACGAACTTTGTTTCGATTTAGGCTGCATAGAAATGGATAAGTGCGGATAATTCTGTATAATCATAAAGCGTGATCAATGTTAACAATGGTAAGTTGCCTGCCTGCGGGAAATAATTGCTGATAGCTACGGATAAAGCTGGATAATGGATAAGGGACATTTGCTGTTATGACGAGTAAACAGCTGGATAACGCCGCTTTATGCGTTTAACAGTTTTGCTTTTGTTTCGCATAGCTCACAATGAAACCGGATAATAGCGGATTAATGCGGATAAGTTGCGTTAGCCTGCTGAAAAGCTTTAACTGCGCTTCTAAAGTTCAGCATTTGCTTGATTTTACTTACAAGAAAAGCTTCCTTCTGGATTGTTTGTCATTGCTCACCGTATGGCAACCGTAACGTGTGTGTGTGTGTGTGTATGTGTGTGTAGGGGCGTGGCCAGCCTTTAAATAATGTATGTAACAATGTGCATAATTTATGTTTTTACGTTATACAAATTTGTAAAATGCATCATTTATCTTCGAGCCGACAACGGCTCCAACTCTGACTCCGACTCCGACTGCGATTGCAGAGCAGAGCGAATACAGCCCCAGCAAGCAAACGGCACCCTCCACTTGAGCTGTTCGCCTCTCCTCCCCGCCCCACAGCCAACCAACGCACCTTGCGAGCGCACCCCTTTGCGTGTTGTGTCTTTTCTTTACTTCACTTTTTTTCTTCTTCTTTTTTTAATTTTTTTATTTGGAAAATGGGCAAATGAAAGCAGAGAAATGGTAGCTGAGAAGCAGTTGAGTAGCTCTGACGTTGCTGCCTGGTAGCCTGGCATTGCTATTGGTTCTAGTTGTTCAACAAAATCGATTCCCATTTTGTAAGGCATTGCCATTGCCTAGAACTCTCAGGAAAGTAACCGCAGTTATTACTGTACTTGAAAGTATATTTAAAAAATATATTGATAATATTTTTAAAATATAAAAGTAATCGATAAACTTGTAAATTACAAGAATTTCTATTTAATATTAATTTAAAATTGTTAAACTAATTGAGAAAAATGATAAAATTGTAAATGATAATCAAATGCTATTTAATATTAATTTAAAATCAATATTAACTCCAAATTATTGCATCTATGTTAAAATATATATATGTGTGCGCTGCTTAAAAGTGTCTGAAATAGACCACTGTGCACAGTGGTATCAACTATGCAACTTTTCACCTCATGACCTAAGTTCGCTATGCATAGCTCTCGCTTGTAGAGATTGCACTCTCATTTGGTTCATAAAACACACACACACACACACACACACATACAGATATATACAAACTCACATATACACACAAGTGCATACATTGTCAGTGTATGTGTGTGTGTGTGTGTGTATTTGGCGCGCTTCAAAGGCTTTCATGCGTTAGTTGCTTGGGCCCAAAAAGGGGGCGGTGAAGGGTGCAGGGGCAAAAGACGAGATTTTTAGGGTAGCAACTGAGGCAAGCTAAGCTGAGAAGCGATGCGATGCAGCGTAGCGGGTATCGAAGAGGGGAAAACGAGAAGCAGAGGGGGGTGTGGGGGTTGGGGTGGTAAAAATTCATATTTGAAAATTTACATCTTTTATTTATTGTGTTTGGCGAATTTCATTGCATATTAATAATGCAATTTTGTGTTGCACTTTGAGCTATGAAATTGAGGCGAGTACACACACAGCCTGTCCCCTTCAGCCCTATAGCTGTGCTAGCCAAAAAAAAAAAAAGCTTAGTTTTAATTGACAGCCAAAGCTCTTAGTTCTACAATCCCGCCGGTCTATGCCTTGTCCCCTACACTCTAAAATCCGGTTACTTAGTCGCTTTGGCAATTGTCTTGCACATTTTAATTGCTGCACGTTTGTTGCCAGGCCACAAAATAATAAACAAGACAAAGGCGTAACAACGAAGTCACCAGCAGTAAATTAGGGCGGGTGGGGGGGTGTGTGTGTGTATAGGAGACGGGTTTGGGCCATTTAAGCGCAGTCTCCCCATTTTAAATATATATATACATATATATTTTAACCCTTAAATAATAATGCAGATTTTTCACTTTTATTTTATGCACGTTGTGTGAATTTATTGAGAATTGCATGGAATTCAAGTGAAGAGTTTACATACACACACACACACACACACACACACACACACACACATACATACATACTGTGGTTGTGTGTGTGAAATGAATGAGGCTGCTGCTTTAGCTTCCGCTCTACACCTGCCGCTTGTCTGCCGTCTCCTTTACATTCATCAAGTCTTCCTCACACACACACACACACACATATGCGCAGCAAAAGAAGCTAGCAGCAGGCAAACTCTACGCTACCCTACCGCACTTTTCCGTTCCCCTCCCTAAATACAGCACAAACCCCTAACACACTACCCTTGCCACGAGTTGCCTTAAAATCGATAAACTCATTTTGAAGTTGCCTCTTGGCTCAGCGTCTCTATGTGTGTGTGTGTGTGTGTATATATGTTTTTCTACTTACTTTTATTTTCTATGCGCCTATTTACCCCTCCGTCTATGCCGCCCGCTCACTCTGTCCTTCTGCAGACGACCCACAAATCGCATCAGCTCCTTTAAAGCTCTTTTCATCTGAATTTGCGGCTGTTGCTTTAGCAGCCCAGCAATAAATTTGCCTTACGCTTAACATTTTAGCTAATTAATTTAATTAAATTTGTATGCTTCAAAGCGAAGCTCTGCCTTTTTGTTGTTGCTTTGTTTATTGTTGTTCTATGTGTGTACGTAATGCTCAGTGAGTAACTGACAATTTAAATTTGGGATTGTCACCTTTTTTTTTTTTTTTTTTTTTGTTGCTGTTTTTCGCTATCATAGAACTTGAGGGATTTAACTAGATTAGGTCCAACAAATCTATGTCCAACTGTATAATAAGAAATGAAATAAGTAAACTTTATTCTTACTTTATTTAATTACTTTCTACTTTGTCCTGATCGTTTCAAGTGCTTCTGCTTCTTCTGTTAACTGTAAACCAACCACAAGCTACCACAATTTCTCAATCATAAATGCTGACAATGTTGTTACTAGACCTAGGACCACATTACATTCACATCCTCATGCAGATCCACACAGCCACCTGCAGCACAATCTACACCTCAATATCGGCCACATTTTGGTCTGGATTCGATTTGTCGACTGTCGTTATCCAGCTTTGCCCACAACACATCGTCTGGTGCCCTCTGTGCACTAGACAGCCAGAGAATGCGGAGAAGGATGTTAACTAAGGCGCCAGACGTCAGCTACTATTGTGCGTCGGCATTTGCCCTCCTATAACTGCAGCTTTCTCACCGCCATCCCTCGATTCGTGCTGCTTCATCCCTTTTGCATCATGAATTGCATTTTGTGTTAGGATTTTCCCCAACTGCAAGTGTCGATTACTTGAAATAAGCTTTTGGCTGCTTACCCGGGGATTATATGGGGCCTAACGTTAGGGAGGGTACCATATTATGCAGTCATATGTAAAATTAACCGAAACAAGCCACCCAACCCAATTATCAAGAGTCAGAGGGTGATTTTGCAAGCTACACTATCTCAAACTGTAAGCAAAAGCTTTGTTTTTTTTTAAGTTAACAGCATTGACTTAACAGCAATTGACTTAACAGTGGCATCACATTGAATTCAATTATGGCTTAACAGAAGTGGAATCTGTAATCTGCAAGAGAGCGTCATGTAAAAGATCCCGAGCTGCTGTAAGCCTTAACAGCTTGTAAAGCTTTACATTTACTAGTGCGCTTTTAACAGATGTTCAATGTGTGAGCTGTTAAAATGCTTAATAATTGCTTATTTATCACAGATTAAAAGCAATCAAAGCTATTTATCATTTGAAATTTAAAATCTTTTAAAGATTCTAAGTTCTGCTTTGATCTACCATTTAATTCGAATGCTTCTTAAAATAAACCGAAATGGCCCTTAAATATACCAATGTTGCTTAACCTAAATTGATGATATCAAAATGTTGTGTTATCTATCAATGCTGTAAACCCCCAAAAATGCTAAAGAGGCTTTAACTTGAACTTTTGAACCATAGATCAACATCTTGGCTTGGTTTACCAACTCTTTTGATCCTTATTTCAAATTCTTTTCCATATTAAAATTTATAATTCATGAGATTTATGAAATCATTTATTTATTTCTATTATTAAGCAATCTTTTGTCATATATCCGCGTTATTTTTAAGTGCATTGCTCTACTTTAGCTTTATTTTTGTGATTAGTTGGCAGCAAGTTGATGTCTAGTTTATTCCCTCGCCTGGTATTTCTGCACATTTTCAGCAGCTGGCAACGCTTGATTGCTATCATAACAAGGCATAACGGTAATGTTCATGCAACATGTGACAACATCAACAACATAATAACCAAATTGCCGCCCTAAAGGCGTCGTTTCAGTCTCAGTTTTCGATGTTGTGCTCTCCCTCTCCCCATTCCCCATTCCCCTCCGACTCCAACTCCAACTCCAACTGCAAAATCCGACTGACCGCTGTGACAATAAAATTGTTGTTAGACGTTCTTCATTAGATATGTTGTTGTTGTTGTTGTCTCACCTGCAGGGAAATTGGCTAGTTTTCTGGACTACCCGCTGTCTTATTTCAAACTGTGATGCGACATTTTTGATATCAGCAATTTGCATTTCTACCGGCTGAAAACAAGTGTAGAATGTTAGCAGCAGAGAGAAAGAGAGAGAGAGAGATAGAGAGTGGATGAATGTTGTCTCTGTATATCGTCGCTTTGATGATTAAACGTCAACTGATATGCGTTGAATGCGTAGTTGAAGGTATTCCATCATCCAAAGGTGGCTTATGCGGCGTATGCGCAATGCTTGATGCTCATATGTGTGAGCAGCTACCCTTTTAGCTGGTGATTAGCGCTGGGCTAACTTGGAACAATGGACACTGCCGACCATTTGCACAAGGGGGTTGGCTACGTCTGGGGGGACAGGGGACAGGGGAGGCGGTGGCTTGCAGTGTTTGCGTGGCGATTTTCATTTTCGTAGCGACAGCAAAACAGTTTTCATTACTTTACTGAAGCGGAAATGGCAAATTAATTGCACAAATACACGCATACATTGTAAATATACACCATTGATGTGTGCGTGTGTGTGTATGTGTGTGTTTGATTGTATGCTCATTTATTCATTACGATGCTGAGGCCCCAACTCATTGCACCTCATTGACTCATTGAGACACAAGTTGATTTGGGATTTCGTTGCGATTTCTATTCGAATAGCCTTTGCTCGATACAGATCCGGAAATGCACGAAAGATGTGTAATTGAAATTAATTAAATATTGTAATTAAATATATTCTAGAAATGCTTAAATATAATACCAAAGGGCATTGTTGTTGCTCATGTAATGTGGCCAGGAAGAAGCGCAATGTGCAGTGTTGTTTGTGTGAACGAAATCACTTTGATATTGAAGTTAAATTTACTTAAATTGAAATTAGTATTAAACAATTTCATTACAAATCCGAAAATCCCGTTTTAAATGCTGCATTTGCAAAATATACCGCTTTCCAACACTGAATATAGCATATACTGCTAAATAGTAAGTTATTGCCAATAGTTTCTTGCCTTCGATCAATGAAATTTGATAGAAACATTAATTTAAATATTGCTTAACATTGTTGTACATTTGTGCAGCATTTTACAACACTTAAGCATAGGAAAATTAATCCTTAATTGCAAATAATATTCCTCTTTCTCTATAGAAACTCTGTTATATTAATTTCTTAATCTAGAAAATATTACCTGAAGTTTTGGCGACTCTTCGCTCAGGCATTATCTTCTTGATGTCTACGTTGAATTGTTATAAATAAAGTGATGAGTAAGGGGGGGAGGGGGAGGAAGACGAGCTGAGACAACGAATGAGTGAAACTGGCGACAGACGTCGTCATCAATGTCAATGATGACGAAACATTCGCAAATAAACAAATGTCACAACAATAACAACAAGAATGAACAGCAACAACACGAACAACAACATCAACAACATGAACAACAACAAATAGAAATGTTTAATGAAACGATTCAAGCTCGCCAGACGATGGAAAGGTGTCGAAAGGGGCGTAGAGCGGTGAGGGAAATGAGGCTGGACGGCGGGACAGCTTCAACAATGAGCCCATCCAATGATATGTAGAAACATTTACGTCTGACTGAACTTTTGTCGGCTGGACAAACAGACACACAGCGACGCACAGACGGACGAATGTTGTGTGGACAGACGGACGCAGTGACAGTTAAACGTATCAACAGACGACGCCGACGACGCTGAAAAAAAGCAAAAAAAAAAAAAAACGGAAGTTCAAAAGGTGACAACGACAGCAACAACAACAGCGGCAATGAAGAAGGCATAGAATGAGGGTGCTATAGGAAGGTAGAGGGAGAGGGAGAGGGAGAGGGAGAGGGAGAGGGAGAGGAAAGAGAGGAGTAGAAGAAGACAACTGACAACTGGACAATTTTTGCAATAAACGGCGGCGAAATTCACTTTAAACAATTAAATTTATGAGATTGTTGTTGTTGTTCTTGCTGCTGCTGAGTCGGCAGATGAAAAGAAAGAGTAAGCGAGAGAGAGAGAGAGAGAGAGAGAGTGATAGAGGGGGGAGACAGAGAGAACGCATCGCCCAGCTGTCCAGGAAGGGATGTCAGAGGTTACAGCGCTAGGCCGCTGTTGAGGGTGCAGGCTCACTAGCTAAAACAATAAGTCTCATAAAAAGACAAACACACACACACACACACACACACACCACACACACATGCATATATACATATATATACATATATACACATACATAAGTATATGTGAGTGGCTATAAAATTTCTTTGGCTCGCATTTAAATCCGTAATTTCAATTCAACTTGTCGTGTTTACACACACAATGCATAATTTATAGAAATTTGTCTGTGAAGCGCAGCGCAGCGCAGGAGCGAATGCGATGGCAAGCGACGGTGCGAAAGAGAGCCAGCTAGTTGGGCATGTGGCACAGGCATGTGTGCGAGCGAGTTCGCATGTGTTGAGCGCATGTAATGTCAAGTATACGCCACGTGCTACCTGCACAGTGGCACCAAATGCAGTTGACATGGAAATTTGTGTCAAAGAAATGTGAAATATCACAAAATATATATTAAATACTAATGATTATTGTTGATTTATAGAGTAACTGACTTTAAATGTAATTTTGATAATTAGTTTAATTAATTATTTTTGCTAATTTAATTAAATAACTTTTAAACAGTTTAGTTTTAATGAAACATTTGTTGAATATATGTGAAAATTACTTATTTCCAGTGTTGTTAAATGCCTAAAATATATTTATAATTTTTATCTCAGCAGCTTGCTATTTTATCCACTGTGTTCAGAGGCAACAGCAACGGCACGCTGTCAGCTATTTTTGCTATGCGTGTGTGTGTGTGTGTGTGTGCGTGTGTGTGTGGGAGTCGCTGTCAGTGTATGCGTTGTCCCTGCCCACAAGCCTAAGATTCGAACTCTGCCACTCCCTTCCGCACTTGCCCTCCAGCTGTGCGGCATGTGGCGAGCAACGTGTGCCCAGCAACATTGCGTTGCCTCGCTGCCTATAGCTATACCTATCAAGTCAGCTGACACCCTGTGTCTCATGTGAACTACTCTGCCCCCTTTTCTGTCTCCCTAATGCGCTTCCCCTCTCTCTTTCTTTCTCTCTCTCTGCCATCCCCATATTGTTATCCACACTCGTTTACAGCGGCTCGTTTCGTGGGGCTGCTGTCGGTTCTTCGTGCCTATCATTCAGTGGGTGCGTGTGTGTGTGTGTGTGTGTGTGTGTGTGTGTGTGTGTGTGTGTGTGTGTGCGTAGGTATGTGTGTTAAACTCAACGAAGCTTAAAAGCTTTGTTTGCACCATGAACAACTCAATATTTGCGCTCAGCTCCTGTTCATCAACACTGATCAACTTTTGCCCACTGTGCACACTGGACCAGCGAATTTCAAATCAAAGTTCTATTTAATTATTGACTAATTAACATTGGCTGCACAATTCATTTGCAGCCTTTTAATTAAGCGCACAGAATGCAAAAGTATAACAAATAAAAAATGCATTTATTTTTATTTTATTTTTAGTTTATTTTTATATTTGCTGTAAGTTTTAAGTTTAAGCAGAGCGAAAGATATTTGCTCAATTAGAGCAAGATGATATGAATGTTATTGTTGTTGTTGTTGTTGTTGCTGCTGCTGCAGTTGCTGTTGCTGTTGCTGTGGCAACCAACAATCAAAAGTGCAGTCTTGTTCCCTGCGAGCCAAAGAAAAGCAAAAGCAAAGAAAGATGAAAAACGTTGGCCTGGCTATTGAGTGCACGCCTCACGAGCTGCCGCGCCCACTTTTCACGCACGCCTCCAAACAGTGCACACAGGAAAAATACGACAGCAGCCACATAATCCACTTTTGTCCCCTCTCCATTCCCATCTCCATCCTTTCCTTCTCTCTCTCCCCCCTGCCATCTCTTCACCCACTGCAAGCTGCTTTTGTTGCTGCAAAAATATAAAAAATAATTGGAAGTCGCTTGCAACGATGTCGTCGTCGCCGTTGTCGTTGTCGTTGACGTTTTGCTTGTTAGCTGCTGCGCTGCTCTGGCCACCCCTCTGCAACTTACCCCTCTCCTAGCTACTACCTTCTAACACTCATCTCACTTTTGCTGCTGCACTGCGTTGTGGTTAAAATCATTGCTGCTTGCCTGGCTTCGCTTTTGATTTGACTTTTGTTTGCTAGTGATTAGGGCCAGTCAGCTGAAGAGCTAGGGGGCGGTTGGCGGTTGGCGTTTGTGCGCCTAAGCAGTAGCTGAGTCGCCATCTGTGGCATCCACATCCATTGCCACAGCGTGTATGCACCATTTGTTGTACCCAACAAATTTGGGCCGACTTTTCTTCAGTTATTGTTCTGCATTGTTGTTTTGGGCTTATTCGAAGATTTTTAATTGATTTGCCGTGCCGTGTTGTTGTTGTTCTTGTTGTAGGGTGAAGTGACAAACCTTGTGCGAAAGCCAAGAGAGCAAGAGACGGAGTGTATTAAGATCCTAACGCTTAACCCAGTTAAGAACTGAGGCGTGTTTTAGTCAGTTGTAATAATTGTTAACAATTTAAGATGTGTTTAAGTGAAGCTTTGTGATTTAAAATTAGATATTACAGTTTTTAAAATACATATATTCCATCCAATCTTTATATCTGTGTCTCTAGTAAACTTCCTTATTTGTCTTTTAATATGCTTTGATTTGCATTATGTGAAAATGCTAGAGAATTAACCAGTACTGTAGTACCAGTACTAATACCCTGTACAGTTCTCTATAATAAACGTACTCTATAGTTTCGTCTGGCAACTTTTACAGTAAATCACAATTAATTGATTATTTTATAGAAATCTCTGCATACATTACGTTTAGACTTGCAATATAATTGTCGGCCAGCAGTACGACATTTGAAGTGACACAACACTCAGCTTTTCGGCGAGAATGTGTTCACTTGCAAAAGCTAGCTGCTGTGAGCGCCCAATGAATTCTAATTGTTGGCAAAGCAGTGCGATTCATTTCAAAATGTTCAACGATTTTCTTTCTACTTTCTTTTCTGAATGTCTTGCTTATTCCTGGACCGATCTTTATGAAACTTTCACATGTGTTTCAGAACAGTATTCTTTAAACACATGTTAAATTAGAAATGTGTACGTTCAGAAATACATGCTGTTAATAGAATATAAAGAGCTTTGATCGATTTGCGCGGGAAGGCGGGGAAGTATCCAAAATTTGAAGCAAACTTGATCTGCGTATGGTAAGGAGGAACCTTCATGCCAAATTTGGAGTCTCTAGCTCTTATAGTTGCTGAGATCGACGCGTTCATACAGACGGACAGATGGACGGACGCACACAAAGTTAATATATCGCTGTACAGGGTATAATAAGTTTCATAGAACTTTTCTTCATTTGGTTGTCAGCACATTTTTGATACCCCCCCTTCCCCCTGTCTTCTCCTCCTCCCTGTCTTTAGTTTGTTGCTGCTATGCTATCTCAACTTGCCTCATCCACACTCATCAGCATCAGCATCAACATAATCATAATCATAATCATAACTATTATTATTAATGAGACAAACGGCCTATTTAGCGTCAGGCAAAGTCACACTTTCAAGTCTTAGCTCGGCCTAACTCCCCCTTCCCCCTTCCCGCTTCCCCCTTTCTATCGACGCCCCTGCCAAAAACTTTAACAAGCGATAAAAATTTGTCTACATTACCCAACAAAATAATAAAAAAAAAAAACTGTGAAACGAGCAAACATCACAGGTTCTAGGAGCATATGCTGTGGTATATACTAAACACCAATCCCTGTCAGCTATACCCCCCTCTCAGCGCCCTTGTACACACGATAGCAACCCCTAACTATCTTGTCTACTGATACGACAATCTTCCAAGTATTTTTGAGGCAACAACGACGGTAACGCTGTTTACCGTGCTTACTACAATTCGTGCAGCCTTTACAAGACTTGTGCCTCAGCTACAAAGCATGCCCCTTTCAAATGTGTGTGTACGTGCGTGTGTGTGTGTGTGTGTGTGTGTGCAATTTGTGGCCTGGCTTTAAGCCCTGTGATGTGCGCATGTCCTGCAATAAAAGCAACAGCAGCAGCAGCAGCAGCAGCAGCAATGGCAACAATCGTATCCCTTGTGACATTTGTCTTTGGGGCACTCAACTTACTTATTGAAAATGTTTAAAGTTTTTCTTTGGGCTCTGCCACTGTTAATTGGTTGCACCCCCTGCTGTTGCTCTAACACTCGCGTTTTGCCCACTGCAATTCCCCTAAGCGGTGTGTGTGTGTGTGCGGTAGGGAGAGAGAAGGGAGCCTTGTATATTTCATGATTTCCACTTGACCCTAATAAGCTGGGATTTATGACAACATTGCCACAGTTGCCACATCTTGTTGCCCCACTTCGGGTCAGCTCCACCCAACCATGCTGTAGGTTCTCATCTCGGCCAAAGCGTTTATCGAGTTAACTGATTTTTGCCATATAAACAAATGAAAGCGCACACAAAATAAATAAACAAATGGAGTTAAATTTAATTTCATTAAATGTCGACGACGTCTAATTGAATATCGTATACGATGTCATCGTCAGTCTCAGTTGTTGTTGTTGTTCTTGTTGTTGTTATTGTTGTTGTTGCCTTCTTCGTTGTCGTCTTCGTCTTCGTCGTCGTCGTGGCTATTAAATCCACTTGACAACAGGCAGCCAAGACAATTGCAGTTGCATGATGATGGCATATTGTACCCGACTAGCGCATGCTCTGTAGTATTCCAAAATCTAACAACAACAACAACTAGAGCTTCAAAACAAATTTAAAAATATTAAAAAGCTATGTATAAAACTATAGAAAGTGACTGCTTTAATTTTGTACATAGCTAAAGCGAAGAATAATTTATAATTAATACAAATTATAATATAATTATAATTAATAAATGAACTTACAGTTGCACTTGCTTGAAGTGACTTCAAATATTTTAAAAATAATATAAATATTATAGATAACATAACAGGGTATTTCAATTACGTGGCTTCGTTATTTTAGCTCTCTCTCTGTCCCTCTCTCTCTCTCTCTCTCTCTCTCTCTCTCTCTGCTTAAAGGCGGCATCAGCGCTTGGAATTGCATCAAAACAAAATTCAATTAAGTTGATTGCAAATCGTGTCGCCGATACTTATAAGAAATAGCTTATAATAAGGGCACAGGGACGCTGGGGCGTGGCAGCAGCAGCAGCAGCAGCAGCTTGTTAAATGTGCAACAAAGTCGAAGACTTTGCTTAATTTATGATTATTTAATTAAATTTATTTGTAGTCTCTTGCATACGGCATACACTTAAAGAGCATATACTTAAAGAGCCAGACAGTTTTGTATTAGCTTAAAGCTGTTGTTGTATTGTATAATTTGCTGGCGCATTTGAAACTTTTTCTTTGCCTTAAGTCATTCACATCACGTATACGCAGCGTATGGCCAAAGGCTTGAAATAACTTCAGTTGTTAAGTGCATAAGTTGGCATTCGTCTGTAATCTTATTAACTACTATAACTTCATATTTACCTTTACCTTTTGCATAATCTATCATTTATTTAAATAGTTTTTAATTTTTTTGTTCCTTTTTATTATAATTCAATTTTCATTTCACACATTTAAATGTCGCTCTCCCTTGTCGCTGTTGTCATTCTATTGGCCGACTCTTGTTGCCAGGCTAATTGAATTTGTCAACACGTCGCTGTTGGCTATCACTTGCATTTTTATACATACACAAATTCCCATTTAAATATTTTACATTTTTTTTTTTTTGGTTGTTGTTGTCTCTTTTGTAATTTTACTATTTTTCACACTGTCAAAGTCAATAATTTACATGCGTGCAGTAAATTGTACAATACAGTGCACGTGAATAGGTCCGAAATGTATGCAAATAATTAAAATACATTGTTACATTGAATATCTCAACTATTTTCAAGTTATTTGTATCTTATATACTGAATATGCATTTGTTAAATGCATATTTATATGTTCCTATGCAATTGTATAGCATTGTAGAGTTTTCCATAAATTTTCTTGTATTTTTTCATTAACTTTTTTTTTTCTATATTTAATTCAGACTTTGTTTGCCGCTTTTGATGATTTATTTTTCCACTTACGTGTAAAATATAGTATTAATTAATTTTCAAAACAGATGCAACACTCGACATTTGACAACAACAACAACAGCAACTGCAAAAGCACTTGCAACAGTCATGACAACAACAACAGTGGCAACTGTAGAGTTGTTTAAAGATTAGTCAGCCGTTTACGTAATTTGAATTTGTTTGCTGATTTATGAAGAAGTCACTGCAGAATTGCAATAATTCTTTTATTAATGCACAAATTAAAGTGCACTACAAGTTAATCTAACTTTGTAGTTTTTCTTCACAATTATTTTTTTTAATAATTTCTTTTTGTTTAATTTTCATTAGTTGGCTTCCTGCCAAACAAAGCAAACAATGAAAAGTTGAGAATGCTGTAAGAGTAGAAGAGAAAGCAAATGCGATGGCGCCAAGCTAACGTAATAAGTTGAAAAGTACCCTGTAATCAGCTTTGTTAGCTCCACCTGCTGAACTCTCTAATATAATCAAATATATGTATTTATAATTTCATTCAAAATAATTAATTATTTAAATTATACATTATTAATCAATGCATTATAATTTATTATTATAATTTGTGTTTTTTTTTCTCTGTGTGAATTCTGTTTAATGTCATATTTTACAACAATTAGTGTATCAATGCCTTAATTGCATTCCAGTCGCAAGTTTAATAGACGGTTTAACTGACACGCTGTTAGCTAACAGCGCTGTTTAACAGTGCACTGTTAGCCGTCGTCCCCACTGCCTTGTGTTGTGTGTTTTGTCAATTTCTTTTGTTATGTTGCGACTGTTTGTCTATGTTCTCTTATTCTCAGTCACCCTCATACATACACTCACCTACTCTCCCGCTCTCACGCTCTCAGTGAATAATATAAAGCCTCTGTGTACATTTTAATGGCAAATCTGCTGCCATTTGCGGCACATTTCGCGTACAATTTTCATTTTTTGTTATGCCCACATATTTATTTTCATGGCTCGTTCGGCTAGGGCCCTTCGACAGAAGCTTAAATAGGGATGGGAATGAGGAACGGTAAGGGGAAAACGAGGGTGGGTTAGGAGGCGCAACATAACGAACGCCGTAAAGGGGCACACTTTACATTTGTTTTGTTTATTTTGGCGTGAGCGCTGCATGAAGAGCGGAGGCTACTGCCGGCAACAGCTACTACTACTAGATGAGAGAGTATATATATGTATAGAAAGAGAGTGAGAGAGAGAGCGAGTGTGTGGGTGTGTGTGAGTATTCGACGCTGTTAGTGCTGCTGCTGGCATGCCATTTCCCGTTATCAGTGGCAGACTTTCCGCCAACCTGCTGCCAGTTGCCGTCGCCTCGAACGTCAGCGACGGCGTCGGTTCAACAGTGACGTCGACAGCGACGCCACTGCCATCGACAACGCCAAACGGTTTCTCTGCCGACGTCGTATCGTGTGCGCCATAGCAGCTAATTTTGGATATCTAAGCGAGAAGAAATATTTTTAGCTCCGTTTTGGCGTCGCGCACGGCAGCCACATGCAGATTTTTGCAATTGTTTGCCTTATTTGGCCGCCGGCGTCAACGTCAACTGCGACGTCAGCTTTAGTGACGCTGTTGTGTACGTTGTTGTTGCATTGTAATTGTTATTGCTGTTGCTGCTGCTGCTGCTGCTTGTGTTGTTGTTGTATTTTTAGCCATTTGATTTATCATTCGAGTTGCGTTTACGCTGCATTTGTTGTTAATCAGTTTTCTGCCTCTTTCTTTCTCATTACAGGTGAGTCTCATTTTTAGTGTCGCTAACGCTTAGTGTTAAGCTGAAAAGTACGTAAGTACCGTAAATGTTAATGCGAGTGCCAATGTAAAATGGAAATGGGAGTGGAAGTGGATAACGAAACAATCGCTGAATAGAGATTGGTATATCTGAGACACATAAAAATGTAAGGGAGAGTGAGGAATAAATTCCAAAATATTTCAAAGAATTCTGACAAATCAATGAAAATGGGAATGAGCAAGCTATCAAGTGGAATTTGTAGTATTGTTGTTGTACTTGATAACATTATAAAATAGAAATATTGTTAAATTGAACAATTATCTTAAATATCTTACACATTCCAAGCATAGTTTTATTAACGACTTGCAAAAAGAATCTCAGTTGTATTAAAATTATATGACTAGAAGATACATATATAAGTTCAACTGTTTATATTTTTGGTTTTTATCGTATGATAATTATAATCAACGAAATGGCGCAAGAACTCGCCTCTCATAGATTAGAATCGTTAAGATATTCACACATACAATACAAATAGATAAATAATGTGAAGAATTAAGCACCAGCCGTTTGCCTTGAACGGTTAACTATCAAATTATAGTTGGTCTTATCCTGGAACTTAATCAAATCTTGAGCTGAGAGTGACATAAAATCAAATCGTAAACCTCAAACCTTAGCAAACAAAGCTCAGCACGGAGCGAGGGAGAAACAGAAAGCAAGGAAGTGAGACAGAGAGAGAGAGAGAGATAAAGAAACAGAGACACCAACACAGATTTAGAATTGTGTCATCGCGTAAACAAACAAAGTCAGTTTTCACTTGTCTGTGACGATATTAAAAGCCAAGCCAAGCCATGGCGACGCGAGGCGAGGCGAGCCGAGCCGAGACGCGGCGAAATGAGACGAGTCGAGACGCGACTAGCAGAGCCGAAATACCTAGCGTCAAGCGCAGCAGAGGCGACGGCTTCGTCTCCACCCACTGCAGTAGCGGCTCAGCCAGCTGCTCTGCTAACTGCACTGTTGCAGCGGCTGCATTGCGTTGCTTGTTTCTTCGTTTCTTCGTTATTTTCTTTATTTACATGTTTTTTTTTCTTCTTATACACTAACACCAACACATTTGCATTTATAGTTCTGTTTTTGTTCTTCTTCTTCATCATCATCGCCCAGATTTGAAGTGTTTACATATTGCGTTTGAATTATCGTTGAAAAATTTTCTTTTGCTGGTTTTTTTTTCCCCTCTTTGAAATTGTATTTTGTTGTTGCTGCTGGTGGCGTGGCCTCTTCACTTTTATATTTAAGCTAATTTTAGTATTTAGCTTTCCATTTGCATTTCAATTAGAAAATATATGTATGTACATCTATTTGTACAAATATCTGTAATACTATGAATTGCTGACTGTACTTTTCATTTTCTTTGCCATTTGTGCGTTTGTGTGGCTCTATTTGAAATCTTTGTCGAAATTAAGTAGCAATTGCATTATGTACTTAAGTGTTAATTAACAGACAAGTGTTGCTGTTAACTGTGGGGATCGAGCAACCTACTGCTATTAACAGCTGCAATCACCCATTGTAGTTAACAGCAGGGCCTTAAGCTTAGCTTTGCCTATGTTCTATGCTCTCTCTTTCTCTTAGTCTTCTGCGCTCTCGCTGTTAAAGTCATCGACGCTGACCTCGCACTGTGTGCTGCTATTGCTGCTGCTGTTCGTTTGGCTCAAGTCAAGTTTTATGCGTCGCAATTGAAGCGCAGTTTGCTAAAGTCGCGCTGCTGCCCAGTAATAAACAAGAACAAAAACAACAAACAAAATCCCTTGAAACGTTGAGTTGTTCAGCAATATATATATATATATATGTATATATATATTTTTTTTTGTTGTGCTTCGGCTTGTTTGATTTGGCTTGCTCACCTTCGGCTCAACGAATGGCAACAGCGGCTCGTGCTGTTACATTTGAATGAGCACGTAGCTGCTGCCGCCGCCGTCTCGGCTGCGCTGCTTTGGCATAGAGTTGGAGGTGGTGGGCAACAGTGTCGGTGACGCTAACGCTAACGCTAGCGCTGTCGCTGTAGTCATTTATCACCGGCCTTTTTTGCTCAGTCTATGTTTCTGCTTCTGCTTCTGCCTTAGTCTTGGTATTGCCGCTTTGCCCACCCGCCCGTCGCCCGCATTCGCCATAAATATCATATTAAATATTTGCCATAGAATCGTCGTCAGCAGCGACGTTTGCATTACCGCCAAATGTTGTCTGTTTATCTCGCTAGTTATTGTTTTGCAGCCATACATAGGTGGTTGTCACAAAGGGGGGATGGGAGAAGAGTGGGAGAGGGAGAGGGAGGTAGAGTACGGTAAAGGGACATTTGGCAAGACGGTGGTTGCTAACTTTTGTGGCATTGTCAGTTGATTGGATTGCCATGAGATGAACTTGGCGGCATGTGTGTGTCTCTCTCTCCCTCTCTCTCTCTCTCTGTGTCGCATGTGATTTATGAGTCCCCAGTGCTGATATGGGATATGGGCTATGGATATGGCAATGGCAATACAATGATACAATGTGATTAGCCAGGAGGGTGCTGCCAATAGAAGCGCTAAGTAAGCAAAGCAAGTCCAATCCACAAGTCATTTTCATCTTTCCCACCGTAAGTAATCACTTTCCCACACAAGCATAGCATATAGTAGACTCTTTTGGGGGGGTATATCAAGCAGAAGCAAGTGTTATCTAAGAAATCATGTCCTTATACATACATAGTAGAGTACAGGGAAACTGCTAGTCGTGCAGTTGCTTTCGTTTATACATATCAACTGAGCAGGCCCCGCAATTGAATCGAAACTTGCTCACAAATCTATAAAATATATTAGGAAAAACTAGCAAATTTTTATCGACAATCTTTGGGAAAATGCACAGATTCGAGGATCAGATTTTCACCTGCGGCTTCGAGGTGTTTGGCGAGGTACAGGGTGTGAAGATGCGCCGAGCGACCCGCTCGCTGGCACAATCGAACGATGTGCGTGGCTGGGTGATGAACACGGATCGTGGCACGGTCCAGGGCGAGCTGGAAGGTACTCTGCCAAAGCTCAATGAACTGAAGTTCTGGTTGCTCTGCTTTGGCAGCGAACGTGCGATCATTGAGCGGGCCGAGTTTACGCCCACCAAGGAGATACCTGTGCATCATTTTGATGATTTCACTATACGCTATCATCCATATCAGATTGAAGATCACTAGAGATTTGAGAAGAGAGCAGATAGCAGAGTGGCACAGAGAGTAGAGACAGAGAAAGATATTTGCTTTGGCGTTGACAAAATTGATTGATTGATGATTGGATGTATTGGCTTCGTTCTGTTTTGTTTAGCTTTAAGATGGAATAAACTTGGTGCAGATCCTAACAAAGTTCGTTTGGTTTCTGTGTGGTTCCCAGCCAGCTCTAGGTTGAGACATCATTTATAAACCTCAAACTCGCTGCCAGCTACTAATTAAGCATTGCCAAGCTACACACACACACACACAAAGACACGGCCGGACTGGAAGACAGACAGTGAGACAGACAAACACTTGCAGCCTCTGGCTGGGCCGCATTTCCAGTTGAGCGACGCCGCCCCAAACTGGCAATGAGTTTTTTTTTTTTTTCTTATTTTACGAGGCAAGGCAACAACGAAGCAACAGCAACAGCAACAGAATCGTAGAAATGGCTGGCATTGTTGTTGCCATTGCCACCGCACGTTGCCAAATCATCATGAGAGCTTCAAGTTGCCATAGATTCGATAATTCGATATCAAATATATACAGAAAGTATTTAACAAGTTGTAGATAAGTTTTACAGGGTATCTTGTATTTCAAATGCTAATATGAGCATAAATTTAATAATTAGAGTGGATTGTTTAATTGGTTTTCCTTGTACTATATTAAATATTGTATAATTGGATAAAAAATATATATAAATTAGTTTTGCAGGGTATCAAGTATTTTATATGTTCTGTAGCATCGATGACGTTCTTGTTGCATGTTGCATAAAAATGTTTTATGTTGTCAGTATTAAAATGAATTGTATGTAAAGATAAACTATTTAATTAATTGCATCATTTTATGTATAACACAATTTTAAAACTCAATTAAAAATGAAATTCACATGATTTACAATTTTAATTATCGACACATAATTTATGTTGAAAGATAAACTTTGAATAATGCTTTCAAAATTGAAATATTTAATTTAAGAATTTCTTAATAATCAAAGCATATATTTAAAGTTAAATCAATAAATAACTATATTCAGTTAATATTATTTTGCTAGGGTATCTGCACGTCGCTCTCTTGCACTATTTGCATATTTTATATGTTTCTGATGTTGTTGTTATTGTTGTTGAGTACTCAATGCCCTCCATGGGTCGCTAGCTACAACGCGACGCCGGCGTTGGCGTAGACGCTGTTATAGACGCCGACGGCGACGTCAACGTCTGTGCACTGCGCATAATCACGACAAAATCAAACAAATGAAACGCCACTGACAAAGAAGCAACAATAACAGCAACAAGAGCAGCAGCAGCAGTAGCAGCGCTTCAACAGAAACAGTAACAGTAACCACAACAGCATAATAACAGAGCACTGCAACACTTGGCGTCGCGTCGCAAACGTTAGCGTCACGTTGTTTTTGCGTGTATGCGTGTCGGTGTCGGTGTGTGTGTGTTGGTAAGTTGGTTGAGTGCGTAACAGGCGCGCAGAGACAATAAGCAACAGCAACAATAAGTCGCAACAGCAGCGACAACATTTTGCCATGTTGCAGTCGGAAACCTGCTGTTGTAGCTATAGCTGTAGCTGTTGCTGTTGCTGTTGCTGTTGCTGCGGTATTTTTATAGGTTAAACTGCAAAGTGCGTGGCAGAGTGTGGGCCAAGGGGTGTGAAAGGTGGTGGTGAGAGGGTGTAATGATGGTGTGGCTTTTACTAGTTTCAGCCGGCCGGTGTCGCTGGCACTATGCTATTGAGAGGAAAAGAGAGACAGAGCCAGAAAGAGAGCTGAGATAGAGTGAGGGAGATAGCAAAAAGAGAGAGCGTAGCGTGCACACTTTACACTCAAAGTAACTTCTCTTCCTCTATCTGTGTTTCTCTCTTTCTCCGTCAAGCTTTGAGTGATTCTCGCCTTGGGCTGCTGTTAACGCCGCTTTAAAAGCGCCCATAGCGTCAGTTGCCACTCAATGCCGCGGCAGAGTCGATGGTGGTAAAGGAGAAGCAGGCAAGGAGTTGTGCCAGCTTTTTGACATTCCTTTGCGCATTCCGCGCGCGTTCTCAGCCCTGCGTCGCTGCTGGCGTCGCAGCACGCGCTGCCTGTTCTCTGTCCTGTCCGCGCTGCCGTTGCTTCCGGTGTCACTTCCTTATTTAGTTGTTTACATTGTTGTTGCCGTTGTGATTGTTGTTGCTGTTGTTGTTGCTGTGAGGGTTGTGAAATTTGAGTGGCCACATGCGAGTGTAACCCGTCTCGGTGCCACAAACCAAGTTTCAACTCCACTCGAGTGTCCTTGTTACAGTTACACGCAAATGATTAGAGGTACGGGCAAATGGGAGGTACGGGCGGATGAAGCATTTCAACTTAATTTAACAGTCATCAAATGGAATTCAATTTGCCTGAAAGGCGCGCAGAAATATGAGCAACAACAAGAACAAGAACAACAACAACAACCAAAGCAACAACTATAAGACACATAATAACAAAAGCTAAACTCTAGTCCCCACCCGCCCCTCCGGCCTTAGCTCTGATCATCTGCCAAAGTATTCTCATTAGTCGCGTTATTATTGAGGCTATTATGTAGTAATCAAATTTATAGCACACTTTGCAACACACACACACACACACATTTACATATTGCGAACTGCCTGGCAACGAAGAAAACAAGTCGGAAAACTTTTATGACGCCAAAAACGAAACAACAACAGTATCAACAAAATTATTACGAAGCCCGAAGAAAATGGAAATTGAAAATAAGTTGAGTGGCGGTTGGTCGCGAGTCGCGACATACATACATACATATACATATATATGTATGTACTTACATACAAACATAAATGCAAACACTTTACACAAATATTTGTGTCATTAAACAAATGACAAACGAATTGGTTTGAACATGAAAGCTGAATACAGCAACAACATCAGCAGACAGCACACAGGCAGCAACGCTAGCAGCGACGCGTCGCGACGTCGAAGCTGACATGCAACAATGCGCGTTTGCAAAAAGCTAACAGAGACAACGACGACGACGACGACGAAGACGGCGCGACGCTTAACTGATAAGCCATGCATTGGGCTGCGACGCGCTGTTAAAGCTAACAGACAGCGTAGCATAACTGAACATATCATAACATAACAGCTTGACAGCCACCCCCACAGTTACACACGCACTCACAAAACACATATACAGACCAGCACTTAACATCGCACTTTACAGCGCTAAAAAATTCGCTTGGCTGCTTGTGCTGCTGCTGCTGCTTCTGCTGCTGCCGCTGCAACAATGCAAACGCAAACTTTCTCGCTGCCAGCGTCGCTGTCGGCGTCAACTGACTGTCCGCATTCGGTTCGTGCTGCTTC
This sequence comes from Drosophila funebris, assembly GCA_018901825.1. Taxonomy (NCBI): domain Eukaryota; kingdom Metazoa; phylum Arthropoda; class Insecta; order Diptera; family Drosophilidae; genus Drosophila; species Drosophila funebris. The sequence goes on from JAEIFK010000682.1 coordinate 3,806,833, forward strand.
GCTGGCAGTGGCTCGTGCCAGTTATAAACCGACTGCCAAACGACTCACGACAGCAGCCGCAACAGCAACTAAAAGCAACAGCAGCAAAAAATATAAAAACAACATCAACAACAGCAGCAACTGACAGCAGCAAATCACAAGCTAAAAAGCAAAAGAAAACCTACGTTCGTTGTGCGTTTTGTTTTTGTTCCCGCAGTAATAAAAAAATTTATACGAAAAGAACTTAAAATAAAATTAATATATCCCTGTACAGGGTATAAAAACATATAGTGGCATTCAATGCAATCGTCTAAAAAGTGTTTACACAACAACAACAACAACAACAACAGCAACAAAAGGCAAAAGATCTAAAATATAAAATAGTGCATTTTTTTAATATTTATATATCTTTTATTTCTATCTTTTTGTTTTTAATTTTTCAAGTATTTCAATGAATTTTAATGAAGAATGTCAAGTAAAAAAAGTTCAATTAAAATAAATAAAAACAAAATAAATATATATTTTGTGTTTTTGAAAATAATAATTAAAGTTAATTAAATCTAAAATTAATAAGTAAAAAAATAATACGGCAAAATTAATTTGAATATAATAAACTAGTAAAAAGTGTATTTAAAAATTAACAATTGAACAAACAAAACAATTATTGAAATTGAAAATTGAAAAATTGCTGGAAAACATACAAATAATAATTTATACATAAATAATTGTAATAATGAATTGCTTTCAATATTAAAAAAAAATAAAAATCTATAAAGATATTTAAAAGAATTTAAATATTTATAATAAATAAGCAGTATTCCAAATAAATATAATCATAAATAATAAATAAAAATAAAATAATTAACAAATGAATAATAATAGAAAATATAAAAATTCTTTTTTAAAATTCATTTTGTAGCAAACAATTAAAATTTTTATTTGTTTATTTCCTTGTGACAGTCATAAAAAAAATCTGCATAAATTTATGCACAACATTCTTGTGCAAAATGTTGGTTTGTTTGTTATTTTTGTTGTCTTTGCTTTGAGCAACTTTTGGGCCTCTCGACTTCTGTGTGTATGTGTGTGTGTGTGTGTGTGTGTTCGTGTCCTCTTGTGTCTGTCTTATTTATTTGATATTTGTATTTCTTTTGAGAAATTATGCATAGCAAATGCAAATTTATTAGGTGCACAGCTATTAGATGATATTCCCCCCCTCGGCCCACTCACTCAGCCAATGCGTTTTTTTTTCCAACACGAGCGAAATTAAAAAACATAAATCAAAGTATGCTAAATAAATCAACGAAAATTGTGCGGACAATCTATGTAGCCTCTCTCTTTCTCTCTGTCTCCCTCTCTCTCTTGTTTCCTCCCTCCTCTTTCTCAAGAGGCGCTAATAAAAAGTGAAGTGCAAAAAAAAAGTGAAGAAGAAATGAAAATAAGATATAAATAAGCCAATTAATTAGAGGCATGTTTGGAATTAATAAGGGGAAAATGAAAAAAACGGAAAACTCTATGTGAAATATAAAAATTTTCAATTTATTTGTGGAATATCTATGGGAGAAAGGAAAACTAATAATAATATAGTTGTTTTATAGCAAATTATATTAGAGAATTCATAGAAAGTACTCAATTTAGAAGTGTGTGCCTGTGTGTGTGTGTGTATTTTTCCATGTGTGTGAGGTAAATGACGCATTGAGCAATATAATATATATAATATAATATTAATATGTATATATATACTCTTGATCAGGTATAAGACATATATATTTAAGAGCATTTGAAAGTCTTTGCTTTAACTTATTAAACACTGACAGACATACAGAACGGACGGACAGCTAGAGAAACAAACAAATAAACAAAATGTACATGCAACACAACAACAACACCAGCAAAAGCAAAAAAACTGGCAACAAACTGGATGCAAATGGCCAGACGAAAGAAAGGCCAAGTTAGTGGGGAGAGTGGAGAGTCTCTAGAAAATGCGGTCGATGTTGATCATTTATATGCATTAGGTTCTTATTATTATACTTACAATTACTTATTATTATGATGCTTCTTCGTGTTCTTATTGTTGTTGTTGCTGTTGTTGTTGTTGTTGCTGTTACAGCTGAGATTTCGCTGAAATTAATTTTTGCCATCATAATTTCTCATTAGGTTTTTTTTTGCAAGCAGTTAAATGAGTTGAAAAATGATTTATAATTTGTATGCGTTTATTTTGCATTATATAATACCCTGTACTGCATGAAATGCGTTGAATGGGCATATTTATGTTATCATTAGCAACAATTGAATTTATCTAGTCGAATTGTAAATTAAATATTGCATGGGTATCGTCTAGTCGTGTACTTCCTATCCTTAGCTCACACTCTCTTTCACTGATTTACTTTTCTTGTTGTTGTTGTTGTTTTTATTATTTATTTTATTTTTTTTAGTTTCTGTCCAAGCGCGAAATTTCTTATAATATGCAAAAAAATTAATAGTATGGAAAATAGAATGCAAGTGTGCACACTCGGTTCAACACACACCCCAGTACCCTCTCTATCTTTTTGGTCCTTTCCCCGGCTGACAGCGCTAAAATATTACGCATACGCCGTGAGTTGCAGGTTAAAATTTGCTAAGAATTAATTGGACAATGAATAAATGTAAAGTTGGGGGAGTTTGCAGTCAGCTCGTAGTGCTCATTGCATATACATAGTTATGCCATTATAGCTGACAGTTAATACTTAAATATTACACTTAAATTAATTGCAGAAGCGAGAGCGAGTGAGAGAGGTAGAGAGAGGGGGGCTGAGAGGGGGGAGAGAGTTGCATTATTAATGAGGCAACATTGCTGTGATAAAGTAATGTTTTAAATTATAGCGTCAAGAAATTGATTAAAATCTTTCCATATGAATAGCGTGCAGTCTGCAAAAGAAAGAAATATTAAATAGACTAATATATATATATACATATATATTCATTTATAGACGCTGTACTTAGTTAAGTACAACTAGTTGCATTCATTTTACAAGTTCTATTTATTATATTGTAATATTTTAATTCAACCAATATTATCTTTAATTTTCTCGAGATTAAATCGAAATTATAATTATTATTCTTTAATATTAATTTTGTTTTTTTTTTTGCCATTTTTCGATTAATTATTTGCTTCATTAATTTCGTATTAATTTGCTCATTGTCAAAAATAAGATTGAGATTGATCAGTTGCAATTAGTTGAGCTGAAAACACTTTAATCGCTCGCTTTTTGGATTACATGCGCGCTTATTAGCATGCTTCTCGCACTCGACACTTCATCGACCTCTCAACAACAACAACAATAACAACAACAGCTGGAACAGCAACAACAAGAACAACAACAACAACGCGCTTAACGTCTATCAACACCTTCAGACAACTCAGAGCAGAACATCGCACTGAACTCAACTCGACTCGACTCAACTCAACTCACTACAACTCATCGCAACTCAATTCGCATTCACGCACACACACACACACACACGCACACACACACACATAATCGTAGGGCAGTTGTTTGTTATTGAGTGGTAGCGTTATGAGGAGTGTGGGAGGGGTGTGGTCGAGGGAAGGTGATAGGGAACTAGCGAAGGCTTTCCACGAAATTTTCGACCACTTCCGTTGGGTCTGTCTGGGTGGGCAGTTGGTTTACAGTTCGGTTTACTGGTTTCGCCATTCGCCACTCGCCGCTGGCCGCTCTTTGCTCGCTGCTAATTCGCATTAATCATACGCCGCGTTGTGCACAGCATTTATTTATTTTATTTTTGCAGCGCGCGCGCCGCATTGAAACATGAAAATGAAATACAGACAAAAGCAACAACGCACAGCAACAATAATAATAACAACAGCTAAGCTTTTCACATTTTTATTTTTACACGCAAATTTACTGACTGTCGTCGTCTTTGCGTCTTACTCACGCCGCTGTCGCACGTCGACGCCAACGTTAACGTCAGCGACAGCGTCAACGTTAACGTTAACGTCAACGTCGCTGTCAGCGTTGCTGTTTGCTTTGCCGTTGCCGTTGCTGTTGCCGTTGCTGTTGCTGTTGCTTATTTTAATGTGTCAAGGTTCGCGGCATCATATTTTGCGCTTTATTTCAGTGCGCTTCAAGCGTACAAAATTATTTTAGCCTCCGACTGATAGGGAACCACAGACAGAGAAAAAGAGAGAGAGAGAGAGAGAGAGAGAGAGGGAGAGTGTTGAGTGGGCAACACATGAGCTACGACAACTCTCAATAATAAGTCCCAGTCAGATTTGTGACTTTCTTTTTGCCCAGCAATTAAAATACTACAGTAGCACGCGTTGTACAGTCAAACTGTACTATAATGACTCTGTTAAAGAGGATTAAATGTAGTATAAACCTAGAGAAATCAGGGATTGAGTAGTCCAGATGAGCTGGAACACTTGTAAGTGTTAAGGATATAACTATTTAAGATTCAAACTTATTGTGAAACTAGGTTTCTGGAATATTAAAGTAGACTCAAGCAATCTTTAGTACTTATGTTATTACTTATGAAATTCTCTACTAGAAACAAACTAGATGAAAATACTATTGAATGCCTGCATGGATAGGGGCGGGACGTCAATGTAAACGATGACGAAGACGTATCGATGAATCTAAATGCAGAGCTGTACAAAAAAAAAAAAGGGGCAGTTTATAAGTCTGAATGTATATACACATGTATGTAGTTGTAGGTGAGTTGCGAAAGTGTGTAAGAATACATAAAAGAGCTAAAGTGGAAGGTAGAGATATATACACATAAAGAGAGAGAGAGAGAGGGAGATAGGCAATGAGCGAGCGAGGCAGCAAAACATTTTTATTACCGCAGCGGAGTCGTAAAAAACTAAATTACTTTTAAGTTTGTAAATTGTGCGAGTTGCTTTAACGCTCTAAACGGGCCTCTATATTGGACCCAGAGTGTGTGTGTGTGTATATGTATATGTATGTGTGTGGGTGTGTGTGTGTGTGTGCAACATAAGTTTAATATTGTGGCAAATTCCCCCACAACTCTTGGTTGCCGCTTTACCGACCACATACAGCGCAGGTTTTGCATTCTTTGTGTCACGTTTCCATCGAGAGATGCACAGCGATGAGAAAAGCTCTACCAAATGGAGTAGTGGTGTAGGTGTAGCGTGTGTAGCGGGGTGTAGGGGTGTAGGGGTGTAGCTGGTGTTGGTGGTTGGGGAGGGGTTTTCTGAAAGAAAAGCAAATTTATGAAACGGCATTTATTCATAATGAGTCGAGTGAATGGGGAAAAGTGTTTGGCGCGTGTATCGGTTCACTCAGTTTTATGACCACAAAACCGAGAGAAGATTGCCAGCTCCCAGCCAGAAGCAATTGGGTATATTGCATTGGGTGTGAGTGTGTGTGTGTGTGTGTGAGTGCATGAATGTTTGAATGTTTGAGTATGTGTGCCATAAAGTTATTAACTAGTGTTGCGGCTGTTCGCATTAGGGAAAGTGCTTGGCTATGCTGAGATAAAGCGAACCAGAGAGAAGGAGAGACTACTCATCAAGTTGATGTGAATCATTTCATTATAAATATGAATATCGAGAAATATGTCAAATAGATGAGCACATTTGTATCTATATCAATTTATTCAATTGGTTTACTTAATATATTAGGAAATTTGCAATTATTCAAAAAATCACACCCATTATAGTATTTAAAATTTGTTGTATTCTATATTGTATACGAATATTATTCAGACTAATGGACTTATGAATTCCCATTAGTTGAGTTTTTGTATTCATTTGAAATGTGAATACATTCACTTTCGAGTAATATGCAAGATTATTTGAATACTGTGAATAATGAACTACTTAACTGTACTCAATTGAGTACTTCGAAAGGTTAACCTTCCTCCTTCTCGCCCTTTTATGCCTCTATCTCTGTCGGTGTGTGTGTGTGTGTGTGTGTGTGTAAGCACATAATCTCGTGTCAGTTTACCGTTCAATCCATTTCGCAACTATAATGTAATGTACATACTCATCCACTGATACATACATACATATGTACTCACATTCAGTTGCTCTTCTTCTGCGGCCGCTGCGCTGCCTTTTGTCAAGCCCGTATATAAAAACAAAAACAACAACAACAACGAGAACAACTACAGCAACAGCGACAGCGACAGCAATAAGAAAATACTCGCCCTGTCCATTCGCGTGGCGCACACCTCACGACCCCTAGATTCCCTCTGCTGCGCCTATTCGCTGCTATTTTGTATACATTTTGCATTAATTAAAAACAAAATAAATAGCAAAAGTCGCGCGCGCGGCCAGCCGATGCGATCCGAGGCAAGTTGTGGCAAAGCGAAGTGGTGACGAGGCGAGACGAGGCAAGCCGATCAGATCCGAGCCGAGCTAGGGCCAAAGCAAGAAAATAAAAACTGAAAAGCAAACACATTCTGATTTAAATGTGATTGTTTTTCTTTTTTTTTATTTTGCTTTTGCTTTTGCTTCTCGTTTTCTTTTCTTTCCCTTTGTTTTGTTGTCTTCTTTTTATTATTGTTACACTTGCGTAAAAAAGCGCAGGCAACAAGCAGGCACCAGCACTAGCAACAGTAGCGGCAGCGACAGCGACAGCGCCAGCCTTAAAACAATACAAAAGCAACATAACGACGCAAACGTCGCGTCGCAGTCATCGTTGCTGTCGCCACCCGCTCTCTCCCACTCTCGCATACTCACACTCGCTCTCTGCGTTGGTCTGGCCTCTCTCTGCGGTTCAGTTCAGCTCAGTTCAGTTCAGCTTAGTTTGTTTTTGTATTCTGCCGCTGATTAGAAGTGTCTTTGAGTATTTTGTTGTTGTGTTTGCACTTTGCATTTGTTGTTGCTGTTGTTGTTGCTTTTGCTATATTTCTTTTCACTTTTGTCTTTTGTATGTTTTCAATAAATTTTGTGCACGTCTTCTTTTGATTATTTGTCAACGCAGCGAATTTTACTTGCCTTTTGTTGCTGTTCTTGTTGAACTTTTGTGAAGTGTTAATCGAATTGTCGCTTTTATTATACAGCTGCCAAATCAAATTGTAATCAAAAAAAAAAAAAAAAAAAAAACTGAAAATCACACACAAAGAATAAAAAATAAATATACAGAGTGTTTAATACAAATTAAACAAAAACAAAAAAATAAACTTTTCAAACATAATACAAAGTAAAAACCAAAAAAAGCAATCAAAAGCCAAATGCGCGCACGCAGCAAACGCAACAAAATGCACAACTGTCGTCGACTGGCAACACTGTCGGCATTCTACAACACTGGACGGCAACGCTATTATTACCAAGTCTAAGCCACAATATTAAATCTTAAGTGACAAAACTCTTTTAATCACTCGCATCAATTACAAACTTAGACTTCAATTTCCCACACTCAAATCTATGTAAAACTCATCTCAACTCGAATCTTAAATCGTAAATGCTATTAACTATCGTATAATACCTTGCCTAACGGAACATACGAATTAATAAAAGAAATATCTATGAATATTTGGGTAAGCTATATAATAGATTTTAAAATTTCATTTATGAATTTGATGATTATGCATTAACTACTAAAGTAATTAAATTATTTATTTATTGATATTAACATTTTTTTCATTCTATTTTTTTTGCTTTCTTCTTCTTTCTGTTTCATGCAATGCAGCAACAAAAATTCCTAAAACGACCAGCGGAGGATGTTGACAATGGAGCTGAGAACTTTGAACCGCCGCATAAGTTGCCCAATAATAACAATAATAATAACAATAATAACAACAATAACAATAGCTCAAGTGGCGTTGGCGGCGGCTCGGAGAATCTAACAAAATTCTCTGTTGAGATTGTACAGCAACTGGAGTTCACCACATCGGCGGCCAACTCGCAGCCGCAACAGATTAGTACCAATGTCACTGTAAAGGCGCTGACCAACACCTCCGTCAAGAGTGAACCGGGTGTGGGCGGCGGGGGAGGCGGTGGCGCCGATCAACAGCAGCAACAGCAGCAGCAGCATCAGCAGCAACAACATCAGCAGCAACAGCACCAGCAACATCAGCAGCAACAACACCAACAGCAACAGCACCAACAGCAGCAAACACCAACAACACCAACAACAGCAACAACAAGGCGGCGGTCTGGGTGGCCTTGGCAATAATGGGCGTGGCGGCGGGGGTCCTGGAGGAGGCGGTATGCCTACAGGACCCGGCGGCGTCGGCGTCGGCGTCGGTATGGGACCCAACATGATGTCCGCCCAGCAAAAATCCGCACTGGGTAATCTGGCCAATTTGGTGGAATGCAAACGGGAACCGGATCATGATTTTCCGGACTTGGGATCGCTGGACAAGGACGGCGCGAATGGCCAGTTTCCGGGCTTTCCCGATCTGCTGGGCGATGACAATTCCGAGAATAATGATACCTTCAAGGATCTCATCAACAATCTGCAGGACTTCAATCCTAGTTTCCTCGATGGCTTCGATGAGAAGCCGCTGCTGGATATCAAAACCGAAGACGGCATCAAAGTGGAGCCACCGAATGCTCAGGATCTGATCAATAGTCTCAATGTCAAGTCCGAGGGTGGTCTTGGCCATGGCTTTAGCGGCTTTGGTGTCGGTATGGGCCTAGATCCGCAATCCATGAAAATGCGTCCAGGTGTTGGCTTCCAGAACGGTCCCAATGGCAATGGCAATGCTGGCAATGGCGGTGCAGGAGCGGGTGGCGGCAATGGCGGTGGCGGACTCATGTCGGAGCATTCGCTAGCTGCCCAGACACTCAAGCAAATGGCCGAGCAGCATCAGCATAAGAGTGCCATGGGCGGCATGGGTGGTTTTCCGCGTCCGCCGCATGGCATGCAGCAGCAACAGCAGACGCCGCAGCAGCAACAGCAGCAACATGGTCAAATGATGGGCGGTCCTGGGCAGGGCCAGCAACAGGGACGCTATAATGAGTATGGTGGTGGTTTTCCCAATGACTTTGGCATGGGACCCAATGCGGCGCAGCAGCAGCAGCAGCAACAACAGCAACAGCAGCAGCAACACTTGCCGCCGCAGTTCCATCAGAAGGCACCTGGATCAGGGCCAGGCATGAATGTGCAGCAAAACTTCTTGGATATCAAACAGGAGCTCTTTTATTCCTCACAAAACGATTTCGATCTCAAGCGTCTGCAGCAGCAGCAGGCCATGCAGCAGCAACAGCAGCAACATCATGCACAACAGCAGCAGCAGCAACAGCATCCCAATGGGCCCAAGCTTGGTGTGCCTATGGGCGGGGCAGGTAACTTTGCCAAGCAGCAGCAACAGGTGCCGACGCAACAGCAGCAGCTGCAGCAGCAACAACAACAATACTCGCCATTCAGCAATCAAAACGCCAACGCCAACTTCCTCAATTGTCCGCCACGCGGCGGCCCCCAAGGCAACCAGGCGCCGGGCAACATGCCCCAGCAGCAGCAGCAACAACAACAACCGTCCCGAGGCCCCGGCGGTCCGCAATCTAATCCAAATGCTGGTCCTGGTGGCAATGCCGCGAATGCAACGCAACAACAACAGCAGCAGCAACAGCAACAACAACAGCAGCAGCAGCAGGCAACAACAACAACATTGCAAATGAAACAAACGCAACAATTGCACATCAGTCAACAAGGCGGCGGTGCTCACGGCATTCAGGTGAGTTCAGTTAACACTCAGTATAATTATTGCCACAATTCGTTATTACTTTGGGGGCACATTGCTGCCGTGTAGACATGCCAACAATATGGCCTATACAGTCAGTATTAAGTTAAAGCTCTTAAAATGTCGAGCGCCCCTTTATAACGGTGCTTATCCAATAATATAACGCTACTTAATACCATTGACACGTATGTAAATTTCCTATGCATATTTAAGTTATCAGCGTAACGAAGTCAACAGCTTTGACGAAAAATCCGGCATTGCCAAGCAACAGCCACAGCAACAGCAACAACAACAGCAGCAGCAGCAGAATTTGTTGAGCAGCGACGCGGCGTCGCTGGCGTCGACTGCGCTGCTTGCGTACGAAGTGTAAAGTTTCGACCATAAGCCGACATATACCCATCCACAATTGACATACAAAAGTCGCACGAACAGGGACGAAGTTGTTACAAGCAGAAGTTCAACATTTTTTGGGGGTTGATCTCATTGAATTGAGAATTGAGAATTCACTCGCAAAATTCACTCAAATCAGCTCAATTTCTTACTCTTCTGCTCTCTCTCTCTCTCTCTCTCTCGCTCTCTTTCTCTCTGCACTCAATCTACATCTCAATTCACCCCACTCGTTGGGCGTTTAACCCTCCTTAGCGCCAGCCGCCCAAGTTTATCTCTGTCCATTAATTTTACCACACATCTGTTCATAAAATTGTCAGTCGACCTGGCGCGTTCGGCTCAGTTTGTTGCTCGTGTCTCGTCGGGTAGCAGCCACAACGGCCATGTGCACCATTTTCATTACGTGCCGCACGACTCGCAGCAGCACCAACAGCAAATAGTCAAAAAAATGAATAGAAGAAATAAACCCAAAAAAAACCAGTCGAAAAGGCTACAGTCGACCGCATTCGACAGTATAATACCCTGTACAGGCTTCTATATTAAGAGTATTTTGATAATAGATACTTTGATTAAAATAAAAGTAAGAACATAACAGGTGTTTAAAGAAAACCCCTTTGAAACTCTCATTTTGCATATGAATTCTTTGCTTGCTTATAGCAGCTAACTTTCACATATTTATACATATTCAATCAAAAGCTGAGTGTTACGACACTTAATTTACTTATGCCTGTGTCGCAGTAGTTCCCTATCTCGCTCGCACAAATATGCACACATGGTAAGCAGACGCATGTGTCACAGTCGTTCGCTGTCTCGCTCGCACACATGTGCTGCCTGCTGCTCTAAGATTCCGTGGAAAAATAACTTTTATTGCTGATTATCTGTCTTATTTACAAACCGATCTTGATGAAACTTTCAGCGTTCCTTCTACATATAATTCTTAACGCACCTGTTAAGTTAGAAGTGTCTACGTTGAAAAATGTGGCTATTATTCGTTTTTTTCGATTTGCGGGGGGAAGGGGGGAGGTATCCAAAATTTAAAATAAACTTGATCTGCGTATGGTATACAGGAACCTTGATGCCAAATTTGGTGTCTCTAGCTCTTATAGTTGCTGAGATCGACGCGTTCATACAGACGGACAGACGGACAGACGGACGGACAGACAGACGGACATGGCTCAATCGACTCGGCTGTTGATGCTGATCAAGAATATATATACTTTATAGGGTCGGAGATGACTCCTTCTGCCTGTTACAAAAAATTTTTTTCACAAAGTTAATATATCCCTGTACAGGGTATAAAAAACATTAATAGTTGTTGCTGCTGTTGCTCCATTTTGGCTAGAAATGAATTCGTTGCTTCCATGGCGCAAAAAGATGATAAAGTACCTCGTCAGTTTCGTCCTTTCGTTGACTTCTGGCATGAGTCGCTCCGTCAGTCCGTCCAATCATGACCAACATGGGAGGAACCCAGATTCTCATTTCCGTTCACAATTTGCCCCAAAGGCGACTCAAATCATAGTTAATCGCTTTGAATACCTTTGCTCTATTCAAATGAATAAAATATGTAATTGCGATATGGTATAAAAGCAGAAATTGATTAGATTTCTAGAAGCTTTTGATTTATTCATGAGTGTATTCATGTATTTATTTTCAATTTCTTTTATCAATGTAGTTTAAATATTTATTACAATTTATTTATGAATGTATTCAAATATTCACTTAGTTTGGAAGCGCATTCAATGAGCTTTGAGCTTGAACCAAGTTACCAGCTGATATTCACAAGTACTCATGAATACACTCATGAATACACTCATGAATACACTCATGAATACATTCTTGAATACACTCATGAATACACTCATGAATACACTCATGAATACACTCATGAATACACTCATGAATACACTCATGAATACACTCATGAATACATTCTTGAATACACTCATGAATACACTCATGAATACACTCATGAATACATTCATGAATACACTCATGAATACACTCACGAATACACTCATGAATACACTCATGAATACACTCATGAATACACTAACTTATTCATTTCAAGAAAAGTATGTTCAAGAATATACTTTCGAGTGTATTCATACACTAACTTATTCATTTCAAGAAAAGTATGTTCAAGAATATACTTTCGAGTGTATTCACTTTAAATATAATGTTCTTAAATAGTATTAAATTCAATTGCCAAATATTAATAGGTATTCATTCGTTAGCATTCACATATTCATATCAAATTTAATGTTGTATGAATATAAATTTACATGAAATGAAATTACATGAAATTTACATGAATACACTCACGAATAGATTCATGAATATATTCATGAATACCCTCGTGAATACACTCATGAATACCCTCATGAATACACTAATGAATACACTCATGAATACACTCATGAATACACTCATGAATACACTCATGAATACACTCATGAATACATTCATGAATACACTCATGAATACACTAACTTATTCATTTCCAGAAAAGTTGTTCAAGAATATACTTTCGAGTGTATTCACTTTTAAATTTTAATTTAATTTTAAATTCAATTGCCAAATATTAATAGGTATTCATTCGTTAGCATTCACGTATTCATATCAAATTAAATGTTGTATCAATATAAATTTACATGAAATGAAATTACATGAAATTTACATGAATACACTCATGAATAGATTCATGAATATATTCATGAATACACTCATGAATACACTCATGAATACACTCATGAATACCCTCGTGAATACACTCATGAATACACTCATGAATACACTCATGAATACCCTCGTGAATACACTCATGAATACACTCATGAATACACTCATGAATACACTCATGAATACACTCATGAATACACTCATGAATACACTCATGAATACACTCATGAATACATTCATGAATACATTCATGAATACATTCATGAATACACTCATGAATACACTAACTTATTCATTTCAAGAAAAGTATGTTCAAGAATATACTTTCGAGTGTATTCACTTTAAATATAATGTTCTTAAATAGTATTAAATTCAATTGCCAAATATTAATAGGTATTCATTCGTTAGTATTCACGTATTCATATCAAATTTAATGTTGTATTAATATAAATTTACATTTAATGAAATTTACATGAATACACTCATGAATAGATTCATGAATATATTCATGAATACACTCATGAATACACTCATGAATACACTCATGAATACACTCATGAATACACTCTTGAATATACTCATGAATACACTCATGAATACACTCATGAATATATTCATGAATACATTCATGAATACACTCATGAATACACTCTTGAATACACTCATGAATACACTCATGAATACACTCATGAATACACTCTTGAATACACTCATGAATACACTCATGAATACCCTCGTGAATACACTCATGAATACACTCATGAATACATTCATGAATAGATTCATGAATACATTCATGAATACATTCATGAATACACTCATGAATACACTAACTTATTCATTTCAAGAAAAGTATGTTCAAGAATATACTTTCGAGTGTATTCACTTTAAATATAATGTTCTTAAATAGTATTAAATTCAATTGCCAAATATTAATAGGTATTCATTCGTTAGTATTCACGTATTCATATCAAATTTAATGTTGTATTAATATAAATTTACATTTAATGAAATTTACATGAATATATTCATGAATACACTCATGAATACACTCATGAATACACTCATGAATACACTCATGAATACACTCATGAATACACTCTTGAATACATTCATGAATACACTCATGAATACACGCATGAATATATTCCTGAATACATTCATGAATACACTCATGAATACACTCATGAATACACTCTTGAATACACTCATGAATACACTCATGAATACCCTCGTGAATACACTCATGAATACACTCATGAATACACTCATGAATACATTCAGGAATACACTCTTGAATACACTCACTTATTCAATTCAAGAAAAGTATGTTCAAGAATATACTTTTGAGTGTATTCACTTTAAATATAATGTTCTTAAATAGTATTAAATTCGATGGGCAAATATTCATAGGTATTCATTCGTTAACATTCACGTATTCATATCAAATTTAATGTTGTAATAATATAAATTTACATGAAATAAATTATTGCATCGAGATATTCCCTATTCACTTGCTATCATTTGGCCAACTGACAAATTCAATGCACTTTGGGCACGTCAATCAATCAAATCAACTTTGTTTCTCTATATACTATGTGTTTACAACTACATGTGTTTATACATAGAATAGCATGTGAATATATAGCAACCTCAACACATCGAGAAATGTTATTCAAATTTCTTTATTCATATCTTAATGCATATTTCCTACTTCTTTGGTCTGCACTTATGCAAGACCCCATTTTTGTTTGGTGCTGCTCTCTCCATCTTCATCTCTATCACTCTATCTCTATCACTCTCTCGCTCTTCATCTTTTTCTCGAGGGTCTCATTACAAGTTGTGCAGGTTGGAACGTAGATGCTTTGACTGAACTGAAACTACACTGGGGCTACACAGGCTTCTCGCTCAAATGATATTCTTATATCCCAGTCGGAGCACATGCCCTACCTAACCCATATTCATTATCCGCTCCAAATTGTTTTCCTGTTATTTCATAGCAACAACAACGATGACGACTACAACGACGACGACGACAACAACATTTCATTTACAAAATGAAAGTGCAAAACTTTTAAGTTAAGTTTCATGTCGCTGAGTAGTTTTCATCAGAAAAGCACCCAAAAAACGAGAAGCAACCAAAACCCAACAACTCTCGTTGCTCTCGTTATTCTTGCTGTTGTTGTTGTTGCTGTAGTTGTTGCTGTTGCTTTTGGCTTTGCCTTTTGCGAAAGGACACGGGTGAAATTTCCGTTTTTCGCTTTAGTTTGTCCACGGTCCGAGCGAATCACCGACCAAGCTCAAGTTTTCTCATGAATTTCGTTCATGCATTACCAAGTGGCAGTGCCTTAACCTCAACACCCTCTATCCCCAGTTCCTACCCTGCCTCGTGCACCAGCATCCTCCACCCCCCCATTCCCCCATCCTTCTGCATCCCCTTCAACGCTGTGTGCACATATCGAAATAGTTGTGCACGCTGAGAGTCCAAGTTCAGGCCGCAACGAGTAAAGCAGATTGGCAAAAACTTGTTGACGATTGAGATTGAAATTTGCCTTAGTTGCTGCCGTTCCCGTTCACCCCTTAAAAATTTGCCACCCTGCGGACATTAGCGTCCAGTTTTTCCAGCTTAAACCCGAACACACACAACCCTCTTCATAGAGTTATGCGGCGCTTGCTGGAATTTAATGCATTGACTTTTGAGTCAATTTAGAAAAGTGTTTAACTGGCGACTTCTTATCTTCGGGTCGAACGAAAGTCTCAAGTCAACACGTATACACATTTGGCTCTAACGATATATTTGCATAGGACTCATTAAGAATCCCAAGAAGAGCGTGGCCCCTGGCAACCCGCCTATCCCCCCCACCCAACAAAAAAGCCACAAAAACAATAACAAAAGCTTTTCCCCATCACAGCACAGGGTAGCATCCACACAGCATTCGAATAACCAAAAAAAAAAAAAAAAAAATAAATAAACTCACAATAACAAGAGCAACAAGAGATACAAGAAATGAACACGCAACGTGCAAAATGTAAAATGTATAATAAATATTACAACAATATTAAGGGAAAGCAAAGAAAAGTAAGAAAAATCACGAATTGAAATGAAACTTAATCTCCTTGGTAAATATTTGGCTAACGAGCTTTTTAGACCATTTGGCCCCCGACGACAAAGCAAGGGGTTCGTAATGGAGTCGAAATTCATATGCAAAGAAACTGTAAATGGCTAAGCATAGATAACTGTAATTTAACATGATTAAAGCATACATACTACATATAGAGATGCAGATAGAAATACTTTAAACTGTAAACTGTAAAGAACAATGCTTTAAGCAACTTTTAACGAATTCCCTTTTTTTTTTGTATACAATTCGCATTAAATAATAAACTCAAATTTCAATAAAACTTTGGCAAACGCGAAATTTATGAATTCTGTTCTGCATTTCTGTTTGCATTTTAGTAGAATTCACTGTAGTAGAGCTGAATTCGTAATAGATTTTCTATTATCTTTCGAGTATATCTTTCGATTGTATATCAATTTTCAATGTGCAGCCCCAAAGTGTTTGCTCTATTCGATTCTTGCAAATGTAGTTTTCATGGAAAACTTCCGTAAATTGCATAGAAACTTAATAATAGGTCATAACAATCGCATTCAGTTGAAAATGTATTGTGGGAATTAAACAATTTGACCTTCGCAAGTTTCCAACGAAATCGGAAGTCGAAAAAAATGCTTAACTTTCATGCTTGTTCTTTTTTAGATTTTAAATTCTCTGTAAATTATATTATATTATATATTTATATATGTATATATTTATACATATATAGTATAGAATAGTAAATAATAACTTGGTAAAGTTAAACAACCAGCCAGCAATTCGCTGTAACACTCACTGCTCGAGTAAACCACTTTTAGAGGGCAATGAAGACAAGCTTACACTGCTTTGGTATCTCTCTCTCTCTCTCTGTGCATAACATGACGCTGACGCTGACGGTGCTGCTAACGCTGGCAGCGACGCCGTCGTGGACATCAACGAAGCCACATGACAGCAGTAACATCAGCAGCAGCAGCGTCAGTCGCAGCGATGGCAACGACATGGATGTTGGCGTCGTTGGGTCGTCGTGTAAAAGTTCAATGAATTCAGAATGTTCACATTTGCATGTCCTGCATTAACTCGTTAAAATGCCAGCAGCAGCAACAACAACAACCAAAGCAACAACGACAACCACATTGCGAACCATTGTAGTTGCTAACTGCCAAAGAATTTGTATAAAATAAAATAATGCACGAATAAGTAGTATATCGTATGTATATGGATACAACAACAACCATAACAACAACAACAACAACAAAAAACGGGAACAACCGTAATAACAACAAAAACAAGAAGAACAAGAACAAGAACAACTGCCATAACAAAAAGAACATAACAACATCAAAATGCCAGAGCGCACAAAAGTATGCAACGGAAATGTGCAGAACGTGAAAATGTGCGGAAATTATATTTTCAAGGGTGCAGATTTGAGTAGCACCAGCTCTAAGGATCCTTTTTTTTTTTTTGTTGGTTTTTGGCGGGTTTGAGGAGTGTCAAATTTTTTACGACTCTGCCGCGCCAAGTTAATGAAGTTGCGAGATGCGAGCTACACATGCGACCCGACACAGCAGGCGATGCGTTTGCCATCGAGAAAGACAACACAAAATTGTGTAAATGGCCCATTGTAATGGGTTCTCAGTGCTGTATCAGAGTATCAGTGGGCAATAAATAATTTATAACCATAACGTTACAGATCTAGAGCTCTCTCACATAATCCCTCCCTCCCCCACTGCCCTCTGCACCCTATCCTAATGAAATGGCCAACTCAAGACTTGAGTCCAATACAAATGACTCGAGTTGAGTCGTGTTGAAAGCCGAATTGTGATTCGTTTTCACTCAGATTCTCGGACACGGACTGTGGCTGATAATGCGCCGGCGTCGAGGCAATAAAACGAAGAGGAAATGTCATGAAACAAATAGTGTAGCACGACTTGTTGGCTACCCTGTAAATAGAAAGATGAAATTTACAAATAATACAAATTTATATATTAATTTAAATTTATTTAATTATCAAATTCAAATGCTAGCTGTGTTGAAGACTCGAGCTGTAGAGACCCTGTATTATTTAAAATAACAAATTATATTCAAATGAATATAAATTTGTAATTTATTTTAAAAGTACAAAAACTAAATGTTTTCTTTAATTGGTCAACTGCATACCCCTCTTGATGTCTAATAAGTGCTGGGTATTGCAATGCCTTGACTGTCTTTTGGGTGGCTTGTTGACTGGGCGGGCTGTCATTGGCGGGGTAAGCAGAGGGAAGCAGAAGGGGAAAAGCTTCACAGGAAAACATTCGAATTGTTTAACAAACTCGTGACATAATTCGTTTGTTATGTCGTTGAGTGTGCCACAGCTATTCTCGCCCACTCTTCTCGCCCTCTCTCCTCGCTCCCTCAGTTGTCTACCCTGTTACACACTCTGGCTGTGTGTCCAGTAAAGCGAATTGAGTTGAGGATTATTATAAAGTTATGCAAAAGTGTTTAGAGGGTTATACGCTGTGCTGCTGCTTCCGTTTTCTTTAGTTGCTTAGTTGCTTAGTTGCCTAGTTGCTTAGGTGATGTCCTAGTAAATAATGGCGACAGTTGCAGCTACCAATTGACTGTGCTTGCTGTCTTTGTTTGTGAGATACAATTGCATATTGGGGATTATCGAAAAGTTTAACAGTAATTTGTTGTTAGCCAAAAAAAAAAAAAAAATCACTTGAAATATTTACGATGCGAAACTTTAACAACAAATTACGAACAACGAAATGAACAGCGGCGGCAGTTGCCCCAGACTGCCAGAGTTAAATCTATGCCAGGGTTGCCACAACCATGTTGCATTTATAATTCAAAGCCCCCCCTTCCTTTTGTTGTTGCTGTTGTAGTTGTTGTAGTGGCCTCAGTTTAGGCACATCCTATCAAAGGCAGTCCCGCCATTTTGTTTTAGGCTGCCATTATACAACGCATTTGATGCTCTCAAAGGTCACATTATTTACCTTTTATATTCCCATTCGTTTGGTAGGGCCCTCTGTAACTGTAGCAGTAAATGTGCAGGAAGAAATAGGCGGGCAGGGCAGCGGAGTGGGCGTTGTGGGAATTGAGTTTGATGATGGGTTTCATTTTTGGCGCAGTGCAATATTTGCTGAAATTTTTCGCGTTCGTTCTCCTGGTTTTTTCATCTTTTTTTTTTTTTTTGGCGTTTTTGTTGCCTCTGCTGGCTGCCAAGAAGTTTCGTAATATTTTCATCAGTTTTGCTGCGTTTCAATCAATTTTCAGCAGGTGTTGCCACAGCGTTGATGCTGCTGAAAGTAATACCAGAGGCGTTTCGGTAAAGTATGTATAGGTGTTAAGTAACAAAGTTGAGCGGCAAGCAGCGCAAAGAGTTGAGAGGAATTAGTGAGCTTAGGCTTATCTATAGATAATATAAGATATATATATATACAAATATATAAATATATATCTATATCTATACAAATATATATAATATATATAATTGCAGCATCATTTCGTATACTCAAATTACTCCTTTAGCTATTTTCTAAATGTTTAGCTTCTTTCTTGGGACTTTAGGCCAACACCTGGACAGCGGCTACCAATATAGTATAATTCCCTTAGCTCAGCTGGCAATTGCTGCTGTGTGTGTATAGTAACTGTTTGCTACATTTTCCGTTTACTTCATTCGCTGTGGCATAAAATTTAATATTTGCGCGTGAGCTTAACCCCAAGTTGGCGCTTCCCAACGTTGCCGTCTTGCCACAGCCATAGCATTGCCGCATTTATCTATCGCCTGGCTGTTCATTGTGTGTGTGTGTGTATGTTCTCATCGTCGTTGTGATTATTATGCCATGTAATCTGCTTCATATAACGCAACGCAACGACGACGATGAACGTGAAGCGCGGCAAGTGGCAAGTGGCAAGTGGCAAGTACTTTTAATACTTTCACCTTCTCGAGGTGGCAGCCTCCAGGCCAAAGTTCTGAGGGCCCTTTGGGAATTATCCATATACATATTCATCGCGTTTGCCGCCCCTCCCCCCGCCCTCTTGGCATACAAATACATGTACATACATATATCCATATATAAATATTTCAGTTTTTAATCTATTTTAATGGATATTATTTGAAATGAACGAAACTTTGTGCCAGTGAGACGCTCTGGTTTTACACTTTACTTTCTCTAATTTCTTGTCGCCATTTTGTCTCTCTCTCTCTCTCTCTCTCTCTGTCTCTCTGTCTCTCTGTCTCTTTCCACTTCATTCGTTCTCTCCTGCTCTTCTTATCTGTCCACTTGAGCTAAGCTTAATTTTTCTAATCTGGCCATAGTCGAACCAAGCAGACAAAACGTTGCGGACGGACACTTTGAGAACGCGACAAAGTATGCAACACTTTTTGCTATGCGCATCTCTAACCTCTGTGTGTGTGTGTGTGTGTGTGTGTGTGTGTGTATAGTTGTTATATATGTGTATGCGCTCGGCAAACAGCTCACGTCGCATATTTATAGGCTGCCAGGCATAAAAAGCGATTTCAACTCGAGCTCAAGCCGTTTGCCAAAAGATTTACAAAATGTTTTGCCAGTTTTCTCCAGAGTTTCATATGAGTAGACACGATAAGTGTGTGTGTGTGTGTGTGTGTATGTGTGTATGTTGCTGTATATTATATACTCTATATATAACATAAACCCCAAATTAGCTTGAGAGCCTTAATAGAGTTTGTTTGTAGTTGGTAGAGTTTATAAAGCATTAAACTAATTTGTTTTTTTTTTTTTTTTTAATTAAATTAAAGATTTATCACTTAATTCAAAGCAAATGCAAGTGAACAAAAGGGCATCAACTAGTCGACTATTTATAATTGCATGACATGCATATATTTTTTTGCTGCTTGTCTCAAGTCAGTTTGGCTTAACTTGCAGCCGCATTTGTTTAGGCCAACTCAAAGTTTGTTATCACCGACTGCAGTTGAATATTCAAATTAGTTTTTATTTATTTTGTCCTGTACCAAAATAAAGACAAAAAGCGCAATAGAGCTGGGGAATAGAGATACGAGTATAAACTGAGATGAGCTATATCAAAAAGTGTTTGCACAATTTGTTTAAATTTCATGCCACTTCAGACAGAAATTCATATCAAATGTATAGTTGTGCTAGAGTGTGCGTGTGTGTGTGTGTGTGTGTGTGTGTGTGAAACATGCAAATAATAAAAATCATTTTATGCTGTGCAACTGTCAAAGGCAGACGATATCAACAAACGAACGGGTTAAGCATTGGTCAAGTGCAAATTGTTACAAAGAGAGGGAGACAAACAAAGGGAGAGAGAGAGAGAGAGAGAGAGGGAAATGGGTAGCTGAGCATAACCAGCATTCGCACATAAACAAACCAAACCTACTACAACATTTGAAATTCCATTAAAATTTGTTGCTGTTGTCACAGAATTTTACACTTACGAACAACAAACAAACAAGCAAACAAACCAAGTAGTAACAACAACAAACACATACAACATTAAAGAACACTTTGAACGCCGCATGTTGCGTATACGCAACGTTTTGCCAGCCGTGTCAAAACAGCAAAGCTCATTTCATTAACTGCTACCGCAGGACGCACAATCTGTTGCTGTATATTTGGCCATAAATATGTCTGACCTGCACCACCCACAAGCTGACCCCTTCTACGTCCACCCGCCCTGCTTCCCTCCTCTTCTCCCCTATCTCTACTACATTTACTAGCATCAACCTCCTTTTGCAGCTCTAACGACACCTTGGGCCGCCCACTTGGCCCAGAACGTTTCGGCCTCAGTCACTTTATCAAATTAATTACTTTTTCAACAACAATTGGAAAGGCGTTGGTGTATTGGGGCGGGGGTGTGTGTGTGTGTGTGTGTGCGTAGTCGAGGAGGCTGTGGCAAACTGCGCTCAAGTGTGGCAAAGCAAAAAGTTGTGTTTACTTACATTTGCCTTGTTTTATTGCCTTGGCATTATAATCACGCACACAACTTCATAGCATTCAATGCGATTATCCAGCTAAACATTAAAAAAAAAAGAGTTTAAATCTCTTAATTAGTTATGTTTAATCTAAAAAACTGATTAGTTTAAAAGAAAAAAAAGCTCATTAAACTGATATGCAAATAGAAGAACTAAAGAATTATAAATAATGAGATAAATACAGTTAAAAGTCAAGCGATACCAGCTAGTTGTAATAACTAACTTATAGTTCGTATATCACTAAGCTTTTAACCAAAGTATCACGTTTCCTTTGCACTACTAACTCCCTTCCTTCCTGCTTCATGCTACGTGCTTTAAAATGTCTCTACACAAACTCTCATCATCCATTATCCATTAGGATGCTTTCATACCAAACACCATTCATTTGGCCATAAATATTAATGCCTAACACCAGCGTTGTGTACTTAAATAAAGTGATATACATATACATATGTTGCATGTACGCCACAAATGAGTTAAAGAGTTGTTGGCATCATGTGAAGCAGTGACGTCATTAAGTACTATAAGAAAGTACAGTTTAAAAATAGTTCAAGGAGTTAAGCACACAATAAAGCAGGCGTCAACTGCAAAAATGTCACAAAGAAAAATCAATAATAACGAGACGAGAACTCACTTGTAGAAGTTCTCCAAGTTCTCCACAGTTTATGCCTTCCTGGTAACCTCCAGCTGCAGCTCCTCGTGCTGTCTCCCTGCCATTTGGAGCAGTGGTAAAGTAATTTAGACATATGGCAAAATATTTAACAGTAAGCCATTCAATTTTAATTTCATTGAAATGGAGAAGGCGAAATGGAGAACAGAGAACAGAGAACAGTAAAAAGGAAAACCAGGACGACTCTCAAAAAAAAAAACTCTAGGCTTTAGAGCGCGAAATATGCCACTCGCACATGTGACAAGGACAACGCCAAAGCCTGTAATTAAAAGTATAGAAGGACGCACAAAAAGTACAACAACATAAAATAACACGCACACACACACACACACACACACACACTATATAACCACAACAGCCAGCCAGTGTAACCCACCTGACCAACAACGCGGCGTATGTGTAATTTTATATTGTCAGTCTTCACACTTTTGATCTTTGCATTGCGTACAACTGACAAAACTGTGGCCAAAGCATTAAACTAGCTAACGAGATGGCCCACAAAAAAGGGCAAGGCAGAGGCAGTTGGGCAAAGGGAAGAAGGTAAGAAGGGATGGGGATAGAGAACAGATGCGTGTCTGACGCTCGTCACTACAAAGTCCTTGCGCAAAGTAATTGAAAATGCAAATGGTCGACACGACTACGAGTGGCAATGCTGTCAAATACCCTAACAAAGATGCTAGTGTCTCAAAGAAAGGGTATCTGCAGGTCTAGTTCAGCAAGAGCCAAAGAAAAAGCAAAAGCAAAAGAAGAGAGCGATCGCATGATGATTGATCATTCAAATTGTCTCTGAGCTTATGCACAGCTATGCTGTCTAACAGTTAACAGGGTATCTGCAGTACCAGCAACTGCAAATATGCAGCACAATACTTCAAAATATGATACAGTTGTGCACAGTTTCGGGGCTTAGGGCCGCCTTCTTTATTGTGTTGGCCATGTTTTTGTTTAGTCGCCGCATTTGTGGCTTGCCAAATGTTTTGTTTGCTTTTATTATTATTAATTGCTTATTATTTTAATGCATCAGCAGGAGCAGCAGCTGACAATGGCAAAGGGTTGCTGCTGCTGCTGTTGCTGCGGTTGGGCAAATAAATTAAGTAATTAACTTTAACGATTGCCATTTGGTTGGTTTTATTTTTTTATATTATTATATATATTATTTTTGCTGGTTAAATGGATTTTTATGCTTGGCATACACTTTATTTCCGTTCAAATTTTTGCTACATGTCCCTTTAGCCTTTCAGCCAACAGAGAACAGCCAAGTGATTTGCATTTAGTGCAAATCAATTGGAAATTTTTCGCAAATTCGCAAATGATAATAAAAACACAGCAAAAACAAAAGGCAAAGGCAAAATTTCTATTCATATTGTTGGCCAGTTGCATTTCAGTTGAGTGTGAAAATGTTACAGAAGGGACTTTTGAGGTCGATATGCCACAAAATGGTTGAACTGGAGAATAAACGGGGACAGCAGTGGATAGAGAGCGAGAGAGAGAGAGAGAGAGAGAGAGGTGCAGGTGCCTCATTTTGCGAAATTTGCAATAATTTTTGCTGTGTATCATTTGCTTGATCTGTGCACTCATTTCACATTGCTTGTTGTGCGTGTGTGGGTTGTGGTGCATTGTGGCTATTTCAGCAATGTGCGTACATAAAATTAATGAATGTTGAACTCTTTAGTTCCATCTAAATTGACGAATTTGCCATGTGAAATGTTTCAATGCAACATTTTGCTTCAATAAAGATTTCTATTGACTTAAAAAATGTTAAGCCTAAGTAAATTATCAATTAGTTCACTTAATAATAAATAAAGTCAATGATTTCAATTTATTTGATACTTATGAAGTTAATAAACCTTTTTGATTGTAATAATACAAAATTGTGAGCAATTTTGAGGTGGGATATTTGAGGTAGACTCTGTCTGGCAAATTCTTTGAATAACTTTCTTAACTAACTGAATAAATAAACAAATATTTATTAATATATAACAATTTAAATACATATAATCTTACATTTACTATTGCTTTGAAATTAGAACAAATAAAATGATCAACTAGTTAAATAAGTAAAGAGATAAAGCATTAACTCAAGCACTTATATATCTCTTTCTGTCTTCTCAATCTTCATCTTATCAGCTCTTTTGCTCTCTTCCGTGGTCTTTGCCGTATAAAGTCAGCATTGAGCTACTTTACTTATACTTACTTTACCCATACAACAACAAACAAATGAAACATAACTGTAATTCTACATTGTTTCACACTCAAATTCGTGTAAAAGTCTTATATCACACTTAAAAGCAATTCTCTTAAACTTCTTTTCACATTAGGATGCAACTTGCTGCAACTTGAGTGACAAATAGTTTGGGTATTTCGCTCGTCTATCCCCGCTCTCCACTCTCTCCCTTCTCTCCAGTGATTCTACAATTGCAACGATTTCCATGCCGTCTACCATTCCCCTCTCTCTCTCTCTCGCTGTTCATCTCTTCTCCCACTTCTTCTATTTACCGTCGTCGGCACTTGTCACGTACCGTTTGGCATTTTAATATCGCGACGCTGTTTCTTGTCGAGCCAAATCGCGCTGTGAGTCAGCCAGCGAGTCGCGCGCGTTTCTCTAGCGTTTTTCTTCGTAAATTGTTGCTGGTAGATGTGCGCGCAGTTGTTTTGTAGCCACTGCAACTGCTGTGAGTCGCCAAAGTAGAATTCTTCTCATTGCTATTTTGATTTCAATTCGTCGCCATCGTCGTGTCGTCTTTTCTTTTGTTTTGTTTTGTTTTCTTTTGGCTTGTTTTTTTTTTTATATTTTACAATGTTGCCATGCAGCTGTTTTATCTATCAGATGCTTATGCTCTGACTCACAGATTCTACTTATTCTTCTACTGCTGCTGCTGTTTGTCATTATCGTTGTTGCCGTTGCCGTTGCCGTCTTATCACAGCGACAACAGAGATACCGATAAGTGCCTCGTTATAAGCATGAGCGAATGCTTAGCACGAAAGAGTTTCTTGAGGAAGTCATCATATACATAAGAATGTATATGATAGTGATGCCATAAACCAATTAGTCAGAGCCAATTGTTCAAATTATTGATGTCGATTCTCATCAGTGCGAAAAATAATTGAAAATATTGTATTGATATTTTATCTCACGCAATAAATATAATGAGGTTTCTGCAATTAAGCTAATATTGCAACAGCAAATTATATATAATTCTAAACCCATTAACTTGAAACAAGGAAACACATTAAGACAACTCAGAATGTTCAAGGTGAGAGTGCCTCACAACAAGATACTCTGCTTATACAGAGAATTATATTCAACTGCCAACTAGTCTATCGGCTTTGAAGATAACTTAATGAAATTTGCTATAGATATTTATAGAAGTTATATGACGTTATATATGTACAAAATAGACTAACAAATCGTAGGCTTAGCTTAGTTTTAATGATACGCAAAGAGACTAAATGCTGCTCTATTAGATAGTCTAATTTGAAATATAGATTCTAACATGAAATATTTAGAAACTCTAACGCTTAACTGCGCATGAACTTGTGAACTTTAGAACAAAGCTTTCATTATGTAATCGAAAGCTTTTGGCAGTGTCATTTGCAACTTGTCCGTTACGCTATTGCCAAGCCCATTAACTTTGACAAGCGATCCATTAAAATGCATTCATAAATTGTGCAGGTGTATATTGCCAGTTTGCGAGTGTGCGTGTGTGTGTGTGTGTGTGCGTGTGTGTGTGTTGATGTGTGTATGCATCTGGTGTCCAGTGCTTCGTATCATGTTGTCCAATGAGCTGGACTTTAAATTAAACCAACAAAGTTACAAATCGAATGTGGTGCAAGGCCCACAAAGCGGCCCAAATGATTTAAGCGGACAATTCCCCAGCCTCCCACAAGGCACACACACATACACACATATATATATATACACTTTTATATATATTTATATATATGTATATGTATATCGAGCTACTCTCTGTGATGTAGTGCAGTTCATTTGGGTCTACAGGCGGCAGTCGTTGCATGTTTTGTTGCTTTGTCTCGTTTTCTGTTTGTTGTTGCCCCCTACTTCGGTGGCAATGTCGCATGGTTTCTACACTCCGAGGACGTTCCCTACCCCAATGCCTGCCCCATTCTCTCTGCTTTCCTATGTTTGCATATGGCGCTCTCATGCCCATTTATGCCAAAATTTAATTTATAATTATTGCAAGTTTAATTTATGATCATTGACATGTTGCAGCACACACACACACACACACACACACACATAATAGGCTGAGAGTGGGCAGTTGGGCATGGTAACTGAGATTGGAACCTCTTTGTGTCTACACTATTGCGTCGCATTTGCAGCAAGGGGATTGCCCCCCTTTGCATTGTATGCTAACTGCAACTGTTTCAAAAGTTTCATCACATACACCAGCTCTCTCTCTCTCTCTCGCACTCTCTCTCTCTCTCACTCTTTATCCTTGTCTCTCTCATATGTGCTGCCAATAGCTGCGTCTCTTTCGTGTGCGTGTTGCATACATATTGACATTTACCCTCGAGTCCGCAATTCGAATCCTTTGGGGCACTCACCGCTCGTCGAAAGTTGCTTGATTTGCTTGCAACAAAACTAATGTTGTTGTTGTTGCTGCTGCTGCTGCTGTTGCCGTTGATGTTGTCGAGCTGTTGAAAGTTGTAGGTTCCCATGAGGATCTGAAATGAGCTGCTGTTTAGACTGCAACATAATCCTGCTTAACTGGTTAATCTGAATCCACATTTAGATACAAGAACAAAGTTCATTTCGCTCTACAATTTATAGACTTTTGTCCTTTAATGAACTATGTATTATACTTGCCTAATGTTAAGATTCCATTAAGCCATATAAATACATTTTTAGTTAACTTTCTCATCTGTAACTAATCGCATCATCTATTGATTTTTATCAAGTTCTTAGCTTCCCACTCCAAAGTGTTCCATCTTCATCAATTAAAAATCAAATTCGCTTCGCTTTAACGCCCCAACAAATGAGATTTCTCCTACCTCTGCTCATACAACGTCTTAGTCTCTCTCTCTCTCTTTCGCTCTGTCTCTAGCTCCGTCTCTTATCTAGTCTCTTAGCTGTCATAAATTCGTTAAATATCGCAGCCACCTCGACAGCAATAGTATGGAGCGAACGGAACAGAGCAGCTAGTTTATGTCACACAAATATCCAATGACAGCCCCCCTCCCCCAGTCCCAACTGCCCCTGCAGTTCCCCCCCACCATACATGGTCTTGTCCTGCCTAGGACGACACATTCTCTTGGCTTCATTTAGTTTTTTTGGCTTCCATGCCAAAAAATAAAAACGAGAAACAGAAGAAGGCGACAGACGATAGACAATTCGCGTTGCGGGGTTGTTATAGGCGTGAGCTCGACAAGAGGAGGCGCCAAATGGGCGGTAAGGGGCGTGTTCTTTTGCTAATTTCATTGACTCTCCACTGGGCCGCTGCCAAGTGCATTCGATGAGTGGGTGGCTGTTGCTTCAGTTGCTTTGTGTGCACTGTAAGTAACTTCAATTATCCTTCATTCCACATTGCTTCCCCTGACTTGCCTCAGCTCCATTTCGCATAATGTTGTCTACACTTTTGGAATCCATCGCTCATGCTGCAAAAGAATGTTGTTAGCTTAAGTGAAATGCGATTGATCAAAAACTTTGTAAACTCTTTCTACAAAATAATCTATATTAAAGCAATTCGTCAAGTTTTTAGCCAAAAATTCGCATTTACATTGTCATGTTAACTGTAACTAAGTATCGTGCTGTAAATAGCATTGCTTTTCAACTCTGTTAATCTTTATATTGCATTACATTTATCTTCTCTGCATTCGATGTACTTATGTTACTTAACAGCTTCATGACATTCTGACGTTAAAATTAACAATAACAGTGCCTTTCAGCTCTGTTAATCTTTATATTACATTAACATTTATTTTAACATTTGAATGTTGCTGTTATAATATATCTGATCTTGCCTGCCTTTACTTAACAGCTGCATGACATTGTGCTGTTAGCATTAACATTTGAAATATGTTAAATGCCTTGAAGTGATTGTCATGCTGTTAGCATAGAATGAACAACATTTACCTCAACATTCGCATATATTTTCCAATATTTTCAATTATTTTAAGTGCTGGGCAACAAGTTAGCCTCATTTTGGGTTCTTGTGTTGATTTGTGGTACAGTTGTGTCCACAGTTTTTTAACTATGTACGTCAGGAAGTGGTGGGGGGGGGCAATAAGAAGAAGACGGAACAGCCCCCGAGGCTTAGTTGAAGTTTCATTTCTTTTTGTAGAACGTAGCCCCCTCCTCACGCCTCACGCCCCACGACCCGTTGCCCCCTAACCATTGCGGAACACCCACACACGCACTCACATGTCACACACACCAGCACACACACATTGTGGCATAGTCACATATATCATTGTCAAGTCTATATGCAAGGCGGCAGAATCCGCTTGCTTCCACTCTCCCCCCCTGCCCGTTCTTCGGCTGGCCAACCAGCATTCAACTTGCCCTCTGTTCAAATATCATTCCCTTGACGGCAACAGCGACAGCGGCAACGCGTGGGGCATGCGGCAATCTTTTTGGCTTGTCAAATGCGCATTTCCTGCTTACGAGTCCTTGCTCTATGTGTGTGTGTGTGTGTCTGAGTGTGTGTGGGCTGCCCGGTTTGTCTCCAGCGCAATCAATATGGCGACGCTGGGGTAATAGCGAAGGATTTACGCGCACGGCTTACAGAAAGAGAGACAGAGATATATATATATATATATATAGAGAGAGAGAGAGAGAGAGCGAGAGCCAGTCTCGTCCTGCTTCCGCTGCTGTTCCTGTTCCTCCTGTCGTGGTTACATCGCCAACGCTAACGCCAAGTCGTCGCAGTTACCTTTAAACTTTTTTATTGATATTTTATGTATGTATTCGTTGCCCATTCGTTGCCTTAGGCAGAGAGCGGGGGGGGGGGGGAAACGGCCAGGGTAGCTAGGATTTGGGCCTGTGATTGGGCTATGTTTGCTCTTTTATGAAAGCTGCTGTAATGATTTGTTTTATGAAGTCGTTCGTTGCTAGCCACTCGCCTCCCTCCACACACCGCCCACACACCGCCCACTCATCTCCCTAGCTCACTCTAGTTCTCTCTAAAGGTATGCTCTCAATGTTTGCTCAATGACTTAGTTATAGAGTCCTTACAAAAGGTTTTCTACAGCTTTTAGACTGACTGACTGCCTGACTGCCACACGGTTGCGCATATCAAAAGAACTTCACTTCAAATGTGTTGCATCCACTTAATGAAGCGCTGATTAAATCGATCTCTTTCACTCGCAACTGTCGCACTTTCATGTCCCCATTAGATATTAGATTATTCATGCTATCAGCTCTCATATATATGTATGTCCATTTTTGCACTTTTCTTTGAATCAATTTGCTTTTGATTTTCCCTTGGGATGCAGCCAACTGTTTGCTCAATAATCCAGTTTAATAAATATACTCTATGGTCTTTTAAAGACTTGTCTGCTGTTTGGTTAACCAAGTTAGATTGCACAATGGCTGTGGTTCGATTTTCAGCTTAATTCTGTTACTTGTATTTGTGGTTGATTATGGAACAGCTTTGCCTTTGCTTACAGTTGAAAGAAATACGTAGAAAGTTGTTCTTAAGCAGGCTGAAGATTTGATAACTCTGTAGAGCCTTCTAATCAAATGCGTTCAATCGTTTCAATGTTGTTATATCAAATATACAAAAGCTCTCAGTTTTAGCCACATATCTTGAGAAACCACAAAGTTTTCCATACTAAAGTTAGCCTTAAGCATGTTCTTTCCTAAGGTAGCTATAAGTTCTAAAGATCTGAGTATCTGATCTGATTTTCAAACTGTTAGACTCATTTTTGCATAGCAACAGCTGGACAGCGAGACAGCTGAGCAGCGAGAATATTGCTGCCTGGCTTTAATGCATTACAAATTGCCTAACAAAGCTATAATAACCGCTGGCAAGGGTATACAAATTAGGCAACATAGACTGCATACACTTGCTGCTAAAACCCTTTCGCAGATACAAATCTATGTTGCATCTTTGTCTGCGGTATATGAAAATGTGATGTGAGTTTTCATCGCATGCTCATTTTATGAGTTGGCCAACTCACAACTCCCCTCCACGTCTCCCCTCATCAACCCAGGCAAACGCATCTCTGTGTATCACACAATTTGCAGGTGTAAATTGCAACACAATAGAATTTGACACTGGCCGCATCCACATACGTTTTTCACACCTCGCCAAAAATCATGCAAATGATTTATGAAACGTTGATTGGAGTGGGCGGCAACACAGGGCGTGGCAAGGGCCACATGCAGCCAGAGTAAGTGAGGGGGGGGTGGGGTTGAATGGGGTTTATGTCAGGTCAATGGCAACACTTTGCGTCCGTGTTTTGTCCGTGGTGGCACTAAACTTCAATTAGCTCAGCGAGTCCATGACTTTTAATCAGTGTACTTTATGCCACACACACACGCACACACACACACACACACGCACACACACATGTATGTATATGCGTGCATGCGTGTGCCACAAAAACGCAATAAATTAAAGCCGCAAGCAATTACAACAACAAAAGCAGGCCACAAAGTTGCTTAGTGCGCTTTTCGGGGCGCCACAACGCGAGGTCGCAACAACGACGCTGACGTCGACGTCGACGTTGACGCTGACGCTGAAGCCGTGTCGCTAAGATTTATTGGCTTTGGCTATGCGTCGAGTTGAGTCTAGAGTCGACAATGACGTCGACGAGGACGAGGCCACTCTAACTGTGGATGTGGATGTGGCAGACGCAGACGAGGACATGGACACCGACACCGACACCGACACGGACACCAACACCGACACCAACACCGACACGGACAGGGACCACAACAAGGTGCCTCAATACAGGGGCAAACGATTTCCTTTACTTGCTGGTTCACACATCAGCGGGCACGGACATGGACACGAACATGGCATTGAAATGCAAACGAAGTGGCAACACCGCCACCCTGCTGCCCCTCGCTGTGGCAGGCGGGCATCCATTACAATAACAAATAAATTGCCAATATGAATATGAGCAGTAGCAGAAGGAGCAGCAGCAGAAGGAGCGGGAGCAGCAGCAGACGCAGGAGTTGAGGCTGAAGTTATGGCTATAAAGTAGACTATGAAAAAGTGCCAAAAGATTTATGCTTCAATGTTGTGTTGCTCGCTTGCTACCTCTGCCTTCTCTCCCTCTCTCTCTGTTACACTCCCTTCCCCTCTCTCCTCTCTCTCTCTCTCTCCCTTTCTTGCTCTGCCTTTCGCTGTCTTTGGCAGACATAAATGCGACACGGATGCGAATGCGAATGCGAATGCAGTTGTGGCGATAATAAGCTTCAAAAGCAATGGCAGACGCGAAATGCCGACTCGATGTCTACGTAATACACACACACACACACACACATGCACATGCACACACACACACACACACACACACACACACACACACACACACACACACACACACACACACACACACACACACACACACACACACACACACACACACACACACATGCACACACACACTCGCATCTCATCCACGTCATTTCTTATGTCCGCTGCAGACATTCGCAACGAGGCTGACAGCAAATAAGACAACTGTAAATGGAGTAGGTGGACTGCCATGTGCCAGAGCATCTCTCTCTCTCTCTGTCTGTCTCTCTCTCTCTCTTTTACTGTCCCTGTGCAGGAATTAGTCTGCAAGTCTTTTGACTTTGTGGCAGTGGCAACGACTGTGTGGAACACAGCGACAGCGACAGCGACAGCGACTGACAAAGTGTGAAATCTGACGGCTTACTGGCCAATTAGATGAACAGATTAACAGACACGTTGCCAGGTGTAAATATGTTTGAATTATTGAAATATTGAAGCATATGCGAAGCATTAAGCAAGATTTCAATTCAGATTTGCCAAACAATTTAAAACATTTATGAAATGATTAGTTTATGTTGACAATTCGAAGTGCAGTTGAGTTTGAGTTGGCGTAGGAATTGCAGGACAAGAAAAGCAACGATGAAGATACGAAGAGAAGGGAGAAGATATTTTTGTATTATTAAATATAAAATAAGTAGAGACTTTTGTTTATGAAACAATTACTTTTTTTTTTATTATATAAATATTAATTTAATAGTTAGATATAATTTAAATAAACAATAACTTATTTCTAAAGCGCTGGCTGCACAGGCCTTCGGCTTGGTAATTATTATATATTCATTTAAATTAATTATTAAATATTTATAGATAATTTTATCATATCACATATATTTTAAAACGAATCGATTTCAAGCAGAGAAGTTGAAGTTAAATTTATAATGCATCATTTTGTTTATATTTAAAACATTCAATTTATATTTATTTTTATATTTATAATATTATTATTATTATTTATTATTAATGTTATTATTATTATAATTTATTATTAATATTATTTTTATTATTTATTATTAATATTATTATTATTATTTATTATTATTATTATTATTATTTAATTTTGTTTATATTTATAACATTTAATATATATTTATGGAATTTAATATATTTTATACTTAAAGCAATTAGTTAAATTGAAACATATTTATAAATATTACATCTCAAATAGCTGCTCTTAGTAGCTTTGCTGTGTTCGTTGTCAACGTATTCATATTTATTCATGAATCTCTCATGAATTCAGTTCAATAAGTGCACCCACATGGCGTATACGTAATCTGACGGCGTGGCAGCGTCTACAATTAAAGCAAATGAAACTGTTATTGAATTGCAATTGACCTCTCTCTCCCTCTCTCTCTCTCTCTCTCTGCCTCCTTCTCTTGCTCTGCATGCCACAGGTGTCAGCTGGCCAGCATTTGCATCTGAGCGGCGACATGAAGAGCAACGTTTCGGTGGCCGCACAGCAGGGCGTCTTCTTCAGCCAACAGCAGGCGACGCAGCAGCAGCAGCAGCAACCTGGTGGCAATGGCGGTCCCAATCCGCAACAGCAACAGCAGCAGCAGCCGCACGGCGGCAATGCGGGCTCCAATGGCGGCAATGGCGGTGGTCCAAATGCACCACAGCAGCAGCAGCAACAGCAACCAAATCAAAACATGAACAATTCAAATGGTAAGCAATTGATAAATGAATTACATTGTATTGAAATTGGATTGATTATGTCTTGTCTTGCAGTACCCTCCGATGGTTTTTCGCTCTCCCAAAGCCAAAGCATGAACTTCACACAGCAGCAGCAGCAGCAGCAGCAGCAACAGGCCGCAGCGGCAGCGGCAGCAGCTGCAGCCGCACAACAGCAACAGGCAGCCGCACAGCAGCAGCAGCAGCAGCAGCAGCAGCAGCAGGTGCCGCCGAATATGCGTCAGCGTCAAACGCAGGCGCAGGCGGCGGCAGCGGCAGCGGCAGCAGCTGCCGCACAAGCTCAAGCAGCGGCCAATGCGAATGGACCTGGTGGCAATGTGCCGTTGATGCAACAGCAGCAACAGCCGCCGGGTGGCGTTGCTGTTGGCTCTGGCAGCGGCGGCGGCGTTGGCGTTGGCGTCGGTGTTGGCGTCGGTGTTGGCGTTGGCGTTGGCGTGCCGGGCAACGCAGGTGGACCCAACAATGGTGCAATGAATCAGCTAGGTGGACCCATGGGCGGCATGCCGGGCATGCAGATGGGCGGACCTGGCGGACCCATGAATCCTATGCAAATGAATCCCAATGGCGGCGCACCCAATGCCCAGATGATGATGGGCGGCAATGGTGGACCCGTGCCCGCCGCCAATCAGGCCAAGTTCCTGCAACAGCAGCAAATGATGCGGGCCCAGGCCATGCAACAGCAGCAGCAGCAACAGCAACAGCAGCAGCAACAACAACAGGCAGCCGCACAGCAGCAACATATGTCTGGAGCACGTCCACCGCCACCGGAATACAATGCCACCAAGGCGCAATTGATGCAGGCGCAGATGATGCAACAGACAGTGGGCGGCGGTGGTGTTGGCGGTGGTGGCGTTGGCGGTGGCGTTGGTCGCTTCCCCAATAGTGCGGCTCAAGCGGCGGCCATGCGACGCATGACACAGCAACCGATTCCACCATCCGGTCCAATGATGCGGCCCCAGCATGCCGCCATGTACATGCAACAGCATGGCGGTGCTGGCGGTGGACCACGCGGTGGCATGGGTGGTGTACCTGGTGGTCCGTATGGCGGCGGTGGCGGTGCAGGCGGACCCATGGGCGGTCCACAGCAGCGACCGCCCAATGTGCAAGTCACACCCGATGGCATGCCGATGGGCTCGCAGCAGGAGTGGCGACACATGATGATGACCCAGCAGCAGCAACAAATGGGCTTCGGCGGACCAGGACCTGGTGCGCCAATGCGACAGGCGCCCGGTGGCTTCAATGGAGGTAAGCTGAAACAACCAATGATACGAACTGATCCATTACTAATCCCCCATTCTCTGTCACCTCTAAGGTAACTTTATGCCCAACGGAGCGCCAAATGCGCCGGGCAATGGACCCAACGGTGGCGGTGGCATGATGAGTGGTCCAAATGGACCGCAGATGCAAATGACGCCGGCACAGATGCAACAGCAGTTGATGCGACAACAGCAGCAGCAGCAGCAACAGCAACACATGGGACCCGGAGCTGGGAGCAACATGCAGATGCAACAGCTGCTGCAACAGCAACAGGGAGCAACTGGTGGCGGTGGCATGATGGCGACACAGATGCAAATGACCAGCATGCACATGACGCAGACGCAGCAGCAGCAGCTGACAATGCAACAGCAACAGTTTGTGCAGAGCACCAGCACAACGACAACACACCAGCAGCAACAGCAGATGCTGCAGATGAGCCAGAGTGGGCCGGGTGGTGCCGGTCCCAGCAACAACAATGGCGCACCACAGCAGGGTGGTGGTGGCGGCGGTATTGTTGGCAATTCGGCGACCATTGCCAGTGCCAGCTCGATCAGCCAGACGATCAACTCGGTGGTGGCCAACTCGAATGATTTGTGTCTCGAATTCCTCGACAATCTGCCCGTCGATAGTAATTTCTCAACGCAGGATCTGATCAACTCGCTGGACAATGACAATTTCAACATACAGGACATCTTGCAGTAATAGCTAATGAGATGAATGCGAATTCCCAATTTGAGATGATCATATCGTCACCATCAACGCCACCATCGCCACCACCAATTGTTGCCTGTTTGTTTTGTTTTTTTTTTTTTTTTTTAATTTTGTTGCCTGTTGTTGTTATTGACTAAGCCCACTCAATCCACACACCCCACGCGCACCCACATCCCCTGAAACTCCAACCATCCCCACATGTTTGTTAATTGTGTGAATTTATAAGCTAAGTTCGTTTCGATGTACTATAATTTCGGACTCCACTGTATTATTAGCCGCTAAAGTTGCCCGCTACGATTGCCGGGCAGCAACGGTCCAAGGTGGGCGGAAGCTGGGCGTGGCAGGCGGCAGACATTCCATACTATATATCAATATATGTGAATTTGTATTTGTGTATGTATATGTATATGTACATATACACACACACACAAAACAATTCGAATTAAGTGAGAAAACGTATTTGCAAGTACTTTATAACAACAACAACAACAACAACAACAGCTAAAACAGACCTTAAGACATACCACACACGTACACACACTTACACACACTCACACACACTCACACACATGCATACATACAGAACTTAAGCCCTTGTACTTAATGCAATTGGCCACGCCCAACACACTGTCTGCCCGCCCAACATTTCATTTTACTTAAGCAAAAAGATAAACAAACGATTTAAAAAACAAAAAAACAAAGAAACAAAAAACAAAAAAACAAAAAGAAGAAACAAAAAATGGAACCAACAACAAATTTTTAACAAAATGCGAAAAGCAAATACAAAACAAAAAACACAAAAACATAGTTGTACATTTTATATTGTATTTAATTTTATTTAATTTTTTTACATAAAAGAAAACGCAAAAAGAAAAGAACAAAAAAAAATAGTAAAACAAAGGAAAAGGCCGAGGAAAATTAAAAATGGAAAAAAAGCTAAAATATTGGTGATATTTTAATTGCTTAACCCACACACACACACACACACACATTTTCACACATTTAGATACACACACATGCATATATTGATTTGAGAGAAAATTAAAAAGTTACAAAATAATTAAACAAAATACAAATTGCCGCATGTTGCATGAGAATGCAATATGAGAAATCAGTTATTATTATTATTGTACATTATTTTCTTGCAACAATTAAGTTAAACTGGAATTTTTAATAAACGCGGAGCAACAATGCGACTCAAGCGCAAACAACAAAAACATATTTAAACAAAAAATAAAATATATACATATACATATATATAATTATTATAATAATACAATTATAATTAATTACTACGCGTAGTTTTTGGTAGTGAAAAGCGTGCATAAAGCCCTAAACATTAGTAGTTTGTTAAATAAATTTATTATATATATATATACATATATATATATATATATATATATATATATATATATATATACAAACACATACATACATATACTTCTTATATATAGCCGATTCAAATAGGATCGTCGGATTATTGTAAGAGCAGCGCTAACAATTATTGAATTAGATTTAAGCAGCAAGCAAGAATGAGAAATTTAGCTAAATGCGTTTGGCCTTTGGTGTTACCAAGTGACGCCATGCCACGCCTACAGCAGCCTACAAAGAAAAATAATTATAACAACAACAACAGCAGCAGCAACAAACAAACAACACCAACAATATTGATATAGAACGCCGAGAGATTCCAGCTATGAAATTATTGTATGACATTTAATTAGCGCAATTCCATAAGTCCATAAGTAAATAGTTCAGTTCAGAGGCCATAGACATTTCGACAGCCACTTCCAGATACTAGAACATATTCACACACTCACTCACACACACACAGCCAGTACATAATTAGTATAAACAATAGAATATATATATATATATATTGATCAAACGATCGACAACTCATAGCACACACACACACACAAACACAGAACACGCCTAAAGAGAACGCGTAGCCCAAAGTATTTAAGCCGCAAAAACAAACAAACAAAAGATGAAAGAATGAAAACAACAAAAAGCAAAAATCTAACAAAACACACAACAAATATTATAATTAACTATTACAATTATTATAATAATAATACAAATACGCGAATTGTAGTTTGTAATTAATGATACGGAACAAATTTGTTTATAAAAAAACGCAAATTATATATTATATATAGTATATATATATATATATATACACATTATTATTATTACTATATAAAATATGGCATATTATTATTACATATATATATAAAAGAGAAGGCAAATTAGGAAGCTAATGGCAGTTACTTGGATCCTTGGTGCCCCGAGCGGTGCAGCAGCAGAAACCAGAGATACTTGCCACCAATCAGCCAGGGCATAACAAACAGATGCAACTCGATATCAATTAAAAACAAATAGCTGCCAGCGGCAAAAGAAAAAACTTTAACAACTTCTAAAAAGAAAATGGAATTAAACAAACAAACAAAACCAAAATAAAAGGGAAAAGAGAAAAGCAACGCAAGTGAAAATTAAGTAATTGTAGCTCATAATTTAAATTGATACGATCTTTTTATTTCATGTTAAAGGGCTAATTGCAGCTTCTCGTTTGTTTATTTGTTTTATCCAAATTGATTGGTGTATAAGTCTTCGGTTTGCCGTTATGTTGTCCTCCAGGATGTGCAACAAAATTTGTGTGTCAACGTTCTCGAAATTGTACGAAATGTTGGTCTAACAAACAAAAACATTTGTAGATTTTCTTTCAAATATTAAAGAAACCAGACAAAAAAAGCAACAAAATAAAATAGTAAAATATTACTTTTGTAAATAAATAAACACAATTTTTTATTTTACTTGGATGATTTACTTTTAAAGGGAATTGGAAAGAGGGCCAAACGATGCTGTACTGTTCCTCCCAGTTACATAGGCTGAAATCCAAATGGGAAGGTTCTCGTTCTTCTTCACAATGCTGTATGCTGGAAAATTATGTTTACGGAATGATTGTTCTTTCTAATTGCCGATAAAGATGTCATAACATATATTTCAAGTATTTTTCGTTCATATTTATTAATTTCTTTATACGCATGTTCATAATACATAATTGCATATTTTATGACTTAAAATAAATAAATATATATATATATATATATATATATATATTCCATAATGTGTGGGTGTGAGTGTGTGCTTCAATTGTTTAACATCATTAATGTGTATATAGCATGCATATATATATATAATAATTATTCTCGCTCTCAATTTTTGCATGTTCTCGATAAATGTTTATATGTGTATGTATGTTTATATTTGTATTTGTATTGGTATTGGTATAATTATATAGTTTTACATAGTTAGGACTTGGGTGAGCACTCGACATAGATATCCCTCGCAATTAACCTAAACTTGAAACAAGCCATGTTGGCTAAATTATGTATGTGTAATAGAAGGGAGAAGCGTACTCATATGTGTAATGTAATGTGTAATTGTATGAATGAACTAAAAACAATTTACAAATAATTAGCAACTATTGCAATAACTAAATAGTGTGCTATATCTAATTAGAAGCTAGCTTTGCAAATCTATTTATGTAAATACATGTGTGTGTATACGTATATGTAGGGCTATGTTTAATAAATTTTCAACACTTAGATGCTAATGCTAAGGTGCGGCCCGCCAATTCTAAATGTTTTACATAAGTATTTCGATTAATTATTATTATTATTAATTACTTCATTAATTATTTGCGACTCTTTTTAAACAATTGTAAATGCCATGCTTTCGCCTGTCTTGCTTTATTTGAGTTATGAATCCATTTTATGATCAATTTCAGTTTCTAGTTGATGTTGATGCACGGTTGCATGATTGCATGGTTGCATGCAATAAAATCAGCCTTAGTTATAATAATTGTTACTCGTGAAATTGTTACGCATTTCTAACATCATTTTACTCCCTTTGCTTCTGCTTATAAGTTGGTTGCCCTATTGTAATATTTGCGGCAAGTGTGTGCAAATATTTATTTTGTGAGAACCTCATTCAATTGTAGATGTTTTCCATACTTTAGCATGTTAAAGTTTCTCTCTAAAAAACAATTATACAAAAAACGGTGTTTAAAAGTAAAAATCTGTAAATTTTACTAGCAAAAATTTGACGACTTCAATACGATCAATTTGCAAATTTCATTATTAAATATAATATTTAAAAACGCGATTAGTTTATTTTTATTTATTTTACTCGTAGTTAGAAGTAGTTTACTTGACTCGACTGCAAATTCGACTAAATGCGCAAATATTCCAATACATATTCATTATTATTATAGTTATTAATATTATTATTCTTTTGTTGTCGTGCAACTTTCTGTCTTACTTGTTTTCTGCTATATAAAACGTACACTAGATATTTACTTGTAGTTTAAGTTTAAAAGGTGAGTTTTGAATGTGTGTGTTTGATTTTTGTGCATTAGTACGTTAATTATATGAATGAATTATGGATGGATACTGAAGAAATGCACTAGCCCCCCCCTCCTTGCAACACTCTAAAACCTATTAACTTATTAACTTTCTCATTTTATTTGTTATTGGCTGTATTTGTTGTAAGAATAATTTAATTAGAATTATATTGAATAATTGAAATTATCATTTGATTATTTTAACAACAAATGCGACACTTTTCGCTTGTGCTGCTCGAAAACAAACTGAGGAAATTGAATTGAAAACTGCTCAGTTTGCCTTCAATCAATTAAGGACTATATCTGTATCTATATCTATATTGATAGAAGATATCTTCGATCAATCTTCTATGCAATCATGTTTGGATTCGCGATCTCTAATGTTTCCCATTTTTTTTTTTTTGTTTGCTGTCGTACATAAATTTATATCACACGCAATAAATACAATAAAAAAATAATAAAATATATTTGTTGTTGTTTGAAAGTAAAGAAATCAGAAATCGTGCAGTAATTATCTAATTAATTTGCTTTA
The DNA here is from genome assembly GCA_018901825.1 of Drosophila funebris. Taxonomy (NCBI): domain Eukaryota; kingdom Metazoa; phylum Arthropoda; class Insecta; order Diptera; family Drosophilidae; genus Drosophila; species Drosophila funebris. The sequence continues at coordinate 3,847,326 of JAEIFK010000682.1, forward strand.
GCTTTTCTTCATTTACTTATTCCGCCTTCATCTACTTCTTCTTACATCTCCATCTTTCTTACACATGCTTTGAACTTGAATTGTTTTATATGAAAGATTTGTTTTGTTGTTTCTTAATAATATACATTGATTTTCATCGCATTCGCTTTTGCATTTAATAATAATTCGAAATTGGAACATGTTGCTGGCAACATGTTGCCAACGGTGCGCATAGTGCGAGGGTGTGTGTGTGTGTGTGTGTTTGTGTGAATTTCAAGTGCAGCTATTCGTTGTGAATGGCAATGACTGGTTTGACGTAACACTAACTAACGTTTTAACGATTTGGCAAATGATTATTTATCGATAGTTCGATTGTTGTTGCAGCTGTGGCAGCTCAGCTCATGTTGCTGCTTCCTGCCTTAGTGTAGCCTATGATGATTGGCCTTGGGCATGGCGCCTACAATGCGCACACGCCCTAAGGTGCCGACTGCGCCAGCGCCAGCGCCACCAGACAGCCGCTGATGCTGCTGTTGTTGTTGTTGCTGTTGCTGATGTTGTTGTTGTTGCAGCAATTGCAGTTGCTGCTGGTGACGCTGCTGCTGCTGCAGTAGCATATGTTGTTGTTGCTGCTGCTGCTGCTGTTGCTGTTGCTGCAAATTTTGTTGCTGCTGCTGTTGATGTTGCTGTTGTTGTTGTTGATGTTGTTGATGTTGCTGCTGTTGCTGCTGCTGTGGATGATATTGCGGCGCGTGCTTGGCATCATTGCAATCACAGAATTGCGGCGGCGGCGCCAGCACAAGATTCTCGGTGCAGAGCTGCAAGTTGTTGTTGCCTGGTTGAGGCACAGCAGCGGCAGCAACAGCTGCAGATGGCACTGCCACCAATTGGCCGCTGGGCAACATGCCTACAATATGCGTCGCCAACTGTTGCTGTTGCTGCGGATGCTGTGGCGGCTCACCATCGCTATCCGCCTCCAATGGTGGAGGCAGTTGCACCAACGACACGGCCGGTGTGCGTGTTACACCACGTTGCATGGCAATCGCTGCTGCCTGTTTGCGCGTCAGCGAATTGTGCCGCTGAAAGGCCTTAGCCGGCGGTGAGGGGCTCAATTCACCATCGTCGTCTTCCAGATCGGAACGCTGCTCCATCTCAGAGTCGTGGCCCTTGTGCAACTGTTGCTGTTGCTTTGCCACCAAGGCGGCAGTGCTGGCGCCACCAGCGGCGGCTGCTTTGGCTTTTAGTATCTGCTGCAAGTGTTGCTGGTGTGCCAGCTGCTGCTGTTGCTGCTGCAGTATTTGCTGCTGTGTTGCAATCAGTTTAATGTTGGGATTCGATTGATGATGCAGCTGCTGCTGCTGCTGAAGTTGCTGCTGCTGTTGTTGTTGCAGCTGTAGCTGTTGCTGATGGTGAACGTTGGGTATGCGTCCCAGCACTTGTGGACTAAGCACCGGCTGATTCGATTTAGCATTGCCCTGAGCTGCTGCAATTGTTGCTGTGACCGGCAACTTGTTGTTGGCAAGAGTTGTTGTTGACTTGCTGCTCAGCTGTTGCTGTTGCTGCTGTATGACGGGCACATGTTGCTGCTGTACCAACTGCTTAACAGTCAACGTTGTTGTGTTGTTGCTGCTGCTGTTGTTATTGTGATTGCTGTTGGCGTTGTTGTTGAGATTGCCAGTAGCTTTGGTTGCCGCCTCGTAGGCAGCAGCAGCATGTTGCACATTGCTGTTGCTGTTGCTGTTGTTGACTTTTGTGTTGTTGCCCGTTGCCGGACCAATGCTGATGGTTGTTTTGGCCAATGGCTTCGCTGGCGGATCGGGTATCGTCTTGGGCTCCTCAACAATTGTGACGCTGGGCTTCTTTTTGATGGTATCTGTGGGTTTGACCCCTGCAACTGTTGCCAACAACTCCTGATCGCTGCTAACGCCCGAGCTGCTGTTGTCGCATTCATCCTCCCCCATGCGCCGCCTGTGGTTGCAATTGCTGTTGCGACTGTTGATGCTGCTGCTGTTGCTGCTCGTCTTCCTTCTTGAGGAAACCATTAGGTGAGGACTTGGAGGTCTTAAGATTGCTGCGAATGCGCTGAATTTCTTCCACCGACAGTGAATGAGAAATCGATGCTCCCGATCCTGAACCTGAACCAGAAGCAGAGCTGCTACCACTAAAAGATGATAGAGAGAGAGAGAGACAGTGAGGGATTGAGCGTATGGCAACAATTTGTGACACTCACCTTGCCTGGCTGTTGCCACTTGTCTCCGGCACATCAAAGAGCGCAATTTTCTCATTGAGCTTCGTGTTGCGTGCCACAAGAATTGAGTTCTCATCCTCGCCGTCCGACTCGCTGCAGCTGTAATCCGGCTCGGGTATTGGCGGTGCTGGACCTGCACTTGCAACTGTTGATGTTGCACTTACATTGCCATTGACATTCGATTGTGGTGCTGGCGGTGGTTGTGGTGCCGGCGGTGGCGGAGCCGGTGGTGCTTGTGTAGCTGTTGCCGGTGTCGCTGCTGCAACTGCTGCTGGCTGCTGTTGTACCACCTGTGGCGCTGCATAGTGTGAGGCCAGTGTGGTGCCACTGGCTTGCGGACGCAGCTGTGTGGGTGCAGCATATTGACTGACATGTTGTTGTTGTTGTTGTTGTTGCTGCTGTTGCTGTTGCTGCTGTTGATGTTGCTGTTGTTGCAGCTGTTGTTGTTGCAACTGCTGCTGTGAGCTAGCTGAGTTCTCCTGCTGTGGCTTCTCTTGCGCCTGCCTCAGTTTCCAAGCCATAACGTTGCGTAGCTCTTGTGGCGAGGCATAGATCTTGGCATTGGCCGACGGATTGAAGCTGCTCTGGACACCATCAATGGCCGCTGAGGTGACAGCATCGTTCTCAGCCCGCTTCTTCAGCTTCTGCTGCAAGGAGATTGTACTCTCGTACTCTGAGACGCTGCTGCGTGTCTCCACTTTAACCACTTGTCCGACTGGTGGCGGTGGTGGTGGATGATTGGGTGGTGGCAACACTGCGCCACCTGCACCAGTCATGCCTTTGCCACTCTCCTTGTCGCCCGTGGTGTTTAAACGCTGCAGCGAGGCATGCAATGTGGCCACGTCGTCCTGCGAGTGATGCCCCTTGCCCGATGCCTGCCAAATGGACGAGGCAGAGCCGTGTAGCTGCGGACCGTGTAAATCTGGCGTGGAATGAAAACGCTTCAGATCACGTCCACTGCCAACTGTTGCACCACCCACAGTGGGTGTGGCCACAGGCTTGCCACGCAATGTGCCGCTGCCATGCTTGGTACGCGCTGTCTTGCGCTTCATCTCCGCCACGCTGCCGTAGACCAAAGGTCCTGTGCGCATGGGCGAGCCATTGGCCGCAGGAGGCGTGGCTGCACCACTGTCCGTGCCCGACTGGAACCTTGAGCTGGTCATCATGGTGGCATAGCGGCTGGCGCTGGAGGCACTGCCCTCGCCTTGTTGCCGCTGGAACAGCTCTTCCAGCTCGGCGGCGGTGATGCGACTCGATGTGGGTCGCGCCTTGATGCTGGCGGTGCGTAGTTGCACAGGTGTGCCCGGATGAGTGGGCGTCGGTGTGGCAATAGACTCCACTGAATTGGACTTGGTATGTGGCACCTCCTCTTGCTCCTTCTCACCGCCATTCTCTAGTCCCGCCACCATTGACTTGGCCCTGGCACGTCCCACACTCAGTGTGGTCTTGGGATCCCGTCGTGGTGGCATTGGCGCCATCCTTACACTGCCACCTGCACCACCAAGCCCTGTGTTGTTGCCACTGCCATGACTTCCCGGTCCCATGGTCATCTTGCGTGGCAATGTGGCACACTGACGATGTGCACTCTGTGGCGTGCTGGGTCCACTCGACAGATGCTGACTACCAGCCCGTGCACCACTTGGCAGATACTGAGCGGTGGCCTGCATTTGGAGCGGAAACTGCGGTGAGACGACGGTCATGTTGACCAAAGCGCCAGCTGAACGTATCATCTCCACGACCTGCTCATGGGAGGCGGCACTCACATCCTCGCCGTTGATCGTGAGCAGAAAATCCCCCTGGTCGCAATCCTGCCATGTCAGCAACGCCACCAGGATCCACATCGTCCAAGTATTGCAGTGCCGGAAAGCGCTCCGAGGGACGCAGCTGCATCAACTGGGAACTGGCCTTAGCACCGCGCAGAATGAAGCCAAAACCACGCTTGGCCCGATGCAGCACCACCGAGCGGGGCGCATTGTAGGCGCTGTCAATGGGGAAACCGTAGATTAATATGGAAAAGAACTGGATTTGATGTTGCAGACTTACCCCTTTTTGATGCGAGGTGCTGTGGCGCTGTTATACTGTCCAATGGAGTTGCCAGCGATGGCATTTCCCACTCCGTTGCCATCAGGCTGCTGTAGTTGCTGTTGTTGTTGATGTTGTTGTTGTTGCTGTTGCTGGCAGGAGCCGTTGCTGTTCATGGATAGCGAGGGCGACTGATGTGGCTGCTGGAGCAGCGTGCTAGAGCTACCCGAGTGTCCACCGAGACTCAGCTGTGGGGAGCCCTGGTATGAGGATTGCTGTTGCGGCTGCATTAGTGGCGCCTGCTGTGGTGCCATTCCTGTGCTGGCCGTCATCACATTGGTGATGTGCTTCTGCCGAAGATTAACCTCCTGCACACAGTCGGCGGGAAAGAAGCCCGATTGATTGGTGCCTCGAACATAGCCCTCCAGTAGACCACAGTCGGTGCTGCCCACAACTTCGATGACATCGCCCGGCTGGAGACGAATGTGGCCAACTGTGTTGCCGCCATACGGTTCCATGCACACCACAGTGGTGCTGGGATGCCCAATTGAGCAAGCAGCGGAATCCGAATTGGTGCCCACACCCGAGGAGTCGCTAATGATGTCGCTGGTATCGCCCAACGATTTATCTGTGGATACAGGGAACAGAAATTCTATGTCAGCCGCATTGCCAAAATGGATTGAAGGACAACAAACTGCAGCCAGGACAGTCTGACAGTCTGCCAGGACAACGACAACAATCACACTAATGATGAAGACAGATAACATGCGAAGGCTCTGGGAGGAAAACGTTAATCAAGAGCGAAAGTCACTGGAAGGGAGGAAGGAGAAAGCACAGAGTAGCAACTGCAACAAGTAAGGTTGAAGCGCAAGCCAAAGCGAACGGATGGATGCATTCATGAGTATGGATACATATTCATTTGTGAGCTTGAGTTAAATATTCATGAATAACATAGAGATGGGAATATGAAACAATTCGTTTGAATCATTCGAATCAACTGAATACACTCAAATAAATATGATTAAAATGAAAGACAAAGAGTGATTGCTGTTTTTATATATATTAAAACGATTCAATCGATATATCGATAAGTCATTTCTAATGTAGACTCCTCTCTTGATGAATACACTCAAAGCAAGTTACAATTAAAATGTACAATGAAAGGCAAAGAATGATAGATGTGTATGACTCAATTGATTCAGTTTGATTGCTGCCTTATCAAGTTTATCGATTGATAAGTGTTTGCTTATAATTATATTAAATTACTGCATTTACTGAAAGGAATTTAACGTTATATAGACTCAAGATTCCATTGAATCATAGGGTTTTAATAAATATACCGAAAGAAACTTATAACAATGCACTAAACGAAAAGGTTAATTATGTTAGATTCAGTTGATTCACTTTCTCTTTGGGTATATCGAATTAATCGATAAGTTCGATAAGATATATAAAGACCATGCAATTTCTTATTCAAACTAAGCTAAGAATCATGCTAAATGGAGTTTATTTGAAATGTAATACTTAACCTCTGGTTGTGCTTAGATCTTAGAGTAAAAGTAGAAGTAGAAGTATGAAATAATTACAATATGTACAGCAAAATTAAAATATATATTTGAAATTAAGTATTTCCCTATGCTAACCTCAAGTCAAGTTAATGAAAATGTTAAACTTAAGCGAAACTTAAATGAAAAACTAAGGAAAATCAAAGTAAATAAATGCGATTACCTGTCACAATGCTGATGTCGTCCTCGTGTGAGCGATGTCCCGAGGAGCCTTCAGAGAGGCTCGAGCTGGCTGAGCTGTAGGCGCCCAGCATGTGCTCCGAGGGGCATGGCGAGGGCGGGCCGTGCAGCTGCTGCAGATGCGGCTGCTGGTGCTGGTGGTGCATATGCTGGGCATGCTGCTGATGATGGTGGTGGTGTGGCTGCAGTTGCTGCAACTGTTGGCGCGATAGTGTGCCCATCAGACTACCATTCATACTATTTCCATTGCCATTTCCAATTCCAACCGAACCTGGCATCTGCCCCATACCCTGCCCAGCACCTGCACCGCCAAGTCCACCGGCAGCCGCAGCTAACAGCGCAGCCCCAGCGGCCCCATTGGCGCTCAGCCAGCCGATGCCCGAACGGCGCTTCGGATTGTAGCGCGGTGGTCCCCGGAAGGGTACTGTGGTGTGAGCAAGGATAGTTTTTCGTTTTATACATGTGTCTATCTGTGTGTGTGTGTGTTGTATGTGTATGTATGTGTGTGTGTGTGTGTGTGTAAGATAGTGTACGTCGTTTTTTGTTGTTGTCGTTCTGCAGTCGGTGTGCGCTAAAGAGCTGAATTTATGTGTCGTAGGTAAAGGCAAAGAGAGGAGGCAGGAACGGTTGACAGGGGGGTGTGGGGGGGTGGGGGTATAGCCATTATATATAGTATATTTGTTGGTTATGATTATGGTTATGTATTTTTGTCACATTTGCGTTGACACCGACCGTCTAATTCCCTCTATTTCATAAATATTTATGTAAGTCAAAGCTACGCTAGAGATGAGCAAATCTTGATAATTACATACAGCTGTTAACACTTAACAGAGCTGTTATTAGCATAACATAGTTCAAACGATGGTAAAAGCACAGAACCGCACATTGCTCAACTCCAGTTAGTGGCTGAACTCAATTCAATAAATAAATTCAATGTAAATAAATGAATAAATGAAAATAGAAAAAGTTCCTAAGATCAATAATATGTATGTAATTGCTAACTTGGCCATTTACCGATGGGAACTAACACTTGGAAAATTGGCACACCAAAACAAGTATGTATGTGACACACGCACACACACACTCATTTACTTACTGTACTTACTGCTCTTTGTATATCGGATGCCTTGACATGTAAACGAATCGAAACAAAAAGCAAAATGGAGCAAAAGATGGACATTCTAGGAATGACCCAAAAAACAAGCTCGATAAACGTATAACGTATATATGTATGTGGTATATGAATATGAAAAATCGATTACGATAGCGATAGCGATAACGATAACGATAACTATAACATGTAACAAAACATTGAACAAGACAGCCAAGAGAAAGACAGAAAGAGATTTATAGTAGAGAATGAGATATGAATGTACGAGCAATAATTGAAACAGTTACAAGTAAATACTATATATATATATATATTATTTAGAGAGGTATATTTAGAAAAATATCTGTTTAAATGTTGACAAGCAAATGCAAAAATATGCAAGGCAAATATTTATAATAACTTGTACAATTATATATATATATAGAGAGAGATTGTTATATTAAATATATTGGAGCCAGAGACTTATGATGAAATGATTTGATGATATTGATATCAGAGATGAAAGCTGTTCAAGTGTTTATTGATATGATTGATAAGGGAATTGGGTTGAGAATGTGAAAGAAATTAACTACATACAGTTACTTGTTGGAATTGATCTATTATATGGAATATGGAATATTGGAATTATCTTTAAGTTGAGTAGAGAAAACTTGAGAGAAACGATAAACTAATACGGGGAAAACGAAATTGTGACAAAAATAGAACTTAGTAGGATGAATGATAAAGGGGGTTCAATGAGGTTCAGGTTTAACTGCGATATGAGGGTAAAATACAATGTACGATGTGGCAATGTCAATGTCGAGTACGAGTCGATAACACAGGATTGTTCGATACCATTCAGGAGCATTGATATCGATAGTCGTTATCAATAGTCCTAAAAACGATCACATTTTTCCTTTTTTTTTGTATTTGAAAGTGTCTGTGTGAATGATGTTTGAATGATGATATTAGCTGAGGCTCTCTTACACTCACCAATATCCTCCGATTTGTAGTTCTCAATGATTTCGGCTAATTCCAAATTGCCAGCGATAACAGCAACCTAGGGAATAGAATCATATTAATCCGAAATGTTAGCAGACGCGGAGATCTATCTATGCAATTATTTGGATGGTCTACAAGCAAAATGAACTACATCAAAAAGTACCAGAAAAAGTACAACAAGTTTACAGCTACGATTACAAATAGTTTATAGATAAAAGTGATTTTAAATTGTTTACATTAATCAAATTGTTGTTTGTGTTTATTTTGTTTTTTTGAATTAAATTTTGTTTTTGTGTTTTTTTTTTTTGTTTTAAATACCTGATAGGGAGTTTGGTTGGCAAAGTTCTGGGCACCGCGTTGTGCGCCGCGAAAGAGAAGCATTCTAGCACAAGCCTCTTGGTTGTTAACAGCGCAAACATGCAACGGGCTGTTACCGGACGCATTGCGTCCATCCATGTCAGCACCGTAGAACAACAAGTGTTCCAAGTGCTGCACCAGGCCATGTCGACAGGCCTGATCACGCACACACACACAGGTTTTACAATAGTTAGGCAAGCGTTTTTTTTTTGTTTTTTGTTTTTTGGTTTGTTTTTGTTTTTAAAGTTAGACAGAGTCAAAATAAAATAAATGGAAAGAAAAGAGCAAATTCAAATTAGCATAAAATTGTCAATCTCAATTGAGACCCAGCACCATTATTCCATATTCGGTTTTCAGAGAAGGTTCGGAGGTTTGGAGGAGGGTCACAGAAACCATTAAAGCAGTTTTGTTTGTTTGTTTTGTACCGCCACCGACTTTACCTGATGCACCTCGTTCCAGCCCTGGCTGTCCTGTATGCCCAGCGTGGCATGATCATGCAATAGACTCTCTGTGATCTTTGCTTCGCATTTGCGTGTTATCGATATATAGAGGGGCGTTATGCCACGCCCATCACGATAATTGGGCGAGGCACCCAGCTCAAGCAGTGTGCTGCAAAATAATGAAATCAATTTGTAATCACAATTCGATTGCCACCATCGATTGCACTCACCTGACCGCCTCAAGGGAATCATGCTCGACGGCTCGATGGAGGGCCGTGGTTCCATCCTTGGTGCGATAATCCAACAGAGCACCCCCATTGACCAAAGCAATGAGCAGCTTGTTGGGCTTCTTGGCGCCAGTGGCCACCGATAGCGGCGTCTCACCGCTCTCCGAACAATGGAAATTGGGATCCAAACCCTTGGCACACATTTTGGCAATTTTCTCCACATGTCCCCCATTGATGCACTCCAGGAATCGCCGTAGATTGGCGCGTGTATGCAACGCCTTCAGCTGGCGCTCATCCAGTGTAAGCATCTTATACACACGCCTCTTGTACTTCAGCTAAAGCGAACGTAACAAAATGTTAATCAAGGATAGAAAATACAAGTATTCAACTGATTGAACTGACCTCCAGGTAGCCAACGGGGCCATTGAATGGATAGTCACCCAGTCGTCGCTCTTCATCTAGAAATTTTCCTGCTTTGCCATTTGAGGGGGGCGCAAAGAGGCCATAGTTGAAGCTCTCCTTAAGCTCCTGCGAAATGAAATAGAGTAAAGGGGAAAAGAAAGGGATGAGTATGAGTTTTTGAGTCGGAATTCGTGTCTAACTGCAAATGCTTTGAATGCTGTCAGTGCAAAGTTCTCAGGTTTGCCATTCACGTGCTCAAGTTGTTCATTTTCACACGAACACACACTCTCTCTCTCCCTCACTCTCTTACACACGCACATACAAAAGACTTCCTGCTTGCCTTGGGTGAATTCTTTTGGGTGGTGCTGATGATGCGGGTGCCTCTTCTTTTTTTTCCAGAATGCCCCCGCTAATGAGCGCGTGACTGCAGCGCCATCTAGCGTTCGGCATTGCATTCATAATTTACTGTTGCCTTTAAGTGGCAATTTCTTATTTTAATTATACAAAAATGCTCTGTGTCACTAACAAGCAACTCAACGAACTTCCGTCAAGACAAAGCCAACATCAAGCGGAACTCTCTATCTCTCTCCCTCTCTCTCTCTCTCTTTCTATCTGTCTCTTTCTATCATTGTGCCTAACTCTCTCTCTCTCTGTCTGTTGTCTCTAGGCTTTGCAGTCTCAAGTGTATAACTGGTGGCATTGTCGCTGCATTAATTATGCAAAGTGCGTGCCACATGTGATACTTTGGGTTCAGTTTAGAATTTGGCATCTGCTTAGATGGTTTTGTTGTCAACCCCGCCCAGAGGGGGTGCCACTGTGTGGTTATTAATGCAACTAATGTGGCCATTAAATCAGTTAACTACTCAAACGCATGGATGTATAATAATATTGTTAGTAATGTACAGCATTACAAACACTTCATCGTCATCAATAAATCGCATTTGTTCTTATTTCAATGAACTTCTGCAGCCCTTAACGTTTTTAAGTTTCTCTCTCGCTTACTTTGATTTCTTCTTCTTGCAGCTAATATACCCCATTTGCTACATTCAGGCAATATATTAAACAAGCCACACGTAACTCGGCATCTGTAAGAGGCATATCCGGGTTTTAACTGTTGTTATGTTGCTACAAATCGCAAGTATGCAACCCTGCAACGGAATCCACCCTCAGCGCATAAATTTGCACCACACACACACACACACACACATACATACACATGTAGGCAAACTAACACGCCCACTGTTATACCGGGTGTGCCACCCCTTCTGCGTTTTGGGCCACTACCGAAACACGTTAACTGTTATGCGCCAAATGGGTTTTATGGCGCCTTCAGCCCTCGCCTTTGCCCCCCACCAACATCCCCCCTCTCACAACTCTCCTCCTGCGTTGCCCCCCTGTGGCATGCAAATTGCAGACACGTCGCCGGCCTGTAAACCCTCTGTGATTTGAAGTTGCATTGGATTTGGATTATGAGTTTTGACTTTTTTGTTAGGGCAGAGAAGGGCAGAAGAGGAGAAAGGGGGCAGGGTGCGGAGCAGAGGGTAGGGGGTACACTTAAAGTGAAGTTGTTGGCGCAAATTGCAATTTTATGAGTTTTGATTTCGATTTTGCCAATCCAGGCAAGAAGAAGATGCAGAAGATGAAGAAGAAGAAGAAGCGGAGCTAGAAATACACGTACTCATAAAATATATAAAACACGGGGCGTCTGGTTCACGGTCCTCTGGCCCTGGTTTGGGCCCTGTTTCGGGCTTTGACCCCAGTGTAGGCTGAAAAGTAATTTAGGTTCTTTGCTGTGGCGGCTTTCAAACTAAATTTGCTCATTTTGTTGCGCTGTTGCAGGTCGTAAATTTGTAACATTTGGCTGCAATAACAGAGACAAGTAAAGACCCAACAACAGCAACAACAACAACAACAACAACAACGACGACAAAAAAATGGGGCAAATGTTGGAATACTTTGCATTCGTATCGACGTATTTGGTTGTTAAATGGATGCCCATAAATCAATGCAAAATACTAACAACAAAAACAACAAGTCGCAAGAAATCAACTAAATAACAACAAATTGCAAGTGGCATGTAAATGAACATAGCGTAGGGGGTGCGAGGGTTGCGGCAGGGGGTGTGGGGGGTTGGCAATTTACTCGCTGTGTGTTTCTCAAGAGCGTCAAGAGTAAATGTCAATGCGATGCGCACTTGCAGCAAATAAGCGACTTCCTGTTCCAATAAGAAACGAGCAAACGCACAATAGCAAGACCAACACTAACAACAACAACTATAGCAACAACAACAACAACAGCACAAGGCTTTCATTGATAAATTGTCAAACAGTAGTTGCTGCTTTGAGGCTGTTGCAATTGTTTGTCCGTTCGCCGACAGACATAGAGGGTGAGAGAGAGAGAGAGAGAGAGAGATAGAGAGACAAGAAGACAGACAGAGACGGTCAGCAGGTAAATATAAACACATACACATAGTGCCAGCTAAAAGTAAATAGCCAGCCAGCTAGCCAGTTGGCCAAGCCACTGGCAATTGGGTCGCTACAATTGGCGGCCATCTGTTGCTGCAGTTGCAGTTGCTGCTGTTGCTGTTGTTGCAGTTGCAGTTGCTCGTAATCTCATTCTATTGCAGCAATTAGAGTCGCTGTTGCATTCGCCGAGTCTTGGCCTGCGTCTTGTGGCAGCCTTTACATTTATGGTCTCATTAGCGTCAGTAGTTGCTTTTTTGTTTCCTCTATCTGTTATTTTTTGGCATTCAAAAGTTTGCTTTGCTTAACAGTTTGACAGGCACTGCATAAACATTACGAAAATTGGGTAACTTCAGTTGGTTTACGTACAATGTATCCTACACTACAGAAGGTATCAAATAACACGTCAGAGCCAAGTGACTTGACAAAGTCAACGAAATGATAACAGCCGTTGTAAGGATGCTGTCGCACTGTGGGGCAAGAGTGCTAAAATTACGTGTAAATGTGCAAAAATATAGTGAGCAGAGAAGCAGAAGAAGAAGAAGAGAGAGAGAGAGAGAGAGAGAGACAAAGTGAAGCAGAATTTGCTCGTATGTTAGCAGTAAAGCTGTTCATTAATCGATAACATTATCGATAACATAAATTGTTGCTATTTTGAAGTCACTTTCGATGCGATTCGATTGTCTAACATATAAAAAGTCTTTAATTTCCTTCAACTTGATGTTCTTGCTGTAGAAAACACAATTTCCGCTATCAAAGTACCATATGCGACCTTTAGATTGAAGTAACTTGTGCAAATTGCTTAAACAAATAGAACGCACCTTGCTGTTGAAACACAAATTCCATTTGAAGTGCAAATAAATTAAAATAAATTAGTTAGTTAAGCCAAGCATCTGGTTTAAGCCGCGGAAGGTCAATTCAAACTTGGCAAACATGAAAAAAAGTGAGAAAAAGGAAAGAAAAAAACAAAACAAGGCACAAAAAATGTTCAAGAAGATGAACGAACTTGTCTTTTATCTAATTATATAGTGGACTCTTCACGCTGATTATCATAATTCTTTATAGAAATGCATTTTGCCTCTGATGGCCAACTGTCATTGCGTTGTGTTGCATTGTGGAGCCCAGGGCGCATTTAACGCTTCACTCTGCAACATTTTGCGTTGCGTCTCCAGTTGCAGCCCAGCTTCAACATCAATTTATGTAAGCTGAACAATACACAGAACTTAGGACAGAGAACAGGGCATACTCCGAGCAGAGCACACACAGAGATCGCTGCGAGCTTGGGGCATGCCAAGCACATCATCTTATAAATTTTGCTTGTTGGCGAAGATGCCTGTGGTTAAACCACAAAGCCATGACAGCGGCAGAGGCATTGACAGTGAGCTGGGGCGGGGAAACGGGGAGGGTGGACTTTGAATTAGAGTAAATTCTGTGGCAAAACAATGCGCAGGCGCAGCCAATGCTAACTCCAAAGAGACTCGACTACTCTTCGCTATGCCGCCCCAGACTAGAACCCAGCCTCAGTCACAGTCTCAGCTTTAGCTTTAGCTTTGGCCACGTCAACATCAGCTCCATCCTCCAGCCTCCATGTTGTAGTTGTGTCTGTCGAGCCATGAAACTGGTTTTGGTTTCATATTCGGCGCTTTGCGAGTTTAATTGTGTTCGGTTCTCCTCTGTTTGTTTGGGCGCATTCTTGACCAGCGTTTGGCAATTCTTGCGCCGTTGAACTTGGGAATTTGGTATGGAAACTGTGCATTGGCGGGGAGTGGACGTGGACGTGGGCGTGGGCGTGGACGTGGTCAGCTTACTCGGTTGACACTCGCAAGGGCCAAGAGATTTGTATTTTGGTTGGGGCTAATTTATGCGTGCATTGGCCCGGCCGTTGCTGTCGTTTATTTCAGCTTGATTGCATTTCTTTTTGGCCAACTGCAAGCACAGTGTGCAACTTTGTGTGCAACTTTTGCATCTTTTTGCTACTGCTGCTCTGGAGGTCAATGACGCGTTGCCGCCTGCAGGAGACAAGAGACGCCAAGCAGACGCTTCAAAGGCATCAGCAACAGAACACAACACAACACAACACAACACAACACAACACAACAAAGAGCGCACAACACAAATGCAACAACAATAACAAGAACAACAAAAGCAGCAGCAGCAGCAGAAGAATTCAACTTGGGCAACAACTTTACAAGCAAAGCAGCCGCTGCAAGGATGGAGCCCTGGCTTTGTCCCTGGTTCGCTCCTTGTTGTCCAAGGGGCAGTGCCAAGTCATAGGGTCTGTTTCTCTTTGCTTATCATAAAAAAACTAGTTTCGTTTCGTAGCATTTTGTGGTGTGTTGCTGTTGTTGTTGTTGTTGTTGTTGTTGCACCTATATTGCGCTCTTTGTAGCATGTTCCTTGTCATGCCACCTACAGCCAACGCTGTGCCGCAAGAATCTGTCCAGAGTAGACATCGTTGCTGTTGTTAATGTTTTTGTTGTTGTTGTTGTTGTTGTTGGTGGTGCTGCATCTTCTGATTGCCAGCGATGCGAAGAAAGTGTTGCAAGACGCTTTTGCCTAGTGAATTGGAGGCCGCTGTTGCAGAGGCGCTGACTAAACATTTATCAGAAGCAAGTGCATTGAACTCCCCCTTGCAACATCTATACAAACACACACACACACACACACCCATGTATATGTACATATATCTTAACGTATATGCAATTTATTTGCCCCCAGAGCTGTGGGCGTGCCCAGACGCCCATTCGCCATTCATATTTTTACACTCGACTGCATTCAGACAAACATCTAGCAGGCCTCTGTCCTCGGTGCTCTATCCTCGCCCAGTCGCCCAGTCGCCCATTCGCACTGTTGCTGTTACCCCCATCCCTTGAGGGGGGCCAAAGGACATTGACAGCAGCCGTCGAAAGGTAAACTAAAAGTGCAGCAAGTAGTTGCACCAAAGGATGTGGACAACATGACACAAGCCACGAGCCACGCGCTGTAAATGCGATTGCAGGTGACAGGCGTTGGCAATAAAACGACGACAAGTAGTGAGAAGAGAATGTCAGAATGTTCGTGCAAATGGATGTCACTAAAGAACGCTACACAATAGAGAAAGGCAGACAGCCATGTGTGTGAGAGAGAGAGAAGACTTGATTGCCAGAGCTTTCAACGATTAGTTGACTACTTTATCTTCAAAGTTGAATGATAAGTGCCAAGACTACTGCTTAACCAACTGATAAAACTTTAATCTCTGGTTTAACAACACTTTCCTGCATTGCAATACATATTCATTTATCCTAAACAAATATTACATATTAGCTACTAATTTGTAATACAGCAGCAACTAATTGTTTAGAAAATATTTGCAGATTGGACTTGAAGTTTGAAAACTAAAATCAAGCTATAGAAAGTTATGAAAAGTATTTCTAATTATGCTTTTTTCCATCTAATCGAACCGAACTCTGAGCTGAGGCCTTGCTTTGAACCATAAGCCAAACCATTAGTACAACTAATTGTATTTAATTAGGCAATTATTTAGATTTTTATTTAGAGTAAAGTATATCTCTCATATTTATAATAAATTCATGTATATTTAAAATATATTTATAATATATATTTGCTGATATTGCAGTTGGTAACACAAGAGTTGACATGGCCAGCAAAGTTTATTTATAGGCTGCAATTTAATATAAATATTTATATTATTTATTTAATAATAATTTAATAATATAAATATTTATATTATTTATTTAATACATATATTTTATTTTTTATTTATTTAATATATATTTATTATTTATTAATTTAATATATTTTTATTATTTTTTATTTATTTAATATATATATTATTATTTATTTATTTAATATATTATCTAATAATATATTTATTTGATTGCTTTGGAGGCCATTCAATTTATCAATATCATTTATACTTATTTATAAATGTAGTGTATTTATATTTAAATGCCAATTTTCTATTAAGCAGTTTGCTGTTGGCTTACCCTCAATTTCAAAAATAGGAACCGACTCTAACTGTATTATTTTCTATTTCATATAAAGTCCATAAAGTTTGCCTTCAAAGGTTAAACGAATGCACAGCTCACCTAAACAAATGTCTGTCTGCTCTCTCACATTATTCAAACCAACAACAACAAAAAATCAATATTTACACAGACACAGAGGGAATGCCGCTACAACAACAACAACAACAACAACGGCAAGAACAGCAACAACAAGAACAACACATACAAATACAAACAAGCTAAAGCAGACATTAAAACAAAAACAAAAACACACACAAGCACACATATAACGGTTATGATTGTTGACTGCGCCTTCCCTTTCCAGTCCATCCCAAACTGCTGCTACCTGAGAGAGGCTATAGAAATGGGAACTGGAACTGGAACTGGAACCGGGAGTTGGGATACGGTATACGGAATACGGGATGTATGAGCCGGAAAGTAAGTAACAAATTTGTGTAGGCCTGTCTAGGCATGCAACAACAACAACACAAACAACAACAACAACAGCAACTACCACAGCAACGGCGACAACAGACGACAAATGCTGCCCATTTGGCTAAAACCAAGAGTCTCTGACTCTGACTCTCGAATCGTATATAGGTTTATATGAGGGGAGTGGTAAAAAGGATTTCATGTAGATTCCAAGATGTGCGTCGTTGTTGCTGTTGTCGTTGGGGTTAAAGTACCGTTGAAATGCTTTCAGCATTTTTCATATTCATAACAACTTACACAGGCAAAGGGGCAGGGGGTGGTACAGGGGGGGGGGAACTGCATTATAAGCAAACAAACAGAAAATAAATAAAAGGCGTAAAGACGTAAAACATAGACAGCAGCATAGACAGAAGGCAGCAGAAGCAGACGCTGAGGGTGTTGCCGCCACGATTTTGAGGGTCGAAGTTGGAACTTTGGGGTTGGGATTGCGATTGGGATTGGAGTACCATGTCCACAGCAGCGAATGCAATGGCATGTGGTGAATGAGGAGCAAGAGCGAGGGTTGCAAATGGAAATACTTTTAGCCGTTGTTGCTTGGCCAGTGAAAGGCCATACGTGTTGGCTGCCTCGTTTCTATGTCAAAGTCATTGGCCAATGGTCAATGTGGAACAATGAAACGACATAGACAATGCAACAACCACAACAACAACAGCAAGCAGTACAAACAGAAACAACAACAATGGCTCAAAGTCAAGGCACGCTCAGCGTGTTCAAGCGATTTCATTGCGATCGCTCGTATCTCGCTAATCGATTTGATGGCAAACGTGCGGCAACATTTCCAACGATCTGCAATCCAATCGTTCGATTCTGACCACTTGGCTTTCTAACGTTCTTCTTGCCCATTTGCCATTTGCTATT
The DNA here is from genome assembly GCA_018901825.1 of Drosophila funebris. NCBI lineage: Eukaryota > Metazoa > Arthropoda > Insecta > Diptera > Drosophilidae > Drosophila > Drosophila funebris. Next base: position 3,864,654 of record JAEIFK010000682.1, read on the forward strand.
TATGTCAGCCGTTGTGTTGGTTGGCCACTTCAGCAGTCAAGTTGGGTGCGTCCAATTCCCCATTTCCACTATTTCCGCATTTTCCCCCCTCTTGTTGTCAACACTATGATTTCTTCGGTAAACTTTTCTAATTCTCTGTCATGCACAAGTGAGCATTAGACATTAAATTAATTATGGGCAAACCGTGAAAAAGCATTTGCCCACTGCTAAACCACTCAACCCACTTGACAGCATCCACCCCCATAGCCTGGCATAGGCAACCTCCCCGCGGCATAAGCTGTCTGAGTAGAAAATTCAACATTTCTCTCTCTCTGCATAAATTCTCTTCAGATTCGACTCAAGAAATGCGCGTAAAATTAAATGAAAAACCTGCGGAAATGCGAGCCAAGGAATTAAAGTTGAGGAACTTGGAAATGCTGAAAATAAACTAAGGAAACGTTGCTGAATGTTGAAGACATTTAAATGAGAACGAAGACGCAGAACGATCAATGGTAAAGGAATGTTAATACCAAATATAAATTGATATTTTGGCCTTGTTTCCAATTGGTTATTAGTTTGTCACAAGCCTGAATTATACAATTTGCAACACTCAAATGCAGCAACTAGTAAGTAGAGCCCTAAGTGCATCAGTATCAGCCTGAGATTCACTTTGATTGGCTCAAACCACAGACCGCATTCCCATTGACCCGCTTAGCTAGCAGTTGACCAATGCGCAACAAACACTTCGAGCTCCAAAAGTTCGTTAGCCATGGGCTGCTTGTCGCCTTGTGGTCAAATGCTGATGTCGTTGTTGACGTTGATGTTGTGCAGGCCAACTTACTAATGGGGGCTGTAAACAAACAAAGCTTCCGTCTGGTTGCACTTCAACACATTTGCAGGCACTGACCCAAATTGGCAACTTGCTGCGACTCATAAAAAGCGCCACAGGAAACTATGCGATGCTGATGGCGATGGCGATGGCGATGGTGATGGCCGGCAGCTAGAAGGTGAACCACAACCAGGTCAGCTAACTTGCAAACTGGCAACTGGCAACAGGCAACTTGCAACTTGCAATGTGCAACAGGCAGCCAAAGTTACTGCAATTACATGTCACCAAGGCAGCTGTTAAGTGCTTCAAATTGCCATCGATGACAAATCAAACTCCGAGCAACAACAACAGACGCCTCTGGTGGCCCTTAACTCGCATCCCATTCAGACGGCGACCTCCCTCGAGGTGTCGAGTGGTAACCAGTTACACACACACACACACACACACACACTTACACACTCGTCCATCAACTTGGCCATCGACTGCCGACTGTAGGCTGTGGACGTTCGCTTATTATGAAATTATAAACGACTTCGCATTGCGGACACAGTTATAATAAAGAAAAGAACAAAAAATATTGCGTATACGTCGCGTGTGTCGCATTGCACGGCAATTACTGAAGTGCCGACGACTTGTTAAAATGCCTGAGGAATGGAAATGGAAGTCAATTCGTTTTGTTCTGTTTCATTTCGATTCGTTTCGTTTCGGAATTGCAAACAATGCGAACATATCGACTCAACAGCACTCAACAGTTTTGCAATTGCAGGTGTGAAAATTGCAGGGAGAACACACACACACACACGCACAACAAAATAAATGCAATCAATATGGAAAAGATATGTATTTTCAGCCTGAGCACACACAGAGATACACTTATAGACACATATGGAGCATATATGATAAAAGCCAGCTGCCTTGCAGTTCTGTTTCATTTTTCATTTTTCATTTATTTGATTTCTTTTTGATTTTTTGCAACGAGTTAACGTGGCTTAAATGAATTGTGCTGGCTGCCTTTGTCAGCTGCCACTGTTTATAGTTTAGGCCAAGTCAGTGGCATAGCAAAAGAAGTGGTTGGCGGCGGCCTAAAGGGGGAAGAAGTTTGTGCCCATTCACGCAGTTGGGAGTCGCCTCAATTTGAATCTCTCAAGCGCCACTTGGCCTCTCTCTTCCTCCCTCTACCTCTCTCTCTCTCTCTCTTTCTCTGAGTGAAAAATAAAATGGGAAATTCGCGTAGCGCAAATTTGTAGCGCAGAACTTAACGGTAAATATAAAAAGGGTGGCCGCAAAAGGTAAAAGCAACTTTGGATTCGAAATTTATGCGCGCTCCATGGCAACGGCAGCAGCTGCTGTCATGCCAAAGTTTTTCTAGCTGTTCTTGATGTTGTTGTTAGCGTTGTTCTCAGTTGTTGTTGTTGTTGTTGTTGGTCAATGCAGTTAGAAAACTGACCGCAGCCATATTTGACAAGAGCAACGCCAACGGAACGTGCTCAACTTGCTAGGAAAAAGCTTGTCCGCCCCGTTGCCCCATTGCCCGGTTGCCTTGTTGCCTTGTTGCCTTTCTTGTTGCTTTTGTTGTTGTTCTTTTTTTAGTCGTCTCCATAGCCAATCTCAATCCCGTTGCCGTTCCACTGCATCAGCATTAAATCAATCGCTAGCGAAGCGCAATTCCAAGAACTTTAGCGACCATCAATTGATGCACTCTAAACGGGAGTGGAAAATGGAAAATGGGCAAATTTGCAATGCCTTCGTTCGTCCTACAACTGAAAGAGGCTAACAACGCAGCAGGTAAAAGACACAAGACACGGCTGCGGAAATGGTCACATCAATTTTAAATAAACTCTGGCAAGCCGATAAGCTAAGATTAATATATATGCAAATAGCAAATTAAAAGAGTTCAATGGGAAATTGTGGATTGAGTTGGGGTGCAAATCATTTGGAAGTATAGATTGAAGTAATTATTGAAATAGATGTTCGATTTATAGTTACTAAATATGCTGACTGAGAATGGAAAGTAAAGGCTGCTGGGAAAGCTACTAAGGTTAGTAAGTCTATTATGCAGTGAGCTCTATAGTTTAGCACCTATTGAGAAGCCTTTATAAAACCGCAGCTATATTTCTATATGTTTGAGTATATACGAGTAATGTATTTGTTATAAATAAATACTTATTTCTGGGCTAATTGACATAACAAAGGAGTACTTTATATTTTGAAAGCATAAACAAAGACTTAATGCTGTGAATAGAGTGTAAGCAATAGAATCTACTGAGCAGGTTATGCAGAATAATCATTTAGCTGTTCCAGTTTATATACAATTGATAAACTTAATTCAAACAGCAGCGGAAGTCTTCATATACTTAATTGATTTATATAATCTTTCAGAAGAATTAGCATAAATAGTATAGAAAGTTTCTATTTTAAAAATATATTCGTAGCAGAGTTCTTTTTTTTTATATTCGAGCTTATAGAACGTTCAGGAATTTTAATTTGCGTAAGTGCTACTTTTATCACACACACACAATCACACACACACACACATGTACATACATACGCAACTGTAAATTGGGAGTTAGGTAAGTGGAGCCAGCTATCAGCTGGCCATCGATGGGGCACAGCTGGCTTGGGGCCACTGTTAAAGCGCACAAAAGAAACAGCAACAGCAACAACAACAGCAACTGCAACAGCAACAGAAACAAACACATGCAACAAAAAACAATAACAAGCATTGCAATTGGCAGGCAATGCACGAAATATCACAGCTCGTAAATCGACAGATCAGCTCCCCAGAGAGCGACCCCAACAACAGCAGCAACATTAGCAACAACAACAACAACAACACTTGTGAGTGTGGAAAATGTCCTCGCTATGTTCGTTTGTTGGGGCGTTCTGGGGCGTCGGCTGGCGCGCGAATTATGCCACCAAGTGGCAAGCGGCAAACGGCAAAGCGGCCACAAATGAAATGAGCACCAACAAAAAAAAAAAAAAACAACCAAATCTTGCGATTGTTTTTGTATTCCTTCAATGCATTGCCAAATTGCTTGGCGCGCTTGAGATGCAATTGCAGCAGTTGCAATGTTGCACGTGCGCCTACTGCCTGCTGCCTGCTGCCTGCCACATGAAACGGGTTTTAGCTTTCGGGCTTTGTGCGCACTTTAATTTGCCAAATGGCAGCAGCGGCAAAGATAACTGAGGCCGACTCTGGCCAACGTACAACGAGATGGCGATGGCGATGGCGATGAAGACGGGAGACAGAGACAGAGACGGGAAAGGAAACCAAGACTGTGCTGAAGGACATTCGGTGTCTGGGCAAATGAGCTAGAAAAATTGCGAAAATGCAGCCGCAACAAAGTAGTAAAACGCAGCAGCAACAACAGCAACTACAACAACAACAACGACAGCAATAACAGCAGAAGAAGAAAAAAAGCCAACAAAAATAAAAATGCTTACTCAAATTGTGGCCATACTTTGCACATAGGCCAAGAGACACAAACCAACAAAAAAAAAAAAACAAGAAGAACGGAGAACGGAGAAAGAAAGACAGATGTCTGCAGCAAGTCGAAGATGTAATACTCTTAGAGACAATCAAATTGAAAGAGAGAGACAACTGTAAATTGATTTGATCATCATTGTCCTAACTTATCACTGATAGTTCACGTTTGTCCTTATAGCCAAGCATAGAATATAATACCTTAATAGGCATTGTATATTGTATAATAGAATGTGCATACCCTCACGTTAGGGTATAAAAAGAGGCTAAAAAGAAAGGCAGCTCAGAAAATTGTAGCTTTGTATCTTTGGCTTGTTTTGCTGCCGGCTGAAAGTTGTTGAGGTTTTTTTTATTTTATTGTTGTTGTTGCTGTTGTTGTTGCTGTCGTTGCTGGATGCGCTTGTGCTAAAGTCAATTTTACAAGCAATGAACTAGAGAGATATCGCTGCTATTTCTACCTTTACTTCCAACTCCAACTCCAACTCCAGCTCTTGCTCTGTCCCAACTCTTCGCTTGCGCGTTGTTGTTGCATCCATCGCCTGCGGCTCTCGCTGGCGTCAAAGTTTTCTACTAGGGCCCGGCCCCGCCCACAAAATTGCTAGCATATTTGCCATGGTTAAAGTAACAAGCAAAGCCAGTTCGTTAGGGAAGCGGAGAAGGAGAGGAGCAGAGGAAGGTGTGGGGTTTTTAGTTCAATATGCCCTCGAACCTTGCTTGGTGTCATTTGGTGCTTTGGCACAGCGCTTAAATGGCTCAAGTAGCAGCCACAGAGCAGCATCAGCAGGGGAAGGAGGGAGGAGGAGGGAGGGTAGCAGGCAAATTACAAACTCTGAGGAACATTGCGTGGGCACTCGAGGGGGGATCTTCCCTCCTGGGCAGCCCCATGCAAATAGCAAGACAAGTAAACAGTTATGGGACTTTGCTATTTCTCTCCCTCTCTCCATCTCTTTCTCTCCCTGCCTCTCTCACTCTTTCTTCCAGCCCCTACGCTGCATGTGCGTCTGTTATTCTGACAGTTCCCCGTAAGAGTTCTTGAAGTGTTTGCCTGGCCCACGCCTTTTGACAATTTCTGCACTGGACATGAGATACTATAAACTGTTCCAGAAATGCGCTATAAAACGGGGAACTCAACTCTGTGTTGCGTGGGCTGAAGTGCAAAAAAAAAAAAAATGGAATTGAAAGAACACATATTTATATCTATGACGTTGATTGGATCACATTATGACTTTGAATCGACTTTGTACTCACTCAATTAAGTGAATATACTTGTTTGTACTGCAGTTAGTTGCGACTTGTTCTTACCTGCAAGTAAAGAATGAGATTTGATATGGAAACTGTGAGTAAATTTGCAATACAAATTTATATTTATTAGTTCACAATTTAAAATATTTGTCTGCTTTTTGTGAAATTGTCAGTGGATTTAATATTTGTAAAAGCTGCATAAAATCGTATCAGCTTTGCTGCCCATGGGAAAGTCCAAAGTAAAATGTATTTTTTCAAATTTACAATTTTCATCTGTCAGCAGCTCAGTTTGAAATTGTCTATGGTCATGCTGGTTGGACCCATCCACACCAATGATTATTACAATATCCGTTCAGAGAGAATGGAGAGACAAAACACACACAGAGAGGTCACAGCTCGACTTGGGGGTACGTATAAGCCACAGAGCAGCATTAATACTTATTTATATACACATATTTATATATATATAAATTTTAAAACGAATTGACGCAAACTAATGAATATAATCCACAAAATACTTGCACACACACATGGATGGTAACCGGAAATGCTTCATTGTTGTTTTTAGTTGTCCGCAAAACGGCGGCTGCAACAACAACAACAACAGCAGCAACAGCAACAAGACAACAATGTTGGCGTCGGAAATTGAAAAGCAACCCAAAACCAACATCAAATTTAAATGGGGAAAACTTTGTGCAAAAAAAAAACACACAAAAAATAAGAACACAAAAAAAATGCCATTAAAAATTTAGTTGGAGGGCAGCTTAAAGCAATAATAACAACAAAAGCAACAACGGGACACATATGCAACACCAATGAATGCGTGTGTGTGTGTGTGTGTGAGTATGTGTAATTGAACTTGTGATGCTCAATTTACGCCCGCAGCTAAACACAAACACACACACACACTCAGTCCCACACTTGAGCGACTTTGGTGCGATTTAAAACGCCCGGCAACAGTTTGACAGCCACTGGCCAAAGTTTGGCATTGTTATTAAAGCCAAAATAATAGCAATTATTTCCCATTGTGCCAACTGTAAATGTATTGTCGTCTCTTTCTATGATTGCTTTAGCTTGTTTTTTCCGCTTTTTAGCTTTTGATAGAGTAAATTACTTTGCTTTTTATGCAACTTTCGTTCATAATAAAAGCGTTGACAATTGTTGTTACATTGCGCCACGTGCACAGTCAAGGTCACTCTGAAGGTCAGCTAACGACACTCATTAAAGATTTACCTTTGTTAATTGAACTCTTCGATTTGAGAAATTAGCAACGAAATTACACACATCCTCATTCAATCAATTAACAGGCTAAAACAATGGCTTACGCTGTGTTGGCCTTAAGTTCGTCAGAAAAATATATATTATGAAATTAGCAAGAGCAGGCTAAATATTTGAAATACTTCGTTTCGTCTGCGGATCATAAATTCATTTGATATTTATAATTGTATGAATAGGCATGTCACAAGATTAACACAAGAGATCGACTCGAATTTCACTAAAAAGAAACAAATGTTTTTTTATGCTGTGCTTTGCTTTTATTTCTTATTTGACAGCTCCTCCCCTTCAGATAATTGTGAAATTTGTTTTTGTTTCATGTTTTATTTTGGTATTTAGGTACGATAAAGTGACAGACATGGAGAAGTTTTGCATTGCTGAAATATTACTTGCGGCAGCATGACAAGCTCTGATAACAAAACCATGGAAATTATCAAACACTGTCAAATGCAAATGAATATATTCAAATAACATGACATAAATGTGAGAATTGGGGTATATATTAAACGAATATACCACGTAATAGCAAGTAAGCGAGTAGGAAACAATCTTATAAGCAACTTTAATCTGTTGAGATAAACAAATTCGTAATAGATTCGTTTAAATATGTTAACTAGTTGATCACAGTGCAATACACACTCTGTTAAATAGTTAAAAGATGGTAAAGCGAAAGTTTCTTTAACTAGCAACCAATTGGCGAAAAATTTATAAGTAATATGGCCAATGCTACACATGCATAGGGTATTGGAGCAACAGTACTTTGGTTACGCTGACAGTGAGAAGTGGACATGCCAGGCCAGGCCAGACCAGGACCCAAAGACCAGGTCCAAACGCTCCATTTGTCGTGCCCGAAGCGCTAAAATCTCTTAGCATTTTAATTGAATTACAGACAAGGAGAGAATGAGAGAGGTAGAGAGTGAGAGAGGCGCAGAGGTGGCTGCGGGGGAGAGGTATGTCCTGGTCGCGTGTGGTGTTGTCTCGGCTGCCATAAATTTGTAACTGTTTGCTGTACTTGACACATTTCATACTTGTAGCTGTAGAGTGCGAGTCGAGTAGGAATGAACTGCAGTGCAGTGTCCGCCTTATAGATATCGTACATGGCACACTCACACACACACACACACACACACACACTTACAGAGAGAGTGAGAGAGAGACAGAGACAGAAGGAGAGGTACATGAGAAACAGTTTGTATAAATATTTGCGTAGGTGTTTTACTCAGCTGTTTGGTTGTTCAGCTTGTCGTGAGGTTGAGAATTCATGTAAATTTAAATTTAAATTTAATTAACAACTAAATAAACGAACATAAGTAATAAATTTAAAAGATTAACAAGACTGAGAGCAGATAAGCCATAAAAAGGCAAGAATAGAGAGTTGCTTACAATAACTTTCATGAATTGCATATAATCATAATAATAACAGCAATAGAGTGTACTACAACTAATCGCATACCCTGCAATTTCTGCATATTTATTAATATTCTTATTTATATTTATGTATATTTAATAAGTTATTGTAAATGAAGAAGCACCAACCTTAAACCAAAAAGCCACCTGAATTTCATTGCAATTGTAATAACATTGTGGTTGATGTCGTTGTTGTAGTTGTTGTTGTGGTTGTTTTTTTCCATTACGTTTATTATTGATGGCACATCGCATTACGTTAGGTGAAAGTGCAAGCGGCCATTAAATGTCATTAAGTATCGTTGTAAGGCCAACAATAAAGTATCAATATCGTTCGTTTTTATATATATATATATGTGTGTGAATGGGTGTGTGTATTGGTTTTGTTGCATTTGTTACATAAAGTGCAATTGCCATTTGTGGAAGTTTTCAATCAGATTTCATTTCATTTCCAGTTTTTCATTCAGTGGCAAAAGGTGGCCAAGGGTCAACGTCATTGCGCGTCGAGCGAATGAGAATTTTTCAGCATTTCATCAACATCAGTTTAATTGTTATCATTTGTCGTTGTTGTTGTTGTTGTTTTTTAATTATATTAATTACGCATTAAAAGCATTTGGTAAGCGTTGTGTTTTTTTTTTATTTTGTGCATGTGAGATTTTTTTTATTTTATTTTTAGCGCCACAGGATGCCAGGATCCAGCAGCATGATGTTTATTTAGTATTTTTTGTTTGTTTTTTTGTTTCGTGTAAATTTGTTTTATTAAATTAAACGAAATGTGCCAAAAGCAGAAGCAGAAGCAGCGCAGCGGCAGACGAACACAATTTGAAAGCAAAAAATGTTTAATTATTAATAATATAAGAAGAAGAAGAAAAAAAAGAAAAAAACAACGACTTGTTTATGGCTCTTGTTGTTTTTGTGGCCGTCATGCTGCATATCAATGTATTTTGTGTATTGTGCACTGAACGTACATACATATGTGTCATTTACATGTTTAGCATGAAATAATAAAAACAAAAAAAAAAACAACAAGAGTAAAGCAACAAACATCACGCATACGCAGTGTGTGTCAATGTAATATAATGTTGGCGTTTTAAATACATGTTTCTCTGGCTGTTTGCGGACTTTTTATGGCATATGCAAATGGTTTTCTATGTGGACATGTTACAGTTAGAATATTGTATAATGTACAAAAAATATAAACAACATTTAATAAAATGTAATATTTGTATGTTACTACGGCTGTGAAAACAGCGACGTAACTATCGATAGTATCTATGGATAACATTTTAACTATACTATCGATTGATGTAACGATTACTTATCGACTTTTGAAAGGCATTTCTATTAGTTGTGTTTAATTTTATGATATATAGTAAAAAGTTCTTTTATTTATTGTTATTTTTGCATTTTTATTTTGTTTTCTTAAATAAATAAATCGAAATAATCATATATGAAATGACAACATTTATGAGGTTTATTACAATGGAAAACACATAATAATTTATGCTTGATGGGACAGACAACATGAGCACATATCAATGGAGTTTATGGGCACAATTAGAGATAGTATGCTATGTATTCTGTTTATAAATCAGAGCCTATCTAATGGCAATCATAGACTGTATGTATGTTTTTTAGCTGCCTCAAAATGAAAAAAAAAAGCAACACGAAATCAGAAACTATCAAGCTATCTATAAAACTTTACCACTTCATTTGCCTGACAAGCACAATCCCAAGTTCTCTTATCTTTGCCGAAAAAGTGGAAGAAGACGTAGAGAAGTGAAGGAGGAGAAGGCGGAGTATAGAAGAAGAGAAATAAAGAGGTACTATCTAATTCAGCACATTGGGTGTTATCAGTGCCATCTTTATTGGGCCAAGGGTTTCAATGTAAGTGAATGCGCAATTGAATAGAAAAAGAGAAGTAGATGTAGAAATAGAAAGCACAAGTAGAACGGGTATATACATAGAAAGCAGCGACAATGTGCGCTAAACTATGGCCTTCTGCAGGCTACGAATCAGGCACGTCGCAGGCACTCGAAATGCGGTTTGAATAATGTGTCCTTAGTGTGAATGTTGTGTGTGTGTGTGTGTGTGTGGTGTTTGAGAAAAGAATGCCAAGGAAATGAGGGTAAAAGGAGACGACATCGGGGCAGCCAGCAGCCAGCAGTCAGCAGCTTGTGGCAACTGCCAAGTTAAGTTGACATACAAATTAACGGTTCAATAGAGCTGCTTTACTTAAATAAAACACACACACACACACACACACACACCCATACAGACACAGGCAGCAGCTATAAGCAGTAAGTATATCTGAACTGAGTCTCTATGGCACTTGCCACTTCTTTAGCTGTGGCCTATTCCGCAGCTGCCAGAAATGATGTCGTGCGTGCGCAAACTATGCAGTCTCATTAAATCTAACGAGCGTCTAGGGCTCATCTTGTCTTAAGATTTCCATTGGTCGTAGAGAGGAGCAGAGGAGCAGAGGGAGGGGAGGGCTGCTATGCAAAATATATACACATTTCCTCATTGTCAACTGAGGGAACTTAGAAGTTCTGTTAAGAAATTGGATAAATCGTGGTTACTTGTTAAGCTTCAGCATTAGACATTTGTTTTGATTTAATTACAAAACTTTTGGCTTAGTTTTCATTATATGCATGAGGGATAGAATTTCAACTAGTATTATCATTGCTTGGGTCAACCATTATTAATGCCATAATAATTGACTGAGCAAATTACAGACTACGATTTATGGGCTAATTCGGTATGGAAAACATTTAATTTGATTCAAGTTTAGCCATAAAATGTTGAGTTTCAACCAATTTAAGAGCAACGTTAACTGAGTCAACTGAGCGAAGTCAACGGAGTACGGCAATCATTCACTAATGGATAAAAATAATATAAAAAAGAAACAGTTGCCATCCCTCTTTCTCTCGCATTCTCTCTTACTCTCTCAGTCTCTCTCTCTCACACGTTGTTCTCAATTGAGCTTAAAAGCTTAGCTGACAATCGACTCAGCTCCACATACGCTGCATTTCTCTCGGGGCAACTTTATAGCAAGTGACAAAGATTTGTATACACTCACAGTATGGGGTTACCTTAGCTTTATCAATAGGTGTGCCACGCCCACCGGAAACAGATTACAACATAGAACAGAGTAAACAATTGGCATTTGTAATTCACAAGAATTGTTTTCTTTTGCGATTAGATATTCTTGTATTATTTACAAAGCTCTGTTTTATATACCCCATTTGTTGTTAGAAAAATTAATGAATGAATGTAGTAATAGTATCAGAAAAATGTCGAAACATATGTAGTAGTAGGTAATAGTAGTAATACGTTGTAAACGGACGTAGAAGTTATAGTAACAGTAGAAGTAGCGGAAGAGTAGTAGAAGTACAATTGACATGACTTTTGAATACTTGAGGAACTATAGAAATAAAATAGTAGTTCAAATAGTAGTAACATAAGTAGTAGCAGCAATAATAGTAGAGAAAAAAGCAGCGGAATAGTAGTAGAAGTAGACTTATATGGCATGACCTATAAATAGTTGAAGAATTATAGAAATATAAGTGTGGTTTAAAGAGTAGTAATATTAGTAGTAGCAGCAGCTATTGTGGTAAGAGTAGTAGTAGAGTATTCTAGCTACGGCTATGACTGTTTAACTGTTCTGCATACACACATACACACGTGTATTGGTGTATATGTTGTTGTTTATTGGCTGTACCTGATTTCAAATCGAAGTTCAGACCATAAACGATGGCTGACATCGAAAAAATAACGTTGCGCATTACATGCAAAACAACTTAGGGAAACCGGTAAGCCTCTATGTTAACCGCCCACTTAAAGAGCTAAAAAATAAAACTTATTCACTCAGCAGCAATGTGAGATTAATTTGATTAGCAGGCGGAAGCCAGGCCAAGAGCAATAGCCAAGTTAAGAACCCAAACGCAAACGCATGGCCCACACGCATTCACTCACAACTGGAGCAGTGACAGAGTGACTAACTGACTGACTGATGGATTGACTGACTGTTTGAATGATTGATTGATTGATTGATTGATAGGGCGACCTTTAATTGAAGTTTACACAAGTGCGGATTAACTCTGAACTACTATTCGCTCAGTCATTCAGTCATTCAACTTGACGAACGCATACTGCAAATCAAAGTCAGAGTGATAAAGCAAAGATATGTAGTAGTCTGCTCCCCGCTTCATGTCGAGTGCCTGATAATGCTAGTCTATTGGTAATTCACTTCTCCCCGCCTCTTTAAAATAAGAAATTAATGCGGACTGCGCTGATATTTGCCTTTGATTAATGCTAAACTCGTAAATAGCCATAATCTATGCGAATGATGGAGAGAAAGAGAGAGAGAGAGAAAGAGAGAGATAGGGAAAGAAAGTGAAATATAGAAAAAGAACTTGTGTGCTGCAAATATTTGTGCGATGATAGCACGAATCACCTTCCTGATGATTGCCCACTTCATATGTGGTCTGCTCTGTGCAAGGTGTGAAATAGTTGTTTATAATGCTCTCAAGTAGTATATACATATGTACATATATGTATTTGTGTATTGGCATAAATCGGCGATAAGATATGAGCAGCACCAGCTGTCCATGTCCCGACAAATGACCAGATTAAGATCAGACACGCTTGACTCACAGTGAATTGCGTAGAATTCGCGACAAAAGCTGTGACTAAATCAACGAAGCATGTGAAATGAGTTCTAACTGGCATTTGAGTACACCTAATTGAATGTATTCACACAGTTCCAAGCCATTAGAAGTGGATTCATAAACTCGAGTTCAGTTTTTATGAGACCCAATTAAATATACGTACGTGTACGATATGAAGAACTTCAAAAGGGCCACAGTAAGACGCCGACTTCTGCATAGTGGCAAAAGCACTCATATCTCAGTCACGAATAACACTCACGACACTCACTCAATGCTCTCATTTGTACTGGACACCCACACATTTAGTTGTTATGCAAATACCTGCACATGATTCTCAGCAATAACCAACTTCACATCAGTTCCCATACACTTGACACAAACACCCGAAAAAAAACAAAACCCTCTCCTACTCCCCCCTCACACACCACACACAACGCCCGCTGGTCTGTTGTAGTTGTAGCTGTCACTTGTTGTGTTGACCAGACCGGGCCAAGCAATTAGCTGGAGGTCGTTTGCTCAACTCACATTTTGGCACACTGTGTGAGCGGTTGTTGTTGTTACTGAAATGGGTGTGGTCTCTGCCCCCGTATAGCGACTATAAACTTCGACAATGTTTTGGCCACAAATTGTTGAACTTTAATTCTTTGCAAATTTGTTATTATATGCGGTTAATATATCTATATACTAACAATTGCAAGTCCTTAAGGGCCTCGAAAAACAAGTTTAGTTTTTCTATTTTCTTTTGTTTTTCATTTACTTTTGTTGTTGTTTTTTGTTTCTTGACTCCGACTGTCATTCAATTGTCAATATCTTTTTGGCTTGATCGTCACGTTTTTTTTTTGTGTTTTTTTTTTGTGGCAGCAAGGCGACCAGAGCAGCACGACTTGCAACTTGGCATTTGCTGTAATGTCGGAAATTGACTTTGCATTGAACTTCAAATTGAAATTGCACGCTTGCAACTTGTTTCTATTTCGGCAATAGGCGTGGCCGCTGCGGCACGTGGCAGCTGCGGGCGCTGCATCAAACGTTATTCTGTTTTTTCTGTTTTTTTTTTTCTATTGTTGCAAATGAAAGTTTAACCGTTAGAGTTTTAAACAGAACGTGGTAAGAAAAAACCCTTTTAAACCAAATTAATTGACTTTCGAAAGGAAACTTTTGTCAGTGAAAAATTAGAATTGTTTATGGCTTGATTGCAATTTGTTCGATGGTGTAGATTGAATTTGCTGTATTACATATATATATATATATAAATATATAGAAGAATGTTAGTAATATTATATATTATCTTAATCTTTAACAAGCTATCTATTAATATATTTGTATTCAAGTAATCCAAGCCTTAACATTCATGTATATTTTGTAAATATTTTAAAGTTTTTAAGTTTTTTTTTTTTTAATTTATAAAAAGGCGGCTAAAAAGCTTAATAATGATAAACAGCTGTTGTTATTTCTTTAGCCTTAAGATGGGCTGCACTATCATATCCATATCGTGCGCGATCTTGTATAGTTTGTCTGCTGTAATTATGTCGCTCTTTTTGTGCAACCTTTTGCCAGGTGAGTTATCAATGCAACTGCACACCTTCAGCTCAGATACTCTCAAACGGTTTATCACGCAGTGGAGCTGTTGAATGAATACTTTAACAGTCAAGTGCAATTACGGGTACTCATTGGATCGTTAATACTGTTGCTCGGCGCCTGCTCACTAATTTATGGCACATTTCAGGTAATACCAATTTTTATACTACCTACAGATCTGATTCTAATGATGCTAATGCTACTACCCATTAGGAGATTCCCTTCTTTCGTCATACCCTGGCTTATTGTCGTCTGTCTTCATATACTCAGCATGTTAATAACATTCCTTCTGGCAGTTTATTATAATGCGCCGGCATTCTTAATACTTGTTATGATTGCCACATTGAGTAAGTGAGATAAGGTTATCAATGCTCTATGGATATGGATAGTTGGATAATTGTTGAATGTTCTTGCAGGTATTTATATCTACAGTTGGATGATTTCATTGTCGTTCTTGATCAATTTGCTTCGTCGTTAATGATTCACTTGATTTTCACTGATTTTTTTCTCTTTTACATTTTGCACTCCTGGCTGAGAAATCTGTCAAAATTTTATGTAAATTATTTGGTTTAATGTAAATATTTTTGTTTTATGTTGAAGTCAAGGTTTAGAAAACGATAACCATGTTCTTTCGGCGTTGCTGCTTCTGTTTACCACTGCGGCGAGCATCCATGACCATCGGCACAATCTTCATGTGCTTCTTCCTCATTGAAATGACCATCCATGGTCAGCAGTGTGTATTTATATGTAAGTGGCCAGTATTGAGATTTCAATTACTACTACTACAACTACTACAACTACTACGACTACTCCTCCTGTATAGCTGCCAAGGGTAAAAACTGGGATATGGTTCAGGCGATTATACTAACAACAGGTATTATTGCCTCATTATTACTCATCTATGGGTCTCTTAAGGTCTGTCTCACATCTCTCTCTCTCTGTGTATTTTGGCTGTGTATCTAATTCTAAACTAACTTCTCTCAGCGTAATCGATGTCTTGTATTAGTCTGGCTCATCATCTTTCTGATCATATTCATCTCGTATGTGATATTAACCATTGTGGATGTTGCCTTTTACGATACGCGCACAGAAATCCTTATCACTGAGGGTTGCATTCTATGTGGGTATCTCTCCCTAATCTATACATTCTATCTATCCGCATAATCTTAGTGTTTGTGTTAACTATTCGCAGTAATTATGCTTTACTCACTGATGGTTGTGCACTCTTATTATACAGCCCTGCTTGAAGCTTCTACCGATGCTATACAAATTTAAATAAATAAATCCCTGTCAAGTTAACACAAATCCAAAAAAAAAAAACCATTGACGATATTTTCTTTTCTTTTTTTTTATTATTTTCCAATAGTTTTTTGTTGTTTTCGGTCTAAGCAATCGAGTTCACATTTTATAGATTGTTATTTCATATATTTTTTTTTCTCAGTTGTACATCTGATTTACTGTGTCAAGAATATTAATAGTTTTTACTTTCCAAACGAGATTCGAGTTTATAGCAAAATTTCGAGAAGTTTGGGAAGACCCAGATTCAGCTAAAAACGTTTGCTGAGTCTTAACTCAAGATGGCCTGTCGCTGCAAGTACTTTATCAAGGTGTTGAATAAGTGTTGTTTCTGTTTCTCATTGCGCACTGGCACATTGTTGTTGGGATGCATATTTCTGACATGGTTCGTATACCTGTGTCTGGGCAGCGCCTTCATGATGGAATGCATCTTCCCCAATGAGTATCAAAGGGGGGGAGCATCGAGTCCACCTTCTGCACCAAAGACAACAATGGTCTTCTCCTTCTTCGGCATCATTGCGTCTGCAATGGTTTGCGTTGGTGTGCATAATGTGAGTACTAACTATCCATCAAGATGTATCTTAATTCCAACTAACTGCGACTATCTATTCCCATTGATTAGAATAACGAACTATTGTTCGTACCATTTCTGGCCTTGACACCGTTCTACATAATAGTCCACATATTGGCAATGATATTTTACTCTTTCGTTTGGATGATTATCGTTCTATTTGTGATAACAATTGGTAAGTGAATCTTTGCTAACTATATATATGTATGTTGACCATTCACCCTTCCACAGCTGTGCTCATCTATGCCTGGGTCGTGATCTTCTCGTATTTCACCGAACTGCGCTATGCCTACGAGGATGAACTACCCCAGCAGACGTATATCTGAGAGAGAGAGAGATAGTAGAGCTATATGTAAAGTTTCGGTAACAAGTCATTTGATCGCTTCAATGGAAGTGTTTGTTCTTTGGATTAAATATAAATTGTGCTAGTGAAAGTCACGAGTTCTTTAACATATCTTAACAATACTAATGGCACTCGGTTATCGGGTTGTATCTCGAGATACTCTGTAGAGAATTCACGATATTCGGGTTGTAGTTTTTAGGGTCATGCACGATGCGTGACATGCAGGTAGAAGGTTGCTCTATATATGTACACCAGGCATATATAATTTCAACTTTAGTTGGGGGCATGGCAAAGGGAAAGTTGTACTAACCTTTGGCAGTGAGGCGAGCACTTGCTGTTTGACATCCCAGACGAGACGTTCCGATGGAAACTGCAGACACTTGTAAACATTTAGCTCCGGCACATGGATACGCACCAGTAGCCAACCGTCCCGTGGCTCTGGCGGCGGCTCATCGTCAAACGCACCCGGCCCGGACGTGTTGTCCATGTTGGCCGGGTTCTGTTTGACTTTGGGCGTGGGTGGGTGGTACGTCGTAATTTTGGCGGCTTTTCACGTGACAGTGTCACAAATTATTTACCTAAATTAAGTTCAAGCCAAGTTTCAAATGTTTTTTGGCTTTATTTGTTTTTACTGTTTCTCTTTGTTCTAGTTTTTTTTTTTTTTGTTAAGTCTGCTGTGGTATTTCGTTGAAATTGAAGTTAGTTTTGCTATTAATTTCGCATTTATTTGATTGAACTGGCGTTTGCCTTCAGCTTGGACATTGCTTTGAGTCCTTTTCCTTGAATGGGCAGCTTATCAAGTTGAATGCGCATCATGCTGTAATTAGAGAACAATTTTGACTGTTTTAATAATTGAAATAGTTATAAAATAAAAGAGTTGTTTAGTGTAATGTTAGTGTAGATTAACGACTAGCGAAATGATTGATTCAAACTATAAGCAACAGAAAAACAAACTACGTTGAGAATAGAAACAGTGTTGTAAAACTGACGAAAGGAGGGATAATGCAGATCATTGCACTCATATTTGATACATGTTTATAGCATTTCTTATACTCAATCAGGTCAGCAACAGTTGTTAATCCAAACTACGTTGAGAATAGAAACAGTGTTGTAAAACTGACGAAAGGAGGGTTTAGGCAGATCATTATACTAATATTTGATACATGTTTATAGCATTTCTTATACTCAATCAGGTAAGCAACAGTTGTTAATCCAAAGTACGTTAATAATAGGAACAGTGTTGTAAAACATACGAAAGGAGGGATTCAGCAGATCATTGCACTCATATTTGATACATGTTTATAGCATTTCTTATACTCAATCAGGTAAGCAACAGTTGTTAATCCAAACTACGTTGAGAATAGAAACAGTGTTGTAAAACAGACGAAAGGAGGGTTTAGGCAGATCATTGCACTCATATTTGATACATGTTTATAGCATTTCTTATATTCAATCAGGTAAGCAACAGTTGTTAATCCAAACTACGTTGAGAATAGAAACAGTGTTGTAAAACAGACGAAAGGAGGGTTTAGGCAGATCATTACACTCATATTTGATACATGTTTATAGCATTTATTATACTCAATCAGGTAAGCAACAGTTGTTAATCCAAACTACGTTGAGAATAGAAACAGTGTTGTAAAACAGACGAAAGGAGGGTTTAGGCAGATCATTACACTCATATTTGATACATGTTTATAGCATTTATTATACTCAATCAGGTAAGCAACAGTCGGTTAACCTATCTACTCTTATCTATGCTTTTTCTCTTCTTCTCTTCGTCTCTCTCTTCGTCTCTCTCTCTAGCTCTCAGTCACACTCTCTTTGTCTTTATGTTTGCTGTACTGTAACCGTGGCTCCACTTAAAACACGTTTATACAGCTTTGACTTTGCGTTAAAAATGTAATTTGTAAATTGGTTTACTTAGTTCACCCCCCCTCGCACTAGAGTGCTCCCTCTAACTGCCTACGCACCGATCCGCTTGTGTACAACGCAGTCCGCTCCATCAGTCAGTCAGTCAGTCAGCCAGTCGATCGGTCGTTGTCATTGTGTCAGTTGCACAGACACTTCCCCATAAGTTGTCAAGGCGGGCAAAAAGCTGACACATAAACCATTTGTTGTTGTTGTTGTTGTTGCTGCTGATTACTCTCTGATATTGACATTTTATAGTCGGGGCCAGAGTCTGCAGCCGCAGCACGTTGCACGTTGCACATTGCAGTTGCAGCCGTTGCAATTATACACAAATTAAATTCACATGCAAACATCAAAAATAAATATTGATAAAAAAGCTAAAAAACAGGAGAATGTTTTTTATGCGCAATGTGTGCCGAGTGCAAGTTCGGTGGTGCAACAAGGGAAACAACAGGAGGGGGGAAGGGGGTTATTTGCTGTCAGATGGGGCCGTCAAGTCTGCACATTTGCTCGTTTTATTGCGACCGTGTTGATTGTATTAACTAGTTAGTTTTTAGACGGGGGCGTCAGATTAAGCTTAGCATAGAGCTATGTCTAACTTGCGGGTGATAGAAATGTCAACAACTGGAACAACAAGTGAGCGTTGAGCACATCAACTGTGTCGTCGACAACTGTGTCAGGCAACGTGTTATTTAGACACTTGTCGAACAGGCCAATGAAACGCGCACACTTTCTGCCAGATTAGACATCTATAGAAGTATGTGAGTGGGCGATTGAATGTGCTGGTGATTGGCAGCTCTGAATTTTAGCCAAGACAATTGTCATATGCACACAAAAACAGTTACGTTGCAAAAAGTGTAAATAACTCAAGCAAATACAGGAATAATTAAACGCAGCTGCTGATAAATTCAAGCAATTAAATGAGTTATGCTAAATATTATTGTAGAGCGAAATTTGTTAAACAAATGTGGAGTTTCTAGTCAATAGAAACTTATCTTGTTCAGGGTTTATCACGTGCCACAACTCACACAGGAATTTGTGAAATAAAATTATAAAAATATTTCTATTTTTGCTACACACAATCTGTGGCATTTGTTATCTGGCTTGTAAATCATTTGGGTGTGCCAAAAATGTTTGTTTGATTCAATTGATGATAACAGAAGAAACACACACGACATTATTGGCCAATTATTATTAATTTGTAATAAATTGATAATCCTAAATCATAATCAAAATACATTTGACCCTAACACCTTTAGCTTTAGCTTTCACATGGTTCAGTGCCCCGTAAGAGTCGAACGAAATGGAAACACGATAATTTGTAAAGATGTCACGGTCAAGTCAACTGCGTACATTTTTACCGAAATACATAAATTAAATAAACTTCAGTTCATCAAGTGGACGGACGACTGAAAACAACAGCCGTTTACCTTGGGCCACCTACCTGGCTGTCAATCAAAAGTACGACGACAACGACAACAGCAACGACAACAACAGGTGAAAATTATCGAAAGACGTTTATAAACGTGGCCAAGGCATTGGCATTTGATATGGATAATAGGGAGAAGCAACCGATAATAAGCTGATAAGAGCAAGCATACAATTTGGTTGGCACTTGCCACATTACGCATACGCCGCGTGGCCATTCAACTTAATTAAAAATGAAAATGAAAGAAATCGTTACGTTACCCTAAGTAATGCTTATCATATCTCAGCATTAATATCATTGAGCATTCATTCAGGTGAATGTGTAGCCGTCAATTTCTTTCAATTTCTTTTTAATTGAAAGTCACTCGTTCAATCTTCGAAATGTTTATCCAGCCCCAAGTTGGCGCTTATATTTGTTGCTCTTCTTTATTTTTTTATAGCCAGTCGCCAACAATTGGAAAAGTTGTTGAGGCAACTGCCACTCCCCCCCTGGCACACACTTTCCAAATACTTTTAATGGCCATTTAAATTGCGGTGTGCCATATGCCGCGTTGATTTATATAAAGAACTCAAGCAGCAACTCAATTAATACAATTATGCCAAAGCTGCAACAACAACAACAGCAACAACAGCAAATGATTACAGCAATATA
Organism: Drosophila funebris; assembly: GCA_018901825.1. Lineage (NCBI taxonomy): Eukaryota > Metazoa > Arthropoda > Insecta > Diptera > Drosophilidae > Drosophila > Drosophila funebris. Next base: position 3,885,316 of record JAEIFK010000682.1, read on the forward strand.
ACTGCGGTGATTTTTCACTTGAAACAAATATTTGTGTAAAATTCATTTTAACGTTAAGTCACCTCCCGCTGCGTGTTTGATTGAAAAATTATGCTTGACCTTTGCACTGCCAGGCAAGTGCAAATCAAAATTTATGTTTGGCCAATCAACCAGCAGCGTCCACCCCAACCAAGCGCCCCTTGCTGTCCATTCGCCCCAGCGCTTTGAATTGTTTCGTTTGCAGCAAATTCGATGCTACACACTTGACAGCTGTCAGTTGCGTGTGTGTTGTGCGGCTGTGGGTGTGCCAGAGTGTGTGAGTATTTGTGTGTGTGTGTGTGTGTGTGTGTGTTTGTGCTTGTTTTTGTGCTGTCAAAGCAACAATTTCGTCCACCAGGTGGCGCAACATCAATTTCACTCCCTCAAAGCGCTCAAAGCCAAATATGTTCATAGTCTCTGTCTCCTTGTCCATTTGACAGTTATTTGCTCTTCTCAACTGCCAAGCTGACAACAAACATCCAATTAGTGAGGAGGGGGGTGGAGTATTTTGAACATAAACAGTACCTTAAATATGCACTAAATTTTGTGGGGCAATCCACTTTTCAAATATCCTTTTGAGCATAACACGAAACATAGTTGTTAAACTCACAATCAGCTGCAACCCACTACCCCGCTTCCTCTCTCCCCATCCCCTCACGCTTCTTTGAGCCTTCGCTGAGCTTGATGCACTCAAGTGCTGAGGCTGCTGCTGCTGCTGTCTGTCTGTCTGTATGTCCGTCTTGTTGGCTGGCTGGCAGTTTACCTTAAGTATTTGTGACACTTGGCGTATACGCGTTCTGACAGCCATCGAAATTTGATGAAGACTATGGCAAGGAGCAGCATAGTCTGTCGAAGAGTGCTCCAATGCCCTATTAAACGAAGGCAGAAACTAAAAAGCAAAACACTAAGCTACAAAAGTTAAGGCTTTAAATGTGCTGCAACGAATGAGTTGTTATGTTGAATGTGGAAATTAGTTCCCTGTCTGACTGTACCCTGTGGGGGTATATACTGTGTGTGTGTGTGTGTCTGTGAGTGTGTGTGTGCTTATGCGCGATTTGTTCAACTAAATGTCAGTCGCATTCATGAGTGTACTCATTCACAGGCAGCAAATAGTCATGCATGAATTTAAATTGCGTAGAGCTTAAAACTAAATTACTTTTGTCATTTTAATGGCCATACTTAATCTGAGGCACTGTGATTTTCGGATGGGGTGCCTTTTGAGTGGGCCAGGCAGCAGATGGTGAGAGGAGAGGGGCGTGTGCGGGGGGTAGGGAGGTTGCAAGCACATTACTATTGGATGTAGCAAATTATGCGCCTTGGCAATGTAGCAACAAATTGGCAAACTGCAACAAGGCGGATAACAGAAGTACGCCACGCCCACAACTTAATAAATTCCAGCTATATTTTTCTTTCTTTCCCTCTCTCTCTCTCTCTCTCTCTCTGCTGCAAGTACAGTGGAAACCAAAGTATACACTGCAACAATGCTGATACAATATCGCATTTTCAGTGATAACTTGCCCCACTGTGCAAATTGAATAAGTCGTAGCTTTGTGCTCACTTCTGAGCGCAGTGTGGCGGATACCGGAAACGGAAATGCGTACATAATTCTGTTAGAAAACATGGCACAGACCGCGGTCGAGTCACAGCGCATAGCTGCAGGCTTCTGACTCCAGAATCCTTCGGTTTGCATCCTTTTGCCTGGCAGCCAGACGCGCATTTTAATTAAATAATATTAAATACAATTATGCCACGAGGCTTTCAACTGCACTCGAATGGCTGCTCGAAACTTGTCGATGGGCGTCATGGAGCGGAAAAGAGAGAGAGAGAGAGAGAGAGAGGGAGAGAGGGAGAGAGAGAGATGGAGCAGAGATTTGTGTGCTGTAAACAACGAACAACGCAGAGCAATGCTGCAAAACATGTCACTGCAATAGTTTATGGCAATGTCAAAGTTTCTTGGCTAATTTATTTAACTATTTCTTATTCTGTATGCTCGTTCTCTGTATTCTCTGTTGATTTTTGGTTGCTCAAGGCAAATGCTAAGAGGAAACAACAACAACAGAGTCGACAAACAACAACAGAAGTATCAAGCAAAAAAGCCCGAAAAACGTATTTTCCAGTCACGTTCAGTTTCAATCAAGTGGCATCATTATATGGCAAACAAAGTTTACAGAATGGAGACTAATACAATAAGAAAATTAACTCTGACCCAGGTGGCCATACACATATATAGATATAGCCACAGCTATAGCTAGAGATACACTCGCAGAACGTTTGCCCTTAACCCTTTTGTGATGCCCGTCAGTTGAGCTCCCTGGGGCAGTCACTCACTCAACATCATCATCATGGTCATCATGGTCATCATGGTGATCAGCTCGTGCCTTTGTCTAGTTGGGCAAGAGAAACTGCATGGACAACGCATTGAATACATGTTTAGTTTGTGGCAGGAACCCCAGCAAATTACGCTAAAAATCAAACTGAAACTGAACGCTAGCAACCACAAAATCCAACTTCCTGTTCTAAAGAAACCAGGTAAATGCTGCAAAACAACAGCAAAATCAAGAGAAAAACAAGAAGGAAAAAAAAAAAAGAAATGAATAAAATTGTAGAAAGAACTTTACGTTAGCTCTGGCAATTTGGCATTTATTGTATTTGATTGGAATTGTTGTCGACTATTGCTTGGGATTTCTGCAACCAATCAGATTACCCTTCAACCGGTTAATACCAATAGCGACTAACGAAATGAAATAAACACTTAATTTCACAATTCAAAATGGATTTTATGTCGCACTCGAAGACTGACTAACTGACTAACTGAATGACTGAATGACTTTAGCGATACTTAACAAATTTCCAGCTAATTTCAGCAACCGAATTACGTCACGGCATTAAGTCAGCAACAGATTCAGCGATGTCGTTGTTGTTGCTGTGGTTGTTGCAATCAATGAAAATAAATTAAGACGCCGATTAAAAAAGAACAAAACTCTATGCAAATGCGATTCAACTGATTCGACCGGTTTGAATGCAGGCCAGGTAGCAGACGCACACACACACACACAGACACACAAACTCACACACATACAGACACCGCACACCAGGTAGCAGAAAGCAAGAGACAATCATAAAAATATACTTAACATAAGGAAAAAAAAAAAATAATAAACAAAGTCAAAAGTCATTTAAATGCAAAAATATAATATAAATCTCATACAACTTACCCTGCGCCTTTAGGCCAGATCCAAGGCAATGCGGCTCAAACTGTGCTGCACATCAGTAACTGCTGTGTGTATGAAAGAGAAAGAGAGAGAGAGAGCGAGACAGAGAGAATGAGTTACAAATTGAAGTTGACGCAGTTTCTTAATTTCTATTTAACGTGCAAATATTTTTCATGCCAATTTCCTTCGATAAACGAAATTTATGACGCCAGGCCAACAACTTTGGCAAGCTTCAATAAGGCTAATATCATATTTTGCGTCTGACTGCCTCAACTGGCTGCAGGGCCATCAATCATACGCCATGTGAACATCAGACGCAGCAGCAGCAGCAGTAAAAAGCAAACGACAAGCAAATCAATGGACACAGCTGAGTGTGCCAACTCCCCCTCAATGCCACACGTTGTCTCCCCCTCCCCCATAGTGCTGCGTAAAGCTGTGGGTGGTTACATACAACACACATACGTGCAACGTACAACGTACAACGTGCAACGTTCAACGCCCACAGCGTTTGGAAAAAAAACATTGCATGCCAATTGGCAGCACAACAGCTAACAAATTTTCGCGCTACAACAATAACAATAGCAACAACAACAATAATAAGTAATGCCAGCATTAGTCTTTCACTTGCGGAATACTCTACACTGTTGAGCAGGGCGGGCCCAAGGGGGAGTGTCTTAGTATTCTGAGTTTGCTACTTCAGGCATAGCACAACAACAATTCAACACTAAGTTGAACCTTTAATTTACTTTTGTAGAAATGTAATTGGACTCATAACTGTAGTTGCAATGTATCCATCACTTAAGCAGCTGTAACTTTATCTATCCATCTATTATCTGTAGTATTTGTATCTATTAAGAGTAGCTGTTTCATGTAGTAGCTATATCTATATCTCTATAGCTGAATTCTCTCTCTCTGTGGATGTATGTATATGTTACAGTTTCTATATCAATATCTTTATAGAGTCAGCTCTCTAATCTATAACTATCTATTGTATTTGTATCTATTAAGAGTAGCTGTATTTATAGATATATATTTCAGTATCTATATCTACATCTATATCTTTATAGAGTCAGCTTCTTTGTCTCTATCTATAACTATCTATTATCTGTTGTATTTGTATCTATTAAGATTAGCTTTATTTATAGATATATATGTTTCATATAGTATCTATTGCTATATCTATAGAGTCAGCTTCTCTGTCTCTACCTATAACTATCTATATATCTATCTATTATCTACTGTAGCTGTATTTATAGATAGATATATATATATTGCAGTTTCTATCTGTCCGTCTGTCTCTCTCTATCTACAACTAAATGGGAAACTTTATATACAGCTATAACAACATATGTATTTATTATTAACTCTATAACTTATTTCTAGGAACTGCTTATACAAACAGCACATATAAGTCGATAGCAGTTTAATTTATAACTATAGACTTTATAGCATAGAGTATAAATAATTCGTCTGGTGTTGGTTTGCCTGATTTATGGACCGACTGGCGTTGTTGTCAGTGGTTGTAATCATTGTTGTTGCTATTGTTGTCTTTGACACCAAACAACTCTATAAGAGACCTCGCTCAGTGCCATTTGAGATTCATTTTAGGGGGCTTAAAGCTTTGCGTGCTTTGCATTTTGCGCTAATCACTCAATATGGCAATAGACTGAGGAGGGGGAGCATTGCTGCAGAGGGGCGAAAGGGAAGTGATTCGTATGTTATGTAAATTGTCGTTGAATGTGGCATCTTGTGTTTAAAAGCCACATATAAAAACGTGTCTGCCACAAGTTGTGTGTGCTTAGTTTGCTTAACAGTCGCAGCAACTTGATCATAATTAACAGCAATTTTAGCTCTTAGACATCACACGCACACACACACGCACACACAGACAGATAACTCATATGTATGTGTAATTAAGCTGCAATGACTGCCAAAAACGGGTTAGCAAAAAGGCTCTAAACGGTTTTTTGGTAACTTTGCCTTTAATGGCATGAACAAGCAGCGGCAACTCGACGCCATCTCTTGGCCACTTGGCAGTTGGCAGTTGGCTGTTGGCTCTCGCATTATACTTAACCAAAAGTGGCCAACAAATGATTTTTAATAACTTTGACACTCATTAAACTCAAATTACATGCATTTGATTACGCAGTTTTGCATTTGTGCCTCAACTTAAGCCGCTTATGTTTCTTCATAAGCTTCTCTTTCCCTCATATGGCATCTAGCAATACAAGTATGTGTGTATATGTGGCTATATGGCATATGACCGAAACGGTAAAACCTCTAAGATCCTCTCATACATTATGGCCATTATAATTGAATTTCTAATGCAGCAACAACTTGTCGTTGACGCTGACCAAGATTTGTGCCAGGTCTTAAGCCAACTTTGGGCATGACACTGACTGAAGTAATGTTCGAGATTTTACTTACAAAATGTTCTTTGAACAATATAGTTAAGCAGTAACTAACTTATTTGGTTGCATTGATATTAAAAAGATTTCAAATCAATTCACAGAGGCAAATTATAGATAGAAAACCTTTATGCTCCCACAGCTTCGCTTACTTTCTTTTTTACTTAAATTTTTCTTTGAATTCATATTTTTTGGCATTCTTTAACTCTGCAACACGACTCATGAAATACACTCCGTTATTTTACGCAATTTGCCTTGCCCTTCTTCGTAGTGGGCGAGCATAACAACAACAATGCGCACAGCTGCATGCATTCTCGGAGCAATGCTGCAACAAAACATATGAAAGTGTTGTTGCTGAGCTCGAAGCATAGGCGAAGAAGACGGAAGATAAGTAAAGAAATGTTCAAAATTGTTATTGTAGTTTGCAGTGGCTTTTGAGCACTTCACGCTAGAATTACAAAAACAAATATTGCATATGTTATTTATTGTTGTATGAGATGGTCATAGAAGACTGTTAAATTCAATTCTCAATGCATATATTACCATTTTATTATTATTATTATTATATATTATTGTTATTATATATTTGCATATTATTGTCGAATACTCTCTGTGCTTAAAAGGCGGCTTACAGCACGTAATATAGGTCGTAGTATTAAAACCTCAACACAGCAATCATAATAATAATAATACCTTTTCAGTTGTTGCCAGTTGCTTACAAACAGCTGTTGCAAGTATACGGGTTCAAAGTTATAGTAGTTAACATGACTGCTAGCCGGGATGTGACCTGTATAAACTCATTTAAATGGTGTATAAAAATAGCTTTAGTATTTCCTTGACGTGTTGGAAAGAGCTACTGATAATAAAACCTAATCAAATCATGTGCTTAATTAGTTTTTAATTGGTTCAAGTCTTCAGAGGGCTCATTGAACTGTTTACATAAAAATTGAATCGTTTTTCGCACAAAAAGCAAAAAAAAAACTCATTAAATCAACTCGAAGTTCTCACAAAAAGGGGAAACGTCGCGATTCTCACAAGTTGTCAGCAAGGGAGAGGCGGGAACTAGCAGATTAAGATGCAGTGCGTCAAATTAATTACGCGTTTTATTGTTGTTGCCACAGGCCCATTAACTTTTACTTTGACTTTGACTTTAGCTTTAGCTTTGACTTTAAGTTTAGCTTAGACAAGAGGCATTTAATTGCATTGTACCTGACGCTTGCCCCTTCACCTTATGCCCTACAAGAGGGCGTGTCCCGTGTTTGTGTTTTGCTTTTTTGCCCATAACCCTGAACTTGACATTTATGAACTCTCCCGCAACGCGTTGGAACTTGCCACTTGCCACTTGCCACTCACAACTCTTGGCTCTTGGCTCAACTGGCCTTTTCTTAGTTGCTGTTACCGCTCGTGTCGCGACTATGTGCTAAGTTCTTTTTAATTACCCTCCCTCCCCGCCTCACGCTTCCTCTTCTCTGTCACATTAGGTAGAAAAAAACTGTGGGATACTCGCTCTTCTCTTTTAGTTTTTGTGCTGTCGTAAAGCACTTTTTATGGCCAATTGCGATTTGGAACGTGCCCGACACATGAAAATGCAATCTCGCTGTTCAACGTCTGCAGAAGATGTCCGAGGTTTTAATAGGCCCTGAAGTGCTGTTTATGAATTCACTAGGTAAGTGACTCAAGTCATGGCCAAAACGGCTTTAAGCTTATATGCCTACATTTTGACAACTGAATTTTAGATGACTTCCAACTTGGTCAAGTTTAATAGAGAAAAACAGAAAAAACCCAACACAAAACAAAGAATAGAGGTTAGTAATTACATTTAAAATACTAAATGTCAGGTAAATCATTTCAAATAGATATATGTATATTTATAGATATTAATATTTGATAGCTTAATTCGTAAATTCGTAAAGCAGCGGTGGGCAGCCAGTGAGTCACAACAATAAATGCAATATTTGTTTTTGTAATTGCCGCGAGAAGTGCTCGAAAGCCACTGCAAACTACAATAACAATTTTGAACATTTCTTTTCTTTTCTTCAGTCCTCTTTGCCTATGCTTCGAGCTCAGTAACAACAATTTCATATGTGTTTTAGTTGTTGTTTTGCTCCAAAAATGCGTGCAGCTGTGCGCAATATTGTGCATTGTTGTTGTTGAGTTCGATGACTGCGAGAAGGGAAAAGCAAATTGCGTGAAATAACGGAGTTATAAAGATAGAAACATTGTAAGCATCTCGCAGCTGACTGTAAATACATGTGTGAGATATAACTACCAATAGAATTGTTTTTGCAATTGTGTGAAATTCATTATACCTTTATTACCTTTTTATGTTTTTTTTTTATTTGATGTAAACAATAATAATTAAACTAAATAGATTTTTCATATATAAAACATTATATAGTAATAAGTAATCTTTTTAATATTTTAGCACTTTTGGAGTTGTAGAAGTTCAGTTAGGCATTCAATGGACAACGATGAGATCAGGGTCATAAAGTAATATTTGCCAGTCTGTCATTCAGTCAGTCGGACATTAGAGTGACGAATGTTTATGAGCAAGTGGAACGTCTAAATTATGACCCGACTGTATGAGACAAATTGTCAACTGCGATAATCATCGTAGCAGAGTTAAGAGTTTTCCATTACACGTAAATGGGAAATGGTAAATGCAAAATGCTGACACAAAGAAGCAGCTGTAAAATTGATGAGGCTCCCGCTTGAGGCATGGCAAAGAACCGTTGCTTGCAATGGACCAACGCAAACACTCGCTGCACTCGCAAACCTGTCGACAAGTCTGACGGGGCCCAGCAAATAGAATAGTATTGCATTGCAATGCAGAAGGCTTTCGATGAAGAGCAGAGATACTCACTCTCTCAGCATAAATCTTGATATTGGAACATTATTAACGTCAATTAATTCTAACTGTTGGTATGCCACAAAACGCCCGCTGGGGTGGCCATTAAACAGTAGCCCAGCCACTCCGCAGGGTGGGGCTAATAGCAGGGAGGCGACGTGCCACAACGACGACAAGCTAAGCATGGCAAACAACGAGGGCAGCGGGAAGCGAGATTGAAGAGGAGCACGCTGGCTGTGATAGATAACTCCTGAGAAAACTGCAAGAGTTCCTCTTCAACAAGAGATGGTCGCGTGAGTCACGTGAATGAAAGTGAGCGATGTAAGATACTCAATCGTAGGTATTAATAAGCTCAACTGAACTCTCAATTGTATAAACAGTCTTGATTTGTATATAATATACTAACTAACTAAACGCTTATTAGAATATACAACTGGTTTGAGTTTCTGTTCTGCTGGGTTCAAGCGTGTCACGTGCACATCTCTGTTTATCAACTGTTGCAATTGTTTCTAGTATTTTGTTGCTTTTGCCTTTGCAGCTGTTGTTGTTGTTGTCAACCTGTTTGCCATTCGCTTCCGCAGAAGGCACTAATACAAGCACACCAAGCGCATCATGTATCTTTAACTGCATTAGTATTAGTATTAGTATCGACTTTAAGTACGCGCTAACAGTATTTGCATGGCTGTCTGTGTAAATACTTAAATATGTATGTGTTGTGTGTGTGTGTGTGTGTTGTTTGTGTTGTTATATTGGTATTTGTTGCTCCACGTTGGCCCGCCTCACGATTCAAAAGCCGATTAATATCAGCCTCACGTGAGTGCACGCTTTGTTGTTCTTTCTGCAGTTTGCAGTTACTATTGTTGTTGTTCTTGTTGTTGTTGTAGTTGCTGTTGTTTATGTTGGCTTCTTCTTTGCTTTTCGTTTTTACAGTTGTCTCTGCCTTGGAAAATTGTTTTGAACTTGAAAATTTCCCACGTGACAGCGACTGTCTACCCCGTCTTCCCTCCCCTCCTCTCCTCAACGACCACTCAATCACTCTTCTTGTTGTTTTTTTCTGCCACATGTGCACCTTTTGTTTTGTTAGCTGCAAACACCCGCTGCATGCTACATGCTACATGATACTACTACTATTCCTCTCTGCCTCCTCTTTGCTGCTCATCAAACTGTCTGCACTTTTGCATATCATCGTCAATGTGTCGCCCTCACTAACGGTTTGCCTCTTGCTGTTGTTGTAGCTGTTGTTGTTTCTGTTGACTTGTAGATCTTATGGGTTTCATATTTGAACAACGTTTTTGCGGCAAGTGTCGACTGCTTTGGCATTGGCCATATTTAATTGGATGAATTTCGTGTGCAATATCTTTCACTGACCATCGATTGCCACGGCCTTTTAGCAAATTGTAATTGTCAATGCAGTATCGTGAGCAATTTTTATAGATTTTTATTGAAATTGTGGGAATCCTGCCGTTTAAGAAGTCATGATAGCCACGTTTATGCACATTTCCATTATTACTGTAAAACAACACGAGTTTCGTTGCATGTAACAAGAGATATTGAAATTTCTATGTGAAATCTTTATTTCTCTCTTCAAATTATGCTCTTAATAGATCTGTTACACTTTTCCCATTGCTAGCTAAACTAAATTCAGAGAGAGTGAGAGAGAGAAAAAGAGAGATTAGCTGACTTTCGCAATAGTTTTCTAATTAAATTTATGCTCGTTTGCATTTTAATGCAATTTACTAGATACTAGAGTTGAAGACATTTCTCCAGTTTGCCACCTGCAGTACTTTCGCCTACACTTTAGTTTAGTGGCATTTCCGCTCACAAAGTCACTTGGCCACTTGATTACTTGGTCTGGCCATATTTTGCACAAATTAAAAACTTGAGTTGGCCACCCACAGCCTGCTTTAAATACCAGCAAATGAATTGACTTGGGCCATAAATAATAAATTTTGCAAGAGCAGCCAGCAGCCGGCAACCGGCAGCTTCGACAACTTCATTGCAAGTTCTTACAAGAGTTTCTAGTGCCTGGCACACAATTAAAACGAGGCACTTTAAATAACTTGAGCCCAGGCATCCCGAAACTACTCCCCAGAGATAGCTGCAGCTACCTTTCTACCTCTCTCTCTATCTCGCACACACACGCTCTCTCTTCATACATTTTTGAGCAATCTGTAACCCAAATTCAGTTTGCCAGCTCATATTTACAGTTTGCTCACAACTAACAAAGGCACAACCTACACGCAGGAGCTATATATTCTTCTAGGCTCTGTGCTCTGTGTGCTCTAGGCTCCTGTTTACTGGTTACTGGTTACTACCGACCAGTTTAAGCGTTTAAATGTTCTAAAAAGCGTTTGCAGCATTTAGGGCAAACAATCAGTTAACTAACTGTAACTGTACCTAGCATCTATCTGTATCTGCTGCGTCATTCTTGGCACCTGCTCGTATATCAACTGATTGAAAATTGTTGTAGGAGTGCCTAGATGGCGAACATCGGGGAGGAGGAGTTCCATGTGGAGGCGTACGTTGTTTGCAAGTTGCTGCCAGCATTCCTTAGCGCTAATTACATAAGACTTTACTTTGAAAATAGCGCAGTTGCATTTGTTGTACCTTCGTCGACAAGTCTACAAAATGCCCTACGGCTAAAAGTCTGAGAAGCGTCTAATTATAGCAGAGTAGTCTAACTATAGTTAACCAACGAATGGTAGAAAGGTTTACCTAACTAAACTACTTTTCAAAGAGTCAAACTAGCTTCAAATGTGCTTAGTACTTCTTGTTTTGTATATAGATATAGATATTCTCGATAGGTTAATTATTCATTTAGATTCTTTATTGATTAATGATTGTACAAAGATTTCAGCTCTTACTTTCTCCATCTCTCTCTGCAGGGTATCGCGTTATCGAGCATTCTCAGCTGTAACACTCTTTAGCTGTTGTGCTGAACATCTGTAGCGCCAGTCACTTGTCCGTCTCGTCTGCTTGCTTCCTACACGCATTCATTACATGCCGCTGTTGTAGTTGTTGTAGTTGTTGTTGCTGCTATTATTATTATTGTTGTTGCTGTTCTTGTTCTATTTTGTATCTGGCCACTTGTATCTTGTAGTTATCTGCAACTGTAGCGACTGCGGCTGCGGCTGCGGCGTCTCCTCCGCTTTCACACACATGTGCTTCATGGCCAATTGTCTGCATCAGCAACAACAATAACAGCAGCAGCAGCAGCAGCTTCTTTCTTCAGTTCGCTGTCTTCTAGCTGCTGTCTCTCTCCTTTGCGACTTTGTCTCTGTCTCTTTCTCTGTCTTTGGTTGCCTGCCATGTGAAACTCAGTCATTAATTTGGAAGCTGCTTTACTTGGTGGCATGCAAACACGCTTGCATTTTCTTCGCGTCTTCTCATATTTTGCATGCTCCACTCTCCGTTCTCAGTTCTCAGTTCGCAGTTCGCAGTTCTCTTGGCACTGATTTTCCAGCATTTCCTTTTGTCTTGCACAATTATGCATTATCTGTTGTCTTGTCTTGTCTTTTGTTGTTGCGCTTGAAGCTTTGTATTTAATTACTGTGCACATTTCTCAAATTTCACTCGCTTCCTCCCGTTACTCCCGTTTCTCATCTTCATGCTCAGGTGTCGTTGCTGTTGCAGTGGCAAGTGGCAAGTGGCAGGCACACACATTATCATTATCATCAACATCGTCATCGGCATCGTGCAGAGCAGCAAACATTATGCTCATTATATATTTCACTTTGAATGAACGCTTCTTCTCTTCACCAACTTGAAGACACTCCACACACTCTTGCAGCGTTCAGCTTTCAGCCTGGGAAAGTTCTCCAGCTGACATCGTTTTGCGCTTTTTATGGCAAAACATTTTCACAGCATTTGTGTTGGAAAATTGAAACGATGTCAGTCAAGCGTTGATTTTTCCTTGATCATTTCGGAACATTCAAATCGTATAATAAATATTTAATTATATATATTCATTAATGTCTGCATAAATCAGTATTTTAATGGACATATTTAGTAGGAATATCAGAAATTCATTCATTCTTTGCATTGGATGACACTTTTCCTCTTTTGCTGTTACATTGCTCAAAGAGCAAAGATCGGGCCAATTAATGGTCTGGTTTTCCAGATTTAATTATGCGCAACTCGAGCAACTGCCTCAAGTTGTGCTCCTGTTGGAAATGCAGCTGGTGTAAGTTGTAAGACGCTGCTGGTGGCAATGTCCATGTCAAGACAAAGACAACGTTGAGTTGCAGGTGCAGCAGCAAAAGTAGCAACAACATTGCGGTAAAAAGCAATAGAGAGACAGCAGCTGGAAAAGGGGCATGCAAAATGGCTTGGCAAACTGTGCAACTTGCATTTTGCATTTTGTGTGTGTGCCTTAATTAATTTTGATTGCAACAAACTTCAACGGAAATGCTCATCACACGCCGCAACAGCAAAAAGGCCAAGAAGTTGTAGAAGTTGTAGCAGAAGCTGGCTAGAAGACGCAGATGATGAGATTTGTAACTGCTTTCTGTTGCTTGAGTTTCTAATTAATTGAATTAAATGAAAGGCCGCCACAGCGCTGAGTGGGGCATCCCATCCCATGCACTGCTCTGCCATTAGAGGCCATTTAACTGCACTCCCCCACCCCCCACCCACACCCTTGCTGACCACCTCCTCTTCAACTATGCCATTTCTTTCTACATTTCACATGCAAAGCAGGCAATTCAAATTGCAAGTTGCCGCCCTGTTTGCAATTTCAGCTAATAGCAGCAAATCACATGGGGCAGAAGAAGATGATGAGGAAGAAGAAGAAGAAGAAGAAGAGCTGTCCCCTATTATAGAATTATTAACTTGTAAATTGTGCAAATATTATGCATATTCAGTCGATGCAGGGATAATTTAAGTAAAGTGAAATCACGATTTAAACAACATTCGATTCGCATTAAATGCTATTACATTTGTTAGTTATGACATGGCTTGAACCAGCTTGTGGCTCTTAGTTTATTTATGGTCATAAGCCGCAATTGGAATGCCGACAGCTGCCCTGAAAGCTTTGTCTCTCCCCTTCACCCCCCCGCACAGCATTTACAATGCCTTACACAGACAAAGCTGATGGCAACGTCGCAACGTCGCGACGTCGCTCCTCGATGTCGTTAACTACGCATAATTCATGGCTTGGCCTAGTCAAATATTCCAGTAAACAGGGCAACAAATTGACCAAATATCCGACAGATTTAATTGTTTACAGCAATTAGACAATTATATTATTAATCTATATGCTTCAGATTCTACAGAGATAATCAGATATAATAAATGAATCTTAAATAAATTTAATAAATTATCTACTCATTTAATATAACAACTTTTTATCATTTATCTATACAATTTGCTCCACTGTGCAGTGTTAGCTGCACTAATACTTCTCCCACTTGGATTCTCTCTTACATTAAAGTGTAAAATGATTGTTAGCCCGACACCTTCTCCCCCCTTTCACGCTTACACTGTCGCACTATTGGGGCCCCTGTTCGTGTCGAGGTTTTCAAAAATAGGCGCTCATTTATTTACGTATTATTTAACCATTTGGAGGAGTTGTTAAAGTTTCCACCGTGCCCGCTTGAGTTTAGTTTATAATTTAATTAGCTTTGTCATCGCAGCCTTATCGCACAAATCCAGCTCGTTAATTAAAGCAAGAGCCGCAGTGCCCCGACTCCTGAATGGCAGCATTTTACGTAACGATAGGCTCCGGATAGACGGGAAGTGAGACGGCAATAGAAGCAGTGAAAAAGGATAGAAAGAGGTGGAGTTCAAAGTGAATTGGATGGCAGGTGGGTCACTGTACACTCTGGGGTTAATTGTCTGTCGTTTGCTAGTCACGAACTGAATTTGGACAATCGATTTGAATTTGAATAACTCAAACAGGGAAAGAGAGAGAGAGAGTGAGAGAGAGAGAGAGGCAGACGCTCCCAGAGCCTTTCTAACAGGAAATCCGTTGCGCTGTCAGCGGTGGCTAATATTTATTTGGGGTCAACACCGAATGGCCCACTAATTTATTTGAATAGATTTCACAGCAACAATTTCGCACCTATGTCAAGACTCAAGATGAATCGTCAAATGTTTATGAAAATAATTTAAATACAACAATACAAGAAGATACAGAGTTGGAGTTGGAGGGAAGCGCTAGCGAAACGCTTAATAAACAAATAAAACGAAATAAAATAAAAGCAACAAATGAATACACATCGAGTTCGAGTCGAACGTGGTCGTGATTTCAATAAACAACACACAACTAAAGCGGCACCTAGACAACACCACACAACACAACAAAACACAACACAACGTACAAGAGATAAAAGCCAACCGATGACCTTGTCAAATTAGTGCCAAAAATGCCAAAATAGCGCGTCGAAAATACGCGACAAATATAAATAAGTCACATCGCATTGTAGATAATATTTCGCATTCACAAATCAGCATAATAAAAAGCTTTTAATAAAAGCGATCGTTTAATAAATGAGAGATGCACAAAAAAATAGTCCAAAGCGCCGACAAAAAAGCTGACATAAGCGAAATTCAACTCATTTTTTTAACGTGACAAATCGCAAAACGTTGAGCAACTTTTAAAAACATACAATGTGAATTGTGGGCTTGTTGTGAGTTGCAAATCCACACTAAAAATAATGTCAACTAAAGCGTAAGCCAGAGACTAAACAGTTGCCTAAATATTAACATATTTCATATGGTTGAATTTGTTGAATAAAGAAATAATAATTTTAATTAAATAAACAACTATTCTATAGCAAGAAAAAACACATCTAAATGTATAACGACATCTATATCTAAATACTAAACACTATGCTTAACTAATTAGTGAGACGAACTGCTGCAACACACACGTCAATTTTCTTTGCCAATAATTTATTTATTATTTTTAGTTTCATTATTAAAAGCCTCATTTGTTATTTTATTTCATAGCAACCCGCAAACAGCTGATGTGACACCTCATAAAGTGATACATTAATCAGTTGGCCAGGCTCATCAATATGCCAGAATAGCTAAGGGACGCCCGCTGTTAAAGAGTTCAAGAGTTCTCTCCAAATACCTATATAGACCCCCCCCTCCCTGGCTAATTGACAGCACTTAGCTTCAACAGAAGAGGGCACATGCCAAACGAGTTCATTTTGGTCACTTTAAGAGCCCATTAGAACGCCGTCCGACACTTTTGGCATCAGCCAAGCGTAAACTGTACAAGATTTCTCATTGTACGGGCTGTGCTCCTCAATACCAAAAGACAAACAAAGCAAAATGCTAATTCTAGACACAGACCCAATGGATAGAGTTGGTTGAAGAACCTTTAGTTTTCACTGTACTGTTTGCCCGTCAACTTAGCGTTGATTTCTGGAAATCTGGAATAACACATCTGCAACTGAATGCTAATTGAAACATGAAGGGGGGGGCACGTGTGACCTAACATGACCTATGTGAAAGGCACAATAATAATAATATCGTTATGATGGATTATTTGGAGCAAAGAGTGATCATTTCGGATTAAGAACTGCGCTATTAACTAGTCCAGCGGCTAATTGCTGGCATTAGGCCTCCTCTTTTGTAGTGAAAGTTACCACATTGTGTTTATCACCTGAGCTAATCAAGCTAATAACCTGTGTTCTCCCTAAACGCATTTATTGTGTGTGTGTGTGTATATAATATAATGAAAAGTCAGTCGTAGCTACTATTGTTGCATGTCTAAGCCGTATTAGCAACAGGAAATGTTTTTGGTAAGAAAGTGTCGGAGCTACAGCAACAGCAACGGCCACAATAATGATTATAGCCACAATGAGTCGAGAGGATGGTTAGTTCTAAGCCTGTTCAAAGGGTCATTAACTCGAGCCCAAATCGCCTCTAGTGCATTCTATAGAGACATTAACAAATTGGCCAGCATAAAGTGCGGTCTCATGTTTCAACCGACAAAAGCCAAACAAAAAAATAAATACTATATTAACTGTCTGTTTGGTAAATTTTTTGCAAACAAAAGGTTCGTCTTTTTTGTTTGATTGCCATTTTCCATTTTGCAACAATTTTAACCCCTTTGAATTAAGCAAATATTATTATTAATTTACCCAAATTCTCGGTATAGAATGCGCTTGTGTTGGAGTTTTTTTTTTGTTTAAATATTTCATAAATTGTTGTGAATTATTACCTGAAAGAAACAGAAAATATGGCAATTAGTATTTATCACAAGTTGCAAGCAAGAATTTTATAATCCCTTGTAAATTAATATATTATTATTATAAAAACTTAACGATATTCTTCTCGTTAATTTGATTAGTAAATTCAGTTAGTAGTTCTGCTTATTACTTTATTAACTTATAGTAAAAGTAATGCCATTTTATTATATTAAAATTAACTTAATAATTTAATAATGCAAGATGAAAAAAGTGAGAACTGCAATGTATATATCCTATTTGCTAACATAAACTAAGGTAAATGAATATCTTGCTCCTTTTTCCAAGCCAAGTTAATCATAGGCTGTAATACATTAGCTCAACTTAACAGCTGTTTATCTTGAAACTCCTCTTGTAAAGCAATCTTTAACATATCATAAAGATTGATTTAGTAATGTAAAAAAGTATGCAGAAAATAAAGAAGAAAGAGATAACTTTGCATTCAATCGCTTTGCTTTGCCAAGAGAGCGAGCGTGCGTGAGCGAGACAGCGCGAACGCCTGCATGCATATGTAGATAAATATGTATGCATGTGTATATGAAGTGTATAATATATTTGTATATGTATATGTATACACAATATACAATATACAACACTCATACATACTAACATGTCAGCAGCCATGCACATGCTCATATGTTTTATCTATTTCCCTATTTCACGCAATTTCGTAATTTTTTGTTTGCTTTTGCACTCATTATTTGTGATCTCTCCCACAAGAAACTAAAGCTCGAGGGCAGGACCGTTATATATTGTTTTCTATTTTGTTTTATCTTCGAGGGGAAAAGATACACTATTCCATGTATGTATGTACATACACATGTATACATATGTATATATACAATTTCATTATCCGTTTACTTGTATTTCTATGGAGACTGGCACAAAGTAATCTACTGTCGCCTGTTTAAAAGAAACTTTATTTATTTTAGCACAATTTAATTTAATTAAAATTCCCCATAAATAGAAAACACAATCAAATATTGTAATAACTCTTTAGCTAGATATGCAGTTAACGATAACTAATTGTAAGCTCTTCTTGAAAAAGAAATAAACCGAAAATGCGCAATGCGAAATGGACGAAACAGTTGAGCGTAACCATATCTGACCTGCAAACAGAACCTCTTCAGTGCTTTGGAGCCGGGCCCATTCCATTGGCCAACTAGCAATGGCAACCGCGTCACGTACAGCTAACAACAAACAGCGGCAACGCGACAGCCAGAGCTTCGAGTCGGTGTCCCTCGCCAAATCCTCAGCAGCTTCAATGCCTAGAACACCACCAAGCATCCCCCCCCCATGTACCCACCCACCTGACCCTTTGTAGACAGCATCAGACACCCACAATTGCAGACTGGTTTCAGTGCAGGGTCGAGCTTGTTTGGGCGACTGTTTACATACACAGGCGCAGTGCATTCGCCTGATGCTTGCCTTCATGTTGCATGCCCCATGCCACTTAGTGCACGGCTTTTGTCGCTTTTTCCTGCTGTTTGGTTTGGTTTTGTTGCGTCTCGCTCATTCGCACGCTCCCTCTCTCACTCTCGCTGTCTCTCTCTCTCTCTCTCTGTCTCTTTCTGCTTAGCATGTTAATGACCCTTGCTGCCTAGAGATTTGTATTTCTATATGTATATGTATTTATGTATATGTATGTATGTATGTAATCGTAGGTTACTACCAGTTCCCGTCAAACTGTGTCCCTTGCTGTTTTTGTAGAACGCCTCGTTGCCTGCCGCTTCGCATCGCTTTCAATTTAGGCGTCTGCGCATAAAATTGCATCGTTTGCCGCTGCCACTGCCCCTGCCCCTGCCCCAGTCTTGCCACAGCCTCGATGTGGTATCCACATTAACAACAGCATTGTACACCCCTTATTTTGCTAATTTATATAAATAATCTTTTGCCTGCGTTGTGCCACATCTTTGATGCTCGTGTGAAACTGCATTAAGAGTTGCCCCTGCCACTTCCCCTTGCCCACACCATTGTCCCTTCGTCTGACCACCAAAATGTTGCCTATGAACTTGACATAGCTATGTGGCAAAGCGGCCTGTGGGTCGTACTGAAGTTGTTGGCCAACAAATTATATTCGATCAACAGCTAACACGTATTTGAAGTGGCTTGCAATGATTTCATAACTCAAACTCAGATTCGACTCAGGAGCAGCAGCAGCAGCAACAACAACAACGACAACAACGACAGCAACAGCATTTGCAATTGTTAGACTCCATGTCGACACTTCAGACTTTGGACCACAACGGCATCCGTTGAGTTATGGAGTTGCACTACGCTTGTTAGTCCCTGGTCTGGTCGGGTCGGATCTGGGCTTGGCGTGGGCGTCTCACTGCATGCATGCCCAGAGTCTCAACCGCATCCAAAGTGAGTTGTAAATGAGCCCACACATGGCTAAACTTGAGTTGAGTTGAATTGAGCGAGTTTCGTTGTATTTTTTGTATGTTTGTTGTGAGCATTGCTCAACCAGATCCCAGATACGAGTACTTAGATGCAGATTGAGATTCAGGTCCACAGTTGCCAGAGTCAGACGTCACGCAGATTTTGAGCAACAACACGTAGTACTTATCCCGCAGGCAAAACATTTTCAGCAAGAGACTTGCGTCTTAATTGGAAAGTGTATTCGCCTCTGACAATTATTAAGGTGATGTATATACGTATATATTTATATATATATATATATATACGATGCTGTTCAATTTGTTGATTGTCGATTGCAGATTGTTGCTTGTCGCTCGCTGATTGCTCGTTGTATTCGCTGACTGACACAGACAACACTTAAGCTTTCACACCAACACGTAACACATACGCCCAGGTTGCCCATGTGTGCACATAAGGACAGCAAAGCTCACACATACCAGCGCAACATACACTGTAAAGCTTGAAAAACTGTTATATTGTTATATTAAAGCCAAAATGTTACATTTATATTAATATTTATATATTTATAAAGTAATGAAACTGTCAATGCTTATACATGCATACAGAGCAGCTTTCACAGTTCACCTTTGAGGTAATTCATGAGATGCAGAGCTCACCAGCACACAGAAAGAGACAGAGATAGAGATACAGATAGAAAGAGAGAGCGTGATACATTAAAAAGTAAAGCATTTGGTGCATTCTGAGTGCAACCCAGTTATTACACACACACACAAACCGAAGAAGGTTAAAGTCCTTTCCCATTTCATGCATTTAAGCTAGTCATATAATTATAATTATTTCTCTATTTATATTTTGGTGAAGTCTTTTTTGATTTTTACTGCTTCTTTGCTGTTGCCACATTCATCATTGGTTGAATTGTACTCGAATGTTTTAATGCCTTCACTTGTGGCAACTTTTCAACGTATAAATGTGTAACTTTTTTGCGGCCAACTTTCAAGCTGTGTGCAACATTTTTGTGGCCTGTCAATTTTAATTAATGCAAATTGAAAATGCACACACACACACACACGTACACAGATATGCACACATACATTTGGGGGGCATATGGGAGGCAACACGCATCGTTGTAAATATGCCTTATCGACATAATTATGCAATTTCGACAATTGAAGTGAAGTCGCCCGTCTGTTCAGATTAAAATGTATGTTAGTTAGTTTTAGTTCAATTTCAGTAATGCACTCCAGCACTTTTAATGCAGTTGCAGCAATTTAATTAATTTAAATTTATATCAAATTAATCAAATCATTTTCAAACTGTCAATTATGTTTGCTTATGTCGCAGCAAATGCAATTCGAGTGCAAATTCCAAAAGTGTTTGCAATTGCATAATTCCCAATACAATACTCCCGTCTACCTCCTCTCCCCGATCTATCAGCATCGGCCACGAAATGAGCAACTAATTTCGAGACAAACATCGATAATACAAAAAACGACAACAATAAACACTTGAAAGCCTCCGTTGCGGCCTCCTCAGGGCCGCCAATCAACGATCCATTTGTTGTAGGGGTGACTCGAATGAAAAATAAAGAAGAAAAAGCGCAGCTTGAACATAAATAACTAAAATGAATTTCAATACAAAACTGAAATGTAAATGCTGAGCCATCAAAGCTTTAGATATGCCACAAGAAAGAAAAGAAACAATAGCAACAAAAATAAAAAACGAAACAGATTGTGATATGGACAATACTTGAATCCATCACAACGAAACGAAATGAAAACGAAAATGAAAATGAAAAAATGTCGCTTGATAAACAAATTCGTATGCCAAAGCAGGAAAAACTTGGAAAGCACCTGAAATATGCGCAACATGCAAAAGCCACAACAAAAGAAACGAACGAAAGACGTAAGAAAATGTGGCAGGTGAGCTCAGGTAACAGTCAAGAAGCTGAGCCAGCAGAGTGGTGTGTGTGTGTGGGGGGTTGGGGTGTAGTGGGGACTCTTCAAATCAATAAAATATAAATAAAACGAAACAAAAAACAAAAAACGAAAAAGAAAACAGACACAATAAATCATAAAAAATTACTTAAATCACGCGCCGCGTGAGAAATGGCTTGGAATTTTAAAGAGTGTGTGAAATGAAAGCAAAGTAAAGTAAACGATCAAATGGCAATCGCAGAATGAAGCTTAGAATAAACCTCAAGAAAACAAAACAAAGTGGAGAAGACAAAGAACATAAAGGTAATGAGCCAATGAATACTCAAATAAGAGAAGGGATTGTACTGCTTGTGAGTTGTGTATGGTATTCACATAAGAGCAGAGCAGGTATTTCAGCCTCTTACCAAACAAACAAATGGATGAGTTCGTGGAAAAATGAAAAAGTTAAGGGAATAAGTAAAGTAAAATCAGAGGCAATGATACAGTAAATAAGGGACTAGTGAGTAAATATAGAAGGAATTAAAATATAGCCCAGATGATGGATGATACTTAGAGTCTTCTGTCCCTACATATTTGTCTTATATGTTTTTTTTTTGTCGCAGCCAAATCGAATTGTTACATTGACAATGAAAGAGTTAAAACTGCATTGTCATATATATAAATAAAGTAATAGATAGATAGATAGATAGATAGATACTTAGAAGTTTCTGTGTCATAGCATTACATCAAAAGTTGCCAATGGCAGTTAGAATGCAACATTACGGCAAAAAAAAAAAAAAAAAACACACATACACAGACTAGTGAGAGAAAGAAGAAAGGTGCTGTTGTAAAACGTTGTGCTAACGGCATTCGGACATGTAACCGAGGCGCTAAGCGTCAAACCGTTTTCTAATGACGCCAAGAACACATTACGCACATTACGTGTAAAGATGAAGCAGTCAAAATTGATTTCTTTGGCCAAAGGAATGTTGGCCCAGACGGCGGCTGTTTGACTGTTTCACTGTTCGACACTCGAAATTGTGCCCCACACACACAAGATTCGTGCCAAAAAACAAAACAAAAAAAACGAGGAAAACCGGTTACCGACCTTTAGGAAAGTTGTTTATTTTTATGTTAAGCTAATGCCCAACTCCCAAGCTTGTTGCTTCTTATGACTTTTACGTGTTAATTGTTTTGATTAAAGATTTGTGGCGATCGCAATTTGAGCATTGAACTTGTTTACGAATTTAGCAGGCAACTCTACAGCACATGAACATAAAGCTGCTTGATATGACACCCCCTACGCAGTGTTGCATTGGGAATTAACGAGTCGTTTATGTCATCAATCAAATTGTCGTATCATTTGTCAATCATGTGTAGGAAATATCAAGTCATAAATATTAAATAATTATTTATTGAACATTAATTGTCGACAATACTATTATTGTTATTTGGCGATTACAACAAAAGCAACAACAACACCAACAAATTGCCGTTAAAGGGGATTGCACAAAAATGGTAGTACGAAAATTTGTGCAACGCCTACGAGTAAGCTACCACATAAAAAAATCAATAAAAGGCCATGTGTCACTTATGGCCAAAATCAAAGTTAAAGTTTTCTACACATAAGGCAACACAGTAAAGCATTACAACATTGAACATGAAGGAATATGAAAGAATATCAAAGAATTTTATATTAGAAAGAGAATAACTAGAATAATTGATGTTGGCCATGTAATGGAAGCTTAATGAGGCTTAGCAGATCTTTATAGAGAAGTTCAACTGTATGTAGTACTTGGCACAATCCATTTATTTACTTACCAACTGGTTTTTATGGTCTCGCGTTTCATTTCAACTGAAACACAATTCACAGCTCTTTGCAATGTTTATGTTTTTAGTGCTTGCGTTTCAATTTCAGTGGAAAACTTCTGTCGACAAATTTAGCGATTGCGAGACAGGGGAAATGTAAGCCCAGTTTACTTGTCTTGTATTCTAAAAGTGTAACCAACCAATATAACATTCGTATAGCTTGTCAATTTCACTTTATTCAAAGTGACAGCCATTTTGTACACACACAGTCGCAAACACATGTGTGTGCGTGTGTGTGTGTGTGTGTGTGTGTGTGTGTGTGTGTGTGTACGTGTGGTTGTAGCCTGCCTATGCCACACTCAACAAGAAGAGAATGAATGTACGCGTATTGTGAATATACCAATACCTCATACGCGCGAGGGTAGCTTGAGAAGTGTTCGTGCATTGCATAGTAATAAATGTGAAGTCATTCAAATTATTTAAACAGATGACAAATAGGAAAGAGTAATAAATATAATATGTAATAAATATATACAAAGATTACATATAAATCATTTGAAATAAAAGAGCATTTAAAGTAGAAGTCAGGAAACAACAGCTAACTTGGCAAAAGAAACAACTAAAGTATATAGAATATTCATGTCTAACCCAGTAAAAGTGTGCACAGGGTATTCCTATTATACTTATCAGTTCTAGAACATTTAGCATTTGCTGTTACTTGTTGAACTGCCCCTTTTTTCCTATTCAGACTTAAGCAAAGGTACCTTTCATTATGTACCACATCGCTTAAGCAAATATTTGAGGTCTTTTTCAACAAAGGCGACACTGAAGATGATGATGAAGATCATGATGATGATGATGATGATAGCGATGATGATGGCGATGATAACGACGCCATCGTCGTCAACATAACTGGGATTCACTGTTCATTCATTTGCGCTTTTGTTTGAAGATTTTGTCGCACTTGTCGTGAGTTCTGAATATGGTATATTGGCGTTGTTCTTGGTAAGAATAAAAAGCATACACACAATACACACACATACACATACATATGCATACATATGTTAGGTTTGAGTGAGAAACAAATTGATATAAATGTGTTTTTACATTTCGATGTGAATTAAATTTCTTTATAAGCAGTAAAGAAGTTTAAAATCGAATATATTATGCTCAAGTTAAAGATTCGATTTAACAGATACATATATGTATCTATATATGTATATAGATGGATCTAAGTAACCGGATACATTTGATATTCAATTGCTCCTTCGGGCATGCTCACATAATCAAATCACATGATGAAAGCCAAAGGTCTAAACAACAACCAATCTTGTTATGTAGTTACGAGCCTCAAGAAAAAAAGCCAACACAGACACACACACACAATTATGTGCGCGTAAATGGTCGTATGTATCTGTAAATGTATCTCTCTCTCCCTATTTGTATCTGTATCTGTATGCGCGCGTGCATCTGTATCTTAATATGTATTGTATGTTGGCCTGTGCCTCTGCCTCAAATTGCCAGGGCCTATAAGCAGCCAACGGCGTGATTTGCATTTTAATGTGAGTGTTAGCGTGTGTGAGAGTAAGCGTATGTACAAATATGCCCCGGAGGTTCTCTGGCCATGCCTCAGAGTCTTCTGTGGCCTCTGGGGAGTTGCCAAGTTGCCCAGCGAGCGGGGGGGGCGGGCACAGAAAGAGTCTGAAATATGAAGTATATTACAAATGTTCGAGACGCAACCACAAAAACATAACAATTGTGAACAGTCCCCATTTTGTGGTTTTCATAATTTGCCACAAAAATAACTCCACAAACTCCAATTCGAGCGCCAAAACCAAGTCCAACTCTGATCTCGATGAGGGAAAATGTTAAATGAGCTGCAAAATAATTGCCAATCCAAGGCACAGACTCGTTTACAGTTTGACAGTCATTGGGAGGGGTGGTGGGGAGGGTGGTCGCCTGTCGACCCCCTAGCATAATAAACATTACAGCAACCGCCCGCCACCTTCTCCTCCCACTCCACCAGCCCCTGTTGTCCCTCATTATGTTTATTATTATCATGCAGCTGCGAATTACGCAATTTGTTGTTTAATTTTGTGAAAATATTTTTTGCGGCTGCTTTTGCTTTTGCTTGCGACTTAGAAGTTGCCTTTTAATTAAACTTCTGGCATCTCTCTCTTCTCATCTCTCTTTCTCTCTCTCGTTCGCTGTTCTATGCCCCCTCATTAGTTGCCTGCCGCACTGATTGATTACAGTTAACTAACTGTTGCTTAACGGCCAGTTGCTGTTTGCATTTTATAACTGAGTAACGCCTCGACTTTTTTTGCGGCATGCCACGCCCTTTTGGGCCCCAGAACTCAGCCCGTTAATATTCTATTAATATTTTTTCTATACACTTCTTTTTTGTATGTCTTGCCATTGGCAATAAACGGGTTTTCCATTTTGTTTATTATTTGTAGCCCACGGTCTGTCCTCCTCTTTAATCTTCAATCTTCAGTCCACAGTCTACATAGTCCACACAGTCTACAGTCTACAGTCTTCTTGCCGCTCTGTTACTTGGCATCTCTGCACTCAATGCGGAAGCTCCCTAGCACTTATTAAATTTCATTTGAGCCTGTTTTTTTTTTTCCTTCTTTCTTGTTCTTTATCTTTTCTTATACCTTGCCTGCTTTGGCCCCCATTATCTTAGCATCTATCACTCTCTCACGGCGCTTGATTGTTACATTGATTGATTGATTGATTGTCAGTTCAGTTTGTCGCAGCAAAAGCAGCGCGGAAATGAGTTTAAGCCTTTGCCTCTTCTATGTTGTGTTCTTCTGCTCTGTACTATGCTCTGTTTCAACTGAAATTCTAACACTAAGCTGTACGTAATTTAGAGCAAACAATTGATAATATTTACAGCATAAATATTAATCATAAAATGTATATTTTTAGCAGAAGAAATAAGTAAAATAAATAAGTAAAAATTGTAAAGGTTATTTAAAACATTTCGTCGGTCATTATTGCCCAGTAAAGCTTTGCTCTTGTGTTGCACAGTGTTATTATTCTTACTGTTAACATACTCGCTTGTCTGTCTGCTCTTTGTGCCAATTTCTTTTTGACAAATTTCACGCTTATAAAATATTTAAGCCAACTCCCTAACGGCGTTTGTTGTGGCCGTATTTCGTCAAATATTAATAATGATTTTCAAGTTTATCTATTTATTATTTCTAGGGCAAATACTTTTTAGTTCGCGTCATTAGTCTCTGTTAATCCATTCGTTGATCCAACAAAATTCGCATGAAATGAAATCAAAACAAGAGTTAAGTGTGTGTGACGCAAGCGTCCTTCACATTGTAAGCCATTAATATTTGTTGTGCCAATACCCTGTACTGATACACCGACAAACGAGCACACATATCTATCATATTATGTTGATGGAGGTTTTAAAGGCGAGCCACACCCTTTTCAAATGCGAATAGAAATAGAAATTCCAATGCATCGCGCTAACTTGGCTTTCATTTTGGCCATTGATTTTGTTTTCCATTTCATTTAATTTCTTCTTCTTCTTCTTCTTCTTCTGCGCTCTTCTTTTGGCTTCACTTTTTGTATTTCTACTTTGTTTTTTTTTTTTTATTGCATTAAAGTTTAATTCAGTGTCATTTGACTGTCTTATTTTGTTTGCGGTGGCGATGGCGGTGGCGGTGGCGGTGGCGGTGGCACTTTCTAAACAAAATTGAAAGCATTGCCGGGAAATTCATCAGCAAGTTTTATATAATTTATTAGGTTTTTATTTTCATAAACTTTTCTTTGCCGAGACTTTGCTGCGCTTCGCTTGATTCACCAACATTTTGCTGCTTTTTTGCTTACTTGCTTTGCTTTTTTTTCTTTGCTTTCTTTTGGCCATGATTCAAGACCACTCGACGCTCTCCACAGCCAAACAATTAGCGTAATTTAGTTGCACTTAAGCAACGGAAATAAAAATATAAGTTTTTTTTATTATTCAGTTGCCTTTTGTTGCGTTTTGTCAAGAGCTTCTTTAGTGCGACGGGGGGAGGGGAAATGTTTGCAATCTCTTTTATAAAATTACTCTAATCGTTGTTTTTGTTTATGTTTTTGTTTCTCTTTTTTTTCCTGTAATTTCTTTTCATTTCATTTGAGCTTTTCGCACGGATTTGGCAAATGATTAAACTAATCAATTCAGTTAGTTAATAAATAGTTTTCTTTTATTAGTTTTATATTTGTTAATATATTTTTGTTAATTTACTTTTATTATTTGCATTATTTTCTATAGCAAAGTTTAATTGAATATCGAGCAATAAAGTTCGTTCAGCTTGGCTTGAGCTAAAGCCGCTACATAAGCCTATTGGCTAACAAAACTTGGTAAACTTTCTTGTTCTTAGCTTATTACGCATTGCTTAAAGTGTTGCCACTTCCCATATAAACGCATTGCGTGCTTCAGCTCCTCCCCCTTCACCTCCCCCCTTCCCATCCAGCGCAGGACAAACTTTATTTAACCAACTCGCCCTTTGCGCCACTTCCAGTTGCCACTTTTAGGCCACATGGCGTGACGAGCTCCATTAGGATTCCAACTTCGAGTCATGCAAATGAAAATGCTGATTTGATGGCATTGACGCACATTTTACCTTTCTTTCTCTTAATGAGCTTCATAAACTTTAATGTTTCTTGTACTTCTACTTGTTGTTGTTGTTGTTGTTGTTGTTGTTATGTTTGTACTTGTGCAACAACAACAATTGATTTGCTTATAATTATGTTGGCAACTCGCATTTTAGCAGTTGAATGATTTCTCATTTCAATTATGTTGTGCACTTTTATTCTGGGAGAGGGGGCGTGACTGCGCCCCATTTTATACAAATTCCAGGGAAAACCATACAAAATATTGCCACACTTTGTTGTGGCAGCAGCAACTTTTATTGCATGCAACAGAAACAACAGCAAGCGACTGACAGACTACTAAATATCCTGTAATCCCGAGCAGAACATTTGTAAGTGCTGTGAGTATACCATTTTAATATTTACAGGGTATAATTAAGTGAAAATAAGCAGAAAGCAACAACAAACATTTGCATGAACAGTTTTTGTAGCAAAATCAAACAGAAACTAGCGCAGCAGAAAGGGAGCATGCGAGGGGGGAGGGAGGCAACATCCGCAGAGTTATGTATCAACACTTCAAGGGAAGCGCGTGCAATTGAGAGCAATATCAGCTAGTAAAAAGCGCAACTACATACATAATAATTATAATTATAATCAAGCAAGTCATAATGCAAAAATAAATTCCAAACACTTGGGCAATGCGATAAAGTATTCCATTGAATGAGGCTACTTATCGGACGCCATTGAATTGAATCATCATTCCTTTATATATATATTTTTTTATACTTTCCATACCAAATAAAAGATTGTAAACAACAGCATGTAACATGTATGTATGTCAGCTAAAAATACATATATAAATATGCATATAGTAGATAACATACAACACACAGGCAGCAAGTGTGGCTAAAGGCAACCTTAATTACGGCTCCAGTTTAATGGCTGTTGTTGTTATAGCTGTATCTTTTATTGACTTAACCATAAGATTAAGCTTAAAGCCAGCTGAGTATGCTTGAGTACTTGGGCTAAATCCTAAGAACAGCTACAAGTATTATTATGGATTTGGGTTCGATAGCCTGGCGAAGGTTATCGCCAACTGTGTGTGTGTGTGTGTGTGTGTGTGTGTGTGTGGATGCAACAACTAACAACCGTAGTAATATTTTCACTCATTCATAATGCAAAAGCTCTTTGTGTGTGTGTGTGTGTGTGTGTGTGTGCATCATTTACGGTTAAAACGTAACCACACCCCCACACTTACATATTACGCCCACATTTCACATTTACATTTTGAGGACCTGTATGTATATAATTTATCCTTGTGCCAGATTGATTTTTATACCCGTATAAATTCTATTCAAGGAGTATATACAGCATGCTCTCAACACGTTATTATAATATGCTCGACTGATTGGTCTAATCAGCTGATAGAACTACTGTTAAGTTTAATCAGTAATTCCAAAGCTTTAAAATTATAATTAAACTAATTTCAGATACGAATTTAGCTTCTTTACTTTAGATAAAGGAAATACTCAACACAACTAAGAATGTTCTCAGGCGCTGAGGTACGGGTATTTTATAGTCGAGAGATACTTCAATATTCAGCGATTTTCCATGTGTTAGTTGTTACTATTGTTGCTGTTGTTATTATTGTTGCACATTGTGGTCGTAGTTATTTTTCACAAGCTCTTCTTATTGATTTTTCTTTTTGCGTTGCCAAAGCGAACAAAGAGAGAGAAAAAACAACAAAATGAGAGGAAGGAAAGGAAGGAGAGAGCAAAACAAAAGAAAATGTTTTTTAATTGCATTATGCAGAGCCCAGTGAAAATCACATACATTTCCCTATAAAACCAGCTGGAGCGATGCCGCTGACAGGGGCTTGTGCGACAAGGTAATTTCATTTACTGCGCCGGACAGGATATAAGTGGGCAGCTGGCCGGAAGGCCGGTTGAGAAGAGGTGGCAAGGGGGGTGAGCAATGGGGCGTGGCGGGGTGCCTAGGTTGAGGTTCTAGGGCTTGGCATTGTGCGGCGCTTAATAGTTCGAACTTTGCTTTTCACTGATTTTTTGTGCACATTTCCGTTTCTATTGTTTAAAAAGGGAACTAGTGTGCTTACGTGTGTGTATATTTATATATATATATATGTGTGTGTGTGTGTGTGTGTGTAATAGAGAAATTAGTTCAAGGATTTGCCAACTTTTAAGGATAATAATATAATTGGCTTTTAGTGCCAACAAGAAAAGTTTCGGCACCAAAGCGTATTGCCAAAATGTTCTTAGCTTAAACCTTGACTGTATAAAGATGATGAAATTGCTACGATCCATTACAGACTGCCATTAGTCCACCATCGTTTTGCTATCTTTTATCTATTTCCTTTAGACATTCATTGTGTTTGCCCCTTTTCCATCTGGTGCTTCATAAATCAGTTCATCTTTCGCATTGGCATCATTAATTTGGTGCGCCTTAAAGGCCTTCCATGATAGGACAAGGTGGTTACGCAGTGGCCACACCACCCGCACCACAGAATACATAGCTTAAGCAAACCGCACACGTGGCATTTGAAACCTTTTATAGTCTTATCAGTGGCTAGCGAGTGCAGCGAGAGTGGCAACTGTCCGAAACTGTTAACAAATCGAGGGCCAATAAAGTAAATGCCACGACGGCGGCATCTGACAGTTCAATTAACTTCTGAAGCACGGCGGCACAATTTATGGGCTGGCAAAGGCAGAATGCAAAACTACGTAAAGGACTTTGCGAGCAGTGCCAATAAAAATGCTGAAAACGCTAATCATTTGCTCATTAAATGCACATCAGGACGCGTGTTAATGATAAGACACCAGCCGTGTAGCAGTTCCCCCCGAAAAACTCTCTCGAAGGACTCCACCCGGGTTGAAAAATACAGCCCGGACACAGGCGTGGGCATGGTCACAGCTGTTAGCTGAAAGTCGAGCGAAATTTTGGCACACACACACACACAAAAAGAATGCGGAAAAGGGAGAGGGAGGGCGCTAAGTAGAGATAGCAGTTACTACATCTCTCTTTGCTTCTCTCTCTCTCCCTGTCTCTCTCACTCACGCGTTGCCTAGTGCAGATATCTTAACTGCCTGTGAAATATGCCTCAGCCTCGGCCTGGGCCCGGCTCTAATTCTGGGAGTGTGCGTTGAGCTAACAAAGATACGGATACATATCTCAAGAGAGAGAGAGGCGCCGGATGTCAAATCATCTGTTTTAAATCGATTTTCCTTTTTGTTTTGTTGTTGTTTTGCTCAGTTGACTCTTTGTCTGTGTGTGTGTGTGTGTGTATATGTGTGCGCTTGTGTGTGTATACGTTATGGCAGTTTTTCTTCTTTATTATTATACAAAACTTTTGTTTGCATGATGAATGCAACTGGCTTAAGAAGTTCCATAGAAAAACTCAAGTATGATTAGCCCGAGAGGCAATAAAAAAGACAGCATCGTAGCATAGTAGTGCAGTGAAAAGAAAATCGCTTAGCAGAAAAGAAAATCCCAAAAACTTCAGCATAATTAGCTTCAATGAGTTGTGCAAAAGAAGGATATCCACTTAGAAAAAGCTGAAAGAACACAACTGCAAAAAATGTGAATAAATAAAAGAAAATGTGAAATATAAATCCCAAGAGCAATAAAATCAAGTGACTTGCAAAGGATTCCAGTTATTATTATTTTTTTATTACAAAATACTTGGAAATAGTTCAAGAAAACTGCAAAAGAATTAAAGAAGATTTTGTTAAGAAAGCCAACAGTACAGGCGAATATCTTCGTAAGAAGCTTGGCTATAGATAGTTTCTTCTATTGCAAAGAATTTCTGTTTAGATATTACTTTCATATCTTTATGTCGAATGATTCTTTGACGTTTGTCTTAACGAACTAAGACTGTGTTTTAATATCTAGTTACAGCAATTCTATCAATTCCATTCGCTGATTCGACGACTTTGCGTTGTCTAATTTAATTGACCCAAAAAAAAAGCAATTCCGAAAATTGCTTTAAATTTGTAAAGCTTTCAGCGACGCTGAAAAAATATATACATATATAAATAAAAAACTGACCATTCGACCACCTAAACAAACTGTGCCCAAATCTCATATCTCTGACTTCGACTATTTCGCGGTCGCTGCCTCTGCCTCTGTCGCAGTCGCAGTCGCTGTCGCTGCCGCCTACGGCCGACAAATTTTTGCTCATTAAATAAATCAAATTTTGTTGTTTCTCTGTGTGACCATAAAAGTCCATTTTTTTCTACTGTTAAGTTATTTATTTTTTGTTTTTGTTTTTGTTTTGATCTCTGCAATTTAGTTGATAAATTTATGCAAATTTGGTGAAATGCTCAATATGATTGTTCAGATTTGTCAATTTGTAGACTAATAACAAAAACATGCTGAAAATTTTAATCAGAAAATTAATAATATCAAAGCAATCTCTTCTAATTATTATAATTTCAGTATACATATATTTCATAGAGCCACTGTGCACAGACTAGTTAAACTGGCATTGGCTTTAATCTGTGCTCTGATCTCTGTTTTAGTATGGTCTGGTCACACTGATCAGCAGTACGTGCCAGAAATTAGACAAAAAATTCCTAGCCGAAACCACGACGAGTGTTACGTGTGTGCATGTTTATATTTAACCCCGTGTAACAACAATAGTTGATGCCTAGCCTATCTGATAACAACTCAAAATAACAATATACATTAAAAACTTAACTATTACGAGTTGGCACGCCAAAATTATTAACTCTTTTCGTACTCGCAGTTATGCAAGCGAAAACAGAAAAGAATATGATGATGCCCTAACTCAGTTTATAGCTGAGTTCAAGAATTGCATTCACGCTATTTAGGAAACTTTTTTATGTGTGCGCAGGGTATCAAGAATTTGCTTGCAATTAAAAAAAGGTAAATTTCGCGATTCTATCGCTTTGTTAGTACTTGCCATATCTTCTTTTTATGCTTGCGCCGCAAAAGTACAAGCGAAGGTCAATAGAAGAGCAATAAAAAAAGAGTAGTAGTAATCGTAGGTTGCGATAACGCAAAGAATAAACGTGGTTGGCCCATGTGAATGAGTGTTGAAAGAGTGCAACGATCAGTGAATAACTGTTATTTCATAGATAATAAATTAGGATGACCCTGTGTAAGTAGATATTAAAAGGGAATTGAGTGCTATTCAAGGATATTCTAATAGACATAATAGATACAAATTCAATCTTAACCTCCATTTGTATACTAATCATTAATGAAATTATTTAAATATAGCTTACAACAATCTTTGAATATGGTCACCCACAAAACTGGATACTGACCTTTTGTTTAGTTGTTGGCTTTGCAGATTTTGTGGGGCGGCAATTTGTTTACTTTTTGCTTTATGTTATTGTTGTTATCGGCAGTCGGTAGATTTTTCGTTAAGTTTTCGTTCTCGTTTTCGCCTGGGTGGGATATAGTACTTTTGTCCCAAAAGGACGAAGCTGCGTATTCTTTTTCGCTCTCTCCCTCTCACTCTGTTTCTTCGTCGCTCTCAGGTTCGGTCGCTCTCTTTTCCTTTGCCCGCGCACGCTCAGCAAATTGATTTTCACTTTTGGTAAAGACTGTCAAAAAAAAACGCACACACTCACAACGCAGGAATTTTCACTTGTGCCACTTTTTTTTGCTTGTTTTGTTTTGTTGGTGTTGTTTTTGTTGTCGTCATTTGAAGTTGGCTGCTGCTGCTGATGTTGCTGCTGCTGCTGCAGGGGAACAGGTTTGCGCTTTGGCTATACGAATTCTTCACTTGGGCCCAAAAACAAATCACAAACGGTTAACAGCAGTGCCGGCAGTGGCAACAACAAATATCAACTGCCTTTTCCTGCTGCCTTTTCTTTTGGGCAGAGAGATGCTGCCGGACCACAAAGCCTCTCGCATACAACCACAAAACGGACACACACGCACACAAGCACAGAGAGCAACACAAATTCTTTCGCTGCCTTTGCCTTCCTTTGCTTTGCTTTGCTTTTGGTTTGTTGTTGCTGTTGTTATTGTGGCTATGGTTGTTGTTACTGCTGCAGAGGCGAACCGGTTTTTGTTTTTGCACTTCACTTTATATTTGTTAGCATTGGCTGCTGCAGCACTTGACAACAATCAGAAATTGATAATTTAGCAGTGAAACAAATTGAAATATTATTTATTTTAATACGCGCTTTAGTTGCACTTGGCGCTTTGGCATGCGTTTGCACCGTTATTCCGTTTTACATTTACTGCCTGTTTGCACTCCCACACACTGAACACTTCTTTGCTATTGCCGTTTCACTCGCACTCGATTTGGCCGCTAACACAGCGCAACGCGCTGACAACAACCTTTCCAAGTCGAAGTCGTTTTCAGACTAATAACAACTCTTATATCAAAGACACATAGTCTCACTGTAATACTCAAAATGGCATTATTTAACGAACACTGTTACTTTAACAGTCCCTTGTATACTATACTCTTATACGCATAGCTAATGCTGCACAGTCCAAAGAGAGTTGAACAGCAAAAGAGCAAATGTCTGCTAATCATATTATTAACCTGACGCCGTTTTATTTAAAATAGATAATAAATCAATCAATTGTGAAATAGCATATGTTTTAATAAATTTAAAAGCAATTACATTCATTTTCAAATCCATACACAATACAGTGATATTCATTAAATAAAACTGTTATTTAACAGTGAAATGCAAATTGTAAACAAATAATAAAATTTTGTTTTTTTTTTTTTCTAAATTAATAGTTATCTTCACTTAATCTATTTTCATTTAGCAACAAGTCGTTATTTTACTAAGGTCTCATGTCCATGCCTAATATAAGTCACTCAAATCTATTTTTCATTTTAGAAAATTGACAATAATTTGTAGGATTAAGTAAATATTAAACAAAAGTTACAAGCAAATAATAATTAAGATTGCACATTATTAAGTCGTCCACGTCGAATTAATAATTAAAGTTAATATTAAATATTCAAAACTAACTTCACTTAAATATGAAAACTCGTTAAATTTTAGATATTTTTCGAATTAATAGTAGTGAATATAATTAAATGTGAAATAATATTAGTATTTTCTATTCTTTACTTTCCATCTGGGTGGCATATCCTTAACGTTTAGTGTTGTATAATGTTCGATTCCGCAAGCAACTGTTCCCAAAGTGCTTGCTAATGATTTCCTGATTTCCGCTATCTTTTCTGATGATCATTATCGTAATGTCTATCTATCTGAGCACCTCGTAACTAGCATTGAATAAAGACATTCTACTTCCATAGTCCACTTCTCCATTTTTTGGAATTATCACATGATCCTCCTTCTGTTCCTCCGGAGCATTGCATTCTGATTCCCCCGCGTCCTGACAAGTTACATCTGCACAAATAACGGTAGCCGCTGTTGATTAATGCTCCAAGTTCCAGACTTCAATTTCACGGCCTACATATAAAATGTACTTTAAATAATCCGCATAGCGCGTTGTGAGAATGGAATGACTTAACTGTGAAGATCGGTATCCCTCCTAGAGGGAGGCAAGGACTGCCTATCTCTGTGAATGTTAAAGTTCCTCTGACGCTACTTCTGCCGGAAGCAACGCAACTGGAATTAACCGAAAAGCTTCCCCTTCTAGCGTCACATTGCAGTACATCTCTCCCGGCAATGGTTCCGACTGGGGACTTAGAGGTGTGACCATTTGTAGAACTGTTACGGGGCCCTCGATAAAATGCTGTTTCTGTTTCGGCTCCATCTCCTCCGTCTGTTCCGGCTCCTCTTTGGACTCAACCTGTTCCAAATCCTCATAGGCCAGTCCAGTGAGATCGTGTGCTGATATATCCTCCGTTGGATGTTTGTTTCCCATATGACGCTTTAAATGAGCTCGAGTGGCGGCCGCATACGCGCAGCATGGACAAGGGAAACGCTTCGAACGCCAATGTTCTCTGTTGTGCGTCTTTGCGTGACGTTGCAGATTATACAAACGTTTGGTCGAATACGAGCATTTTGTCACCGAGCAACGAAATATCACTGAGTACTTCTGTTTGACGTCCATTTTCCTGTACTTTGTTAAAATTATTATTTATCTATCTATCTACTATAATATTTGTGAATTTGTAGAGCTGCAAAAGATATCGATAACAACATCGATAATTTGTGTAAATTTGTGCAGAACAAGTTCAAATGAACGAATCATCAAAAAGAGCGATGGAATCAAACTGCTTTATTGTAACCAAATTCATTCTGTTATAATGCCTGGTAGTTACAGCAGCTTGTCAGAATTTCCATAAGAAGCATTCACGCAAAATGTAAATATATTATATAGCCACTTTATGAGTTGTGGCGGTGGACCAATAATTTGTCATATTTTATCGGTTTGTTGGCACTTCGATAAGTACATGAGGAAATACAACAACAAACACTAAAAATTAAGAGACCTCTGGTTAAAATTCTCTTCAATGTTAAGGAATTTCTACTAGATTCTCTTACTATCTTTTTTGTAACATTCTCTGTAACGTTTATGTTAACTGTCTACACTTGGCGACACAGTTGCCACTTCATTGAAATAGTACCAGCTAAAGTACCAATGAAGAACTAATGTACCAGTTTCCGTACTAAAGTACCAAGTGTCAGCCCACTCTCTTATATTCTGCTATAAATAACATTCGCCAATTAAGAATTGGTCTTAAATTGCTATACATCATAGAGAGAAATGTGTCTTTGGGCTTTTTGTCCACTGAGAGGACAATAGGCAATGTTAATTAACAGCCAGTGAACTACTGCGGTAAATAAATGTTAAATCTGCTAGAGGCGCGCATTTGTTGTTGGTCAGTTTGTCATTGAGCAAAAAACATCAGTGTCGGTTTGCTGGGACAAGTTCTGGGTCATTTGGGCACAGTCTGCCTTTACCTTTAATGTTTTTCTATCACAGCTATTGGTGTTGTTGTTATTTATTCTCTTGCTTCGTTGACATTTGATTAGCTTGTTGGGGGTGGTGGGGAACGCTTTATCGCGGGTGTCTTGGATTGCCCTTTTTTTGTTGGGGCGAAAAACCATTCAAAACATTTGTTGCCGGCCATTTGCCACATTGTTGCAACTTTTGTTGTTGTTTGGGTTTGCTGCTTCTTAGCGATGTCTTAAGGCGCTTCAACGGGTTCTCTTATTGTGGTTATTGTGACCTAATAAATGAGCAAATAAAGTTGTAATTTCACATTTTTTGCATTTAAGATTAAACATTTATTATTACACATAATAGTTAACTATTATGTATTATTATGGACACGTATGAATATTTTTCCAAGTTTGGTCAAAATTTCATTGGGTTTTATGTAAAACGCTTTTCGGTTTGGCAGGAAATGAAATTTTGAAGTCAATAAACGTGAGCCACAAGATGAACCCAAAGTTCAAGCCAAATCGGGGCGAGCTGGACACGAAGCTAGTTTTAACCTGGCTATGGAAATGTACAGCGTGGCATGCAATGTGTTTCATTAGCCACCCCCCTTCCATCACATAGGCTTAAAGTGCACTCTATGCTGCAATTTCGCACACATGAATTTACTACGCAAAAGCTTTCAAATTTCACGCCCTATTAGATCACATTGCTCCCCATGCTCCCCCTGGACATCACTATCAGCAGCAACGGTTGCGGCTGATTAAATACCGAACGCATTGTGAGTGCATCCATTTCCAGTTTCAGTTCCAATTGCATTTCCAGTTTCAATTCAATTCATCAGATTTTGATTAGCTTGCAAAATTCATTTCACACACGTTGCATAAAAGGAAGCGCTTAGCCCATTTCCGCTTCCTTTTGACCAAAATGTTGCTAGCAAATGCAGTTTTATTAAGTGAATTGCAATTCCTAACTTCTGTCCACAAAATAACTTTAATTTTCTTTGAAGCAGCACTCTTAGTCCACAAACAGCGAATAAACGATAAAGTTCCAAGTTCGCAATGTGGAACTGATTCGCAGATTCGGAACAGATCGTTGCTCACACTGAAACAAAACAGCAATAGTTGGATAGTAAATAATGGTATTAACCAATTGCTTTCTGTTATTAGCAGACATCCTGTAATTTGAATGTATTTTTCCAAATCTGGATAGCCATAACCGCAATAAATGTGCGCTTACTCTTATTAGAAACCTAGATAAAATAATGAACAAAAATGGTTGTGGTCGGGTCAAAAGATGCCGACAACGCATGTTATCATGTTGTACAGTAAGCGGTTGTTGTTATTGTTGTTAATCTGGTTGTTGAACAAGCAACAACAATGTGTGGCCAAGAAGCTGCCGCATCAAGGCTTCAGCTGATCAAATGAACCAGCTTGAATGGAGCAAACGAAGCAGGGGGAAAGACTGAGATGAAGTAGTTGGAAGTTGCGTTTCGTTTTTCACAGAAGACGCGTCTTTGGAAAGGTTGAAATTAGCAGAACACAGCAGACACTCCAGACATATTCCCGAGACGAATGCTGTTGTATATTTGTTGTTCCAATGAAAATGCCTCCGCTTACAATCTCTTTAGCTTTTGTTGTTGTTGTCACTTCTGTTGGGGCAGGCTATCGTGTTTATAAAATCAGCCACGTGAGGCAAGCAGAGCACAGTGGAATTGCGCATTTAATTATGTTATATTACAAACTAAATTTGTAGATATATTATTATTATTAATTGTATGAAAAGTAATTCACAATTACTTAAAGAAGCTCTCTAGCTATTAACTTAAGATAACAAATTCCATTTAAAAGTATTTAGCTTGCGTCCACTGTGCGACGTCATTCAGACAAAATTTTGATGCGCCAACAACAACTACAACAATAACAAACATGGCGGTCTAACTAGATGCAACTGACAATGTTTTGTAGTTGTTGGGCCGATGCTTATCCGAGCATGTAAGCAGCCTCTTAACGGGTTGCAGTTGCAGTTAACAATGCACTCCTCTTCACACTCCGACCCTCGTCCCACAACCCTACGACGCACAGGATGACCCCACCGCGTACTCTGTGAGTGTATGTATGTGTGTGCGCCTGGTTTGTACAGTTTTGGAGGCACTGTTGTACTCATTATGCGATTTATGGACTAGCAGCTGCAACCTACCTGTGTATGTATGTGTGTGTGTGTGCTACGCCCCTCGCCCCCCTCACACGCAACTTCAACTTTCATAATGTCTAACCAGATACATAGAGTACAAAAGTAGCAGACGACCATACAATAAATAACAATCAGGTAGCTGCCAGTGGGTGTAATGTTGTTGAAGAAACGTGGTGTTGAGGTGTACGGGTGGAGGGAGGGGGTGCCACAATAGACGCAGCTGCAGGCAGTCAAAATCGAGACAGCAAGTGGCGATAGAGGCCACCCGTATTTGCAACAAAACAACAACATGAGGAAATATTTTGCCAAAGTTTACGATGTGTCTGTTAGACTGAGACTAACAGTGGGATTGGGATTGGATCTGAGACTGGCCACAGTTTTGCAGCAATGGCATGGGTCACTTATGATGAGCAGTAAGTCAGTCTATGTTGCAAGAAGCGCAGTGAAAGTCGATGCTGTCGCTGTTTTGTTTGTGTTGCTGGGAGTTGGTGATGCCCGTCAAACTGTAAGACATCCAACACGCCTCACTAACCTCGTGATTTACTATGTTAAAGACCTGAACCCAAGCCGGGCCAGACAAACCGGCTGCAACAGCCGGCAAAACGCCAATGAGTGACTGGCCAACAGGATGGGGCCAAGTGGTGTGTGGGGTGTGGCATGCGTTTTAGCATAATGAAAATGTTTGGTAAAAAAGCAACAAATTTGCATGAAATTTACATTTTTGTTGCAGTTGCAAGAAAGTGAAAATTGCATAAATAACACAAGAAGCAGTAGCAACAACAACAACAACAACGGCAAAATGTTGAAGCAGGTCAGCGCAAAATGAGCGAAAGTGAATCAATGCAATGAGAGAGTGAGAGATAGAGAGTGAGAGACAGAGGGAAGAGTATCAAGAAATCTGAGCAGGAAATGGCTGCGAAATATTTAGCAATTAGCAATGCTTGTCGAACTGTGATGCATGACAAACGACCTAAAACAAACTGTGGAATGAACACAACATTAAGGTACAGTTGCAGTGCATTGTGGATAGTATATGTAATAATATATGTAACATAACTGAAGATAATAAGTAATAGCAGACAATTAATATATTTGCAAATTTTGTATTCATGTTAGCTGAGCTGATTAAATAAATAAATATATGTTTATAATAAAAGCTTAGTTACAAAGACGTAGCTACTTTAAAAATATATTTAACGAAAAGATTGTAATACATTTATATAAATAAACAATAAATAATAATAAAATGATATTAGATTTATTTAAATGTTAGTTTAATTTATATATTTGATTAATTTAATAAATAATAATAAATATTTATATATATTTGCCAATTTTCTTAATTCTTTTCTTAATTGAATTCATTTTCCCAATTGTATTTACTCTTGTACTATTTAAACTGTTATTATGCAAAATGCTTTGTAACCAACTAAGGAATTAGGCAATAAATTTATGTAAAATTCAAACTTCAAGCTGTGTGGCATCAACGAAGCTGCCCCATTCTACCATTCTACCATTCTCGTTTGTCAGCAGATAACCATAAGAAGAGGCAGCTGGTTTTGTGGCACTTTACACGAATTACACTCGACCCGAACACATTGTAATTCATATTATTCTGTGAGTGAGTGAGAAGAGCATGGAAAGGAGACCGGACTGCGGGTGGGGTGGGGCAGCTGCCAGCCTGTTCCATTTCAAATCCTTGGGGATATTGTCAGTGTTCGCTAGAGCTATGAGTTGATTTTTATTTTTAGCACATGGCGGTTGCTTCAAGGTTGCTGCCACATCGCGGGGGAGGTGACAGCAGCGGAGGCGGTGGTGGAGCGGAGTAGGCAAGTTTTTGTCTTGTCTTGTCGCTGGCGGCTTTTGCGTTTAAGCTGAATGCATATCAAACTTTGGTCCAACGGTCCCCAAATGATTCCAGAGGTGAGAAAAAGCCGCAGATTACACAACTTCGAGATGGGTGCGTGACACGACTGACATAATTATTAATTAATTATAATTATATAATGCATTGGACTTTCTTTAGCTGCTCTCTCCTCGACAGGTAAGATATTTCAAACTGCAGGACACTCAGCTTCACTTCGAGTACTCATATATCAGGATTGCTTGGCTGACTTCCCTGACAGTTGCACTATTTCGTTTATTTTTATCATATTTTACCTGTTTATTTAGCTCATCGCGTTGGGGTTATTGTTGTTGCAAACGTCAGGAATGTTCCACTACGTCACATCACATGAAATATGAAATATCATCACGTGATTGCGAGGTAGTGGCCAATTCCCGAAACGTTTTTTCCTGCTCCATTTTGAAGTGTTTAAGATGAATCCTGCCTGTAAATCCTGTGCACAAACACCAATAAGGCGAGACTTTTGAATGGAAATCAGTTTCAAAATTGCAAACGAGAAGGAGAGTGAACAAAGAGAGAGAGAGAGAGAGAGAGAGAGAGAGAGAGAGAGATAGAGCGAGAGAGGCTCATTTGATTTTGCATAGTTGCAACTTGCAAGTGTCAGCTGCTGACAGACCCCAAAGGGAAACGCTGGTAGTTTGTTTTACAAATGTGGCAAGTAACCATCCCCCAACCCATTCCCCATTCCTATTCCCTTCCCTTTTCCCTATCTATGTCCTGCCTCCGGAGCGCAGCTTAATAACATGCAAATGATGTGAAAATGCATAGAAAAACGAGGGAAACCCAAATGCCACTTACATTTCCCATACAAACGTTGCAATTTCGCGCCCCCGTCCCTCTCACACCACTCTATCTCTAACCTGTCTATATATCTATGCTCTGCTTTCTATGCATTTATGTGTGTGTATATATATATATGTGTGTGTGCGTGTGTGTATGTGTGTATGACACTCTCAATATTTTTCAAACGCAAATAGCAGTCAACATTCCCAGCTATGTAGTCGTCCATCTGATTATGCAGCAATGATTGAGTATTTGCTGGATGCTAGAGACGTTGGACACAGGGGCGTGGCAAATGGCGGAGAGAGAAAGTGCCGTGCAATGGCGAAGGACCTGTTGGGAGTGTGAGTCTGGGGTTTTCTTATCTGCAATTCACTTTCGCATTGCGGCAACTGCATTTGATAGAACTTAAAGCTTCACTTTAATAGAGTTTACACATTGAAAGTATTGATTGATCAATCAACAAACAATCTAGTAGATATATATCATTAACTCATAATCAATCTACAAATTAGATCAATCACCTAATCATTTGTCTGTCTGCCAAGATGTTTGATTAGCGCAACAAAATTGCAAAAAGAAATAATATTCCAAATGAATTTCAAAATTGCAAACATGTCGAAGTCAAAATCGGTGTTGAAGCTGAAGTTGTGGCAGGGTGGTAACCAAGCCTGTGTGGCAGCAATTGGACCAACTGTAGGCAACAAATTGGCGCAAATTAAACGACTAAAACCGCAGGTGGTCAAACATATTTAACAAAAAAAATTGAAATAAAATTTGTGAAAACATATTTAAATCAAATTCGATTTGCGTTTTACAATTGTTGATATTTAAGGCCTGGGAATGAGCTCGACGCAGATTGAACATTGCGTAAGCTATGATTTTTATTTTATTTTTGTAAGATCTATAGTTAGGAATATAAAAGTTTCAACGAATGTAGAACTTTTCTTTTAATTAGAAGTTATTTATCATTTAATTATATCACGTTTATCACTTTGATTTTTTATACTTTAATCCTTGACTTCTCGTCCTCTTTAAGCTACTTGCTCATCACACTTTCAACTTGGCCGCGTTACTAAATTCAGACCTCAGAATGTCTGATGATTTGACCAAAGACAAAAAAAAAGAAGGCAGCGACGCCGACGTCAAACTGCACCACAATAACTCCACATTGTGGGTACTGTACACAAATGTAATTAAATATATATCTCACACTAACGTGCATACATAATTATGTACACATACATTTACAAAAGAAGAAGACATACATTTTTATTTTATTTAATTTTTTTTTTTTTGACTTCAGCCTTCTCCTTACAATTTTGCTGATTAGCACAAAAATGTATAAAGCCAAGTGGACAACAGCATGAACATTAGCTATTGTTGTTGTAGTTGCATTTGTTGTTCTGTTCTTTGCTGCACTTCAATGAAATTGTAGCCTCACCGCATGCAACAGTGAAAGCAGATGATTGACTGACTACCAAATACTCTACTTATTGAGCATGGGCAAATCAGATTGATTATTTTAGACTCTAGCTATATTTGTATCTGCCCGACAGAATACAAATTAAACATATAAATAATAATAAAACTCAAACAAATATTATGTCTTCAATCAAAGAAAGATTTGATAGTTGCTATGTATTTAAGAACAAAATAAAAACTAAATTATACATTTAAATGAATACACTTTAGAGAAATAAATGGTCTTGTTAAAACTGCCTAGTATACCTCACTCAGCCGCAGTGAATAATGCAATTCTCAGCGATAAATAGAAAATGCTCTCAGTATGACTACAGTTTGGCATGCACTGACCCACTGCAGCGTGTGAAACTTGGCTTACATAACGCTCATATTTAAAATATATTGCTTATGTTAATTTAGTTGAATTCCAATTTCGTTTCACGCATGAAAATTGTTATTCAGATGTTGGGGCCCAATGCAATTGATGGGCCTTTGCTGTTAACTGGAATTTTGTGGCATTTTGTTAGGTTTTGCATGCGCTGCTCAATTCTCACGCTACAGTCGCAACGCTTCTTCCTGTGCTGACGCTGACGTCGGCGACGACAACGACGACTCACTGCACAGTCGTTAAAAGTAACCAAAAACTTTTTGAAGCTACTCAGGAATTTGCTCAAATTGCTAGACTTATGTACATATATGTATAAATACATTATAATAAGTGCAACAAAACCCGTTCCCTGACTTTGCATTGAATTTGCGACCACGTTTCGTGGTGGAGATAAATGAGAATAAATTAGTCAATTTATTACAGTTAGTTAATTATATATGTATTAAAGAATCAACATGTTTTATTTACACAACTGAAATAATATTACTTATGGCATAGTTGAGGGTTTCAGAGTCCAAGTACATTCTAATCTATAGCATACTTAATTATACTTAATAACAATGTGATTAGATAGTAAATCCTACTCCACGCCCTTGCCGTGCGTTGGCGTCCCAATTGTGACTCCTGTTGTCGTTGTCGTCGTCGTCGTTGCTTTGATGATCTTTGGATCCTTGCTTGGCTGAGCGGAAACTGTTACAGTCGTTGGCTTGGAGACAGCACCAATGTTTAGCACGCGACGCACCGCAGCTCCGCCGGGAGCTATGGCGGGTATAGCTGACGATCGATTAGTCAGCATTTGGACGGGCTTAAGGCCCGTGGCGGATTTTAAGTATATGTTGCGTATGGGCTGTTTACCATCCCCAGCAATTGTTGCGGTTGCCATAGGACTGTTGATCACCTGAAACTGTGAAAAGGTCTTGTTCCCCAGGCTAACAACGCCGCCCGTATGACGAAGTGCTCCGCCAGATGCAGCGTTTATCACAGGCGTGCCCGCAGACGTTTTAATTGCTTGCAGATTGAGCGTCTTGACATTGGCCGCATCCAGCAGCACTTGGCTGCTTGTTGTGGGCGTTCCAGCCGCCGTCACAGCCGCCTTGGGACTGCTCACAATGCGTATGGGCAGCGCTGTGGCGCCACTTGGCAGTCGTGTTGCA
The DNA here is from genome assembly GCA_018901825.1 of Drosophila funebris. NCBI lineage: Eukaryota > Metazoa > Arthropoda > Insecta > Diptera > Drosophilidae > Drosophila > Drosophila funebris. The sequence goes on from JAEIFK010000682.1 coordinate 3,929,459, forward strand.
TTTGCTGATGTTGTTGTTGCTGTCATCGGTTTCATGGTGCTGCGATTCAGATAGACAAGCTTATTGGTGCCCCCAACGGTGCCACTTTGTGTTGTAAAGAGTTGTTGAATGCCCTTGTTGATCACGATACTGTTGCCCTTGCTGCTGGTGATAATCCCTGTTGGCTTAACTGTAGTCGATGCCTCCTTGATGATCTTATGACTCAGAATCAATGGGCTGCCCGAAGACGACGCTGCAATCGTATAAATATTAGTTTGCTAAAACTATTAAATATCCTGTTGTCAATGCTTACTGTTTAATTGTTGCTCCGCTTGTTGTTGCTTCTGCTGCTGCTGGTCAGCAATGTTGCCCTCGTTGTCCGCAAACACAATAGGCATGTCAATGATATTTGAGAGATCCACATTGCTGGATATCGCTGGCGGCGCAGGAACATTCTTTGTTAGCTGCAACATTGTCATGCCGTTGGCATTCTTAATCACTGTATACTTCTGCTGAGCTGCCGCTGAAGATGAAGAGGCAGCGGTTACAAACTGTGTGGTTTGTCCAGACGGCGTCTTGAGTGTAAATATTTGCTGCCCACTTGAGGTGGGTAAAGTTTTCACAATGCTGCCAATACTTGCGGTGGTGCCAGCTGCTGTAGGGCTGTTGTTGCTCTTGCTGATAGTGTAATTAATGAGCTTACTCTGCGAAGGCAGCGTTTTTAGCTGCACAAATTGACTCGATGGTATCATCTTGATCTTGGTGCCGGACGATAACGACACAGTAGTCGGCTGCTGCTTGGCAACAGTCGCAGTAACCTTTGTAACCGTTGTAGCAACTGATTGTTGGCCTTCATCATAGTCAAGAGTTTCCTCAAGCATGGATTCAATTGATAGATTCATCTCCTCATTGTTCAGCGACTGTTTATCCGTCTTCATGCCAGCGGGAACAACGCTGGGCAACGGACGCGTTCGTGGGCGTCCAACTGTGGAAATGCAAGCTGTTAGTCGATGAAACGGGGGATGATCAGCATTTATAGGCAGGGACCGTAAATAAGAAATATGATGGTGATAGAAATAACAATTAAATGAAATATCTTAAATATGTTATATATGAAGCGACATGCGAGTTAATTAGCAAATTAATAATAAATAACAATAACAATAATTTGATGAACATATTCTTATTTCAATGTTACGGTCCCTGATTTCAAAGTTAAGTTTCTCTTATTTTTACCCTTTCGCTTTACCGCAAACGGATCAATGAGGCGCGGTGGCTTTGGTTTGGGAAACTTTGGCACACGTGTTTCTTTTCGGATTTGATTTGTGGAATTAGTGGATGGTGCAAATGGATTGGGAACAATGTGCGGCAACATGCAAAGTAGAACATGCGGATTTTTTGAGGTATGATTATGATGATATTAGTGAATTAATGATTGACACTCTGCTATTTTCTGATAATTAATTAAGCTTTTGTCCTCATGGACATTCTACTCACTGTGAGGCACAAATTTGGTTTTGATTGTCTGCACACCGCTCTCCTCCTGTCCATCATGAGCTTTACGCTTGCGTGCCTGCGTCATCTGCGCCTTGTTGATATTGCCATCAGAAAGGACATGCTGTTGCTGTTTGGGCGTTCGCTGATACGAATTACTGCCAAGAAGTGAGGTGGGCATACGTGGACCCGGAGGATTGCTCAATGTTTTGTTGACAAACTCGTAGACCTCGTCCTGTTAACGTAAAAGCATAATTTGGAATTCAAGACATAAATAAATATGTATAAAATAGAGACATACCACCACCATAGAGTCCACCATGGCCTGGGTGACGCCTTCGATGCGACGCTTGCTTTTGGGCACACGTAAAGCATCGTCGGCGCTGCCAACGACGACCAGCGAGGATTCTGATTGCATACGTTCGCGCAGGGCTTCCATTTCCTCTTGGCTGCTGCGTGCAGAATTCTGCCCAATAACAAACAAAATTGGAGCCTTAATATCCAGCAGGCGATCGTCAGGAGCTCCCCTTGGACCGCGTAACGTATTATATGCAAATCCCATGCAAATTACACACGCAACGCTCTCCGACATGGCCACCTGCAATGCGAGCGCTGAGCCGGCATTAAAGCCAATCAATATAATGCCACGGTTGGGATTCTCAGTGCGTAGTTCATGAATGCGAACACGTGTTAGGGAAACAATTGTCTCGGCCACCTGGTCCAGATTCTGGCGCCCAATGCGATCATCTGTTACAATCATATATATCACATATATTTATTCATACATAAAGTAAATCAATGATGAACTTACTTGTGTTGGGCAGTGTGATTTGAACAATTTGAGTTATGCTAGCCAACGCCTGGTACCAATTTTGCATGCGGTCTGGTACTGGACCGCTGGTGGGCATTGTTGGGACTGCCACCATAATAGCATTGTGCGTCAGATGTCTCGACTTGGCCAAGATGTCCGGTTGCCATCGCTTCTTCATAACATGCGCAAGGAGCTCTTGGCTATTGTTAAGCGGACGACTGAATAACATTTTGTCCGTGAGTGTGGGCAGTTTACTCTTAAGCGTTTGCATAATGTCCAGATATGAACCCATATACGAGGGCGGTAGATGCTCCATGAGCAATGCATGCAACCATTGCGTGGTGCGTGGCTCCCAAGCTACACTGGCCAAAGCGCGTCGCATTCGAGAACTCGATTTGTCGACGGCCACACGACGATGTACTGCCTCGTGCTGGCGCTTATCGTTGGCAAGACGTGCCAATTGATCCTGGTCCAGTATAGTGCTAACTTTATCAAACAATGTTTCTTGCATGTATGTCCAGCCAATGCTGAAGATATAAATCGGGGTATATCAATAAAATGTCCAAACAGATATATAGACAACTTACCGATTAATGCGAGCTTGCCAATCCTGCTCGTCTGAATTATTGTTTCTCACATATTTGGCGATGCGTGCGCACTCGTTCATCAGTTCTTTGGCCACAATTTCATCGTAAGGTGGGACATGGGCCACCTGCTGTGAATCTCCAGATTCCTCGTGCGTTGGGTAAGTGTGACACGTTGGACATTGCGGAGCATGACGCACGAGTATAGTGCGTGCCGGGGCCAAGCCATTGTTTATGGAAGTATCTGTACGTGGAGCATCGCGCATATAAGTATGCTCCATAGATGTTTCACTGGGTACAGAGATTGTGCTGGACTGCGTAAATGAATCAAATAAGAGAAGAGATTAAGTTTTATCTATTTAGAAACAGTACAAGAGGATATGGGTGCGGTGCTTGTTAAACAGTGTGAAACTCATGCAGGATGGATTAATGGGCGTGCGCTTGAATCTGGAATGAGGGAGAAAGGCTATGACATATTATTACACTCTCTGTTGAAATCGGTGTAGTCACAGCTGTGGACGCTGCTTTGGGCGGCGAACTCAATATGGAAGCGGCGCTGCCTAGCTGGCCGGCTTTAACAACATAGTAGGAAGAGTTTGCATTTGCTGCTCCTGCTATTTTGGAAGCTGCCGTTGATATTGCTGCTGTTGGAGCCACAGCTCTAGTTATGTTTGTGTTTGTTTTAGAGTGTGTGTGTGGTTGTATTTTTGTGTATGTTGTGCCAGCCCTGGCTATAAATTTGCTCGGGCTATATGTAATAATCGAAGAGCTTGTTGTGGGCGATTGCATCTTTGGTTTCTTCTCCACCACAACAATTTCGTTTTTGTTGTTTTTGGTTTGTTTTATTTGCAGCATTTTGCTTGTGTGGATAATATTAATTCTTTTTGTGTTATATTTGGATTACTCGCTGGCTGTAGGTTTTTTCTTCTTCTTTAGGTTGCGTTATAGCGCTCTTTGCGGTTTTTTATATTTCACAAATCACTATCACTTGTTTAATGAAAAGCAAGTTATAAACGGCTTCGCATAATTGGAAATTTTTTATCAAACTTTATGTATTTCCTATTAGTTTTTGTTTTTCCTTTACAAATCACTGCCTGCGTTTTCGCAATTAAAACATGGCGTGCGCTTGATGGCGTTGCCAGCCCGTCTAACAGAGTATGTAAGTGTACACATATCTGGCAACGCTAAATATATCAGTGACTTCCAAAATAAGCAATTTCCCACCAAAAATTGAACAACTTGCACAAACCGAACTACATATTGAAGCAATAATGGACAATATTATAATCCTTTACTTACCGACTCGCTGGGTGTAGGTGTTGCGGGCAGCATACTACTGATAATTGTGTGATGCTGTTCACCGTCTTCGTGCGCAACATTTTGAGCAATGTGTCCACCGTTCTGCACAAAATTGTTGAAACACTCGATGAACGAAGACATTTCCAATGAGCCCAATTCAGAATTTCTCACAAAAACTCAATAGCACGTTTTAAAACGTATAAACAAAAGGTAAAACATTAAAAAACGAGTGTAGCTTGCTCAAAATATGTCAAGATAGTAAAAGTGTTGCCACTCTATGCACCAATAGCGTTTTATAATACTGTTCATAAGCAGCTGATTGGCTTGCGTCTGCGATGAGAACGTGCCGTGCTTCGCTCTATACAAAGATGAAGCATTATGTGCTGTGCCCATCTCTAGTTAACGTGCTAGTTTTGTTTTCATTTTCCAAACGTTTTGCGTCCACTTCAATTAATTTATTGGTTATAATTTCCGTAATTGCAATTATTTTGCATGATGGACGAGCTTCAGCAATTGGAGTACCTCTCAATGGTATCAAAAATCTGCACGGAGCTCGACAATCACTTGGGCATTAATGACAAGGACCTGGCTGAATTCATAATCGATTTGGAGCAAAAGCATCAAAGCTACGAATCTTTTCGAAAGGCTCTACTAGAAAATGGTGCCGAATTTCCCGATTCTCTTGTACAGAATTTGCAACGCATTATAAATTTAATGCGACCCACCCGCGCTGGCGGTGATGCAAAGTCAGCAAAGAATGAAAGCAGCTACAAAAATGACAAGAAATCACAGCTAATAAAAATGTTTCCTGGCTTAGCTTTGCCCAATGACAAATACAGCAGCAAGAAGGAGGATTTCGAAGAAAAGAGTGCAGATACTAAGAGTAAGCTGAATGTTAAAAATAGCGATTTGAGCGACGTGGATGCGGCCATGCTGGAATTGGAAGCTCTGGCACCAAGTGACAATCATGCTGAGCGTATAGAAGTTAAGGATAGCAAGCGGCGACATCGATCCAGCTCAAGAGAACGGCACAAACGCAAAGAGCGCGAGCGCAGTCGAAGTCGTGAAAAGGAACGCGAGAAAGATAGGAATAGGGACCGAGATAGGGAGCGGGATAGGGATAGAGAACGTGATAAGGATCGTCGGCGCCGTCGCAGTAGATCTCGCGAAGATCGAGATCGTCGTAGACGTCGTTCAAGCTCTCGTGATCATCAACGGAGAAGACGCTCCCGGGACCGGGACCGGTCCCGTTCTCGATCCCGATCCCGCAATCGCAGCAGTCGACATCAACAGAAAGATCAGGAGAAGATGCCTCCGCCTACAGCTGCGATGTCTGATGATCCTGAAATGGGCAAAATATACACCGGCAAGGTGGCTAACATAGTGCCATTTGGTTGTTTTGTACAACTGTTTGGACTGCGCAAGCGTTGGGAGGGCTTGGTCCACATCTCACAGCTGCGCGCCGAAGGACGTGTAACCGACGTGACCGAGGTAGTCGCCCGCAATCAGACAGTTAAAGTTAAGGTCATGTCACTGACAGGCCAAAAGGTGTCACTTTCCATGAAAGAAGTGGATCAGGATAGTGGGCGAGATCTGAATCCGCTTTCCCATGCACCCGAGGAGGATGAAATGTCGCTACGAGATTGTAATCCGGATGGGCCCTTCGCTAGTACATCCACTATGCTTAACCTGCAGGGCAACAACATTGACGGCGATGAGCATGAGTCGCGTAAGCGAGTGACGCGTATCTCAAGTCCGGAACGATGGGAGATCAAGCAAATGATTAGCTCCGGTGTACTGGATCGCAGTGAAATGCCCGACTTTGATGAGGAGACGGGATTGCTGCCCAAAGATGAGGACGACGAGGCAGATATTGAAATAGAAATTGTAGAGGAGGAGCCACCATTCCTATCTGGTCATGGACGTGCCCTACATGATTTATCGCCTGTGCGAATAGTTAAGAATCCAGATGGTTCACTCGCCCAAGCTGCCATGATGCAATCGGCATTGTCCAAGGAGCGTCGCGAACAGAAAATGCTTCAGCGTGAACAGGAAATGGAAGCTGTGCCCAGTAATCTTAACAAAAACTGGATTGATCCATTGCCAGAGGATGATACTTCTCGACATCTCGCTGCCAATATGCGTGGCATGGGAGCGGCACCACAAGAGGTGCCTGAGTGGAAGAAGCACGTGATTGGCGGAAAGAAATCTTCGTTTGGCAAAAAAACAGATCTAACGTTGGTGGAACAGCGACAATCGCTGCCCATTTACAAGCTGCGCGACGATCTCATCAAGGCTGTCACAGATAATCAGATTCTTATTGTAATTGGTGAAACTGGCTCCGGAAAGACCACACAGATCACCCAATACCTTGGTGAATGCGGATTTACGGCCAGAGGCAAGATTGGCTGCACACAGCCGCGTCGTGTCGCAGCCATGTCTGTGGCAAAGCGTGTGGCAGAGGAGTACGGTTGTCGATTGGGCCAGGAAGTGGGCTACACGATACGTTTTGAGGATTGCACCAGTCCCGAAACGGTAATCAAATACATGACAGACGGCATGTTGTTGCGCGAGTGCCTCATGGAGGCGGAACTGAAGACCTATTCAGTCATCATGTTGGACGAGGCACACGAACGTACCATCCACACGGATGTGCTGTTCGGTCTGCTGAAGACTGCGGTCCAGAAGCGACCAGAACTAAAGCTGATTGTCACCTCGGCGACGCTGGATGCGGTCAAGTTCTCACAGTACTTCTTTGAAGCGCCAATTTTTACGATACCAGGACGCACATTTCCTGTGGAGGTGCTGTACACCAAGGAGCCGGAAACGGACTACTTGGATGCCTCTCTGATTACTGTCATGCAAATTCATCTGCGTGAACCGCCAGGCGACATACTACTGTTCTTAACAGGTCAGGAAGAGATTGATACCGCCTGCGAGATATTATATGAGCGTATGAAGAGTCTTGGACCAGATGTGCCAGAGTTAATTATATTACCTGTGTATTCGGCGTTGCCCTCGGAGATGCAGACACGCATCTTTGATCCAGCTCCCGCGGGCAGTCGTAAGGTTGTCATAGCCACGAATATAGCAGAGACTTCGCTTACCATCGATGGCATATTCTATGTGGTCGATCCCGGCTTTGTCAAGCAGAAAGTTTACAATTCAAAGACTGGCATGGACTCGTTGGTCGTCACGCCGATTTCGCAGGCAGCAGCTAAACAGCGAGCGGGTCGTGCTGGACGCACAGGTCCGGGTAAATGCTATCGCCTGTACACGGAACGTGCTTATCGGGATGAGATGCTGCCAACGCCAGTGCCGGAAATACAGCGTACCAATTTGGCCACAACAGTTCTGCAGTTGAAGACGATGGGTATCAATGACTTGTTGCATTTTGATTTCATGGATGCTCCGCCAGTAGAGTCGTTAGTTATGGCCCTGGAGCAGCTGCACTCTCTCTCTGCGCTTGATGACGAGGGTCTGCTAACGCGTCTAGGACGTCGTATGGCAGAGTTTCCCCTTGAACCAAATCTGTCGAAAATGCTCATCATGTCCGTGGCGTTGCAATGCTCGGATGAGATTCTAACAATTGTATCCATGCTCAGCGTGCAAAATGTTTTCTACAGGCCCAAGGATAAACAGGCGCTGGCCGATCAAAAAAAGGCCAAGTTCAACCAAGCGGAAGGTAAGACTAAATCGAATCTACTTTCATCATTATAGTGTAACGTTGACTAAAGCGACCTTTTATTTTTGCAGGTGACCATCTGACGCTACTGGCCGTTTACAACAGCTGGAAGAATAACAAGTTCTCCAATGCCTGGTGCTACGAGAACTTTGTGCAAATACGCACATTGAAACGTTCGCAGGATGTGCGTAAACAGTTGCTTGGTATCATGGATCGCCACAAGTTGGATGTGGTTTCCGCAGGAAAGAATTCAGTGCGTATACAGAAGGCCGTCTGTTCAGGCTTCTTTCGTAATGCGGCCAAGAAGGATCCACAAGAGGGCTATCGCACCCTAGTCGATTCCCAAGTGGTCTACATACATCCCTCGAGCGCACTATTTAATCGACAGCCGGAGTGGGTAATCTATCACGAATTGGTGCAGACAACAAAGGAGTACATGCGTGAGGTGACTACAATTGATCCCAAATGGTTGGTGGAATTTGCGCCGTCTTTCTTTCGCTTCTCGGATCCCACCAAGCTCAGCAAATTCAAGAAAAATCAACGACTGGAGCCACTCTACAACAAATACGAAGAGCCAAATGCTTGGCGCATATCACGCGTTCGTCGACGTCGCAATTAAGTTGCACTTTCTCTTTCACTTCCATTTCGTTTTGTATTCAATAAACTCTTAAGTAACAATTAAAAATTAAAATGTTCAAAGTATCGTATGCGTGCACTTAATAGCCTTTATGTCCGCGGAAACGTTGTCGATTGTCCAACTAAAATAATATTGAGATATACAGTTGATTGCTTTCCCATAATACACTTCGTTACTCACCAAGGAACGTTTACATTCGTAAAAGGTGTTCCTTAGCACCTGACACTCTGGCGGCACACTGTTATCTTGCAGACACTCGCGCGGCGTCTTCTTATCCAGGCGGCAGCACTCGCTCTCAAGGAGACACATTTTCAGATCAGCTCGAACGCCAGCACAAGCTGTTTCATCGGCTAACTTCTCATTTCCCTCGTAGCGCATCATTTTGATTAAAGAATTGTGTTCTTTCCAAAACAAATTTTGTTACAAAATCGGCGAAATCAGCTGCTAATCTGAAGTGCTGTGAAACGCGTATTTTTAAATATCGACTGTATCTGTGTATATCGATATATCTGTATCGCTCGGATGATTATCCACAATCTATTTTGCCGCATTGAAGTAAAGTCCTCGAAAACGCAGCTTTATAGGTTTAAATGTAGTTCCAATAGGGGCATACTTAACAGATAATGGTTTATGATGAGCGCAGCGATGGCAGCAGCTCTAGCGATGCACAGGACAGCTTTCAGCGCAATATGTCAACTAAAATGGGATCTCAGCAAGTTACAATGCCGAAACATATTCCCTTCCCGGAGCACGCAACAACATCCGAATGGCTGAGCGAGCTGATAATGTGCGCCTTTACGATGGGTGCTGCCATTGTTCAATTTATAAATATTTATCGCACGAATTGGTGGCTACCGCAGTTCAATACACGACATATGGTGGTAAGAAAGCTTTCAGATTTACTATTGTAATGTTATAAAAAATAAATCTATTTATTTGTAGAACATTGAATTAATTGATCCGTACTTACGGTATCTCATCCTTATACTAAATACTCGCCGCTTCCTCTACTGCATGCTGTTGGCCAAGTGGAAGAGCAGTGAGAGGCGCTTGGTGCGAATGGGTATCAAGTATGGGTTCGGAGGACTTGTACAGATGGCAATCTGTTACTGTGCCATGAGGCTATATCAACAGCACACATACATGTTGCTGTTCTATCTGAGCTATCCGTAAGTACAACTTGTCTTTGCTGCAATAATTCCTTTTATTAGTACTAAATACTTTCGTTTTAGTGTTGTGGTTTACTTAATCATATTTGGATTTCAATTGGAGCCGTTCCTGCGCACCAGATTTGAGCTACCGGGCATCTATATCAATGACATGCCTGTGCACAGCTGTACGACGAATGCAACCCAAATTCGTGACGAGATTGAAACACTGAGGCACGACTTCAACAAACGCTTTAAGCAATTGATTTTTACTTGTATGCTGAATGCCTATTTGGTGCTAATACCATGTCTTCTGGCGCTGAGCGTCCAGTACAATGTGATGCGTGCGGCGCAGCACTGCATCATTGTATGTTTGGGAGCGTTTAGTTTGTCAGCAGTGTTCCTGTACCCGGCTAAGTATAGCGACACCCTTCATCGAGCCACCCTGCATTTAGGAAGCTGGCAGCGCATGGACCGCGACCCTCAGGCGGCGCCCTCACAGCTGATTGTGGCAGCTAATGCTCAGACCTGGTCCAAGTATACTGTCTACGGGCACGCCACTGTGGTTAAACATAATGGAGCCCTTTATCGCAGCCATGGTCTGGTTACTGTTGCCACACCGGGTAATGCCAGTCATGTGCGTTTCTACGTAAGTCCTCTCTGATTGCTACTTATTTGTATAACTTGTTCACAATTCGACTTGTTTCACAGAAGCTGTTTCACAATCCCACTGTCATCTATTCAACATTGGCCACCCTACAGGCCGCTGTGCTTCTGGTGGAGATTGCATCGCTGAGCGCCGCCAGCATAGAATGGCATTTCGTGCTGTCCGTTAGCTTCGTAGCTTTTACCAGCATGTTAGCCTTATTTAAGCTGGTGCGAGATTATTTAATTACCAAACATCTCTATAAAGCAGAGTGTGCATCCATTTACAATTAAGTCAAACTGAAAATAAATGACTAGGGTAATCTTCATGCCAAAAAGGTTTGTTTCATGTTAAAAACAAATAAATTTATTAATAATAAAATGTGAGTCAGTGAGTCACTGAGTGCTCATTCCGGAAGAGAATTTTCAATAATTTCCAGTAAATGGTTAAGAGTAGTTATCCAATGGTCGATATACTTTTGCTCTTGTCGCGATAAACCCAAGAGCTGCCCCCTTTATGATCACGAACTTCAATGCCATGCCGATCTAACAGATCCCGTAGTTGATCACACACGCGCAGCAGCTCGAGATTTTTAAGGCGATCTTTAGCGGCTTCATTACGTAGATTACCGCGAATCTGGAGAATATCGGCAACTAGGGCATCAATGACCACGCCGCTTGGTGTGCCTACAGGTTGTTCTTTCTCCTGGGTGGCTGTCACACCGAGATGTTTGATGCCAAAATGTTGCATGGATGTGTTGATAAAATTGCCAGCCGCCAGCAAAAGATGAAGACAGTGTGCTGGTTCCTGTTCTGCGTCGGCTTGCTGATCGTTTATACAACGACTAATGCTACTCATTTGGTCAAGCAGTACGCCAATAGCTCGCGCCGTATCAAAGTCATCGCGTAGGCTATTATCAAACTCAATTATCATGTGTTTAAGCTGCGATTGCAGCGCCCCCTCATCCAGGTACTTCAGTGGTTTTTGGAATTGCATGTAAGCATTGAGATCAGCACGAAAGTTTATAAACTTGCGCAATGTTTGACGCGCCGTCTGCATTAACTTATCACTGTATTGCATCGAATTGCGATAATTGGAGAGCAGACAGGCCATGCGAAACTCATCGGCGCTGTAATGCTTCAGAAACTCCGACAGGGATATCGTATTACCCAGAGATTTTGACATTTTCTCCTGTTCACCGGCTATATACAGCTGTCCTGTGTGCAACCAGTAGTTGACCCATTGATTGGTTTTGTAATGGGCACAGCATTGTGCTTCCTCATTTTCGTGATGGGGAAAGCGTAAGTCCAGGCCACCTGCATGGAAATCCAATGTATTACCAAAGAACATGCCGGCTATGGCGCTACACTCAATATGCCATCCTGGTCGCCCATCACCGCCCCATGACGACCGCCAGCTTGGTTCGTCAGCCTCTTTTTTGGCTTTCCAGAGCGCAAAATCTGCCGCATTGCGTTTATGCTTAATTTGTTCGTTTTTCTGGTCCATGCTGATCTTCTGGAGCTTGCCATAGTTCGTACATGAAGATACGTCAAAATAAACCGACTTGTCCTCAGTCACATAGGCTTTCTGGTCCAACAACAGTTTCTCAATAAAACGTTGTATGGATGAAATGTTAGAAGATACATGGGCACGCAAGTTAGGTGCCTTCACATTCAGCAGCTGCATGTCGTGTTTAAACTCTGCGTCAAAATCACGCGTCATTTCCAACCAGTTGCGACCCGTTTCACGGCTTCGCTTTATGATCTTGTCATCTACATCTGTGATGTTCATGGCCGTTACCAGATTAAGTTTAAAGTAGTCCCGCAATATGCGCTGTATGATGTCTACCTTGACATAGGTACTGGCATGTCCCAAATGCGTTGAGTCATAAACTGTCGGACCACAAGTGTACCAAGTAACCATCTGAGGATTGGTTAACACCAACGGCACTTTGCAACGCATGCTATGATTATAGATATTTATGTCTGTGTGCTGTCCATCGGGTCTTTGCCAGCTAACGCTAGTGGCATCCTGAACATGATCATTATGTGCGCTGAGCTGTCTGCGGCACAATCGCAAATTTCGCATGCAGTGATGTATGGTTTCATCTAGGCGGCAACTGATAACATAGAATAGGATTTTAGTGAATCTGCTAAGGTTAATCATTAGATGTCTACTTACATTTTCAACATTATTTTTTATTAAAACTCGATAATTTTAATGTACATTTACATGTATATTATTTTGATTAATATTCTTAATGTTGTGTTTAAATTTGGGAACAGCTGACTTGCGATTGGCAATAAATAAACTGCGAAAGTATCGAAATGAACTGCGTAATTATCGAAATAATCTAAAAGTCTGGCGGTTGATTACTGCAACCCTAAATATTTGAAAATGTAACTGTAATAATAAAAACTAATTGCATGAAACTATGAATACGACAACATTGTGAAAGGTGAGTCTGTAAGTTAGTATTTGTAGATTGAAAAGTAAGTATAAACCTGCATAGATCGTTTAACTCCATTAAGTTTTTAAATTTAAATGCATATCCCTAAGAATGTAAATGTTCATGTATCATGTAATTTCCGCAAACAATATTTAAGATCTTCATAAATTAATTCTTACGTAAAGTATGACCATGAAGCGTATGAAAATAAATGATTATTTAGTTAAGCTTGCTATAAACATATTAAAAGAGAAACAGGCGAAAATTTGGTGATACAATTCCATAAGCTAAATCAATATAACTAACCACTCTTTAAATAGCAGAAAATCTTACGCACCACGTGCTTGGTCCACAGTTTGGCAAACACACGATGCGTAAGCAAAAATAACTAACATTGGGGTCAAGGATATTAGGAACAAAGCAGGTGGGAAATTCAGTTGGTATCCAAAATCAAAGAGAAAAATGAAGAAAACGAGGAAAGTATTTTGGTAAGTAAATTAAATGTGAGTTAACCATTTGCTGTGACCAGCGAAGAAAAAGAGGTTAAGTTAAATAGCAAACAAATTAAAAGAGAGTTATAAGGCGACACATTTTCCTCAATTCATTTCAACCTGAATTTCCCATTGTGCAATCATTCTTTAAACGGTAATTACAATTTCACAGATTTTCCACATGGGCTTGGCTTTTTGTTCACTTTATGAGCAATTGATATTAATTTACTGAGCATTGCTTATGTCGGTCAACCCGGTCTGCCCCATGAGAACATCGCGTGAAAATATTTGTTCGCCCAAAAATTAGGAATTAGCATGAACTGCTATCAGCTTGTTGCTACGAGTAGCATGCCCCACCTTGGTGCAAGGTGCAGTTTAAAATAATAGAAATTAGATTGAAAGCTTGGTCAGGCCAAATTGGCTCTGGGCTGGGTACCATTGATTAAGGTCAGCACAACGATTACCATAGTATGTGAGTGGAAGCCCTGCCCAAAAAAGGTCACCAGCAATTGTGCAAGTAACAGATTTGGGTAATCCCAAAGAACTATTCGTATATAATTGCTGCAATACCGACTGATTATTGATGGGCGTCCATCTTAAGCAAAAAATTGAGAGAAACGCAACCACAAGTGAATTAAATACCCCAAAACAAAAAAACAAATTCAGATCTACGGCCATAGAATGTCAGTCTAACTGAAATTAACAACAACAATAACAATAAGAACGATAACAACAACAACAATAGCTCATGGGGTACCGCCAGTGGCAAGTTTTCATGTCCAAGGCGTATTTATGTCAACCGGAAGTAGGTTTACTGACCCACGTATACGTTTCAACGGCGGGCTCGCCGACTTACCAAAGGACCCGACTCAACTCGTCTGTGACTCTGACTCTGACTCCGACTCCTTTGGCTACTTCGGGCTGCCTAATAACGTTGGACGACGGACTGGACTGGACACCAAAAACCGCTTGCCTTAGCTGCCCTTAGCCAGGACGACAACGACGATGTCGACGTCCAAAGTATAAGAAGGCATTTTCTTTTAGCGGTTTAGTTTTCCTACGAACGGCGAGTGCATCGGATCGATGCAAAAGCGCGTTGTGCTGCCTCTCAACTCGATTTAAATAACTGTATGTATGTACATACATGTGTACATATGTACATACAAACATGGCATTTTTTGAAATGAACATTCCAAATGCAAGTGTAAACTAAGGTGTATGATTAAGCAAACATATAATTACAACAAAAGTGTGTTAACACATATGTGTGTTTAGTATGTATGTGTTCCCAATTAATACACCGCTTGGCCGATATTAATAGATGCGGGAATAAGGTTTCAAAATATATATAAAATATATATTAATATATGGAATTATTACGATTATTTTAACTTTAAACAATGCTCAAGTAAAAGCCTATAATGAAAACGTTAAATTCAATTTTCTAAAGCGAATCGAAATCGCAAAGTTTTTAACCTGAATGGAAATTTGCTATCACGACACTAGCCAAGGATTTTCCATGTGCCTTGCGGAAAAGCGTTGTGTGGCTGTGTGTTGCACATTAATAGACGTTATTGTTGTTGTTGTTGTTGTTGGGTCTAGCATTTGCTGGTGTTTTCATGTTGCAACAGTGCGCCGTAGCTTGGCAAGTCGTTGGTCATTCAAGTGCTGGTTGTTGACTTGTCGGCGCTGCACAAGGCAACCTGCAAAATTGTTGCTATATTGACCCCCTATTCCAAAGCCAAGGAGAAGGTACTCCACATTGCTTAGTGCGCGTGAGTGTAAAGTCCTCGGCCTAACCACACACATGCACCACATACATTTCCACATACCTAAGTATGTATGTATGTATGTGATTATGCCAACACTAAAGATATACAAACATTTTACATAATTTTAAAGTCTAAAGTCTACGACTCTTAAAGTTCCCTTCTACTACACAGATAGCATAGCTCCACTGCGTTGGCCTACATATAAACACACATACATATATATATATCTGTTATCTGAATATGTAGACATACATACATATGCACATACATTTATGCACAATTAACTGCAAATCGCGTGCTACAGTCATACCAACAGGTGCCACGCGGCGTGGCATGAAAACAAGTGGACAAACCGCACGCTATTCAAGCGAAACTTGCAGGCGGCTCTCATATGCTGACGCCTTGCGGCGAAAATAAATGACGAACTCACGGCGAATTCGAGACTTGTGTTATGTTGTGCTTATCTAAGCAAATTTACGACCATTTGCAGCGTGTGGGGAATGATTTAGATTTATTTATATCACATTACAATTACATTAATAGATGAAGAAAAATATGACAAGTTAATCTACTGGAAAGCGTTACTGTAAATAAGTATGAGAAGGTTATGGGTTACTCAAGAAATACCACATTACAAATAATTATTGTTTCATAAATAATTCTTCTTTGAAAAAACTTTAATTGGACAACAGTTAGTAACTCAGGGGGCATAAATAGATAAGTTTAGATGATGCATTGTTAAAAAATACAAATATACAATATAATTGGCAACAATACAGGAATGCAAATAGTTTAGGCTTTATTCATTTCATTTTTACAATCATTAAGTTAATTGTAAAATTATTTTAATAGCTGCATTGTACCAAATTACTAGCTTTGAGTTTGGTGAATTCATTTTAAGAAGAATAACTGTCAGTATTCAACATATAATTTTGTTTCAAAGTAATTAAAATGTATTTGAAAATGTATGCTCATTATGAAAGGTGTGTGCTGCATATTTGATTTAATTTTACAATAAGAAAGCGCGTTGAACAATTAATAAGATAAGAGATGTGATTTGCAATTGTTGTTTATACAGTTAAATTTATTGCAAGGCATTTAAATGGAAATATTCAGTGGAACATTAAGTGCAACCGAATGCAGCAATTTGCCACATGCAACTCAAATCATACTCATAATCTTAACACGCACAAGTTATGCTCTCGTTAGCGAACATCATCACTGAAGATATAATGCAGTTGGGCATCCCGACAAGGCAATACCCTGCGGAGTTGCAATGTATTTGAATGCAAAATAATTATGAGAAGCCAACTTAATTGCAACTAAGATACTCTGCGCTTCCCAGTGGTACAGGGTATAAACATTCGCTGAACTGTTAACTGTGGCTTCCACTCACATTGAGCTGTCTGGAGCTTTATCAGCTCAACGCCATACAATATTATACTAGATACTCGGTATTAGAAAATACTCGTACAATAGAAATAATAGTAAATAATAATTACTATTTTTCGCAACTTTTGGCTTCATACTCATACATATTTGGATTGGCAATGAAAACAGCTCTTGTTTTCCGTTGCACATGCCCCGGGTCTGGGCTGGGTCTGTCTTCAGTCTTCAGTCGGTCCGTGAAGCTTCGCGTGTTTGGTGCACTGACATTGCATTGGCCAGAAGGTCTATCTGACAGTGTATGGCTCTAAAATTGGATATGTACGAGAAAGTGTGGCTATACGAATAGTAAATATTTGTATTTGTTTCTTTTCGCATAAAGCGTATTTCACGTCCTTTCACACATACTTATTCTTTTTTATTTTATTGCCAGCCGAAGGACTCCATTTTAGCGACTTAAGTAAAGTGTTTTAAACTATTTGAGTGTTTTAACTATACTTGTGCACATATATAGTATAATGTCGTGTCGTTCATTTTTTCCAGATATAACAAAACAATGGCAAACTTTCGATGCTTACAGTGAAACCACAACGAACAAGTGCTTCCCTTTCAAGCGGTTCCCATTGAGATTTGTTGCCTCAGGAGGAGTGAGAAAAGCACAAATGAAAAAAATAAAAATCATGCAGCAGACATTGTCATATTCATCATCGCCTTCACCAACACTCATATCGACGATAGCCCATCCAATAAGGTCGCCCAACCGACCACAATCGACGGACACCGCCACATCAAAGCCAGCCATAATATCGGTGGACTATAGCTACGATCCCAATAGCATTATGTCGCCATCTGCCCACAGCAACAGCAATTATGATCGCGATCAGCGCAGTTCCGAGCCGATGGCCTCGGAGGTGTTGTACTTGGAGAAGGCGAGCGCAAGTAATCAACCGTATAGTAGTCTCTTTGGTGATCCCGTCCCCCCACCGCAGCCAGAGGATTACTTTGGCACTGCAGCCTTTGAGACGATACGTGCTGGATCTGTGGATATGCCCAGTTCGGAGGAAGATACACTTTTAGCTGCGGTCGCTCTCAATTCGCTGATGGGCAACGATGGCCGCCGAAGGCTCTTCTCCAATGTACCCTACACTAACATCAGCACCTGCAGAACTCAGATGCAGAGTCAGACCCAGACCGAGACTCCAACTCGGACGCCGTCATCGACTCTGTTGCCCATACCACGCCTGCAACCCCCCGATATACAAATCCTACCCAATTCAAGCGGTGGCTCAAGCTCTGAGCAGTTGGATTCCCCTAATTTCATGCTGCTTACGCCTCAGGACATTGTGAATAAACCCGATGTATATGAACTTGAGTACGAGCAGGCGGAACAAGCTTTGGGTGCCACATTTGTATCCAGCACGAGCGAGCAGGAGCCCCAAAGTCGGCTTAGGTGAGTTGCGTGACATGGAATGAAAGTGAAGTGTAATCAATCCTCGTCTATTTCAGGCCAATATCTGGATCGTATTCAAGCCCTGGTTTAGATTGGTATCGACCCGCAACTCAGCACTTCGCCGAGTTCAGTCGCATTCCCAAGTTGCGGCCAAGCTCGAAGATGGTCATGTCCATGAAGCACGAAGAGATGCCACTTTCACCGCTTGCCACCATGTTGCAAGACTCGAATGGCTCGAGTAGCGGAGGCGAAGAGCAAGTGCCGAATGACGAGCAACAGCAAGCATCCATGAGGTCACCGGTGCCAAACAGGAACGACACGATTCCGACTCCGACCATGGACATGGATATCATACTCTCACCACAGCAATATCTGCAGCAACAAAAAAGGGAGCTAATGCGACGGGAAAGTTATAATACATCTTATGGTCCAGATACGCCTAGAACACCGAGTGTTAGTCACAATCAAGTCCCTGAATCTGGCAATGAGGCTATGACTATGACGCCACCAGAGGAGAGCATTAGATTGCAGGCCATTGGAGGAGAGATGTCCCCGGTTGTAATCAAGGATTTAGTTTCGACGGGCGGGGATTATCGGTAAGGCTAAGGATTCATTCGTATTTCCAGAGGAATCACGTCCCATTCTCTTTCCCTTATAGCGTTGGAGAAACTCGTCTGCATAAGAAGTCATCATTTACCATACTGTCAGTGCGGTCCCCAAAGTCATCGCTAACCCACAGCCCCAGTACTACGCCCATAGCTCATAGACGTCCCCGGGTTGCCGCTGCACGACACGCTTCCATACAGTCAACCACTACCTCGTCTAACGCTGTCCCGCCTCCGGTGAGGACGCGTCGTAAGTCAATGACTGGATCACGACTACCACAACTGCCCAAAATCCCAACCAACATTTCACTTCCCAGTCACCTGGCTACCGACGACTCGCCACGTCCCTCTGTGCAATTTAACATGAGTGGACGCTATAGTCCTAGCAAGTTGGCAAAGCCAACAAAGGGCATACTGCAGCAGAGGGATTCGCTGACCTCCTCGGTGGATACGTATACGCCTCGGGTACAGCGTCGTGGATCTATCAATGCACCTTCTGGACTGCTTGAGCCTTTCGGTCAGAGGATTAAGAGTATGGAAACGTTGCCGTTAATAACGGATCCCTATCGTAGTGCCATACCTCGATTCCATCGATCGGCCATGGAACTAGATATGGAAACTGCAGTTATACCACCGGGCTCACTGCCGCGTCCTTTAAAGCCAAATCCGAATCCCACACGCAAACAGCGTGGATTGCTTGGAGTTGTTAACAGGGAAGAGAACTTTCCCCCTACTCCTCCTCGTTCAAATTGGTTAAGCCTGGATGATTTGGTGATGGGTACGCGCCTGACAAAGTCCAACCTTGAGCCAATGCGCATACAGGCCCGTCGACGTTCAAGCTCCACGTCTCCCGAACGTCGAAGTTCTACGCAAACAGCGTCGGATAGACGCAGTTCCAATCTAAGCAGCATAACCACCTCCGACATGAGCTTCCGCCGACCCTCCCTCTCAACACTGCCATCAACAACACAACGTCGAAAATCGATTTATCTTCCCGGCGTAAGGACGACAACTACGCCCAGACGCCAACCACTTTCTAGCAAGGATCTCAAGCAGCATAATAAGCGCGCGAAGATTGCCAAGCCAAGCACTTTGTCACCAATAATCGGCACTCCGAACAAGGATATACCACAGAGTCCTTTGCATGGTTCCGCCTACGAAGCCGCGCATAGGGACACACCATCCGAGCTATCCGTTCGTCGTGATTCTATATCCCGCATTCCAGTGCGAAGTCGTCAAGGTTCCCATCCCAGCTCTCGTTCCAATTCGCCGTATAAGGATTTTAACAGCTTATCCCTGTTGTCGGGACGAAACTCACGAGCGAGCAACAGTCGATCTCCATCGCAGACGACAGTACGCAGCAGCTTCGATACTCAAGGCATTGGTGCTATGGATATCAGATTAACGCCAACCCGATTCAATGGTAGCCGTCCAGTCTCTAGGGGTCCTCCATCTCGACCAAACTCCCGCATGGCGCAAGCTAATGACTTGGCTGTCAACTCTCGAGGAAATTCCCGAGCGAATTCACGTGCAAACTCTCAGACAAATTCTTTAGCCAATTCTCGAGCTAACTCCCGACTGAGCGTACGTTCCTCCCTGCGATCATCAAGCGTTTCACCAGCAACAATGTCCCGTAATAGTAGACGAGCTGATACTACGCCTAATCGAAGAAAATCCGTTTCAACAAGTCCAAAGAGTCAAATTAACAGAGGAATGCTTGGACGTAAAATGTCATTGAGTCCTGTAGCCAAGCAAGGGAAACAATCGCCGAAACGTGACTATAAAGAGGCGACACTATCCAGTCAACGTCGTAACTCTCGCTCCCGTATACCGACAAGTGTCAGTCAGAGTATCAGAGCTAAGTCCAGTTCTCCGTCCAAGAAACCGGAAACCCGGAAAATGTCTGCAAAGTCAAGATCACCGCAATCCCCAAAAGGTAAAAAGTCGACAACAGTCTCGGCCAAGTCAACCCCAAGAAACAAGTCAAATAAAGCTGAAAGTGCCAAAAAGAAGACCTCGTTAGTAAGCAAACCAGATACGGGTGTGAAGAGAACAGGGACCAAGAACTCATCAACAGTCACTGCGAAAAAGCAGCCAACAATCCAAACCAAAGCCCCACAACAACAGAAACAGAAACAGGAAAAGAAACCAGTGCAAAGCAATAGCAAACCAGACAAACCCGTAACCAAAAATAATGCTGCAATTGGAGCAAATGGATCCAGCGGATTACCCAAACCCTTGACACGTGTCGGATCCCAGCAGAATACAAAGAAGACTAATACTGAAAGCATGGAAGCTAAGACAAAGCATAAGGGATCTCCGGAAAAGGTTGAGAATACCAAGGATGCCAAGGACAATTCGGCCGATAGCACTAAGCCCCTTGCTGTGCATGTTGGCAACGCGGTGTTGCAAGCGGCAGAGGCAATCCCAGCAGTCCGTAACGAGGTCAACGCATCCGCAACAGGCGGCATAAAGCGGCAGGGCTCCAATATGTCCACACTGGTACGAATGAGCTCCCGTCTCAGTTTGATAAGCAATAAGAAGCGCGTGGACTCCGCACAGACTCGCAAGGTAGCAACTGTTCCAGAGCTAACGCAAGAAACTGAGGGTATGTTCATAGTTCTATGGTATCTATCTATCTAAGGTAGGTTTTGGCAGAATAGGGTACCTCTTATACTGTAAATTATCTGTAATTATCTGGGGGTTTAAGGATAGATTAGATTATATTAGTCGCATTATCATATCGGGTATCTCGCAGCCGAGCACACTAGCCTGTAGCGTTCTGACTTGTTTTCATTTCCACCTGCAGTGCCAAAAGGTCAAGCTGCACAACTTGGCACAGCTGGGCACCAATTGACCTCCACTGATGGTGCAACAAGTTCGGGCAATTCACAGAAGGCCTTGGAGAGCGAGACACCCAAAACGATTAACGACAACTTAACCGGCCCCAAAATCCACGATACCGAAATGGGATTCGCCTCCGAAAGTGGCAACTCGCCCACCCCCAGCAGCATGACAATGGTGGCCAAGCCACACGATGCCACATCGCGCCTCGACACAGCGGATGGCAGCAATGCCCAACGCAACGCAGCGGAGATACAAAAATCACCCTTGCCACCAACACAGCCCATTGAAGCATCGATATCTGTGCTGAATGCAACTGACCCAGACACGGCCACCGCCCAAGTGAGTGGACATGCTGTGTCCGCTAAGCCAGAGATTGACAACGAAAGAGCCAATGCAATGGAGGATCAGGCTGTTGACTTTGAGCATGCAACACCGACACCCGGTAGCCGAGATGATTTCCAAGTGGATGACAAGCGACTCTCGCCTGATGGACAGGGTGGTTCCACGGCGGGAAGTGGTGGCAATGCGAAGTAAGTAAACCAGTAACAGTTCAACTGATAGTTACATGTTGAAACCTTAAACTTGCAAATGCTTCTGATAGAAGATTCCCACTTCTAAGTTGCAATCCCTCTAATCCTTTAACTCTTCAATCCTAATCTTAGCTTATCTAAGAATGCTTTGAAGGAAAGTGTTTTTATCTGGTTATTTAACTAAAATTGTAATAGAATTTATATGATGTAACTCTTCTAATCCACTCCATTACTGACAAATTGGTATTCCCACCCCAGCTCTTTACCTCTGACAGTTTTGTCCATAGGAAAAACTTTGAAGGCTTCGTCCTAGGTATGCGATACTTTGCAATGAAGAAAAAATAACTCAATCGGATATATGCTACAATTTTGAATGCCTACTAACTTTTTGCCAAGTTCTTAAAGTCTCCAAATAAAAACAATTGCCAGGGCATACACGTACACCCCTTGGCCAGTAAATTTACATACCCGGAAAGGCCCCAACAACTGTAACAACCGCACCAACTTGATACGTACAACTTTGGACCGACACATATAAAAGTACATATATATATATATATATATATATATATATATATATATACTATGTATAAAGTTATATATATATATATGTATATAAATGTACATATATGTGTGTTTGTGTATGTATATGTGATGCCTTGTGGGCTGCCAAGCCACTCATAAATGCGTCAATAAATTTACGAACCACCTGGTGGTGGTATGTGGTTGGGAGTGTGGGGTGTGGGGTTTGGAATGTGGGGTGAGACTATACGAAACGCCTTTAAGGATATCCGTTCACTGGCTTGTCGTCCTCAACGTTGTCGTGAGCTTAAGCCCGGCGTCCTTCAATGGAAGCAAATACAAATACAAATACATATACGAGCTGAAGAAAATGGGTGACCGACCAACCAGCCTAGTTGAGGTGTACACACACTCGTAAAGGGGAACCTACTACTATTTTTGTGGCATGTCCAAAGTTTCATGCCGCAATAACAAATCAGTTTCTGCCGGACAATCGCGCCTAGCGCAGCACAACAAAAATCACTCTCAAAAAAACCAAAAGAAAACAAATTTAACAATTTAACGAATTCATAATAATATTATTACTGAATTCATCGTTAGATTCCACAGTTTGGGCTATTAATTTAGATAAAGTTTTCAATATGTTGACGAAAAAGAAAAAGAATTCGGTCATCTTTAACATTGATCTGCCGCAAAACTCGCTGATTGATGCTGACAAATATCTGTTTAGGTAATCAAGCAATTAAACGTAATCGAAATATTTGTTATTGTTTATCAATTGAAATTAAAGTCGTATTTCTGAGTCAGTTACAAGCAGAAGAAGAAGACGACATTTAGTAAAGTAAGTTTGGTCGTTGGCTCGTGCGGAGTTAAACCACATTTATTAGCGTGTTGAGTTTTCCTTTTGGCACGTGGTCGAGCGGAAGATTGTGTAAGTGAGGGAAAAAGGAAGCAATTTATGTGTTTCTGTATGTGTGTGTGTGTGTGTGTGTGTTTTTAATCAACATACTTAGTTATGAAGTTAGCTAGTTAGTTAATGCAATAGCCGACCTTGAACTTAAAGTGGGGATTAATAACCCTAAAAATGTATTGCTCGTTACATCGGACCCAACTCTGACCTATACCTATGGCTATAACTATAACTAAAGCTGGACAAATGTGTTCTCGTGTACTTCATCTTTATCGTATCGAATGCAAAAGTCATTAAAAATGCTAATAGTTATAATAGCAATGCACCGTAGCGGAACACGAAATCGATTTGCATAATAAAAGTCGTAGTCGCAAAGGACTCCCTTCCATCCGCAACCAGTCAAACATCCCAACATCCCTACATGCCCTATGCAAATGTGTGCAAATGTTATCCATGAAATCGCAAGGTCTCTGGTTATTATTACCAACTGTGTAATTATTCTTGAATGATGTATTTGTATTGTATATATTGTAGTATATCATTCGAGTTGCTATATCCTTACTTAATCCATTTCAATTGTCTAGCAGAAGCAGCAGCCAGGAGTTCCTCAAGGATGATGTGGCCAAAGGTGGCATCTGCCGCTGTTGCACCACACTCTGCATGCGCTTTCGCCGCTCCCACTGCATGCGTTGTTGTGGTCGGCGGCAGGATCGTTTACATGGCTCAGTTGAAGAGCAGCCTGTGCTATCAAGCGCCAGAAGCAGCGCCTCGACCACAACTCAAATGGAGATAATTGACGAGACCAAGTCCAAGAACAAGAAGAAATCACGTTGTTGGCCAATGTCAAATTGCTGCAAAAGCTGCCGAAAAAAACCCGTAACTGGAGTAACTGTAGATAAAGAGACAAAAGTGGAGCAAACACAGCAATCCGTATCAATGCAACGACCAAAGCAGCAGAGCAAATGCGGTCTCTGCCTCAGAAAGATTTTCTGTTGCCGATCCGTAAACAAAGTCGATCCCATAACTGGCGATGAAACAGAGCTAAGGAAGTGTTGCTTCTGCATACCCTGTAGACGCAAGCGAGCAGCTGTGGCCAGCACAGAGCCCAAGGTTGCATGGCGGGATCGTGATCCAGAACTGGGTATTAATGCATCAGATGCGGCAATCGTGGAAGGATCTTCCGTAGCACCGTCCACAACGGCACCAACCGAAGACATGGCCAAAACGTAAGTAGAGAAAAGTTCATGTTCATCACAATTGTTCTCAATCGATCTATTTCAGGAGTTGCTGTAGACGATTCTGGCTTATGTTCCTCTGCTGTCGCAAGAAACCGCGTCGTGGCTCAGACGCACGTCGACAAAGTATTAAGGCACCACCAACCAGCGAGGTGAGACAAGCCAAGCCAACAGTCAAAGCAGATAGATAGGATATGATAAATGTATCTTTTAGGACACACGTCGCAAGCTGCATGTTGATCTTGTGGAATACACTTCGAAAATGAAGGGGGCCATTCCAGTGCTGCCTCTATACTTGGCATGGTTTTGCGCCTTTTGCAATGTCATCTTTCCTGGCTTAGGTGGGTTTGAGTACCGGGTATCTGATAGTCGGGGACTCGACTATGGCAATATGACTTATTAAATTCTATATTTCTTTAGGCACTTTACTATCTGGACTGTTCTGCTTATGTGTTGGCATACCGCGATTCTCGCAGTACGATAGCGCTCGTGCTCGGATTGGATCTTTTATCATTAATATCATTGTAGCTGTGGCCCAATTCTTCTGTGTGCTCTTCTGCTTTGTGGGCTGGGGCTGGTCAATCTGGTGGGGCACCATAATGCTAAGATGTGCAAGTAAGTTCAATTTTAATTATTTATCCCTTAAATAATATTAATCGTTTCTTTATTTTTTTTTTTTTTTGCAGAGAAACTAAGCAAAATCAAAAAGGTAGAACGTCTTGAACTAGAAGAGGAACAGCGGCAAGCGGAATTGGCGGCTGCTGCAGGGGCGCATCGTGGTGAAGCTGAGACGGCCAAAACTTAATGGCCTAGAATGATAGAAAATTATCTCTATTGGTGCAAAAGAAAACCAAAAATAGCTTCCACTTAAGTATATATATACTTCCAAAAATTACTTCCTTGGCAAAGTAAGATGGTACAGAATAATCTATTTGAAAAACTACAATCGTCAAACTTCCAACTTAAAAAAAAAGTGACGTAAAACAAGGAGATTCCAAAAATGAAGTTCACTTCCACATGTACATAAATATCAGTATAAGTATTTATATAAACTTTTGCGAATAAGTGACCTTATCCACAGACCTTTAAAAGTCAAACCCAATATATTATAGAATGATAAATATAATTTTATTTACTAATAAATACATTTATGAAAAATTGACCTCACTTACTTTTTAATCAACTTCGTTAAAATGGAATCTACGATTCCAAATACTGAGCAGCTGTTTACATACTACAAAAATTCGAATTTAGCTTTTTTAAATTAAAGCGCTACTTTTCGTTCGTTTATTAGTTCGATAGACTTCACGTTTACATGTGAATGCTTTTAAAGCATTCACAATAAACTAGCAATTCTGATACGAAATTGTAATTATCGATTTCAGCTATCGATTTCTCCGGCTCGATTAAAGATACTTACAACGCCACGCGAATAATATTTCGTTTATTTTGCGCATAAATTTAGAAATTTTAACGCCCTTATTGTAAATTGTTCAGAATGGCGCATTTAGTGAAAATGGAAAACGGCCAGAGCCAAACCATCCAGGAAATGTTGGGCTGCATCGAGCGGTAAGCTATACTGATGATTCTGCCATTAATCAGCAGTCAATAAATACACACAAACATAACCTCGATTCGTTGTGCAGCTACAATCCGGATCATTTGAAAATACTGGAGTCGTACGTGCAGGACCAAGCCAAGAACAATTCATATGATCTGGAGGCTAACCTGGCCGTACTCAAGCTATATCAGTTCAATCCGCACATGCTTAACTTTGACATCACCTACACCATTTTGTTGAAGTGCCTTACAAACTTACCGCACACAGATTTCGTTATGGCCAAATGCTTGTTGCTACCCCAGCAGATGAAGGATGAGAATATACAAACCATCATCGATTTGGCTGACATATTGGAGCGTGCTGACTTCACTTTGTTCTGGCAACGCGCCGATGTCAATCGCACCATGTTCCGCCATATAACTGGTTTCCATGACTCGATTCGCAAATTTGTTTCACATGTTGTTGGCACCACCTTCCAGACAATCAAGAAGGATTTGTTAAAAGAACTACTGGGTGGAATTGAGGACTCAACACTGGAGAATTGGATAAAGAGAAATGGGTGGAAGCATCAAGGTCAGGATTTGGTAGTTGTCGCAACGCAGGACGATAAAATTAAGACCAAAAACATTACGGAGAAAATTGAGTTCGAAAATGTGGGTGCGTTAATGGCCCAATGTATCTAAGCTAAATAAGTTTTAAATTTCTTACGAATAAGTGAAGTCCTATGGAAATGGGAATGCCAATAAAATCGAGGCACACATAAAATATATACAACTAAATTCAGTTTTATTTGGCGGAACCGATTTGAGATGTTCCTGGCTAAACATGCACATCTTAAAACGATTTACAATTAGTCAACTTTAGGAGTTAATAAACTAGATACTAT
The DNA here is from genome assembly GCA_018901825.1 of Drosophila funebris. NCBI lineage: Eukaryota > Metazoa > Arthropoda > Insecta > Diptera > Drosophilidae > Drosophila > Drosophila funebris. The sequence goes on from JAEIFK010000682.1 coordinate 3,956,386, forward strand.
GTACTAAACTAATCTATATTCTGTTAAAGGCATTTATGATTGCTTCTTAAACTTTTTCAATATCGGAAATATTTTGTCGAAAGCATCATATATTTCCTGTCGAACCTTGGCCCCCGTTAACACCACTTTACCCGACACGAAGATGAGCAGCACAATACGTGGTCGCACCATACGATATATGAGACCGGGGAATAGCTCCGGTTCGTAGCTACTGAAGTTGCAATGCGTAAGTACAAGACCTTCCAGTCGTATGGGGAACTTTACGTCGCAAGATCCGACCATGTTTTGTATCTTGAAGTCCAGAAACTTTGCCTGCAAGTGACAGATACTGTAATCAGCAAAAAATTCAACAGTAAATCAAATAATCACTGTACTTACCGGGAATCCCAACTTCTGTATGATTCGTGCGTATTTTCGAGCTGCCAGTCTCGAGTCATCCTCACTTTTGGCTCCAGTACACACCATTTTGCCAGAACTGAATATTAAGGCGGTTGTGCGCGGCTCACGAATACGCATAATTACGGCCGCAAAACGTTTTGGATTATATTCAGCGTTACGCGCATGTAACGCAATCTTTTTTAAATCCAATTTACAGCATAAATTCACGGTGGACACAATATTTTGTAGTTGTGGCACAATACCTGGATCTGCTGAGCCAGGCGTTGCAGGCGTCATGGGGGTTGATGGACCCATTGTCTGGTGTATGTTGCTAAGAGATGAATCGCCGGCACTGCCCAATCCCACTGCACTTCGTTCAGTCATTGGCATCATGTGAGACATCATGCTTTGCGGTGTTTGTGGCTGCATTAACGATTGGGGAGTGCTACCTCCGGCATTGCTACTCTGATTCTGCTGTTGATACGACGCTGCGGGCTGATAGCTTTGCATTTGCTTGTGGGCCAATGGTAATGACGGCTCGTGACCAAACAGGCCACTACCTCCGCTGCCATCAGGACCGCTTGATACATTATTGGGATCAGGCTGTTGTGATACTGAGGTTACTGCGGTCGGTGGTTCTGGCGCTGCTGGGTGGTAAACTTGATGTGGTAATGCTTCTATTTGTTGATCGGCGTCAAGGCTGTGGTGAATCGGCGTAGGTGCATGCCCAATACTGGGTATGGAAAAGTTTGGGCTCAGCATATCATCCATCGGACCGTTTGGTTGTATTTCTTTTAGCGAGAAATTTGTATTTACGCTAAACTTTCGTTGAAAAAATAACTCAGGTGAGCGCAAATGGAAAGCCGCGTCGTTCCTCAGGGTTGCGATAAAACAAAATGTGTGTGTGTGTCAGAGTTGCATAAAATCGTTCAGATGATGTTCATGCGAACGTTTTAAGAACTAGTTTTTTAGCTCGTTTGCCATGGGTGCTCGCCATTTCGTTCTCGAGTTTATTTTGGAACCAGATAAGAACAGATAATTTAAATGAGGCCATCGACAAATTTGCATTTATTTTTATACCCTGTGCCAGGAGTATATTAGTTCTATGCATGACAGATATACACCACAAGTAGCAGAATCTCAGCTTATAAGTAAAAAATGTTAAATAAATGTAGATATAAATATTAATTAAATAAGGGAAAACTATCAAGCGAGATAGCTACTGAGCCATGTATAGCCAAATAAGAATATATATTATTTTAGTAGTAGTAGAAGTAGTAGTAGAATAAGTATTAGAATTAGTAGAAGTAGAATTAGTAGTAATAGTACTAGCAGTGGTAGTAGTATTAGAAGTAGTAGTGGAATTAATAGTAGAAGTAGTAGAAGATGTAGTAGAATTAGTAGAAGAAGTAGTAGTAAAAGTACTAGTACTAGAAGCAGGAGTAGTAGAATAGTAGTATGATATTGGTTTTGCGCTCTGGGCACTGTTTGAATCCTAGCGCTCACTGTGGATGCTAAGTTTATAGATAGCGGGCTCAGCTGTTTATATAAAAGCAGACAGCTTGGCTTTCGGATCACACATATACGCACGCAAAAATACGAATATACGCTTAATACAGCAGGCTCGCTCACACTCACAGCGGAGGCTGTGAGGCGTACGCTGTACACAAACATGCATGCTAACTGCTGTGAGCTTGCCTTACTTATCCCACACATACATATAAGGGCAGACATTGCTGTACGCAAGCACTGCAGCGTTTCCCCTCTGAACTGTTCACACAAACACATGCTTAAATGCTAACTGCAGACAGCTTGCGTTTCGGATCACACACACACGTGTACAAAAATACTAATATGTATGCTTATAGCGAAGGCAATATAAGGCGATATATACAAAACTGCAGCGGCACCTTTCCGAAAGAACATTGGTATTTTACCATATATAAAAATAAATTGTAGATACGACGTATTAAACTGTTTCTAACCTCTTTATTTAAGTGTTGTTTACTTATAAAAATAATTAACAGTTAAGATACAAATAGATATTTTAAATTATTTTCATATATGCAGCATTTATAAAAAGAATAGTAATGTAAGACACATTTAGAATATCTTGATGCAGTAATTTCAGAAAAAGAGTGTTTCACAAAAGTTTCAGTTTATATTAACATTGGTTTTAGTACGCTTAAAATATTCATATTCTTTGGCCCTTTTACACATACACATAAAGCAGTCCTAACGTTTAGGTGTTGCTTCAACTAATAATGCCATAAATACAGGTGTTTGCTTGTTTTCCGGGATGGTTCTTAGTTACCCTCTGGTTTGGGCAAATTCGTATCATAGGCGCGAATAACTATAGATTGCGGAACCGCACCTCCTTCCTCTTGAGAAAATGCATAGCCATCTGTGAATTAAAATATTTAATATCAGTTTAACTCCTTTACATTTTTATACCCTGTTGAAATTGTAAAATTCTTGGCTTGTGTTAGTGTGAACAATATGTAGGTGAAGTGTAGCTGACTGATGTTAAATATCTCTAATCGAAATCGAAATCAGAACTAAAAAACTTGAAAATGCCATTTACTAAATGGCATTTGCCAGCTGCAATCGTTTCAAATCATCAATTACCCGGATCTCTAACGCTGATTAGCTTGAATATATACTATTTATGTGTTTATAAATATCAAGTCCATTAAAAAAATAATGAAGTACCAACACCAGATGGTCAACTAATGTCCTTGGGCATGCTCACATTCAAATTGCAAACTGATTGGTAATAGTAGATAGTACTCACGCGATAACTCTAGTTCCGTTTCAACTCTTGTATTGGCACGACGGGTGAAAACATTACGTAGCAATCTCGCAGTTTCAGTAAATCTGTAGAATTAATTTTTGGTTTTTTTTTTTTTTTTTTTTTAAGGTTCGTAGTATTTTTTTTATTTAGTAATGGATAAGGAGGTATATGTAGGGCTTTGAATGCAGTTTTCTTTATTTGGTTTCTATTAATTATTTTCATTTTGAATTGTTAGCATTCTATCATTATGGTTGTCAAATTATAAGTGAGAAGGTCAAGAGCAGTTATATACTGCTTGCGCTACAATAAGGTGAGTATAATGTTTACAGGCGTACTAAATTTATGGAGCATGCAATTTATTCCAATGTGTTAATTTATTGTTAATCAACTAATAGAGTTTTATATCACATACGGCAAACTTAAAATTAATGGCGTAATGGAATCTTGAAAGTATAACATGCATTAAGTAAGTACATACTCGACAATCAGCATGTGAGACCTTAAGGTGTTTCTCTAATTATTAAATATTGTATATATCAAATTTATGCTGTGCTATTTGCCTTCCCCTAAATTGTAATTGTAATTGTAATTGTAATTCCTAACAAGATCACTTGGAATGCCTTCAATTGGACAATTACTCGAATCATAATCGTAATAATCTAATGAAGTTGTGTGGGTGTGTGACTGTATGACTATGATTTGTACCATATATAAGAATAATGTACATATAGATGAAACTTTACAATTTATCTATGAATTACTTACACCGAAGAATTGATCCCAAGGCATACATAGTTCTGCACACACACAAGTATATAGAGTTACGCAAAGAAAATATTCATGAAAATTTTAAATACATATTTAGGAAAATCTTATTGTATTGTAATGTATTGTATTTTATTTAATTAGATAATCAATAAGATAGTTTTTGTTCGATTTGTTGCGTGTTAGAATAAATAATTGAAAACATTAAAATTATAATTTGAAGTGCAAAACATTCAGCATGACAAATGTGTGCCGAAATTTTAAAGACTCCTACGTATTTCAGGGAATATCAATTGCATGCGAACTGTGGCAGTTAATAATGGCAAACCTTAATATGTTAACTAAGACAACAACTATCGATCATTCACTCTAGGTTTCGAATACATATTCAATACATTATTCATTGTGTACTATCGACCTTCTTTGATCTTGATAACTGCAATTTAGTTTCTCTTTATCTTTATTAAGCACACAATTACCGTAGAAACTTAATTATTATTATTATTTTATAGTTTTACAAACGGTATACAAAATAAACGATCTCTGTTCCGATTATCACCTTCGAATCGCAAAATATATGGCATACTTTTTGTATTATTTTGAAATCAAATACTTTAATAATTTCTTAAGCTTCAAAAAGAAGACGGAACATGACTTATGTAGTAGTATAATCAGCAGGTATCTTACAGCAACTGCATCTTTAGTTGGGTTCAATTTATTTAAAATGTTTATGCTTAAGGAATGTAGGACGGTTTAAGAAATAGATACAAGCGCAATCTTAGTTTAAAGTATAACAATAACAAATTAATAAGTTTATAAATTACTAAATATTCTGCAACACTTTTGCTTTAATAATAATGCTTGTTAACTGCATTTCACAATAATTATATCTCTCTACATATGTATATGTATGTGTATATAGACGTTGGTATGCTTTATCACATGTATAAACATGTTTGTTTATAGAAAAATAATTAATTATCTACATATATGTATTTATGTGCATATATCAGTCAGCAGTTGACCACAGCTTTCAAGTAAAACATATAACAATAATACAAAGACTTTGTGAATAAGCATCCGAGTTAATCGAGTCCCCTTTAAAAACAATTTCAAATCAATGTGTATAACATACTTTTTGGATTGTTTGAAAAATTATAAATAAAAGTAGGCTTACAATTCTATTCGAATTATTGTTCTTGAATTGATTCGAAAGGGGAATGCCAAACAAAGACTTGTAGACATGTTTTTGTGTTGTGTGTTAGTGTTTTAGTAAATACATAAAATCTGACAAAATGTAACACTTTAAAAAGTTGCTAATTGCACGCAATTCATATGCTACAGTAATCAATATCACAGTTTAATTCATTTATTTATTTCCTATGCAAATATACTTAGATTTATGTGTGAATAATTACTGTTTGATTGATTGAATGGATATGGTTATGGTTATGGCTTAGCACGCCCTGAGCACATACATTATTGTGTGTAGTAGATAATTTAATAAATTACATAAACACTTAATTTACATAAAACGAAAACAACATTCTTGACTTATTCTATACTTCGAATAGACATATACAAACACCATTTTATTACTAACAGTTTATAACAATTGCAATTGACTAGTTACATGTGCAGGATCTCGCTGCCAACGTTGTCAGCCTGGGAACCACCCTGCCATCGTTGCCGTTGCCGATACTGTTGCTCATCCCTGACATCCTCTTCGAAATCCAAGTTCTCTATGCGTAATTGACGGTGTGGACGCGCTGCGTCGTTGAAGAGAGAACTCTTAAGATCAGCATTCTGTTTTCGCTCAATTAGTTCGTGATTGGACCTCGATTGCTGGCCAAAACCATCCATACTGATAATATTTGCATTTGCATTTGCATTGAGTGATTGACATTTTCGTTGGATACGGCATGGAGAGGGGGGAGTAGTTGGGATTGATAACAATGGTTATGCATAATTATATTTTGCTCGAACATAATTAAAAGTAATATGATATTAAGCAGTTTATGTTGTTAATAAAGGATAGAAGAGGAGAGAGAGAGAGAAGTTTACATTGTTTCGGATTCATGTTTTTCTTTATATGATTGTTGCTTATTGATTGTTTAATTTCGCCTTCTATTTTTTAAGTTTAACATAATTGTGTTTGTTTCCTTCAATGCATTTCGATACTAAGAACACACGAAACTGCTAATCAACTCAACTTTTAATAATAGTGTACGTTTATCTTCATTATTATGGATAACAAAATGCGTTCAAAATTAAATTAATTATATATACATTAATCTAAAAAAGTATATGAATATATATATATATATATACATGTGTGCAATGCATGTTCTATTCAAACTGTTCCGAATTCCACTTTCGCTTCAATTTCACACCAATTTGAATTCTAAACTACTTCAAAAAGTATGCTACATTGCAAATTAACATCTCATGGAATTCAGAACAGACTTGTATGCGTTTCATACGACAAATAGCGTTAACTCTAATATCAATCAATTAAATATCAAATTTATAATTAATTTCTCTTGTTTTGTGTTGTATTATTTAATGCTTAACAATAAATTCTGCTTATAAATACTGTCGTTACTTATTTACGGCTAACTGGGGATCTTGAATTCATAAAATATAAATTGAATCGTTGTAATCTACATAAATTATATTTTTTATTAGATAACTTTTAGACGTAGTGCTTAGGCAGACATACATAGCTAAACGTATGTAAAGTAGAGAGATTTTCACAGCTTTGAAAATGATAAGAGCATTCTTAATTACAGACTGACTGATTAATGTAAATATAGATACGCAAATAGGTTCAACTTTAAGATAAGACAATAAACTTATTTGATTAAGTATGACACAGTTTTATATAGATCTATAAGTTTAGTGTTTGGTATTAGTGAAAATAGTTTACTACTTAGAAGTACAAATGCTATTTGAAAGCTCGATATTGTTTATTTTATTTGTAAACTGCATGTCTAGGGGTTGTTACTTGCTCAAAAGTAATTAGGCGACTTAAGTAAACATAAACAATTGCATACATGAGAGTAAAACAAACACAATTAAAATGGTTACACAGTTATACAGGTGGGTCTTGGGTGGTCTTGTGTATTTTGTAATTAAGTGATTAAAGTGGATGCAGAATGGTCTATAGTCTATAGTCTATATTAGCATTGTCAACAATTAACGATGTTACAGAGTTGTGCAAGCAAATTTTAGAAAACATTAGCTGCAATCACAAAGAGTGTACAAAATAATAATAATAATACTTAATTCTAGGAAAGAAAAATGCGCAACAATTCAAATTGAAAATGTAGCATATTTTTGTAGTTGTTTGTTTGTTTTTTTTGTTACTGTTTTTGTTGTTGCTGGTTTTGCACAGTAAACAAAATGCTTAGTTGATGCCAATTGTTAACCAATTCAAAGGAAACCCAGAAATAATGCAATAATCATATCATGTTGCATCTAATTGAATACTTACGAAGATCGCGATTCTTCCATCACTTGTGAGGGATCATGGCTCTGTATTTCTGATTCTCGTACAGCATCGGTGAGTGTTTTGAAAACAGTATTATGTATCCTACAAACAATAGATACAAATTATAATTAACCACATCAGAGTAGGAAATAGTTATGATAATTCACACGTACAGTTTACAGATCACATCGATGAGCAAACTGGTGATGGGTACGAGGAATAAGCCAAGCCAAAAGACGGGCGTCGATAACAACTGAATGTCCATGCCCACGAAGTTGCTGGCAAACTTGAGTGTTGGCCAAAAGTGGCTGTAGATGAGAACAAAGGTAAACCAAAGCACGATTGAGCCCCAAATGGCAGCATGCGTTAACCATGTCCAGGAACTTGTAATGAGGCCAGCTTTCAAACAGACTGTGACAATTACGTACTGTAAAAGTAGATACACAGATAAATTAAGTGAACAATCGTTAACAATTACTATTATCATTGCGACAACTTACTGTATAGACCATGTTGCCCAGAAGCAGGTAATCGCTTGTTTTGCCATCCTGCCAAATGGTTTCATTCATGAATGCGGCCATTGGTAGCCAGAAGAGAAACACCGAGTGTAGTAATGCATTGAATATCCAGATCCAGAATACTTTCACATTAAAGAGCTTCGCATTCTGCGATGGTTTATATAAAAGCGGATACTTCAGCATCGTTTCAGCGGTGCAGAATTTTTCAAAGAGTCCAATAGCAAATGGGGGCATCGCTGTGAATAGAACGTTGTAGAGGCCGATTGTCCAGCGCTCGAATAGAATTTGGCCAGACCAGCCCGAGTAGACGGCGAACCAGAGTTCGATGACGTATAAGCAGACGTTTTTGTAAAAGCTATAGAGGATTAGCTTGCTAATCCGTGCATAGTTCCACGCGCCATGGACGAGAAGGAGGCGACGCAGGAAACGAAATTGGGCAATTGAATAGTCAGAAGCGCAGGCAGCTTGTAGTCCTTCCTGACCCGAAATTCCAATGCCAACGCTTGCCTTTTGTATCATTGCCACATCGTTCGCCCCGTCGCCAATGGCCAGCGTCACGGCTTTTGTACTCTGCGTTACCATTTCGACAACCTCGGCCTTTTGCATTGGCGAAACGCGACAACAGATGACAACGCGGCAGATAAGACAAAGCTCCTGGAAATCACCGCGCAAGTCACAGCTCAATGCATACTTTAGTGTCTTGCCATCGATGACGAGTGCCACATTCGCATCCTTGGCCGTTGAGCTTTTGAACTCGCCCGAATGACGCAGGATAGCGTCTCGCGTTGCCTGCAAAATGAGTTACTTGTTACATGTAGGTTACATAGGTAGACGTAGGTGACTTACATCTAGACTCTCCTCGTTGAGTATGATGATATCCATGGAGTGCGTAATCAGCCTGCATGAGTAACCAATGTTGATAGCGGTTTCCTGCTTGTCCCCAGTTAAAACCCAGATGTAAATGCCTGCCTCGAGCAACGCGTGAATTGTCTCTGGGACGCCGTCCTGCAATCGATCTTCAATTGCCGTCGCACCCAGCAGACGTAGATTGATCTCAATGAGATTGGCAGCATCATCGAGCTTCCGCTCACGTTGCTGCAGTGATGTCGCTGCCTTGTGGTATGTCTGATTCCATTCCTCATACACATCGGGATCAATGTCGGCCACGGCCAAACACAGAGTACGCAATCCCTCTGAAGCGAACTGCTCTAAATGCTGTAATGTCATGTCCCGGTAGGAGTGATGACGCGCAGAAAGGCGTTCATAAATCACCGAATCGGCGCCCTTCATGAACAGCTTTATATCGCCCTCCGGCGTCCGCACAATAACAGACATTCTCTTGCGGGTTGACGTAAATTCGAGTACATTTAAAATATGGAAGCGCCTGCGCTCCCCCAATGCATTGATCTCCACATACTCGGGCGTACGTGTGTCAAAGATGTAGCCAAATTGCCTGGCCCCATCGACCAGAGCACGCTCGTCTGGACTAGCAGCATGATAAATAATGCTGCCATCCTCTTTCTTCTCTGGTATCACTGTATGGCACACGGACAGCAACACAAGGAACTCTTCAATGTCAGTGGACGTCTCGTGTCGTCGCAGTATGTTCTGCACCAGCTCCGATTCCTCAGGCGTACGCTCTGGTTTGTAGATGTGCCTGGCAATCGAACACTTTTTAAATATCATCACATTCCTCGTCAGGGTGCCCGTTTTATCCGAGAAGATGTACTTGATCAGGCCCAGTTCCTCGTTGAGATTGGAGGTACGTGCACTGGCCGGCATATTCGACTCCTCATGATACATCTCAATGTCATAGTTTATGAAAATCGCTTGTAGAAATCGCACCAGCTCCAAGGTGACTTGAAGGGATATTGGTATCAGGTTGTTGTACAAAATGAAGAACGTCAGCAGATTATAGCCGAGATTCATGCTCTTGAAATCACCAATTCCCAAATACCAGTCCTTCTGGGAATGTTCTTTTGTCCAAAGCAAATTACAGAGCCCACTTGTTATGCAGAGAGAGATCAGTATCATGAATAGCATCAGAATTTGCGTGTTGGTCAGCTTATCGACTGTCGAACGCTTCAACGGAGCTGACGTTGAATTCTTCATCAGCTTCGTCTCGTGTCCCGTGTAAATGACAACGCCAAAGATCCACGATGTGTTCCGCAACATGGCACCACGCTGAAGAACCTGATCATTGCCAAGTGCAACGGCGCTGTAATCAGAGACATTTGATAAGATCGATCTTAGGGAATAAACAAAAGATCCTTGTTAATAAACACTTACGGCTTGCCATATTCCTTGAGCACACCATTAAACTCGTATAATTGCCGATTCGGTAGCTCACACTCTATTCTGCCCTGTAATTGCGTCAAGTCTTTTGTTTCCAATAATTTGGCTGTGGGTGGCACACCTTGTCGGATCTTCAGGTTCGTCTCTCCATCCAGGTTTGCCGTTTCAATGAAACACATGGCCTGTGGCTCGCTAAAAAAGGCAGAAATATATTTAAAATTGATCGATAGTAAGACTATGATAGGTTGCCACTCACCTGGAGGATAACAATACCAAATCAGCAGGGAAAAAGGTATCGATAGTCACTTTAATAATATTGCCAACGGACAGCTCTGACCAACGCACAGTCGTCCACGTGCCATTTTCTAGCCTCTCAATCATCCGATGATTGATCTCATTGTCAGCGCGGTGACGTTTCTGTAAATTGAATGCAAATAAATGGAGGTCAAAAAGGGAGATCAGGTCTTAGCTGTGGTTTGTTTTCAACGTGCTGCACTTACAATATCCTCAATGATCTCCTTAATGGCGCTGACGGAGAGGATAAATATAAGTGGGACGAGGGTTGTGTAACGACCCGTTGGAGATACATCCGGAATTTGTTGTAATAATGCAATAAGTAAGAAAAAACAATTGGAATAACGTCTAAATTGCTCAAAGAGGAACGACGGCAAAAAGCTGGCAACACTGTAAAGAGAGGATTAATTAAAACAATGAATAATTAAGTGAATAAATGAATAAATGAACATTAAGCAATTACGAATGTGTTTACTTCTTATCTTATCAAAGTGCGCTGGCATTAGTCTCACATTGAACAGATCAAATAAGAGATAACACACGCCCACATCTATTTCAAAGCGTTACTCACTTATATTTCGCAGTTGATATTCGATTATTGCAATAATTAATCGGCTGTGGCGAGTTCAAAGCGATGATTCGCTTCTCCCCATCATCTGTATCAAAGCCGAACGGCGCAGGTTCATCGTCATCTGGAAATGATGAATAATTCTGTTATAAAAACTGCATTCACAGAGATTTTAGTAATACTAGGATACATGTAACAAATAGACCCAGTTATTCGTAACGTTTTATTCAATTGCTCTAAATAAATACTGTGAGTTTCTATAATTCATCGATTTCCCAAGAAGAAAAGAAAAAGTTCAAGGCTACGGGATTGCCCAGCGCGTATTTTCGAGCAAATCGTTTAATACTGAAATTGCAACGCCCTTCATATGTATCATTCGGTATATAGGTCTCATCGAAGTCCAAATGACAGATCTGCTTGAAAACAATGAATATATAACGATGGCTATCTGTGCCCGCCGGTGGACGACTGCCAATGTAGGCAACAAGTGGCTCGCCATGAACGACATCAGAGCCAGGTATATTGCCCACCAACCAATGAACCCATTCCCGATACATGGGAGCCGCACGACTTGGGGCATCTGGATCAATCATGGCCATCGTGTAAAGCTTATTTGGCTCCGCCAACCATCTAACGACTGGCTGGTGACGCACCTTCACTGGGGATAGCTGTAAGCCCGGTTTGACTTTAGTATTGCAGGGATACAGGACATCGACCACCAGGGGGGCATGCAGGTCACAACATCTGGTATTAGTTGATGGCGTTTCATCAGTTTGCCCAGCTCTTTAACCGCATCCGGCTTCACACAATTTACGAGCATATTGATGGACTGGAATTTTGATTTATCCCACCTGGATACGGGTTTCTCAAAGCATACTCAGATATATTCCTGATATATTCGTATATAAATACTCCATTGATAACTTACGACTCCAGCGTAATCGTAGTGCCTTGTAGACATTGCGAAAGGTCATTCTGCTCCAGCGGCGACACTGCCTCGTCGATAGCCTTCGGCGACGATTGCGACGCTGCGGCGCGTTGAGACTTCTATTTGAGTCCCTAATGTCGCTTATTAGTTCGGTAGCAGCCGTTTCAATCGATTCTTGATCCAACTCCTCCTCGCAATCCTCAATCCCAGAGCCGTACTCGCCGACAGTCTGAAAAGCTATGCTTTCCCCAGCTACACTTGGTTTGATTAACCCCTCCAGATTTGCTTGATTTGCTTGTTGCAGCTAAATTACGCCTGACCAAGGAAACAAGCCACAAGTGGGCGTGGCAATGGGCGTCGAAGGAGCTTCACTGGGCTAGCGCTTGCGCTCTTAAACGTAGTTTTATCCACATCGTTTCGCAAATTGTTCTCATATTTGTTCAACTTTGACATTTTGCATAATAGTTATAGTATGTACATATGTATATATTCTATAATCTAACACTTATAATGGACAGTAAATTGTTTTCGAAGGGAACTTCAGATATACTGGTATATGTGTAGGTACACTTGGCACTGCTCGTGTCTAAAGGTAGAACCTCTTTCGTAGGTATATGGAAAGTGCGCATTATCGATTTGTCACACATTCCACGCCTCACACGTGATGCATTCCATTTCTGTACTATATTTAGGATTAGCACATATATCCGAATATAGAAAAAAGCACTTAACATTAGCGATTGCAATCAAATGGCAATTGGAGGAATATGTTTAATTAATTGTCGCACAGTTATCAGCTCTCAGATATCAGAGAAGCCACAACAAAACACAACACAGCACAACACTCTATACTCCTGTTGTTGCCACCGTTTCAATTATGCTGCGTGCCGCGTGCTGCGCGTTGTGCTCTCTTGCAGCTTGGTGTTGCGACTGAATTGAATATGAGAACCGTTGAAAGGTGGAAATTGACTACGGCATTGAGGGTCCGACAGATTTGTGTCCCCTTTGGGGTGCGTTGCAATCGTTTAAGCATACTGTGTATGCCTCTCTCTCTCTCTCTCTCTCAACTCAACTGTTGGCCTTATGTTAAGTAACTCTTTCCCTGAACGGCGTTTACAACATTGAGTGCATTGCCAGCTTACCGCAAGGGACCAATTGCGAACTGAAACTAACATAGATAATTGCGATTTAACTTGTTGCAGTGTGCCGAAGTTAAAATACCCTACAAACACTTATCAATAAGCGTTAGTAAATGCCGCAATAGCAATTGCTTATACAGATGTTACTCAATAATATTCAGCTGCGTCAGTGTTGGCAAAGTATTGTCAATCAAATGTTTCACAGTACTTGTTGCTCTAACTGTTTCATTATTTGCAGCATCATAATGAAGAAAGACGATTGCAGCGCATGTTAATTGAATATCGGTTTGAGTGTTGGGAAATAGATGAAATAAAATATAAAAATACTAACTCGATTGCTGTTTACATATATATTTAGTATATTGCTTTAAGTCGTTATCAAAATACAGATCTTGCAACTGTTATACTACACTGCTAACTTTCCTTAAAGATATTCTAGCGTTAATTGCACTTTGCCTCATATTTCAGGGAGTTATAGCAATTCTTATTGAAGCATTAATGATGAATTACGAATAGAGTTAGTTAGAAAGATAGAAATGTATATACACCTTTACAAGGAGGCTTTTTAAGGCCTGCTTTTTCCAATAGCTTTCGCCTGGAAGCTGATATCCAGCTTTCTCGCGCTGAAGGATTCCTTGTCTCTTCTGTTAGACGCTGTGGCCTTATAGTACCATCGACTTCTGTTGTTTCAACGCTATTCTGATCATCATCAGTGGAGGGAGGTGCCTCTCCAGCTGGCCCAGTGTTGGTGCCCACGTCTGGGGCAAACTGTGTTGGTCCTGTTGTCGCCGTGTGACGCAATGCCTCGCCTTTCAGCCGCCGCAAGCATTGCTGGCACCAGATCTGCACCTGTTGCGAGATATTCGACAGAGAGCTCGGTGCCTGGAATGGGTTTGATGTTGCGGGAACAGGAGCAGGGACGGGGACGTGGGCCACTTGTTGACTGTGGCTGTGGCTGTGGCTGTGACTGTTGTTCCCGTTGATGTTACTTGAGTTATTGTGGGCATTATTTTTATTGGGATCTGCCATGCTGACATGATTCTTCGATATTATCTTCTGTGTTTACTTTAATTATTGCACTCGTTACTTGAATTAACAGCTCGACTGAGTTTCACGCAATTATTACACTGTACTTTTGATTTAGCTATACGTTGACATTGTGAATGCCCTTTCGGGGGCCAGGTAGTAGTTTTATTTATGTTTGATAGTTTATCTATTTGATTAACGATGTGATAATAAATGATTACTACGATTCGTTTCAATTCTGTTTACTAATTATTCACACATTCCAACCAAAAGAGATGAGTATTGATTTTCACTAAGCGACAAAAAAACACACACACACAAAAGAAAGTTCATTACAGGAAGACGAATGTAAATAAGTCAATGACCTCGCCCATTGTAGAGACGGAAATCAACAGAACTACATTGGAAGCATACCATTGTCAAGTTGTCTACACAAATCATAAGCAACACTTTCATTTGCGTGTTACCAAAACCAAAACCCAAAAAACCAAACCCAAATCCAGTTACTAAGTATGGTAATACTCGTGTTAGCGTGTTTGCGATAGCCACACTAAACATGAGTAAACACTGAAATATAATTAGGCCCTTATTGTCAAAGTGATACAATAGTAAAGATACTGATGATGTAGAAAAGTTTCCAGATGCGTCATAAAATGATGAACGATGAATCAAAGTCGATTGCAATTTGATGATAGAATATATTCTCAAATAACCATTGAGCTCATCTAACTCAAATCGTAGAGAAATTAATGTTAAATCCAGATAAATTAATATTAAATACGTAAAAAATCAATCGAATAAAGAAAATAATTAAATATTTATCTAAACAAGTTCCGAATTCGCTAACTAAGCTCGTTAAAGCTGAAATTAGGTGTAGTAAATTACAGAGAATATATCAATAATATAATAGCTAGCAATGGGAGGGTCGGAAGTGATGTTTCCTCGTCACAATATTG
Organism: Drosophila funebris; assembly: GCA_018901825.1. Taxonomy (NCBI): domain Eukaryota; kingdom Metazoa; phylum Arthropoda; class Insecta; order Diptera; family Drosophilidae; genus Drosophila; species Drosophila funebris. The sequence continues at coordinate 3,971,540 of JAEIFK010000682.1, forward strand.
CATGCAGACCCCCCCCCACTCCCTCTTCAACGAAATTGATCATAAATATTAATAAAGGCCTAACGTCAGTCAGTACATTGTGGACTCAAGTAATTACTGATGACATTAGTAGACCCAAATTAAAAGTACAAAGGTAAGGCCATATATAGAGTTCATACATAGAACATGATGGATTAGAAACTAAAGGAAACGAAAAATATATTTAATCCAGAGTATTTAAAGAATACAAAATACCCCAACAATGTGTACGAAATAATCTATGGAGTCTGGCAAATAAGCAGGCCAAGTGTATAAAAAAAGCAAATAAACAGTTGCCTTCGTTTTATTTTGCATCTATAAATAACTATAAATATATATTTTTGGGTAAGGCTATATTGCATATATTTTGGATTCTTTCCAAACAGCTTTACTTTCACATTTCTAGATTCTATTAAAAATAAAATGAAAACAATATAAATTATTGAAATGACTGCATACATGTGTTTGCTTATTACTAATAAAGCAAGACCATATACAAGTATTTTATACCGGCTACAAGATGCCCTAAAGATAAACCAGCTTTAAGTTAACTACATAATTCGCAGCTGTATATAAGAACATCTAATTATATACACACATCATATATATAAATATGTACTTGAACAGTCATCACGTACGCAAACAACTAAGAGCTGTAACACTGCGAATAAGTATAAAAGCAATAACGGGTATCCGGTGCATATCGACTGAAATGCGTTCTATTTGAACTTGTGTTGTGACATACACAAGATTGTAAATATATTTGCATATGTGAAAACCTCAATCTAACTCTGTAAATATAACCCGTAGCATTTTTTTTTAAATTTTCCAAATACGGGTGGTAACAACAAGTCGACAGCCGAGTCTGCTCGACTTTGAAATAGCCTAACTAACAATCAGTTGGATTAAGTTAGCCACTTCATAGCTGTATTTGTAACTGTATCTGTAAAACTTGCAGTAGGAATTATTAATATAGAAATTATTTAAAATTACAAATAAACTTCATTCTTCAACTGTGCGTACAGGGTATTTAGAAAGAAAAAAACAACAAATTCATTTCTCGTTTTATTTGTCATCAACCTGCACTATTTGCAAACACACATATTTCGCATACATACGTTCACCTATAGTGTGAGTAGGAGTATGTATTAGTCAGTTATAGCAGTGTGAAGTGAAGCTATTTGTATGTACATAGTATGTACTCGCCGTAGTCGTAGTCGCAAGGTCCGTAAATGTAGCACAATAATGACAACCGACGGACAGCTTATTGTGAAAACTGAATCAATACAAAATTATTGTCAATCGAACAATAATTGGTACTGGGCTGGCTACATTGTCAATGCAAACAAGACGAATGAACTGAGTAACACACTTCTCAATCAAATATGAATACAGCTGCATATTATTAAAGACTTGGCTAATTCAAGCTAATCTCTTATGCATCTACTACCTTAAGTTTTCTTTCTGCTTTTGCGTAAAAGTGAGTAAAGTTCATATGAACTCATGAATTTACTGCGCATAGGGAAATCGATAGTCGAGCATGCCGTCTATTATTTCTTTTGGTTGATGACGTCTCGAACAAAACATATCTGATGTACAACTACAAATTTGTATGGCAAATATACATCTACGTACATATGTTTGATATGAGGCTACGCATGAATAAACGCACATTGAAAGCAAAAGTGAAAATAACTAAAATAAACAAGAGGTATTCGAAAGGTAAAAGAGGAGTCTATGCTGTGAGTAACTTAATAGGCAGTAATATTATATTTAAGCAATCCCTTTTATCATCTGATATATAAATGTATATGTAAATATATTTTATATACTTGTACATCTGTTCGTAAAACGAAAAGAGAAATAAACTGTTTTATATTACTTTTAATTTAATTTATTTAAGTTTCTTTTTTTTAGAATTATCTTTCAGGATCTAAGATCATGACCTGACTCTGGCGGTTAAATTGCTTAAATGGCAAATGTCAAAACTTTAATATATTTTATAAATATATAAGATATTTCACTGCACACTCGAACGATGTTGTTATTGTTTTTGTTTATTTTTAAATGACAACATATACAAAGAGTATATATATATATTATATTGAAATTCGTGACCGATGTGCAAATATTGTATAAATGAATAAATAAATATAAATACACAATATGACATTTATTTAATCCATCATTTGACAAGCATTTGTGTAGCATGTATGAACATAATTAATTTCAGTAATTACTTGCACACAACTCAACAACTAATTGTCATATTAATAAATAAAAACATGTAACTATCATGGGAATTTACCTTCGACACTTAATTTGCGCTTATTTTCAGCACAATAAATACTAAACATTTTTTTTTATCGAATTACTAAGAAAACTTAGAGTCTAGTTTAAAAAGGGCAAAACAATCCTTGCACTTGTGGAAGAATAAACGTTAAAATCAAATTGTTAACACTCAAATGCGAACAGAAATTCAACTGAAATGTGCAACGGCAAATTTGCGAAAAACTACAAAAATATAAAACCGCCGAACGAAAGAAAGGTACTGATAAAAGAAGGGAGCAGTGATATTATTTAAAACAGAGACTGCAAAACAAAACATGAAGAAACTAGTTTGAACAACATTTGTGTACACATATACCTGTGTATGTGTGTGCGTATGAGAGAAACCGCAAATACAATAATAATGCAACAATGGCAATGAAATAAACGGCGAGAAATGGGGAAAAAATCATTGTTGTTGTGGCCGCCTGCCGTTGACAACTGAGAGGAGAGCAAGAACTACATAGAGGGCAGCCGATGGGCAGAATCTAATTGAGAAGGCGCCAATCCACCGTCATTACAATACAATCAAAGGTGATGTACATGCATGTATGCGTGTACATGCTACGAAATTGTATGTATTAACATTAGAGTGGTCATGGTTTTTATTAAACGTGCCACATATGAACGTGGCGTATGTGGCATGAACTTTATAGTGCAACTTGTTTTACAAGTGCAGGTTCATAAAACACATAAATACACATGTATGTGTTTAACTCTTGCTTACTACTGTCCTTTAAATTACATTTGATTTTACTACAAGAATTGTATGTCAAACGTCCGCACTTATTCCTTATTTATCACAAGGTAAATCAAAACATATGATGGGGAAACACTAGATGTCATTGTTCCGAAAAGTATTGAATGCTTTTCCAAATAATTCAACAATTATATGTACATATATGTATTATTCCGAGCTAATTAACCGCTAAAAATTTCGTTAACGGCAGAAATACGATTTTTGGACTTCGCGCGCGCGTGTTTGGCGAACAACTGAGCAACTGAGCAATCGCCGCATTGATTCACCTGTGTGTACATGTATGTAAAAGAGAGAACTAAACAAGCCCACACACACATGAATACCTACGTATTTGGATAGCTTTAAAAGCGGAATTTCACCAAATGAGAGAATTCACCACGTACTGTAGTGGCGCAAAAGTGAAGTGAAAGTAAAAATGTCCCCACATTTTGACTAGTTAATATATTTTATATTTTCATTCGAAATATAAATAATATTATAAATTTTACCATTGCTATGCTTGCCATTTTTATTGTTTTTTTTTTCAACTAAATAAAAAAATATTAACATACAAGATATAGTTGCCGCACTTAAAACTTAATTCAGGTCATGGGCAATTTGAATTGAATTGAAAATATTAATTTATAAATAAAATAAAAAAGAGAACCGCCCCCGGGTGGACTCGAACCACCAACCTTTCGGTTAACAGCCGAACGCGCTAACCAATTGCGCCACGGAGGCACTTGTTGAGCTGCCAAGCTTAACACCATTTACTATTATGTCTGTTAACAGAGTACAATAATTTTACAGCCAATGCAACTATAATATATATTATACAAAATATTTATATGTGCATTCTAAGTTATCAGATTAATATTTAGTTAAAATTTATTTTAGAAAATAGGTTAACAATAAAAAAAATTATTGTCAGAAGTGGGATTCGAACCCACGCCCTCAGAGAGGACCAGAACGCTCATACGAACCCCTGTTGAAGAGGCAAGACTTTACATCTTGAGTCTGGCGCCTTAGACCGCTCGGCCATCCTGACACTTGCATGTTGCTGGCCGAAAATTCAACTTATGTGAATACGAATTTACAAATAGTAGAATTACTATTGAATAAACTGAATATTGAGTCATTTTATATTATACTGTACCTAATATTATATTTTAAGAGTTGAATTTGAAATAATTTAATATACTTAATTTGCCATAATGTTATTTTTCCATTTGCCGATTGAATTGATAGGTGAATTGGTCTTATGCAGCATTTGTCACGGAGGAGCCACAGGCCCATTAGCTCAGCTGGTTAGAGCGTCGTGCTAATAACGCGAAGGTCGCGGGTTCGATCCCCTCATGGGCCATGAAACTACTTTTTTTTTATACTGTTTTAAAAATCTAATCAATGTGCAGTACACAGTATACTTTAATGGCATATAAACAGTATCTTCTCATAATAATTATGTACCAAATGAGATGTCCATTGATTTTTAAGGCTAGGACAAGCCTGTCAACGGCCCCAAGCACGCTGGGATACAAAGTCGTTAATTTACTTAACCACTATCTACAAGGATATTAAATGGACACGGAACATTTAGCCTAAAAAGGTTTTTGCAATGAGTGAAAAATGTCAACGTGTCCAAGTCCACAGTGGCAACATAGAGTATTCTTTCATGCCGAGCACATTAGGATATCCAGGTCTCTGTTGCGCTCCCCCCAATCCTCGTGATGATGTCATGAGCAGAGCAAGAAGTAAAAGAAATCCAAGTAAGTGCGTTTATGTTGAGACATTGATGATCTCAGTGGTGTATACTACTTTATTGCGGCACAGTTGAACACCATTTGTTGTTCGCCATTTAGTTCTTTATCTGTAAAAGGTTTCGTCTAATTTCTTAGCCATTTTATTGATATCAAATGGGTCAAATTAATGCAATTAAGATGAATATCAAGTTAATTTAAACTTCGTTTAGATTTAGCTTGCAACTCTAGTAGTCTGTGAAGTATATTTTCGTTAACTTAGCAAATAAATTTCTACAATTCACTGATGTAGTATATCCAAACAACTGATATATTTTAATAGTTATAGAAAAGAGTGAAACTACATTTGAGAAAATGAATGCAATCAAACCGGAGCGACAAGGGGACAACACTGGCTATCTGAAACCAATCCTAATCCGAAAGGATAATGGCGACGGTGAGAGCAATCGAAATCAATCGAAAAAGCGTGTGACTTTCAAGCAATGTGTAGAGTATTTGCCAGACATTGAGGATATAGAAATGGATGTAAGAGATCAGCTATTGATTGATAATTTGGTAAACGTTTACTGTGTACATTTTAGCGGATGCACGGGGTGGATGAGTCAGCGCCATCATCGCAGGAAAAGTAGTGGGCCATCAAATATGCAGGACGGAAAAGGATGTTGAATTCTTGAGTTTATTTTATGTTGCAATGCATGTGTTAGCTGATGGCGTAATCTACAAGTCAGTCAGCAAGCCATTTGACCGTCTACACATTGTGCCACCAAAATGGAAAAGCGTCAACAACAAAATTGGCCGGAAGCTGAAAACGTCCTTATTTAAGCGACGCTGACATTTGACATCCCCTTCTATACCCTTTTATTACTTTACCTGTCAGCACATGACAGACAGATACAGTAAATATATATATATAAACATATATCTATATATATGTATATAGGAAAGGTGTGAATCTGTTGAGCTGACAGCAAAGTCATATTAATAACCTTATTGTTCTACATATTCGTGTTTTATATATATATTCCCTAAATAAATAAAAGAGCTAAGCGGTTTAATGTTATGCCTAGACGTGTGTGTTTTTAATACCCTGTAATTGTAGCTAATTATATATTATATTTATATTTATATAAATCATCTAATACATATGCACAATAGAAAGATTTGACTCCAAGCAATGAATAAACAAATGTCTGCACACTTAAGTACAGGGCATCTGGCAGTGCAGCAATCTCGTCTTTAATGCTCTTACACGTTTGTAATATTTACAATAGGCAAAAACCCAATCAGATTAGCTCTACTCATAAAATCAAAAGATAGTAAAACTCACAGACAAAACAATATTTGTTCATTCAATTAGCTAAGGAAGCTATAGAACTAACTAAATGTCAATAAAATATATACATAAATAAAGCGATTTGGAACATCCTGAAATAAATTAAATAATAGCAGAGAATAATAACAAATTGTAGAATTTGAATGGACAATTGCTGGGCAGCTGAGTAGACCCTATGTTATAAGACTCTTTCAGCTGACAAGAGTGATTATCACTTTTATTTCAAGTGGAAGACTTAAGCAGCAATAAATCTATTAATTTACAATGCATCGTGTGCGTAGAAAGAATTTCCAAATGCAGCTAGTAGCTGCCATTCTCCTATAAATAAGGCTCAAACAGTGTGTATTCTCTTAAAGCAATACCAAGTGTGGCGACGTTAGAATATACAATAGAATGTTCTGTAGAGGTATTTTCATAATCATGGGCCTCTTGGCAAGTGCCAACTGTGCTGTGATACCAACTGGATTGATTGCTCAACAGGATGTGGAGCTGGGCGGTCGCATTGTTGGCGGATCACCGACAACCATTCAGTCCCATCCTTGGCAAGTGTCGCTACAGCGTTCCGGCTCACACTTCTGTGGCGCCAGTGTGATCAGTGCCACCATGGTGGTAACTGCTGCCCACTGTCTGGTGTCGGTGAGCGTATCAACGCTGAGAGTTCGCGCTGGTTCCACATATCGTTCACTTGGCGGCGTTACCAGCAATGCAGCCTCATTCAAGATCCATGAGGGTTACAGCAGCAGCACCAAGATCAATGACATTGGCGTGGTGCGACTGAAGACCAAGCTGCCGCTGGGCAGCAACATCAAAGCAATTCAGCTGGCAACGGCAACGCCACAACATGGTGCGGCTGCCACTTGCTCTGGCTGGGGCACCACATCATATAAGGGGACCACCTCGGCCCAACTGCTCTACATTGACACACGCATTGTGGGACGCACAGAGTGTGGCAGTTCCAGCTATGGATATGGCTCTAAAATCAGAGATACCATGATCTGTGCCGCTTCAGCTAATAAGGATGCCTGTCAGGGCGACTCCGGTGGACCGCTTGTATCTGGCGGTAAACTAGTTGGAATCGTTTCCTGGGGCACCAACTGCGCATTGTCCAACTATCCGGGTGTCTATGCCAATGTGGCGCAACTGCGGGATTGGGTGATCAAGCAAATGTAGTCTCAAGACTAAGAATTAGTTAAGCATAAGACTTCAGATCAGCCGCCTGTTGTAAGGCAGGTTGTACTGTATAAATTGTGACATTGTGATTCATCTGTGGCTCAAAAGTCGTTGAATACTGTCAGTTTAAATATAATAAAAACTAAATGAACATTGCAAACAAGTTGAGGCAGCAAATCTGTTTAGATTAGAGTCAAGTCAAGTGTTTAAAACATTTGGCAACCTTTAAAGTTATCCAAAGTACTTCTACAGCATTCAACTACAAGCTTCACTCCCGCCACTCACAACAGCTTCTTTTCCACCCCTTGGGGGGGTGCAGTTCCATAGTCCGGTGGGCTAGCTATCCCATCTGATACCTGACACATCCTTACTCACCTTCATATTCCTTGCGTTTACTGCGTAGAAATGAAGTTGTCATACGCAAGCCGCGTGCTGCACTCGATAGTATGGAACCCTTGGAGTCCTTGCGATTACGTGACTTACGTCTGATGCTATTATCGCCACCAATTGGCTGGCAGGAGGAGAGTGTGCCGGCCATGGAATCGGATTGCGGCGTTGCGGGCGTATTTGGTGTATCGGAATCGATGAAACCCAGATTACTATTGGCACTGTTCAGGTGTATGCTCGTATGGCTAAGTACAGGCAGTTTGCCACTTAAGGATGCCGCCAGCTGCTCATCCAAGCCATTGGACGTCGACTCATGTGTGAGATGCTCCAGAGACTCAAAGTCGCGATTAACAGCCGGTGGCATCGAATGGCGAAACCACGACTCCTGACGATGCTGGGCAGCGCGTTGCTGTCGTCGTCGCTGGCTGGCAATGCTCGGATTGCAGCTTGAGGTGGTGTTGGTTCGATTGAGTTCGATGGAAATGGTATTGCTGTGCCGACTGGGATCTGGGCTGGACATGTTTCTGGTTTATTGAGATAGGAGCTAAGGCACTGAATAAAATTCACTTTGGTTTGTTCTTTTTTTTTGCTTATTAAGCATTTATTTTTTTGGTAAATATCATAAATAGTTAGCAAGGCACCTTATTTATATTTCTATTTATTTGTTATTATATAATATCAGTTATATAAGGTCTTTAACCTCTGTGGGTGTTGTAGTTGTTGTTGTTGTTGTTGTTGTTGTGGGTGTGTTAGCCCTATCATATTCTAGAATTATTCAATTCAAATGACTAAGACTCAAGCTTGAAAATAACCTTGAATATGTTGTTTGACATTCGTTGAGAACCAAAACAACTGACAGCACAAAACGCAGCCCCCCTTTAGCGGCGCCCATGTCTAATATTTTGAATGCAAACCATTTCAGCTTTCAACAACTTGCTGAGTACATCAAAAATGCATTATCCACTTCATTGCCTAGCCGAACACATAGTTTATCCCGTCACGCATATGCATTTAAACATACTATGTATCTGTATAAACAATTTGTTTGGCAATCAACGTTTTTTAGACCGTTTACTCGACTGATATGTAGTAATCTCCGCCTGCTCCTGCTGCTCCTCGTATCGCATATATAGTTTCAGGTAAATGCACAAATTTAAAGTATGAAAGCCTTCAAATTATCGAACTGATTGTAGTCAGCGGGTTCGCCGCCAGCACACCCAACTTCATTGCCAAGTTCCCTGGCTCCCTGGTGTCTGGATATATCTACACAGATACACAACTATTTGAATTCAACTTTAGTTGACACTCACACACACACACTCAAGAGACAAAAAAAAACAAAGAACAAATTGTAAGTTATTGCAATTCATAACTAATAACTTGAGATGCGTTGCGTTTATTTGGTTCGCGTTTCATTTGGTGGCGCACAACTAATATATACGATAATAATCACGGACAAACGAGATTTGAAATGCGTCCACAACGTGCAAAAGCCAAATGACAACTGTGGACAGTCCCGCACGAGAGGACATCGGCATAGCAATGCTAGTCAATATTTCGTCCTTCGGACCATTTACGAAGTTCACAGCTGAACGTAAAGTCAACCACGAGTTGGGGCGAAGTCGCGGTACGAGTGCATGAAATAGGTACAAAATGTTTTGTAAATGTAAATACTACACGTGACGCACAGACTTGACTTGGTCTTGTTAAGAAGACAACTCGTAGTAGACAATACAAACATCTTATTGCATTAAAAGCAAACAAAACTAAACTGATTCATTGATTTCATTCGGTGTTAAGTCGATAGCAGCAGTTGGCATCGATAGTTAAGTATTTTTAACAACTTTACTTTCTCACATACATTTAACTCTTGTATCTCTTTAAATAGAATATCATCCCCCAATTGAATTCAGTAACTTAATTTACTTATACAATATGTTTGGGTTTAAGCAGCCCACATGCATCGAGGCCCATTAGCTCAGCTGGTTAGAGCGTCGTGCTAATAACGCGAAGGTCGCGGGTTCGATCCCCCATGGGCCAGGTTTCCTTTTTTTTTTTAATTTTCTTCAACCAATTTTTAATTTTTTTCTATTTTTAGTTATTTAGACCTATTAAGTAAACAAAGAAATGTTTATAAAGCAATGAATGGGTCTGATTGTGCCAAATATGCAGACACATAAATATGTACATGGTGTTGTGTTCAACTCTTGCTTATTTCGCTAGCCAATCTTATCGCTGTATGTAGCTACTAATGCTTCCATTTGTATTATTAAGACATTTTAAAAATGACACACAGTCTATTTCAACAAATTTTGAACCAATTGTCAATGATGAGAAATGAAACCTTGTTTATTTCCACATAAAGGGTCTATGATTCACATAAACAAAATTAAACCGCTTTCACACAGGCATTGCAATTGCAATTCATTGATGCTCAGCAAAATGTATTCAAATATTTACTCACGAGTACGCAAAAGAGCGGAAAATTCATTGCGGGAGCGACGTTGGCAGTTTTGGGGAGCTGTGGAATTCACATCCTCTTCTTGTAGATGGTAACGGGAAACCATGTGTATATTGTTTGTTGTTCAATTGTCGATAAGAGATTAGTGCAACTGGTGAACACAAGAACACTGACAAACAGAATCACGCGCTATGTGGGCGGGTTTTGAAACTAATATCATTATTGCACAAGCTCTATGAAAGGCCCTTTAAACAGTTACTATCTTAGAAATCATATACATTTGTGTTAGCAAAACTGCAAAATTGTAAAATTGATAAGCGAAAACAAAACCGAAACAAACACACTCGCGTAAAACGTTCATGTGTGTAAACACAATCATTCAGCTGTAAATAAGCGAAAATCATTTTAACATTGCGGCGAACTGTTATTAACAGAGAGTAAAAATAATATTGCTTAATTACAAAATTTATTGTCTTTTGATTTTTAATATGATTTGAAATGGAATAAATATTCATCAAACAATATTTACAACTATTTTCCAGCAGCTTTATTGCTTTTATTGCTGCTTTATAATACCTAATTTTGAATATACCAGCTGTTAAACGGATAAAAACCAGGGATTCTAAAAAGTTTTAACAGAGCCTTATCTGAGCAGCTGTTTTCAGCAGAGTCAATTACAAATGTATAAATTAATATAAATATGGGTTCTGTTCGCACTGCACAAAGGTTTTTACTATAATTATTATATTATAAATAAAACAACATCTGTCAGTAACAAGAAGCCTTATAAGTGGCATCATTTAAAGGCCAGTCTTCTGGCAACGCTGAAAAGACCGCGGCGCTAACATGATTCGTTACACTTAAGCGTCTATATATGATGCAGAGGTTCATAATCAGACTAGAGTTTCATGTTTTACCCAAATTAATAGCAAACACATTATTTTTTTTAAACGAACTATAAATGTATTTTATTTATATTGTATTCATTGTACAAGACTTATGTCTAAATATCTTTTCGAAAGCAAATTTTTTGGAGATTATACATACATAATTGTACAGCAAAAGAATATTTGAGATGGAGTATATTATAATATGATTTCAATATCCGTTCCGATTGTCAACTGAAAGCGGTAATTCATAACAAAGTCGGGAAATAAATAAAAAGCATTAAGAAAATTGATTCAAGCAAAATAGTAGAATAATCTCATATTATTATTGTTAATTTGATATGGCAAGATGGCACACAGTTTCAGTTTTTAATAGAGTTATTACTAAGGAGCAAAGTGTGTACATGCATATACATACATAGTTATTTATACTGTTCAGAAATGTTAGTAATATGCTTAACTACTATGTATATTTAAGTCATTCAATATGAACGAAGGTGTCTGGTTAATATAGTACCAGTGTAGGTGTAGTTGTCAGTACATTAGGGGGTGTAAACTTGCATTTATTAGATTATACATATTGATTATATTTTATTTTATACAGTCTTTAGAAAATGCAAGTAGAATTTGTTTGTATTATAAAAACTTGTTGCTTAAGTGACTTTCATATAAGGTAATTTACAAAGAACATTAAAGGAAACAATTATTAGGAAATATAAGTAAAACGTAAGTTTGTGACATATTAACAGAACATTTGCAAACATGTGGCCCCTTTTCATGATGATGATAATGATGATGTTGCAATCAAACCAATTGTTATAAAACATTCTCCATATTGGATCGAACATTTCGCAGTACTGTGTGGGTTTTAAGTATTTGATTTTTGATGTCTTTTTCAACTTGTGCTTTAGCTTTGTTAACAACACGCAACTTTTCATATGTGTCTTCAAATGCTCGTTTGGTGCGTATTAATTTACGCCGCAATTCGGCCATTTCTTGCTCTACCTTTTCACAGTCGTGAATGGGTTTTTGTCCTGTAGACGTTGCTACAATAGCCTCTGTGTCTGGGGAAGTATCTGCGAAAAGAACATATACATATTTCAATTTTCTGTTAACTTAAACATATACAAAGAGAGCTTACCATCTTTTGTTCCTACATTATCTGCATTTGGATGAGAATTCTGTCCCGTAAGTTCGACAGTCTTGAGTAATGTACGTTGGGCACTTGAGAGCTCTACGCTCATCACTCGACCTACATCACTTTCAATTCCCAAATCAGGTGAGGGGTTGTTAATTCTCCCTGCCGAAGTCGAGCTAGATGGTGCATTGGCTCGATTGTTAGCCATTTTAAGTGGAACCTCTTCAGACGTGTAGCCGGACTGTGAGACATCGCTGCTGTTAATGCGACTGAGCTGTGGATATTGCTGTTGTTGTTGTTGTTGTTGCTGCTGCAACTGCTGCTGCTGTCTTTGCTCGTCCTGCAGCTGAGTCAGCTGTACCTTCATCTCTTCCAAGCGTTTCTCTAGCTGCAATTTATCATTATATGCTTTTGTGCGTTCCATGACTGCCTTGGAAGCTTGCAAAGTACTCTCATCCACTTCCTTTTTGAGTGAACGCGCAGCCAACTCATTTTCCACAAGCGTCTGCTTTAACTCCTTTTCACTTTCTTGGTAGAATTCCAACGAACGTTGCAATTCCAGCAGCTGCGTCTTCACCTCCTCGTGCTTGGTCAATGCAACCCAGTCACGAGCCAACACTTCTTGCTGTAGACGGGCCTGCTCCTCCAAACGTTTCGATGCTTCCAGTTTGTACTGTATCAACTCAGCGTGAGCCTCATCAAGATTCATTCTGTATTGTTCTTCCATCTCTTGAATTTTCTTTTGCGCTTCTTTAAGTTCAATTTCAGTGATTTGTGCATCAGCGAGCAGCGAGTTGTGCGCCATTTGCTGCTGCTGAATCTGTTGGGTCTTAAGCTCAATAAGCCGCTGCAGTTCGGCAATTTCATTATCATCCTGAGAGCCAATCGCTTGTAGATCAGCCAGCAATGCCTCGTTTTGCTTGCGGATTTGTTCCAGTTGTTGAGTCAATTCAATTACTTGTAACTGCTCCTGCTTGAACCGATTGTCCGCATCAACCAATTGGCATTGGACGTGCAGTATGCGTTCATCTCTCTGTGCTATCAATGACTCAAGTTGAGTAATGCGTTCGCTGGTTCGACTGCGCTCCTGCTTTAGCGAGTTGGCTGAACAGGCGTGCCCTTCACTGTCCGATTCACTGTGATGTTGTTCACCGCATACGAAACTGTTGGACGTATCTTCCAGACCAATACGTGCTAGAGAAACCTTTCGGTCAGGCTCTGACCATGCCTCTGACTCGCTCTGATTGTCCAGCTGTTGTTGCGGCAATGGCAAAGAGCGTCGCTCCTTACGCAGCTGTCCGTCTGATTTGAGAGCTCTATTCTCCATCTTTATGGACGCAGTTCCAGCAGCAGCAGCAGCATTGGCTGCCGCGTGTATTTCCTCATGTGAATTGTACGTATGGTTGCATTCATCTGCCTCAGTATACAAAATCTCCGAGAGTTTGCTCAGCTGTGCCAGACTTTGGTCGGCCAATGAAACGCCTGTGATAGACAGTGTCATGTTGAGACTCTTTGATAGGTCCAAGCTACGATCAATAGCACGACGCATAGCGTGTCGCCGATCGGCAGCCAAAACACCCAGCACATCCTTGTGCTTCAGTAAGGAGTTAAGGAATCCTGCCAACTCTTCAAGTCGATTCGTAAGAACGCTGCACACATCAGCACATTCAAGACGCCACTTGTTGGCGCTTTCCACATCCGTTTGCATTGAGTGCAGATCGTGTCGCAGTTGGGTAATTATTGCACCATTCTGCTGCACTTCATTCAGACGATGAAGCAGAACGTCAACCTTTCGTTGCAATAATTTGTTACGCTTCACAGCTTTTACGTAATCCGCCTCCGTAAAGGATTGCTGCATATCTATGCCTGTCGCTGAATCATCGCCAGAGTGTTCAACTGATTGTTGATGGCTAACAATTTTAGTGAGTCGCTCCACCTCACGATTCTTCTCCCACAGCTCTTTGTTAACAAGATTCTGCAAATTGGCTGTCTTCTTCTTAACTTCCGCCTGCAGTTGTTCAATGATCTCTCCCTGCTCGTTGATCTGCTGCTCATAGCGTTGTTTCAAACTGGGAGAAATGTCTTTTGTCTCAGTATCGCTCAGCGAATGACGCAGTGAGGCCGGTGATGTTGGCACTTTAGCCTCATCGTTCTGTAAATAAATAAATACAATCAGAATGGGAACTTGGATATGCTATGGAATATTGGAATATTCATTTACCAACTGCGACTGTTTAAATCGCTTGATTTCCTTCTCCTGGCTGTTTAGCTTTTGCATTAGCTTCTGAATTGTGCGGCAAGCTTGGTCATGGACACGCTCACGTTCAGTTAATTTCTCCTGGGCATCTTGCAGCTCGCAGATTTTATCGGCCAATTGTGTGCGTAGCGTAGGTTGCAGCTAAAATTATATAAAATACAAATAAATTCTTAATCCAGTTAGTCTAATAAAAAAAAAACAATGTTTATTCTGTCGAAATGCGTCCACTATTTTTTCCATTTATTTCATTTACATTAATAACGATTAATTTGATGCATGAACTACCAGAAATTAATTATGTTCCGACCCTCTATGCTAACAATATTAAACTAAACTGCAAAACGAAGAAATTACTATCTGTATATATATATGAATATATACAATATTGATATAGATATATATGCCATCATCTGATTGGGAATAGCGCACTGTCGCACACTTGCGCCACGCTGCATTTCGGACTGCATCTCATCAGACAGTGGGCAATGGTGCGCCTCTGTCTGGAAACACAAGATGGCGCATCGATGGACAGTGCTGCTATTTGATTGATTCATAGTTGGTTTGGGTGATGTATAGATTGAACACTGGGGGGAAATACTAAGACATCAGTTGATATGCGGGGTGCACCAGCGGAATAACAATTGACGTAGTCCAGTGAATGGCGGAAGGGAATGATTGTGAAAGGCCGTGCTTGGCGCGGCAACGGATAGCGGCATTTTCGGAGCCTTGCAATGCTGTGGAATATAATGGCACAAAGTTAAACAGAATCATAACTGATATTGCATTATCACCTCCGGCATGGAAAATCGAAATTTCTTGTCCGGAGTGAGGCCTGGAAAACCACGGTAATCAAAGAATATGCTGCTCGCTGAAAGAATGGAGCGTTGCGAAAGTTGAAAGTCACGAAGCGTATCGAAACGTATGGGATGAACCACGGCAATCCGATCCAAACAACGCAGATTATCTTTATGCTGCAATTGCTTGGTTAGATCCTGGAAGAATTGCTTTTCACGACGCACTAAATCTACTTCGCATATTTGCTTATTAATCACGCTTTCATATTCAATCATACGAAAGAAGAGGCGTCTATGGGCTCGATCCTTTTCACTGTTCAAGTCCTTTTTTTTTTTGTTGCCCACAGCAATTAGCGACAATATAGAGATCCATCTCTCTCATTTGTAATATATGCAAAATACTTACTTCAATATGTTTTATTGTCTTTTTTTGCACATCCAATATATTGACAGCCTCCCCTATCCATTTATTCTGACGCTGCACCTCGTGCTCGGTGGCACTTAGATTGTTAAGCAAACGTCGATTCTCAGTTAAAGTGGCACTTATCTCCATCTTTTGACGATTTATCGTTTGCTAAAGGTTCAGTTTAAACTACGTATCAGTCATTACAGTCCCGGGGTCCATTTACGAGTCAACAAATGCGATGAAATGCAAATATTTAAATGAAACTTACATTGGCCAGTGCATCAGCTTCTGCTTCCCTTTCAAGCTGCTCCACCAGTTCAGCGTTTTTAATAGCAAGTTCCTCAATCTTTGCCTCACACGCGACCAGGATCTCCTGGCGATCAGTTAAAGTATTTTCCATTATCTCCAGTTGCCTATTCGACTCCATCTGCCGCATATCGGCCTCCCTCAGTGCATTCTCCAATTTAAGCACCTACCATTTGTAAAAGTCATTAATGAAAGTATTTATTATATTTTCCATGCTTACCTCAGCTTCGAGGCTCTTTAATTTCTCGGCGGACAGAGCATCCAGGGACTTTCTAGTTGCTCTCTGCTTGGCGCTCGACTAAAAGCAAGAAAGCATGATTATATACAGTTGATTGATTGATTGACGATTCAATAATTGGAAATTTACCTCCAACTGATGTATATATTGTTGCATTTGTTCAATCATTGATTGACTCTCAATGTCTGATTTCTTTTGCACTTCCTCGTGCTGTGTAATAGCTCTGGCCGCATCCTTTAATAGTTCTGTCTTCTCATCGACTCTCTTTCGCAGTATTTCGATCTCGATTTTGGAATCTATCAACTGTTTGGACAACGATTCATCAGCATTTTTGCCACGTGCCCCCCTGCTGGCTCTCCTCCATGAAGTAAATTCGCAGCTTTAAGTTGAAATTCTCTTTGCGAAGAGTGGACATCTGCTCTTCCAGCTCCCGCATGGAACGCCCCTGCATCGGCGAGTGTATACCTCCAGGTGCACGTCCGGCATCGAAGCTGGTATCTATTCAGAGAGTATAAAGATAATCATTATATAGATTAGTTGAATTTGCAAGCAACGTTAATCAGACCTGACGTTCGCGGCGGCATTGTTGACCGTAAGCCATTTTTGCCCATTTTGGCAATAAGTAAAAAATATAAAAAAGGAAACTGAGTGATTGATTGGCATATAATTACTAGTGACGAGTGTGTTTGCCAAAGTAAACTTTATTGAAATATATGTATATGTGACATAATAGTCACAGACTAACCGATCTGAACAGCCAAACAAACTGAACTACTTATTTGATTCAGATTGCTTCACTAAAGCATTTGTAGTCCCTGTTTATTTTACTTACATGAATTCTCCATGGTTACATCCTGAATGCCGCCGGGACTTGTGCTGCAATGAAGAACACAAAAGCCAATTTAGCAATAGAAATAAACAATTTAAGTATTTAAGATTAGCTTTATCTATTTTATATGTATATAAATAATGAAAGTCATGTATTCTTGTATCTATACTTTAATAAACAATTACAGTACTACAAATTATAATTACAATTGGCAGTGATATCATAACAATATTAATCTCAATCCATTTCCATAGCAATAGTCGTTGTCTCGATGCTTGCGTCTGTCACGGACTCCGTTGTCATATCCGGGATTTCAGAAGCAGCAGTTGTTGTTTCGCTTTGTTGGAAGCACTCGTCGGGGTCTGTAAGTGTGCCATTGCAGAACTCCGGGTAGACAGACCAGGCCGTCCAGCCCTGTTGCTTTTCGATAAGACGTGCACAACGAACTGACGCAGTGATATTGTCGCTGAGCAGTTCTGTGCAGTTGATGTTGCAGCCATTGAAGGCATAGTAGGGCGTTTCTTCGGGCGGGGCACACCAGTAACGATCGCTTATCTGGAAGAGTCCATAGTCCTTGGAACCATCTAGGTTGCGCTGCCCGACAACGTGAGTGTTGAAGCGACTCTCGAAGTCAGCTATGCACAGCCATTTGGCTAATTCTGCTTTCGGCACGTCCAATATGTAAAGCTGACCAGCCAAATCACAGGGCTTTAAGCGTATTCCCAACAATGGGGATATCACTAACAGCCACAAGCATATTCCCTGAGCAATATTGTGCATCGTGCTGCTTTACAATCGAAGTGGCAGTGATCCAGCTGGCTTTAACCACGATTCAACTGAGAAACCATCGTTGTGAACAAACGCAGCTTCAGTCGCATATCTCAATCACTACTACACGCCATGGAGTAGAGATGGGCACCTTTTAAGATGAACACGAGGCATCTATATACATAGATATATACACATTTATTTACGTAAACTTGGCAGGCATTCTGTTATCCATTTAGGATTTAAGTTTCAGCTTTCATTTGTTGACTTTCTATTGATAATTGTCATTGTTTTATTTGCTATTTACCTAAGATTTACTCACGCACGTTCATCGTGATCTTCAAGCGCTCTTCTCTATAGCGGAGGTCAATTTAAACAGGTTTGAATTGTTTAATATGCTGTTTCTAACACCTATAATTAACTAGTAGTTTATCCGCATGGCAAACACTTAATACCTTCAACTGTTGAACTGTTCAATGACAGCGTAGACCTTGTTAAATATTATTTATCAAAGTTAATACGATAGGGAGGCTCTTTACCAAGTTATGGAGTAACTGACCCTTTACATATATTTATGTAATACAATCTATATGTAGTTGTAGTCCCCTATAAGATGGAAAAGTTCCTTTCAGATCTCTCGTCTAAATGAAATCTATTGCCTAATTAATGAAGGCTTTTCTATTGTCAAATGTAATTAAGTGTTTATAGAACACACATATACACTTGCATATAAAACCAAAAACAAAAATTAGAAATTCGGTTTTCGGTTTTCGGGCCTACTGAAGCGTAGAGTTCTTGTGTAGAATTATAGACATAGGCACACCTAGTTTCTACCAATTAAATGGAACTTTAATGTCATTCCGTGTACATACAAATAGACTATACATATATGGGAACGTTACACATTTGAATAGCAGAGAAATTAGACAACTGTTCAAAGCATCATATTATTATTATCAATCGAATGTAAATGTTGAATCTTTGCAAAACAGAACTTACCATAATGTGGTGCCAGCTCCACTGCAGATGGAAAACCGTTTATATGGCGTACGAGGGGAGTCATTTGAGTTGTTTAGAGATGTTGAACGAAATATGCCCGACATTATATATGTAGTATAACTTATTAGTTTATTTTGACATTAACACAGCGTCACCTTTAGATACTGTTCGCTCCAGTACATTTATTAAACTGACGACGAATAAAGATTAAAACTTTAATTAAATTGATCGCATGCGTCATCTCTTTTGTTGTTTATTGTCGTTGTCGTTGTGGTTGTTGTTGTTGAGCTTATCCTAAATAACTTGCGGCACACCAGTCTAAGTATAAATGCAACTTCACTGTAGGTATAAGTACTTGTACTCTGAGGTTACACCACATACAACAACATATGTATGTATGTATGTACGTATGTCCGATACTTCGCCGTGTCTATGAGTCATTGGCGCGATGTTGGATGAGCTTTTCTTTTATTTTCTTTTTGGCGGGGAAATGTCCCCGAAATAATTGCACATCAGCGTCCAAGGAGCAAAGCACTCTTCATTCTATGTTTGTATGTATGTTTGTAGGTATGTATATGCTTAGTTGCAGATTTTGAGGGCATCTCTGTGCTGAATCTTAGCTGCATTTGGCTGTCAGCTAACCAGTCCGGCACCGCTCCTGTCCCCGCCAACAGACGACGACACATGTGGGCCACGCATTTTGGCGCTCTGCTTTATTACACCGCACGTCGAAATTATTTTGGGAATTGAGCAAAAGCACAAATACAAATATGCAAATATAATAATATGCAACTGTCACCGTATGTCTAATAACTTTGGCCATTCCTGGGCAACAATTGTTGACGTTCTGTTGTTGCAAATCAACCAATTTGTTTTGACTCGATTGCTTGCCCCTCCCTCGCTATGGTTACTACGGTGACACATAAAAATCAATGTGTATGCATAGGGAAAGGACTCAAGGATGCGTTTTAGGCACAACAGGTGTTGTGATAGCCCATATAAGTAGGCACTTGTTGGAAATAACTATTACTATATCAATTTCTATAAATATTACGAAAGAAGAAGATTAGAACTTTCCAGAATAAGCTCTTAGATTAGCTAATGTTCGATATTATATAACAGCTACCCGCTAATACTAAATATGTATGTAAAACTACATTTGTATGAGAGTATTATTTCCTTTGCACCGTTTACCCCAAACAAGAGCATTCATGCACAGGTAGTTCACACTACCTGAATTACCTGCATATAATTAAGATCCGAAATACAACGTCTGCTTCCATAAGTGCATACAACATTTTGAGGTCATGAAATTAATTAAAATCAATCGAGTATTGGCGCCAAATATGCTGGGAATGTTGTTGTCTGTCATTATGAAAACACAGCCCCAATCAGTTGGGGTAAGTTAAAACGTAAACAAGATACTCGTTCACAACGCTTGCCCATAAATGAAGGCATCTTTTCATAATACTAAACTGAATGCACTGAAATTGAGCGTCGAGTGCACTGAGCAAAACCGGAGGTTAAATGCTAGGTTAACAGTGGCAGCTGAGACTAAAAACAACTGTACTATAAACACCGTAATATGGTGGTGCTTTAACGTACCAAAGCGAACCTTAAGGTCATTGTAACACCAATGTAGGGGTAACTGCCAGACAAAGGGAAGCCTCCTAATGTACATAAAAACATTCATACATACATACATATATACGCATATATACGATATATGTAGCTTCTTATCGCTTGAAAAGAATCTCTTGAATGCAATACGCACTCATAAATAGTATTTTATCCAACAAATACATATTTTTTCCACTACGTACTATATTTAGACACAGCATCAACAACGACAAAGGAAATCAACAACAAAATGAGGCGCGTAACCGTAATTTATATACACTCACACTCACACATTTATATAATTTATATAAGAATATTGTATCTTTTACACCGTTTGTCCTAAGCAAGAGCATTCATCCATCAAGCTCATTCGATGAAAGTCACAAGTTTGCAGTTATAATTCTAACTGTTGTTACGTATATGTATGTGCACATACAAGCACATTTATACGTATTGTATGTATGCTGCGTACGTATTTATTTACTTTTCCACGGCCCGCAGCGTTATTTAGTTATTACGTTCTACGTATGTACAAATGTATGTATTGTTTAAACAAATACAAAAAAAAAAAAAAACAAACTGATAGGGATAAGACGAAGCACAATCACAACAAACGAGGCAAAATACAATGCGAAATATTCAAAATATTGTTCTTCATTTAATGTCTAAGTAAACCGAAAGCCAGAATAGAACTGAAAATGCGCATCAAGATAACGAGAGAAAACCCCAGCGGCGGCGACAACAGCATCATCAATCCATCTGTACGCTCCCGTAAGGAAAACGCTCTCTCAAAACTCATACAAATGTACGACAGATGTGCTTCTCATGTTTTCCGGAGCTCTCAACTCACCCACCAGATGGCTCGTGCTCGTGTTCTCTCTCGCGTTAAATGGGGTGGGTTATTTACTTACAACATATACTTACACACACATACTTGAACCTATGGATGTATTGCTTCACAAGAGGTGAGGGAGTTTACACAAGCCAATTGGACCTGCCACTGAGAGCGTACGCCCGGGCTGATCTGCTAATTGATTGCGATCTTTTGATGTCATTTATGCACATTTCGCTCCGATTTGGATGGATGAGCATCAGCATAAAGATGTATATCTTTGTATGTGTTCGAAAACATAGAAATACGCTAACGAAGCAATGTTTATTATTATAAATTTAGTTTTGGATCTAAGCCAAAGTACACGATGCACTTGCGAAAGTGCATTACCAAGCAAACTTCAAAGACGCTGCCGTAGTGCCTATAGGTACGTATGTATGTGCATACATATGCTTACAATAAGAACGAATCGAAAATAGTACTCACTCATCTGTATCTATGCGTTTGGATAATGCCTCAGCTAATGTTTTCAAAACCCTTGGGTCCACTTCAGCAGCTCCGTTTTCCGCCAGAAAACTAGTCATAGTTTCAATCAAAGTAATTTCCTTTAAAGATGATGTGCACATGCCATCGCTGTCATGGAAGTCTCGAGGAGTTTGCTTTGATTGATCCTGATCCATTTTATCCTCCTTTATTAAGATTTATATTTGAAAACTAATAGGAAATCCAGTTCTGTTTAACTTAAATATTCAGCTTAATTATTAAACAATTATAAAAATTTAGCGCGCTCTCTCCAGATGTTTTTGGCGTCTTTTTCAGATGTTATCGATAAGTCACGGAGTACGCCAAGGGATTGCAAATATTCGGCGTATTGCCAGACATGAAAAATAGGCGAGGTGGCAACCTCTAACTTCACGTAGTGCCCCTAAGAAGAAGAATTATAGACTGCAAATTTAAATGAATTTACATTACTTTGATAAACATACAAACAAAAGTCAGACATTAAATGGAGCAATGATATAAAAACACGTCGCTGTAACGTTGGTGTGCCGCATCGCGATAAACTGAATACGTATTAATTCCGCTCACTTGAGCTAACATTCCGAAACTAGCGACTGCCCTAAAAATGTTTGCGACGTTAAAAAACAAAATTAAGGAGGAAACTGGAGAAGATGTGTCCACGTCGACATCTCAAACACTCCAGCGACATACAAACAATAATAATAATAATAATTATCGCTTACGTAGCCGTCGTGTGAGCATTAATTCCAACTTTACTGATGATGTGGGCGGTGGCAGTGGTGGTATCTACAATGAGGTGAAGTCAATGCAAACATGATATTTATATTTGATATCTTATATAAAATATATAAATAACAACTGTTTGTATTTTTGTTGTTTTTAAACAGTCTGAACAACTGTGCCAGCTCCGTAGTCAATGCAATGAGCTTTCCTCCAGGGTGACAAATCTCACTCAAAGCCTCCAGCAACTGCAGGAAGAAAAGACGAGGGTGGATAAAACAAACGAGATCCTATTGGAAAGCGTGCGAGTGGCTCAGACTCAAAAGGATATTTATTGCGAAGAACAAGAAAAGATTCAAAATTTGCAGCAAATTGAAATTGATAAGCTGAAAAACTTGCTCGGATTCCGTGAGCAGGAAGCCGTTGATCATATGAGCTCTGTACGTCAGTATCAGCAGCAAATTGACAATATTAATCAGGAAATGGATCGTTTGCGTACGATAGAACCCATAGCTGAGGATCTTCGCGATGAACTGGAGCAATTGCGTCACGCAACACAGCAGGAAAAGAGTCAATTGACTACAACACTGGCTGCCGTACAAGAGGAGAATCGCAATATGAAAATGCGCATGAGAATTGTTGAAGAGTCTCGACTAGAAGCGTTGTCCAAGCTAAGTGCTGATCAGCAAGTGCAGGCACTTGTCCAAGAGCACAAACTGCTGGAGCAACACCTGGAAGAGGCGCATTTACAATTGTCCGACATAAAGAGCTCATGGAGTGGCCAGAACTTTAATCTGGAAAACCAAGTCAGCCGCCTGTCTCAGCAGGTGGCAGAAGAAACCACCGAAAAACGAAAGGCTCTGAAATCCCGAGATGATGCCATAGAGAGTCGCAAGCAAGTTGAATTTGAACTGGAGAAAGCCAACATTGAAATCAAGCAACGAAACGAAAAGGTAACTACAGAATATTTCTCTGACTTAAGCTTTCAATAAAATTGTCTAAACACAGATTAAACTATTGGAAGACGAAGTCGATGAACTGACTGTTGCCCTGAAAGAGTGTCGGGAAGAGAGTGAGCAGCAAATTATCTTTGAGCGTAACAAATCTGTGAGTATCTCTTCTGACGTTGACGGTTATCAGTGGGACCTATAACATAATTGTATTAACCACACTTAGTTTATTTAATTACTAACCAAATATTCTGTTTACCAGTAACCCCTTCCTCACAATTGTGTCATACTACAATGGAAATTATGCCATTACAAATTTTTGATTGCATGTTCTTTCCTTACTACTTGTATTAAATTCCACAAGCAACTATTTAGAACCTATATGTTTTTATTAAAGTTCATTTATAATAATCAACAAAAAACAAAACAAACAAATATGTTACTTCTTAATTAAATAAACTTAAAACTAGGAAACTCTGGCTGCTGAAACTAAAGATCTCAAAATGCGAATCGCAACAGCCGACGAAAGATTCAGCGAATATGTTAAAAATGCGGAACAGATTGCCCAAAAGCTGCGCACCCAACTCACTGAAAAGCAAGATCAATTAAATGACACCCAGGCAAAGTTGGAAATAGAGCGTGAAGAAAAACTAACCGCTTTATTACGCAATGCGGAAATCTCTCAAAGCGAAGAGCTTCTGAAAAAGGAATTACGCATGGAGCAAACCGAATCAAACGATCTACACGATAAAAACAAACAACTGGAGAATGAGGTACAAGAGGCCCGTGTGGCACTGCAATCACTCAATGAGGCCGCACAGCAGAATGAAAATAATTTAGCAAAATATGAGCAAACCCAGCGGGAAATTATTGAAAAGAATAAGGTGAGCATAAGATAATCTAATTTAAGTTTACTTTAACACTTAATTTTCAAATTACAGACAATAAAAACGTTAAATCAACGATTGGGTGATCTTAAGAAAACGTTACAGAAGGAATTTCGTAGTTCACAAACAGCGACTATCGATGTTGATACGGATCAAGTAATACCCGCCTTTAGGATCTCCCACGCGCCGGTTGAATCCTTTCAGTCGGACAACAAACAAAACTGCATTATTATGGATGAAGTTAATTTTAAATATTTAAAGCATGTCATCGTGAAATTTCTAACAAGCAGAGAGGTAACTTATTGTAAATTGCATCAATTGCAGTGTAAAGTGATTTCTTATTATATGTTTAATAGGTGGAAGCTCGTCACCTTGTGAAAGCCGTTTCTACGCTGCTCCAGCTTTCACAAGAAGAAGAGAAACTGTTGCACGATACATTAAATTGGAAAATGAGTTGGTTCGGCGTGAAACCCAGTTAAACATTTAGAAACCTATTCAAGTCACTGAGAGCGCAATGATAAATCCATGAATAGGAAATGTGCAATAATCAAGTACATTCAGACATATGTATATATAGACATTCCTAAATATCGACTTTAGTTTTTCACTATTTGTAATTTGTACAATGTACATATTATATTTGCAAGCAGTTTCGGATAGAATTTGTTTGTGATGTAACGCTTTTCCTTGAATCTGAGATACTTATACCAAAAACAGAAATGTATTTGCTTTGATAAATTCGCAATTCTATCCGCAAGCGACGATGTATTTGTTACTTGTTAATTTTTTGTTGATCTAGAAATATAATATTGATACTTTTTGTATTAGTATGTATTATAAATGTATATTCTAATTTGATTAAAATGTATTTACAGTGTAATGTATACATAAACATGAGCATATTCGTACACAAATCATGTAGAACGGCTTGTGATGCACTGTCAATAAAAGCATATTATATATGCATACACTTGGTACACTTTTGCCCCACTCGGTACTTTGGTACCACAAACAGGTAAATTTTTTTCTTTGTTGTGCTCTTTTATATTCTTTGCAAAAAGTGGCACGGTCCTATAACGTAAGCGTAACGTTAACGAATTTTTTATATCGATAACAGTAATCGAAACGTTCTAATGTATCTGTTGATTTTTCAATGCCTTTCAGTATTTTGTTATTTCTCTATCACAGTCACACTGAGTTAATTGACAATGCCGCTTGGAAACGCAGGGCGAATCGGTATTTGTTGGTTTGTAAAACACATTAAAATAAGCCGTACATTATAAATTAAATACAAATTATGTGTTCTTAGGGCAATTTTAACCGTTGGTGGTGTCTACGCATTTGTTCTGTCAAAAAAATCTGTTGAAAACAGACGGTTCGATACATTACGTGTTCGAGAACGCATGAAAAAAGCTAATCACGGCGACTACGATCACACTATTTCGGACAGGCGCTTCGACTAAGAAAAATCATATAACCATATTCAATTCAAACACAAATACTACATAACTAAAATGGCTATGCCCCAAATAAATGCGGCCGACCAGGCGAAATTGCAGCTGATGCAAGAAATGGAGATTGAAATGATGTCGGATTTATATAACCGCATGACAAATGCCTGTCACAAGAAGTGTATCCCCCCACGCTATGGCGAGTCGGAATTGGGTGAGCTTTGATTGATTCCAGAGTGGTTTTATTCATTAAATTCATTATAAAAATTGATTGCAGGCAAAGGTGAAATGGTCTGCATTGACCGGTGTGTGGCCAAATATTTGGATATACATGAAAAGATTGGCAAGAAGCTAACTGCCATGTCCATGCAGGATGAGGAGCTCATCAAGAAAATGTCTAGTTAAGCATTATATTCAATGGTTTGCTCATATTGACGCAAATCCGTGTACAATTATTGTAGCCATCGTGTTACAGTCAATCAAATGAGCATTTCAATCGTTACGTTAACTTGTTACAGTCTTTCTACACGCAAACACGAATAAACATTCACAACAGATTTATTATTTATTGTTTTAGAATGTTGTGACATAACGAGACATTTCCGGCAGCATAATGCTGATGTCCTCAATGGTGTTTTCCAATGTACTCTCATCAGAACTATCCAATTGGCTTGTACGCACGCTATTGGCCCAATCGGAGGAAGATTCCTGATTCGGATTTGCATTTGGCTCTTCCTGTGTGTTAGAGCTATATCTTCCTAGTGAGATTCCAGAATCGTGAACAAGCTCATCTGTCATCTCAACATAGATGTTGGTTTGTTGCTGCAATTGGCTGTTACAGTTTGGCCAACATAATTGCAAGATACTTACCTGTGCCAGTTTTTGCAACTCAGTTTGCATGCTGATGGGATTCTTTGACAAATTTAACATACGTAGGAATTGTAATTGTTCCAAATCCGATCTAGTTGGTGCATCGACAATTTGGTTATCATTAAGAAAGACAAATTTCAAATTGGTCATGGCAATTAACAATCGTGGAAAGCGACTCAATTGATTGCTCTTCAGATTCAAATGTATCAGATTATGCAGTAATCCAAATGTCGATGGCATCTCAATGAGTTCATTACTTTCAGCTGTCAGCCAGCGCAGCTCCGACAGCGTTCCTATCGAGCTTGGTAATGTTCGCAGCCGATTACCACGGACTCCCAGAGTCTGAAGCCGTTCACAATTGGATATTTCAGCTGGCAGATTGCGTAGTCCCGTATTATTGCACCAGAAGGTCTCCAATGCCGTCAGATGTCCCAGTTCTGGCGGCAGGCAGACAATATTGTTACAACTGACATTTAGGAATTTCAATCTGACCAATTGACAGATGCAGATGGGAAATTCGGTCAGCTTGTTGTAGTCCAGCGTCAGGACTTGCAGCCGCATCAAATTGCCCAAACTGGAGGGCACCTATTGCCACAGAAATATATATATTTATTTATAAGAATAGATGTATGTGTATATAGCCAACGATATACCTTTGTTAATCTATTTTGATTTAGATACAATTTTATCAACGAATCACATTGCTCGATTATGTCAGGCAACTCGGACATTTGATAATGCGAAAGATTCAGTGAGAATGCCTTCTTAGATATCACATCCTCACAGTTAGCCAATATATAATTGGTACGAAAAAAATGGCAAATCGCCTCCATTAGCGAGTCTGGTTCTTGTTTGTTCTTTCTTCAAGAGTTTTTTTTTTTTAAATAAATTTAATATGTTCAATTTTGTATGATTTAATTCCAAAAGTGTTGTACATTTTCCAAGCACAGTTTGGGCACAGATCGAGAGGCAAACTAAAAATGCCAGTACAAATAATTTTTATGCAGTTATGTACAAGTTATATACAGGTACAAGCTATACACATAGGTATACTATAGAACCCTCTGACATTCTGTGCGATCTAAATTTATAATTAGCGTTGCTCGCCAAATGAAAAAGTGCTGTTGTCAAATAATTAATAGAAACCGAATATTATATACACTTCTTATGCCGAAGAAAGTCTCGATATTACTTGTACTTCCAGATATTTACAAATATAGATCTCAGATATATCAAGTCCTTATAACCAATACAATTATGTATTCATTTAACTTCTTTCTGCATCGAACATAATCGTCTTTTCAATAAAAATTCGAATTTATTATGCTTTATATAAATGTACATATATTAACTATTTGTCTCTTTACATTAACCTCGACGTCCTCTTGGAATGCATCTCATTTCTGTGGTTCGACAAGCATAATCGCGATCCTAATATCTACCATTGCTTTGCGGATAGGCAGAACCAATCATGTAGTGGGTACCTGACAAATGAGAATAGTTTGAGCTATAATAATGAAATATGTTTGCTTTAGATCAAACTTACTTTGACCTGTGGCTGTATTTTGTTCATGTAGGAAGCTGTATTCCTGTTCAGTCGGATATTGACGCTCTCTAATAGAAGGAGCCGTGTAGGGATCTTGAGCACGACTCTGCCGATAAGCTTGAGGAGAGGGATATCGTCCTCGCTGGTTATATGCACCTACTGCATTATTATTCCGATGCAAATAAGCATTTCCATTCCCATCCACATAGCTATGCTCTCCTCGGGAAGGCGAGTGTTGAAGGACACCATCCACTCCAGGCACAACATAGGCTCCTTCCCGTGCTCCTCGTATATATATATCGTTGCCAAGATCAGCATACACTATTTATTAAGAGTTAGTCACGTTATCTTAAACACAATTTTGATAAGATTAATTCACTTACCAGCACTGAGGAAGAGCAGACAGCTCAATCCTAATAGAGTGTTTGATACCATGGTTATTATTATTCTACACAACGATGGGAATTGAATGATATTTGATTTCTGTGCCTGTGGCTCTTTTATACAATATACAATGTCTCATTTTGGGCAATTCTAAGTCGACTACATAAATTCCCAAATGTGTACAAATTTGGCATTTCCACACCACCTTAGGATTGGGATTGATAAGCGGGTACAATAATTGTAATATTTTTTTTTTTTTTTTATAATGCCGATGCGAAATACAATAACAATTCGGAATATTTATTTTCTTATCTTCAGTCTTCTTTGCTTATGCTTCCAGCTAAGCAACAACACTTTCATAAGTTTTGTTGTTGCTTTGCTCCAAGAATGAGTGCAGCTGTGTGCAATATTGTGCATTGTTGTTATTGTGCTGGTCGACTACGAAGAAGGGAAAAGCCAATTGCATAAAATAATAAAGAGTGAGCAAAAATATTATGACATGCGTACATACATACTTACATACATATGTATGTACATATTATATTCTGCCTATACCAATTGTTCTGACAGCAAGAAAATCAAACGAAGCTGGGATTATTTATTGAATTTGATTTATTGCTATAAAAAAACAGAGGCCACAAAAATTGTATACAGTAATTTATTTTATTGCGCGTAAAAACTTTATTAATAGTTGTTTTTAATTAACTAATATGTAAATCTTAAAATTATGTATATAATACAGAAAGCAGGCATAGCTGCAGATTTTATATAAAATAAGAATTGCATTTCATCATAGATTTATATAATTTAATAATAAATTACTACCAAACTTATTTTCTCTAACTTAAATAGTTTGTGAGGTAAACAATTTCTAAATAAATTTATTGATTGATTGTAGAGCCGCAAATACGAGTAATGTAATAAATAAATTAGTTTGTTTTTTTACAGTTTATTGTCATGTTTTAAATTGCAGCAACCAGATCTGAATGTTGATAGGATGTTTAATAGGTGGTTATTGGGAAATAGTTGCTCTCGAAGGGAATCGCTGTGTGTACCGCGTATATATTCTTGTTCTTCAGGGCGACCATATTGCTTCAACTAGTTGTGTATTTTCCTGCGGAGATTCTTCTGGTTGCCTATCTGTGTTTCGAAGTCCACTTACCCAGTATTTTTATTTGGTATGATTCCAATTGGGAATTTCTGATGTGATCAAAAAATAATTGCCTGATAGTCAAAAAAAAACAAAAAAAATACTTCCCAATGTGTTGATTCTACGCCACCCAATTCAGGAATTAAATAATAAAATATTTTACTTTTTTTGATGCCAATTTTAATTATAAAAATAATAAGCTTCTTATCGTTGCTCTCTATCATATTACATTTTATAGCAAAGTAATGAAATTTGCACAAGATACTCCACGAGTTGATGTTTATCTATCGGTTACTGGAATGCTGTGGAGATTCAAGTTAGTGAATGTCTCTCTTATCAGAATATTTGACTTACATAGTACGTTTCACCATTTGGACCACCGCTGAGAATAAAATGGCCTTTACCATCCATTGCAACTTGACGGCCATCAGGACGTGTAAAAATATAATAACCATCCTTTCTGTTTATTGCACTTCCGCCGTTAACCATAATTTTGTCGTTATACACTTTCGCTGAGTTTGACGAGTCACGCCGTAGACGGTAATGAGTGAGAAGAATTCCTTTATTCTCAGGGTCGTTCTGATCTCTGATCTTGGGGTCACCATAAACTATTTAAACAGAGATGAAGGCGATTCAATAAATAACTTCGAATGGAATACACAAAATATTTCCGTTAATTTACCAGCACAAAGCAGAAGCACTCCGCTTAATCCAAGTAGCAAAAGAGATCCCATGATGTGTCCCAGTCCTAACGATTGTGATGGTATATTAATCGCTTATATTTATTTATAATCTTATTTATAGTATTTGGTCAAGGGAATTCCACAACATTAAAATTATCCCAAAATTCCGAACAATTTGAAAGTCTCTCACTATCGAAATCGTTCTTGACATTGCAATCACATAAGAAATACCCTGTGCCAATCAGATGATCATTATATGATTACATTACATCTTTGTACATTTGTGCGCAAGGAGAGGAATCGCTGCAGAGAACTGTCGCTCCCCCGCGCTATCGCTATAAGTGTTGAGCGAACCTGCTGCATTAAATTTACACAAGCTCTCTTCAGTTAGCATACAGACATGTGTGAGTGTTGTGTGAGCAGCTGAGCGTCTCAGAGGGAAAGCGCTGCAGTGCTTGCTTACAGCAATGCCTATGAATGTGTCTATGTGTGTACTGAGTAAGGCAAGTTCACAGTAGGGAGCATGCCTGTATGTGTGAGCAGTTGCAGTGATTGTGTACATGTATGTGGACTGTATTTAAAGCTTACCGAAATTAGAGAGAACGCTGTGATCTAAAGCTGTGATCCACAGTGCAAAATGTATTAATGCAGCGCCTCGCTAGCTAGAGGCAATAGTAGCGTTTGCATCTTGATGCCGAGTTCAAGCTGAGCAGAAATGAATTGCAGCTTGGAACTTAAGGGGTTTTAGCTTTATTCTTTTACTTTTGCATATTATATACATCACTACATATATTGCATAATAATATACATATGTTTTATAGCTACGGCGAAAAAACAAATCTATACCAAGCCTTCTGCTTCTGCTATGTAATAATAAATTAATGACTTTACTTTCTTGACAAATCAATTAGTTTTATTTATCGACACTATAATGATTAATATAGTACAGATCTCTAGCCATTGCTCTATTACATTGCTCCATCGAAGAGCTTCAGTTGCAGCTCAGTCAATTGTTAACCTGAATACTGTAGATATTCGAATTGAATTAAATGAAATATATATGAATTGCAATATGCACAACTTACGTATTGTGGACCACGGCCATTAGGACTGCCCGAAGTTATAACGTTGCCTTGTGCATCAACGGTGACCGTGCGCCCATCCGGACGCTTCCAAACGGAGACATTGTTGTTCCAGACGCCGGCTTGATCATCGCGAGCAACAAAATTTTGGCCTTGAACCCTCGCACGACGGACGCGCTTATGTTCATCATGAGCATCATGGCCATCAACATGATGTGGACTACGAGCTTGTCGTTGGACAGCAAAATTGCCATTACTGTAATCTACAGTGCGATCTGGTCGAGAGACGTGGTACTGTGGGCTTCGCACACGGCGTTGAGCTAAGAAACTTCCATCACTGCCCACATCAACAGTGCGATCTGGTCGAGAAACGTGGAACTGCGGGCTACGCGCTTGACGGTGAGCTAGGAAACTTCCATCATTGCCGAGGACGACCGTGTGACCTGGTCGGGAGACATAGACACCGGACTGTGGGCTACGAGCTCTACGTTGACCTTGAGAGGAGGAACCATAGGCAGCATTATCACGGTCAGCTCTCTGTGAGTTGTGCGCAACAATACCAGGTCCACTTATGCTATGAGTACTTGATCCTCCAGCACCTTGTTGAGAAAGATAATTGTTAGCCGGATCGCCACCAGAAGAACTGTATTGGAAGGTGCCCCTAACGCCCGGAACAGTGTAGACGCCATCATTTCGGCCGCGTATATAAACTTGATTCCCAGGGGAGCCAATTAGCTGGGGACCACTCGCAGCACCTTCATGCTGACCACTGTAGTCTGCCGTGTAATAATAAAATAGTTTTGAGTAAGTCGAGATAAATACTCAAAACTATTTTACGATCGAAACTTAATTGAAATTGTAACAAATACCTGAGCCTCCACCTTTCTTTTGATGTACATAAGTAGTTCCCTGCTCATCCGTATAGACATGCTGTCCCCGGGACGCACTGTGCTGGAAAGTACCGCCCACTCCAGGTCCACGGACGGAACCGTCATATGCATTTTGCGAATCTACAGCTGCTGAGAAAATGCGACTGACAATTAGGAAATCCAAAAAGGATGAACAAAATAGTGTTGTTTGTTTTACCAGCACAAAGGAGAAGGAAGCCGCATAATCCAAGTAGCAGATGAGATGCCATGTTGTGGTCTGTTGGTTTGGGTAATGTAATGCCAACAAGTTTTGCTATGAATGCAATTATTACAAGTATTCTCGAGCTTATATAGGTTGTCGATCGGGAAGCTGTAATGTAAAAGTTTCCCATACGACGCCATTCGGGTTGATAAGCTCAGATCGCTGGCTTGGGGAATTCAGAAATGATTATGTTGTTCTTGTTGTCGCTTTGATGACCCTATATAACTATATAACTATATATATATATCTATATGTATATGCATTGCATTTAACTATAAGCTGTGTAATTGTCACCTTTGACAAACCCTCACAACACTGTTAAATTTGTCAGATTAGTTGATACCCTCTAAGGAGATGCCACATATAATATGTATGCACCACCTACACATCTACTACATACTATATATGCATATATGTACATATATATTCGATCATATTTGTTGTTCTCAATAATTTCCGCTTAAGTAATCGTATATGTATATCAACTTTTTATTCCAATGCAATCAGATGGGCAATACCCAATGTACGAACAAGTTTTATTAACAACAGAACTCAATGTTCAATTAACGTACAACATGCATAGATACAACTATACATATGCATATTCATTTCATATGCAAGTATGCAACTTTTGCTTGATTTAATATGATTTTAATGCAAAGAAGCGTTAATCTGTACAGCAAATATGAGCATCGAAAGAGAATTGGATACGAATTGCAAGAACTTCTAGTACTAAAGATTAAAACGCGAAGGATGTAATGAAAATATATATTGGGATTGATTTTATTTTTGTAGACATGTCACTCAAGAACAAATTGAGCTTAAGATTAAATGGAATTCTTTTCTTTCTTTTTTTTTTCATCAGTTAAAAAACTACATTAAAAACTCGCATTCTTGCTGGCCGGTGTGGGTAACATTTGTACTAGCTTTTACCATGATTATGCAATCTCTATTGTTAGTCCTCTGGTACCTTCCATTGCAACTGTTTGCCCCGATCATATAGGTTCTTTAATGCAATCGTGAACTTCTTTTCCGCTTGCAGCTGCAAATAATGCTTGTAGAGCTGCAGTGTTGTACGGGCATCCTCAATGGAGTCGTGCGTCTCCGACTGAATCTTTGTACCTATTAGTAGAAATATTATTAGTTTAAGTTAAGTTAACAAGGCTGTAAGTAGAGCATACCCAAAAAGTGCCAGGCCAAGAAGCGTAGGGATACCATACGTTGGTGGGGAAGATGGAAGAGATGTACCGTATCAATTATTTGCTCGGACGGCACATAGATATTGATAACCCTAAAAATTGCATATAGAAAGATTAGATCTCTTATCAGTTCACTTCAATTATTATTATTGTTATTTAAATTACCTGAAATCATTTTTTAAGCCATGTCCTACAAATATAACGCCGACATCAACAAGAAACTTTAATTTCTGATACGAATACTTTAAGGCTGTCAATCGTTTATTACTGAAATTGGCATCCAAGTCACCTGGCTTGATGCCTGAAAACTGTGTTAAGTAATCGACAACCTTTTCCTGCGTCGAGATATAATCATCAATGAATGGTACACCTTCATCAGGGCCTTGCCTATAATATGTAGATCAATATTAAGTCCTGGCCTTGCAATGAACAGAGTTTTCAGCAATAGCAACTTACCCACGAATACACGATATACGTGCAACGCTCATGTGGCATGGCTTTATTGTTGCTGTTTTGCCATCTGGACGTATTTCGTTTTCTTCCGGATTTAATGTAACGAATTCTGCATCCATTGCAATTAGATCTCCTGCTTGGGGCATCTCGTTTCCTTGAAGTGGCTTTAAAGTCGCATCTGTGCTGAGGTTGCTCGGTATTGGGTTTAGTATTTCCTAAAATTATGTTATTATGTAATTATTCAAGTGAACTCCATTAATTTAATACTAAGTTTACGTGTAAGAACGGATTGGTTGGCGTTGGAGTGGGTGTTGAAGCTAAGTCGGAGCTTTTCATTGCGGCTGCAAGTTCATCGACTGTTGGAGCAGACTCTACATCATCTTCTAGACTTTGATAAAACAGCACACAAGGCACCTTCCAATCCAATGTGAACCACACTGATTCTTGTGGTGAAACGGGGGGAAATGCTAAATACAAATTCAATCTTAATCTTACAGTTTCAACTATCAAATGTTAAATAAACTTACCTGAAATCATTAAAGATGTACCATTGATTATGCAACTCTTCCGTTGGGTCTACTTGGGTCGCTTTCATTGCATGATATTTCTGTCGAACATTAATCAAGGAAACCAGATTCTTCTGGGTGCCATCGTCGATTTGACAGAGAACCGCATGCAAACCATACACTCGCTGCACACTGTCCTTGGTGAATGCTGGCTGTGTTTGCTCTTGTTCCTCATCTTCTTCCTCCTGCTCGGACTTGACTGTTTGCGTGGGTGAATGCACAATCAGTTCGCCATCCTCATTGATGCCCATGTTGAAGGTCAAGGGAAACCACGATTTCTGACGAGCACTTGGTGAGCTATTAACATTGCCCGATTGATTGGTATGCGACGGAGATTTCCTATTAAAATATAATCATAAGTAAGCGTTTTGTTTTTCTAATTTCATATAAAAATAGTGCTGATGCACACTTACCGGTCTGGATGCATGAAATGGCAATCACTTCGCGAGCAATTGATACCATAACGACACGGTTTGTTGGTGCTCAATGATACTGTTTCAGCTGTCGGTCTATCAATGCCACGATTCAGCTGTCGCTTCAAGAAGCTAATGTCCTTTTCATTGTTCAGGCCACAGTTGATTGCCAGCGTTTGTGGTACTGATGATACCTAATTAATTAAATATTTATTCCAAATACTATAACGCTTAGAATTGTGATCTTACCTTAACGCTTTGATTGGTGGGAGAAAACTTCTTACAGTTCTCGCAAAAGGCTTGAATGTTCTTTTCGGAGCTAAGAGATCGCTTTAAAATGTTTCCGAAATCAAAATGCTGCTCACTGTCTTTAATATGCGTGGGATAAGATAAATTGCAGGCAAGCAGAATATTCTCTTTTGATTTCTGTAATCGTAGATGGTTTTATACAGCTGCAAATACTAAAGATTATGTTTACCTCTGCTTGGCACTTAATACATCGGTTAATGCATATCTGTTTGGTTCCAAATATCTTGCTTATTTCAGTTTCCGCATTGATTTTACAACGTTCCCGTTCTTCCTCCTTTGAGCTCTCATCTGTAAGATGTAAATTATTAAATTAATGCTGTTTCAATGCAGATAACTACTGTAAATTCTATTTAGGCCCTTTTGAAAGCTACTTTTAAATTGTAAGGCTATTGTCAAATGTACTGACCAGAGATTGAATCATATAATTCGGAGGAAGTCGTGTTTTCCGTTGTGCACATACTATCTGCTGGAATACATCTTTAAGTAAACGTTTACAATGCAAAATAGGAGGGTAACGAATAGTTACCGGCAAAAGATGTGTTTTGCGAACCATTTAAAGCCGCATTCTTTCCAGAGTCCAGAATTTCATAATGCATTTGATGCAAAATAAATCGATTCCAGTTCTATAAAGATAAATGTTCTTAAACACATTTAGTTACAAGCAAACAATGTTGAATACTTGCCTGAATTAAGGTAATCAGATTAACATTTGATGATCGATCAGTTAAAATCAAACCCAAAGCTGAGGCCTCTGGAACTGTACGAAACGAGCGCAGAAAATTACTGGCTTGGCAAGGCGTTGAAGCTAAAATAAGTTTTGCGTACATCATGTAATAGCCGTTACTTGTATGCGTACTAAAACCAACCAGTGCTTTTATCCAGCATGTGAAATAGGAATCCCAATTCGCAGGATAAGCAAAACTCCTTTGAACAGGTATGACCAATAAGCTTCAATCGCAAAGGTTCCGTGAAGTACAGGATCTAAGAAATACAAATTCAAATTATATTATAGTTTATAATTACGTCAATTAACTGAATTGTGAGCATCTTACCTGCAACATGGCATTGCAATATGAATTTGGCAAGGTTGCTTCAAGTCCAGCAAATATAGTTTGATTATGCTGCTCAAAATCGAAGTCTTGTGTTCCCAATTTTGTATATTTTAGCTCGACTTTACGATATCGCCTTGGTATAATTTTAACTCCGTTCTCTGTCTTTGTGGCTGCCGTATTGCCATTTGCATTCGCATTCGATGGACCTCCTTGTCCCTGCTCAATCAGGGAATAGGGGATTTGATTACGACGAGCTGTTCTTGGATTCGGTGAGTAGCCGATGGGGCCCTGCATTTTCATATTGTTAAGAACATCTGTATCAATAGTTTTTGGGCGATGGTAACCATAGCGCAACAACTCTTCGGGCCAATCCGAAAACCAACGGGTACCAGTCGTTAAATGCGGCAACATAACTGAGGACAATGGGAAATTGGTGTCTGTGAATGGAACTATGGGTAACTGTGGCACAACATCCGCAAACTCAGTGTTGCGCGAAAACGCATTAAACTGCGGCTGAGGTGTCTGAATTGAGGCAATGCTGTTAATATGGCCAGATTGATCCCCAAAGGCCATGGCCTGCGATGAGGAACTAATGTCGAAACTTAAACATTGACTTCCATTCGTATTAATCTGATACATTGAGACGCGTGGCTCACTAAGCTCAACGGTGTCAACCAGCTGAAATTGTCCATAACTAGATACGACAGCTAGGCGCGATGTAAGGGACGGCAAGAACTTCAGCATTTGTGGATCAATCAGCACTTGTATTGGTGAAATCAGTCGGAGCATTCTCAGATCGTAGACCATCAGGAAACGATCTATAGCTAAGTTATTTTGCCGTCCGCTAAAGCCGCACGATATCAGATAGTTTCCTTGCACATCAAAGTCTGATAGGCTATTCGTATGCGTTTTGATTGTATGCTCTACGTTTAGGGTGTTCAAATCTCGTAATGTGACTGTTCCAAATTGATCGCCTGCAAATAGATATCGCGAATTCTTGCGCAGAACCGTACAGCCAGCAGAGCCGACATGCTCCAACCTTGTTTCCTTAAGACTGCGCATATCAAAGTCAATAAGTTCCTCCTGCAAACCAGCCATAACTAAGCGATGCGGCGATAACTGTAGCATGCAGACCATTTCCTCCATATTGTTGGACCTGCGTAAAGAATATTTATCCACATAGACTTGGTTCTGATTAATGCACAATCCGCACTTACTTGTGTGTGAACTTTGGAAGTCCACGACGAATTTGGTGTCGCAGTGAGGTCTGCGTCAATACTAATACTCCCGAATCAATTGTAATGATTTGTCGAACAATGTCGCTGGCATGGACTTGGAATGATGTATATTTTTGCAAAGAACTGGTATAATACGAGGTGACATGTCCCTGGAGAATAATATTACAAAAATATTTGAATTAAACATGTATTATATACATATAAACAGTTCCTGCTTACGCCTTGATTGCCCATCCACAGAAGTTCTTCATAGTCGTCAAACGCCACGGTTGAGACGCCAAAATTTTCTCCACCGTCAGCAAGAATCGGAATTGGGCTAGCGACATAGTCAGCATCGGTTGAACCAATATTGAATCCGTTAAAACTTGGTGAATAATGCTCAGAGTTACGCGGAGGGCCTGTATCGCATACACCTTAAGCAAGTATGCACACAATATATATATATATATTTATAAAAAAAAGGAGAAAGTTTAAAAAACAAAACGATACATGTACTGGTAATGTTGATCATACTTAATATATCTTCTGAAGCGCCAATTTGATCAGCACCGCCACAATAAACATAATCCATCTGCACAAACACTTTATATCTACTACTATTTATTATTATTTATATTTTTTTTTAGCAAGAACTATATTATTTGTATTAGTTGTTGTTGCGTATATACATGTTGCTCACGAATAATTATCGGTTGGCATCACAAAATATCGATAAGAGTAATCGCACTGTCATATTGAAAGACAATGCTGCGTGCCACATGCAAAATTGCACTAAATTTAACAGCAAGGAAACAGCTAACAAGAAATATTAAAATGTCAGCGCTTCAACAGATCGTTGAAAATAATGAACGTGCTCAAAGCCTTATCAACTCCTTACAAGGAGAGGTAGGTACAGCTGCGAACCTGTGTGTTTTAAAAGGGAGAGACTGATGTCATACTATTTTAGATGAAGGCGCTACAAAATGAACTAATAGAGCGTAGGAAAAAAGAATTGACTGAGGAGAACGCTGCATTGGCCAAGGAAGTTGAAGAGGCTTTGGCCCAACTGAGGAGCCTTGAGATACGCAATGGCAAGAAGCAAATTCCTGTACCTGGTATGTCCCGTGGAATGTGTACCAAAGCTGCCTCTGAAACTGACACATCGTCTGCAAGTGCAACAACCTCGCCACCGGCTGAAAATAAGACGGCAGCACCAGCACCTAAAGAGAAGAAAGTGAAGGAAAAGAAACCAGCTGCTGAGAAGCCAAATGCTGTTGCAGAACCCCCAGTTGATGTCGGACGCTTGGACATGCGTGTGGGTAGAATCATTGAAGTGGGCCGCCATCCTGATGCTGATAGCTTGTATCTGGAAAAGATTGACTGTGGTGAACCTGCACCCCGGACTGTCGTATCAGGACTTGTTAAATTTGTGCCAATTGAGGAAATGCAAAATCGTTTGGTTGTTGTATTGTGCAATCTGAAGCCAGCTAAAATGCGTGGTGTTGTCTCTGAAGCAATGGTTATGTGTGCCTCATCTGCCGATAAAGTTGAAGTCTTAAGTCCACCAGCTGGTGCAGTTCCTGGTGATTTGGTTCATTGCGAGGGCTATACACGTCAGCCAGATGCTCAGTTGAATCCCAAGAAAAAAGTGTTTGAAACGTGTGCTCCCGATCTTATGACCGATGCCGAACTGGTGGCATGCTATAAGGGTTCCCCACTACATATCCCAGGCAAAGGCAAACTCCTGGCGCAGACCTTGAAAAATGTGCAAGTTAAATAGATCGTTGGAGTGGCACACACATACATATGTACAACATATACTCGGAATAAAATGTCTCATTGTCAAGCACATTAATTTTAACTTCTTTTATTATCAATAGGAATCTATAACGATATTTTGGACCTGTTTCTCAATGTCCGGTAAACGGAACCATATCACTCCTGAAGCAAGTTTGGAAACTTTTATTTATAATAAGTTGGAATACTTTAGGACATTGATAAACAGACTTAAATCTCAATTCATACGTATCGGAGATCTGGCAATAAGATTGTTTGTAAGCTTTTCAACTATTTACGTAACAGAAAGGTTTCATAATACCAGCTATCCGATCATATGAATGATAACACAAATCTTCAATGAATTGAATTTAATACGCCACCGCCAGCTCCCTACCAAATTTGGCATTATAATGGTGCAATTGATATTAACTACTGCTGGTGTGGACGTTGCAAAGGCACCTGTGGAACGGCGCCCGTCGCTGGAACAGGATTTAAATTCGTTTCAACAACTATTGTCTTTGTAATTATATCGTAGGCTGTGCGATTATTCTTAAAGAAGATCATAACGACACAAATGGGAAACAGTAGCGTCATAACCAGATTTTTAGCCAGTGCTCGAATCAATGCCCTTGGCAAGGTGGGTGTCTCCGCAGGGTAAATCAAAGCGCGCAACGGTTCTCGTTGTGGTTGGAACACAAAATGAGGCAATACAGGGGCCTGCAATGGAACAACTGCTTCAACATATAGTATCCGAATTTTCATCAACGATTTGCCAGGTGTTGCTCCTTTATAGAAGGTTGTCCAAAGGCATTCATAGCAACAAACTATCAGTTTAGTCAGCAATTCAATTAGCAGTAAATCAGACGACAATGTGATAAAGTCCATGGAGATGTCAAAGAAACTCACAAAGAGGTCCTCGTCGTCCAATGTTTTTCGCATGACGTCCTTGTCGAAATCAAGATCGAAAACGTGAAATAACGAAAACGTTACAATAATTTTCAATATGAAAAGAATGAATATGTCTATGGCCTCGGCTACAGCTCTTTTCCAAAAGGGTGCCACCACCACCTCCGTTCCACCGAGTCTTCGTACAATATCTTGTTGCTGCACTTCATCAAGCACTCGAAAGCGATTGAAGTTTGGTCGAATAGCAGGTCCATTATTCGCTTGTACTGGCTGCTGATGGGAGGTCCGAATTGGCTGTTGATGGTCAATACCAGGAGCCGCGAATGGCAGCGGAGTTTGCAACAAAGGTGGATAGTTATAGTTGGCCAATAAATAGTTTGGGAACATTTGTATAAGTGCTGCTTGCTTTGCCCATTCCTCAAGACTGGCGAAATAGGCTTCCTTCGTTGTCAAATCCTTATTTATTTCGTTTGGCTTGCGTTCTCTTACACCGTTCGCAGTCTCCGGCATATGTACAGCCTCTTCAGTATTCTCCTCACTCATAATTTAAATTTATTCAAAGCGTTGTTAGAGTGGATAATCGTAATAACATTAAATTTGATATCCTAAATTTTACTTTCTGTATTTATTTCACGGTGTTGTTTAGGTTGACGTGTTAAACAGTAGACGGCGGGGTGTGAAGAGCAACAGGGAAAAGCAATTCGGTTACAGGGTTGCATTGAAACACTCAAAGAGCATGAAGTCAAGAGAGTGGAATGTTTGCTCAGCTGATTATATCTGCCAAACACTTTGCATGCCGACTTGGGCTGGGCTGGGCAGTTGGGTCCAATGAATGGCATAAACATAAACAAATAAAAAATGCAGTCGAGTATATTAATTATGTATTTAGTTATTACATGGATATTTTTATTATTTGTTAAAATTGAATCCACTTATAATTAGAAGTACATACGTATTTCAATCTGCGGATTAGTTATTGAAAGTCATACATACATACATGGTTCAGAGCTAAGGATAAAATATACATATGTAACCTACAAGTACTCTTGCCAAAATCTTAATCTCCCGACATTGGTAGACGTACGTATGGCTGGATGAACACACATACATACTAGAAGAACTTATTAAATTGTTGATTTTATTTTTGTTAATTACTTATATGTATGTATATGAATATGTATGCACACATGTTAACCAATATTGTTATTAATTGGATAAAATTCGTACGCCACCAAATCGTATGTAAGTATACTTACGTATGTATTGTAAGTCTATATGTATGCAATGCACATACATATACGTATGCAATAAGTTTTTTACAATGTCTTACAAACAAATAAACAGGAGGAAAATACACAATTCACCTATTAATACGTCCTCTCAATACAAGCACTGGATTGGCGGCAAGTAGGTACAAAAAGTTATAAGTATAAATATATATATATATATAAATATATATATATATAAACAAATGTAACTTATCTCAGCATGTGGGCCTTAAATAAAGGAATGCACAGAGTCTTCATTTATTGCCAAACATTGCCGATATTTAAATTGCCAAATTGCTGATTTAGGTTTGATGTCACTGACGAGGCGGTAGTCCCAGTTGCGGCTGGATATCCAGTTGAAGGCAATCCAC
This sequence comes from Drosophila funebris, assembly GCA_018901825.1. Classification (NCBI taxonomy): domain Eukaryota; kingdom Metazoa; phylum Arthropoda; class Insecta; order Diptera; family Drosophilidae; genus Drosophila; species Drosophila funebris. Next base: position 4,013,716 of record JAEIFK010000682.1, read on the forward strand.
TTGACATCGGTTGCATCACATTCATACCGAGTCCCAACTGTTGTTGCTGCTGCTGCTGTTGCGATTGTGGCGTCGACTGTGGTGCGACAGTGCCACTAAATAGCTGCATTCCACTAAGCAGACTTTGATTTGTCTGCATCAAATTTGGTGCCGATCCTTGTCCTGTCAGGCTATTGCCAGCCATATATGGACTACCGCTGGCGTTTGGAAATTGTCCACCGCCGAAGCTGACGTTGCCTACTAAATTCATAGCTCCTGTGGGTGCGTTACTGAACGCATTTGGTGCAGCCATAACGGGTGCATTGTACATGCTAACTGAGTTTGGGGGGTGTCATAAACTGATGATGATGCGTCTGCTGGGGAACTTGCTGCTGCTGATGATGCATGTAGCCACCGGGTGCCATGCCCGTGAATCCTCCAAAGCTCAATTGTGGATTGTGAGTAGTGGGTGCATTACCGTATAATGCCAATATGCTATCTTTGGATAGTTTTCCCGACTGATCCTTATCGCTGCCACCCAGTGTACCCTGACTAAAGAAGTCCTGCTCCTGTTGTGCCAATGAATTCGGCTGATTGGGCATTGACACTGAGGCGTCTCCATTATTCCCATTGGTCTTCTCAGGTGTTGCAATGGCGGTGACATTACAACTGGCGCTCAGAAAGCTTGTAAAACTATCATTCTGAAGATCTTGGACACCACTGGCAGTGATGGGCTTTGTGGGCGATGAGAGTCCCAAAAGATCACTTTCGCCGGCACTGTTGGTGCTATTATTCTGTACGCGATTTGAAGTTTTTGGACTGCATCCACCGACCTGATTAGGTTTCGGCTTAGGCAGTGGTGCGGGTAGAGGCACACTTTTAGCCGCTGTTGTTGAGGGGCGCTTATCGGCAGTACCACTGGAGCTCGTTATGTTGCTAATGCCTAAACTAGGTTGACCAGATTTCTTTTTACGTTTCTGCCGCTCCAGTTCTTCATCGATTTCCTTAGCCCAATCAACCTTGGGTGGCGAGGGCGGCACCCATTCACGTGCCAGATACTTTTTATGCTCGTACTTTGCTCTAATGAAGTTCTCCAATGCAGTATCTGTTTGGGGGCGTCTGAAACCATCCGGCAACTGAGCCTCGTAAACAGCGCGTGCACGTGAATTGCCCATTTGTTGCAAAGAGATTACTTGCTCAGGGGTCCATGCATCCAAATTGACACTCTTCACGCGTGAGATGTGAACGCCCAAGTTGCGATGGATGCCCGCACAGCGAATGCACAGAAACACGCCCAGATTCCATGAAGCCCAACGTGGACCTGCAAATTACATCCAATGAGTAATTTCATATATATTGTTTTGTATGTATTGTATTAAGATAAACAAAGAGCAATTCCCCCCAGCTCCAGTTGTTAGTAACCGGACACAGCGCAAGCAATTGCTGATTTATTTATCTTGATACCGCATTTATTATGCTAAAGATATATATGTATATAGGCGTACATATGAAATATATTTCATGTGACTTCTGGCAAACGGAGACTTCTCTACATATTGAGATTTCCCCCATTAGATTCGTTGACTATTACCAAATACCAACCTAACATTCTATGCAGAAGATATAAGCACCAGTAGGTCGTCAGCCTCCCCTCAACCGCCCATCAATACGTATGTACACAACTACCAACATCAGTTGTAGTTGTACACATATATAAGTGAATATGTGTAAATTATGTACAATATACGTTTACTTACCCTTCGCATCACAGTCTACACAATATTTATTATCATCATCACGAAGCATTTGAGTTAAAAGGGTTTGACATTTGTCCTGCATCAGTTTGGTACGTTCCGTTTCCTTACGGCTTGCATTTGACGTGCTCATTTTCTTGCACTTGTCGTTGTGTACGCTCTGCACAAATTTCAATGTACGCAAATCTATTTCAACCAAAGTTAATTATCGTAAACAGATTATGTGACGTAGGCTTGAATGTTTAAGTTATTAGCCGGTGTTTAGTACTTTTCTCATAGGTATAAATTAAATTTTTAATGGATTAAGAATACTACAATTTTTGCTATCGAAAATAGTGTACGTCTGCGTCTGTACGTCAGACTCATTTCGAAAGTCTGGTAATATTAATGTCAAATTGCAAAAGCAACAGTGCTGCCAGACTGTCGGAGGAGAAGCCACTTTTTTAAACCATTGTGTGTAGTTTTTTTTGGCGTGTGCAACAAGTGAAGTTATTTTTCTATAAATATGCATTTATTAAGAGAAAAATTACAGTCATGCCTGCGCATTCTAGGCTGTGGTGGACCCACAAATATTGGCGATATCACCTGGTTAAATGTATACTTCTGTGTTCAGTATCTTCCGTTGTTTTTCATAATCTGATTATTTATTTACTTTGTTTCGCAGGATTTCTGTGCTGAGTTTCTGGTTTTTTCGAATACTGTGCAAAAATATATAAGCAATCAAATAGAAGATGAGTTTTTGGAAATTATTTGCTTGTGTTTAACGCAAATTATCATATGTATTAGACATTTGGAATATACAATACAAACTGAGAGCACTAGTGGATCGAGGATTCAGGTGAGTACTGATAATAAAGCTTTAATTCTATGACTTGGATACAGAAATAAATATATTTTAGGCCAGTCATCAACATTTCATTGATCGCATAACAGTTTGTCTGAAACGACTGTATGGAACCTTGGAACTCTCCAAATCCAGCAGTCACATAGAAGGAGCACAGCACACCTCTACAGAAGGTGTGTCATTCCTGACGCTGTTGGATTCTCTGCTAGATTCTTTGACAGAGTTCACAAACCCCGATCAGGATAAAAGTCATGTTACCACACTAATGAACAGTCAGCAGATCATGGTCCTAAGCAAGCAAATAAAATGCCAAATTGATTTACTATTAGGACAAGCGTTATCCTTTGCCAATGTGGCATTGCAGCAGGACAAGAAAGCCTTAAGTGCACTTTGTCAAAAGGTATATTATTTAAATCGTATAATAAGTGTATACTCATCGTGATATATCCATAGGTTATGCGGGATTGCAGCGCATTCCAGGAAGAGTGTCAATCTACTTGCACTTCGATTGGCAGCAACTATTCCAATCAAAAACTGAGAGCCATGACGTTAGAGCAAGCGCTTCATCAACTGGACGAGCATATTAATGAGACTTTGTTGCGTTTGGTATTCACATGTTTTCTGGACTTTCAAAAGATTTCAGTAGATAAAATACGCAACATATTGCGTACAGAGTCTGATACTACTGCTGATGAATATATTGCCGATTTCGATGTTAATTTGGATCGCGCAACGCAAATTGGCATATTTGCCATTGCCTTTGCGCCCAGCTTAAAAAGTATGTACAAGTAAACAGATTTCAAAGATTTTGATCTATCCACATTTTTTTGTAGTAAAAACTATGGTTAGAAGTTGTCTCGCATCCTTTGAATATTTGGACACCAGTTTAATACCTTCGCTACAGGCAAATACTTCGGATCTGCATTCAGAGTTATTGGAACAACATTTCAAAGAAGAACTCTGTAAATTTAAGACGGCTCTTCATGAGATTATCGACAGTCCTGCATTTGTGGCATGCTACATGCAAATTCTAACGACTGGTATTATTGCCGCTGAGAAACAGTTCGATAAAGTCCAACTTGAGGATCTGGCGCAATTGGGCTTCTTTATAGTTGAGCATTTTCAGCTCGATGCTAATCAAAAAGTCTTATTAGATCTCGGACAAGAATGCTTTCAAAACTTTATCCGAATATTGCGCGAATGCAAAGCAATACTCATGTGTGCGTCTCAGGTTCATCCGGATCGCATTATCAAGCGATTTAAAATATTACGCACTACGTTGCGTAAACTTCATACCACAATTACAGATCAAAATAATGAACCTTGCCCAGCCGCGATTCCAGCACATAATGCTAGCTCTGCAGTCAGCGAAGCAATGAGTAACTGCACCGATGTAGGCAATCCGACGAGTCTAATGGTTTCCCCGTCACGCAGTATACTCTACGAGACGCGTAAGAAACGAAATAAAGATATCAATTGCATACCAGCTGAACAAATTAATGCTGAGGCACTTAAAATAAAGGCCGTTGGCTGCTTAAGAAGAAGTAAGTTTGAAAATAAATATGATTTCATTTTAAATTTAATTTATTTATCATTTTCTTAGAGCAAAGCTTGCGTACTACCATGTTTAAGCGCCAAAACGTTGCTGGAAGTTTTAAACTGCACAATACTGTCAATAGTCAGTCGGCCAGTTTAGAAATCAGTGGTAAGATCTTATTCCTTATAATTAATTCTCTCTTAAACATATAATTAATCAATTTGATTGGTTTTCTTATAGGAATTCTCGACCAATTATCCTGCATAACGACAAGTTTTGCTCTCAATCTGCCAAGAAAGTAGAAAATAGAGGATTCAATGTGAATGTCATTCACCGACACTCACACTCACATTCATATCGCACTCGGATTTATTCGTAGTGATAGAATGCAGTGTTTTTACTTTGAATATCTTTTAAAGATAATCAATTAATATAATAATAAAAGAAAAATAATATACATATAAATAACCAAGTTATAAGTTCCTTGCATTGAAATAATATTGTTTAAACAACTAAATAACATTTAACTTTAATATGCCAAAAGTCGTCCTATCGATTTTCCTAAAAGGAGTTCAACCTGTAGTTGAAAGATACATATTTGCGCGTAAATAAAATATTGTTGTGAAATTTGTAAGCTTAGTTAATTAAGTCTGTAATCGGAAATAACGTAAATGGATATGCAAACTGAATCGCAGGAAAATCGCTCCATGGATAATAAGCCGAAAGTTCGGGATGGACAACAAAATGGACAGAGCAGAAAGCATAACAACAATCATCATGTGGTACCTTTGGGCATTCTAATAGTTCTCTCTACAGTTTACCTAATGATCGCTGGGCTACAGATTAACTATAACTATTACTTCAAAGCTGGAGTTGATGCGGCCAAGATATCCAAACTAAATGATGATTCCCAAGAGGAGAGTATATTTCTACGCCTAGAGAGAAACGATGTGGACCAACCATTATGCAGAAAGATTGATATATTTACAATATCCGAATCCAATAATTTGATTCCCCATCCGCCAATCAAAGGCAATAAGCGATTTAAGTCTATTAATAGAAGCGAATATGGACCAACAGGAGGCAAACAATCAAAAGCTCTTAGGTCTGTGGAAGGTAACAAGAAGAAGGACACTACCAAAAAGTCAAATACTGCTGAGCCAATTATATATTTATTTGCATTGGTATTTATCTATCTGTTGCTTAAAGCCGCCTCAGATATTAATCAACATTATAAATCGGTAAAATGCATTTAATTACTCAATATATGCTTGATACATATATTTTTCTTTATTAGCAGAATAAAGGAGATAAGAGATTGCGCCGTTGTTCACTGCAATCCTATGCACAAAAGGATCAAAGGCCAGCTCATCTGGATCGACGGGCATCTAAAGGTATTTCAACAAAAAGTTTGCCAAAATATTAAAATGGAGATCTTCATAAATGTAACTGAATGCTTTTTAAATAGGGAACAAAATAAATCTTTGAGATCAAATATATAGTTTAATTGTAATATGTGTTGTGAAACTGAACTAAATCTATTAAAATTTACTCGATTTACTGTCTCACTGTCCAAACTAGTTGTAATAGTACATATCTGTCTACTTAACTACTCAAGAACAAGCCATTCTACTCTGTACAGTCAATTTGTATTCACTTCACCTCCCACATACAAGTAGATATTTAAACTTAAGTGTTAATGACTTTGAATGTGCAAACAGTATGTTTATATGTGCCTATATACTAACTTACTATATATATATACATATATATATACCTATTTATACCCTATATGAACGTGTAATAATTATAACAATAAACTTCTATTCTGCACTCCTGTGATGATTTTACAAAGTATTCTAACTAGAAACATTTGTGTCTTTTACTTCATTTCCTACTTTAAACTGTTGCTCAATGATAAGTTCATTAAGTATACGTTATTTGCAAAATACATACTGATACCATATCGATACTCTACCTATTCTCTTTACTTACCTCGCATCCGGATACGATGAAGTTGCTCCGATGCAAAGTAGACACCACATATTTACAGAAGCCCGGTCCGTATCTCTGGATCGTTATAGGCATGATAATGCTGGTGTATCGCTCAATATGCGAAAGCAGATTTCAATTGCCGATCACGCGAGGACTTACCATGCCCCAGGCAACCGCCCCACTGGCGATGTGCATTTGGGTAATCACAGTTTCCAAGAGCAGCGCTGATTGTTAAATGTTTTCCCTTATCTCCAGAGCCGCGTAAAAGTCGCCGTTTATCGGTTCCCATCAGCATTAACTATCAGACAATAAACATATCTTCGATTGTGCATCCAGAACTTGCCAGACGCGGCTCAGTTATAAGCTTGGGCAGTTCACCAGACATGAATATCATTGCCAGCACGAATCCATTGCCACTGACAACGATCACACCCGATATAAAGCGTCGCGTACGCATGATTAATCGCCACTAATGGGGGGTAATCAAGAAGAATCCCACCACGCAGAGATGGGAGTGAGATATGAAATCGAAACTTGAAACGAATTTAGAACTCAATGTTTAACATACTTAATGCTTTTTTTGTTTTGTTGCTTTTAATTAATATGTGTATTATTAATATTAATATTATAATTAAGGCATTTTTAGACATACAAAATACATTACTATTACTACGCCCATGCAATTATTAAGTTATAATATACACACATTTAATAAATTGCACAGATGAGCCGTATTACCAGAACATTCAAGTATTTCTATATGCTAATGATCTACTTAAGGCAAGATTTAAAACAATCTTAGGCTAAATTAATGTTTCGCTTTGTTTTGTTTGGAATTGAATATCAGATTTCCAAAAACAGGTGATGTACAGTTACAGTTTACAGTTTAAGTTAAAATAATTAAAATTACAGTTACAGTTAATGCTAAATATGCATATTATTCATCCTCGCATTCATCTTCGTAGGTATTGTAAAAGATTTCAAAGTTTGCTCTTTAATTTATGTGTAATGTCTTACAGATTATAGATTGAGATAAGCAAAAAGTCTATGCATATTCGGAGTACGAGTAATTGATCAGTATCAGTGCATATATATAGATATAGATATATATATATAGATATAGATATATATATATATATATACTAATTATGTGACAAATCTACAAAACCTTATCGAATTTTGTGCTAGTTTTCTTCTATTCAATTTAATACAAAAATAAATTACGTATTTTAATTGTATAAGGCTTGTGGTTACCATATATATGTATGTATTTATATAACTTTTGACTTTAACTAAGCTCATTGCCCTCGTAGAGGCTCTCGCAACTCTCCAACAAACGCAGAACCGGCGAGATATCGTATGGATACAATTGGCGCGACACCAGTCGGGATATTTGAAAACGAAGACGGATTAGCACACCCATTGCTTCGTCCAGCATTGCATTACCCATGCCAAAGGTGTGACAGCTGTGGACAAACATCGTCCAGTTCATCCGTATGTATTTGAGAAGTCTCAGCAAATAAAGCAGGAAGCAGGTCTCATTGCTAACCAATAGGTCCAGCAATAGGTCTGAGCTATTCGATGTCATCTTTAGAAACTCAAGGAATGTATATACAGGATTTAGCATTGCCACAAGCTCTGGGAATGCATTGTTCCGAAATGAAATGCCCGATGTGACGTCCAATGTGCAGACCATCGCTTCGATTAAATGATCATCCTGATCATCGAATAGATGGATTAATATTTTACTAAAATGACATTCCGGATGAAATTGCAGCGTTTGCTTAATGAACGTTTCTAATTTGCTAAGGACATCGCGTATGGATTGCTCGATGACCAATATATCCTGGAAGGCATCGTAATCAGTCGAATCAATTGATGAATCTGATGAATCACTGCGTATCTCCTTAACAGTGACCGCTATCGACTTAAGCACCAAGAGCACCATTTTTTGCAGCAAAGTCTTATCCATTTCAACGAGGTCCAACGCTTCACCACTCGCAGCATCTTCCTGGGCCTGAATTGATGTCCGAAGCGATCCGTTGGCATAATTAACGGTCGCCCCATTGTAGCCAATTAGTCCAACAATATTTTCAGGCTGGCGACGTGGCAAAGATTCAAGTATACGTGGATTACGCACATGGCAGACAATTTGATGCGCCAGCTTGCACGTCTCCTCCGGCAGCATGTCCTGCAACGCTAGCGTGGAGCCATAGCACAGTGCCTCATTGAACAGGCACAGCATTTGCTTGTAAACCGTACATGACAGATTCTGGTTGAGCAACAGCTCCAACTTGTCCAGCTGTGCGTAAAATGGCCGTGTCTCATCTATCGAGAGATTCGCCTTGACCGATATAATGTTCTCCCACAGCTGCAGAAAGTTAAGCACACAATGCTCTGCAGCATCTTGATGATTTGGCGCCATTAGCTCCGACATGTTCTTCACTAGCGTTGGCCATTTGTGTTCAAGCTTTTGGATGGTTATACATTTTAGATGCGTTGTGTCAAAGCTTTCGGAATCTGTAAGAGCAACGACATGACATCCATTTGGTGGTATATAATTAGCGGGGGTATTGCTGGCGGTTGGGCTATTGTTATCATAAAGATCGTTCATATCGTTAAACTGTCGCCTGTCGTCCGCATCTCCCGCATCCAAATCTCTCGCTGAATCCCGGAATTGTAGTGCAAAGTAGTTATTCGCCAGCGGTTGATCTTGCACAGGGAAATGCATATAGCTGACTGAAGTATCCGCTGTTAACGGCGCCACAGATCCAGAGACAGAGGTTGTTGCTGCATAATCATCGTCCAGTGGATGCAGTTCCACATCTTTCCACTCAACAATACGTTTAATTATATCTAAGCTAAAATGTATCTTCTGTACTGCGGCTTTGTCCAAGTGCTCATAGTTAAAAAGCTGATCCACAATCTTTTGCAGCCACTCATCGTTGAGTTCCTGCTTGGCAATAACCAGAAATGCGGCTAGCACACGTCCTGCCAGAAATTGCACATAGGAATTATTATAGCCAGCCAATACAATTATCTCATCGATCAGTTTATGATCGTTCCGTATTAGGGCATCGCACACGTCCATGATGCGTGTACAGATGAAGCCCTTGGCATTTTGCTTTAAATAGATGTCGAAGAGCAGCTGGAGATTGGACAGGAATTGCAACAGCTTATTGGTGGGCCATTCACGCAGGTACGCGATGCGCTTTTGTCCATTCGAGTCGTGTGAGTAGTGGGACTGAAAGGGTTTCCTCAGTGTACGCTCCGACACCCCACACAGGCACTGTCGCGTCAGCGATTGCTCGAACTCCAGCATATCATCGACAGCTGTTATTGTTTTCGTGGACGTTGAGCATCCAGTGCCCGCAGTATTGCTATTGCTATTATGTGCAGATGCTTCTTTCGTTGCAATCAACAATTCGGATAACTGCGCCGCCCGGTCCACTTCATCCTTGGCATGGGAGACACCTTCGTTGTTTTGTGGCAAGATATTGTTGACTAAATTTTGTACACCACCCAACAGCTGCGCATATGAGGCGGCTCGTGAGTTACATGGCGTCGTTGTGGGCGAGTTGTTCGTGCTGCTTGACAGCGAATGTGTGGAACATGAGGAGGACAATGATGAGCACAAATGATGATTCTTATTGTTGCCATTTGCATCCATAACATCAGCCGCATCCAGTATGTCAGGCGGTGATTTTGCACCCACCAAACGTATTTGTTTATCTATTTTTTGCCTCTTCGTTTGCGGCTGTTCGTTGTGATGAATTCCAGTTGCAGTAGAAACACCACTGTTGACCACTGAGCACGGGCAGCCACCATCAGTGTTACGTCCATTGCCATTACTACTACTACTACTGGTGCTGCTGCTGCTGCTGGAGGCACTGCTGCCGCCAGTTGTTTCCATGTTGCGATTCTGTTTATAGCTGACGTACCCGACGTCTATTTACTGCGTTGACCGTTCTTTTTGTTGTTCACTGCAAATAAATGTATAACAACACACTTGAAAAGTTAACCGCAAATATTAAACGAAAGTCAGCATCCAAATATCATCCAAGCCCTGCTACTGCTACTGCCACTGACACTGCTTGTGCTACCGAATTACGCGCATTCACAAGGTTACGTGTGCACTGCGAAGCCAGCATTAATTTTTTGTATTTCTTTTAGGTCAACATTCTTCATAATTTTATTTAGCAGCAGCGGTAGCTGTAGCTACGCTATTTAATGATATTATTTAACAATTTGTGAGCAAAACAACACATTGAATACTTCGGATACTTGTTGCTCATTTACCTTCGCTTTTGTAATGTTTGTATTAGTTTCACTTCACTCTTGGTTTTTGTTTTCAAAGCAGCTCGTACACTTGCGCAGTTCATTATGAATTTGTTGTGCACATTTTTTTGATTGCAAGTCTTGCATATTTTGTTTACATCATTTATTTCAAGACTTTTAACTTTTCAGAAAAAAAAAACAACTTGCTCTGTTAATTAACAAGTAGCGAGCGCGTCGCCATCTTTGTAGTGTTGGGTTGTTCATATGCTGGACCGTGGCAATACACGATACGACTATATGGTTGATTGTCGTCACACGTTACGATAGATCCATCAATCATTATCAATCTGCAAATATTTAAGCTGAGGCTTGTAATAGTAATATACTAAGTAGAGAAAAAGATAAAGACTACGTACTATAAGTAAAAAAGTAGTTTTAATGTCTGATATACGTTCTGGTAATATTATTTCCACAATGCTGGCAGCATTGTTTTCTTTAAGAGATGCCACTTTTGTCAAATTTTTAAATTATGACAAAATTACATTAAATTCTTAAGTAAATATATACCTGACCCTTTGACAGTTCATACTTTCAAAATTAAATAGTTTTTTTTAAATACAATTAATTCTTCTAATTTATAATATCGAAGTATTACCACGTGGCAACACTGCCACTTGTTTTTCATTTGACATTGAAGGTGAAGACATTTCCAGCTGGTGGGTGGAAAAGGACTACCATTACGGTACCATCACTTGGCTATTCGTGTAACAACGGCGAATTTACGGTGCTTAGCAGTGGGCTTATGTGCCCGCACTAGATTGTTTCAGAATTCCTACTCAAGACGGCAAGAAAGTGTATCAATCTCATTTAAGTAAAGTGTAGTTCGTTTATCGCGAACAGTTGTATTTCGTCTTTGTTTGTGTCAAGTTGTGTTAACTAAATCTTCAGAAGGAAAATGGCTGGTACTTTGCCTCCTCTAAATCAAGAACCAATCTTCAAAAAGATTCAGGAATACTACGATGCCCACAACCAGGATCTTATCATTAAGGACTTGTTTGCCAACGATCCAAAACGGTTTACCAAATTCAGGTGAGTGCAAATTTTCACGGTCATACCGTATCTACATGCAAATATGTATATATACATATATATATATATATATATGTATACATATATGTATCTATAACTAAACGCGTATCAATGGGTTGATTGATACTTTCAATTACATACATCGGTGACGTATGAGCATATTGTGACGTTGCACATTCAAAGACAACGAAGCAAATCGAACCGGTCAAATTGAAAAGCTTAAATATTTATAGCTAATTTATTTTATTACGAGAACGAAATTACCTTTGCTAAGGGGCGCAAAAGAATTCAAGAAGAATTTAGTAATAAGAATGATATTCGAAATATATTTTGTTAGAATAATAAACGTTTATAAATTAATGAAAGTTATCTGATAATCTTTGTCCTTGCATAAGGTCACAGCAACGACCTTTTCAGTTTACTCTACTTGTATATCTAATGTTGACAATAAATACTTGATTAAGGTTAATGAAATTGATTTCTTCAAATTTAAATAATCAATTTATTTGACAGCTTGCGATTGGCAACGCCCAACGATGGTGAAATATTGTTGGACTACTCAAAGAATCGCGTTAATGATGATGTGTGGCCGTTGCTCTTGGAATTGGCGAAAAGTCGTCGGGTTGAGGTAGCACGTGATGCCATGTTCTGTGGTCAGCAGATCAACATTACGGAAAATCGTGCTGTCCTGCATACGGCATTGCGTAATCGTAGTCAGGATCCTGTGATGCTCGATGGTCGGGATGTGATGCAGGATGTGCGTGCTGAGCTTGCGCACATGAAGGAATTTACCAATAAGGTAATCTCTGGAGTTTGGCGTGGTTGTTCTGGCAAACAAATCACCGATGTAGTCAACATTGGCATTGGTGGCTCCGATTTAGGACCACTTATGGTCACTGAAGCTCTGAAACCTTACGGCAAAGGATTGCATTCACATTTCGTTTCAAATATCGATGGCACTCACATGGCAGAAGTTCTGAAAAAGGTCAACTACGAAACAACATTGTTCATTATTGCCTCGAAGACATTTACCACCCAGGAAACCATCACGAACGCCACATCGGCCAAGTCTTGGCTACTGGAACATACCAAGGATGTGAGTGTACCATATAATTCCGTTGATCTTTATACTAATTTAATTTGTAATTTAATTGGTTCTAGGAGGACGCAGTAGCCAAACATTTTGTTGCTCTGTCTACCAACAAGGAAAAGGTTACCGCGTTTGGTATCGACAGCGCCAACATGTTTGGCTTCTGGGATTGGGTTGGTGGACGCTACTCCTTGTGGTCGGCTATTGGCCTCTCCATTTGCCTGTCGATCGGATTTGAGAACTTTGAACAGCTTCTCGATGGCGCCCATTACATGGATAATCATTTCAAATCTGCGCCATTGGGCAAGAATGTAAGTACATAGGTTGGACGTATGCAATGTTCACTTAATAACCTACTTAACATGCTTTACATTAGGCACCTGTTATTCTGGCACTGCTTGGTATTTGGTATTCCAACTTCTACAATGCCGAGACGCACGCGCTGCTGCCGTACGATCAGTACATGCATCGATTTGCCGCCTATTTCCAGCAGGGTGACATGGAAAGTAATGGCAAATTTGTGAGCAAATCTGGCAAGAAAGTTGGCTACAGTACTGGACCAATTGTTTGGGGTGAGCCTGGTACAAATGGCCAACATGCTTTCTACCAGCTGATACATCAGGGTACCCGTCTAATCCCGTGCGATTTCATTGCGCCGGCCCAGACGCATAATCCAATTGCCGGTGGTAAACATCATAAGATCTTGTTATCAAACTTCCTGGCTCAAACCGAAGCGTTAATGATGGGCAAGAGCAACGAGCAAGCCCGCGCTGAGCTCACCAAGGCTGGAGTGTGTGGCAATGAGCTGGAGAACTTGCTGCCACATAAGGTATTTGTTGGTAACCGTCCGACGAACTCAATTGTTGTTAAAAAAGTCTCACCTTTCACTTTGGGCGCATTGATTGGTAAGTAATTGAGCAATATGAATACCTTTAAGGTCATTAACAATTAATCAATTGCTATTATCTATTTAACAGCACTTTACGAGCACAAAATATTTGTACAGGGTATCATTTGGGACATCAACTCATTTGACCAATGGGGCGTTGAGCTGGGCAAACAGTTAGCCAAGGCCATTGAGCCGGAGCTCGACCATTGCGAAGAGGTCTCCGGGCATGACAGCTCGACAAATGGCCTGATTAATTTCATTAAAGCTAATTGGAAGTAAACATTGTAACCAGAGAATTGGCATCCTTGCTCAATTGGGTCGTCTACTTATTTATAATCAATACTACCAAATTCTGTTTATGGCACAAAATTTGAATATATACTTACATACTATATTTGCATGCATATTGGAAATCTATGTAAAAGCATTTGTTTGCAAATTGGCAATAATCTCACTATCGGTAGTTACAATATTACACATTATATGTTGTTGTTGGATGTAGTTTAAACATGAAAACAGTAAAAGCTGAATGCATGAAGATTAAAGATGTATTTGAAAAATAAAACTGAGAAAAAAAAAACAAACAACTCTCTTTCGATTTATGGACAGCGGAGGATTACTCGCTCTTTAATTTGCCACACTTAGATAACTATTTGCACATATCGCACAGGGAGTGCTTACTTTAGCCAGCAGAAGCATCTGTGTCCGTCGCCTCTTCGTCATCATCATCATCATCTTCATTGTCCGACGATTCTTGTGTCATTATAAGATCATCCTCATCGGCAGCCACATCATCGTCGGCCTCCATTACATCATCATCCATAACCAAATTACCGCTGGTATCATCCTCGTCCAGGTCACTCCAATTGTTTTCGGCAACCTGATCTGTATTCACATCATCTAATCAAATAGAAATAATAAATATATAAATATATATTCATAGAGAAAGGCAACAATATATTTACCTGGATCCTCCTCAACGACTAAAACATTGTTGTCATTCAAATGATTGCTCGCATTACGTTTCATATGATTTATAATTAGATTGACCCGTCCTGACACTCTGAAAATGTTCAAAAATATGTAAATCATTGAAATCTTTCTCTTTTTGAAACAACTTCAATACTGTATACCCCAATTTTCACATCAATACAAATTTTTGATTTCCAAATTTGTGTAGCGCTAAGACGATATTCTGGAAATGGATTCAGTGCAGGAGAAATCTTCTGCTCGCTTGAATGAAGCTATGCTCGTGTCAACTGACATGGAAAAGGAAAAGGAAGAGCCGATGGAAGTACCTCCTCAGAAGTTTATTGTTGTGCCCATACCAGATGCGAATTATCTAACTGAATCAGTTGCAAATTGCAATAAGCCTTTGTGTGATGATGCTGATCTGGAATGCATTCTTAAATTGGTCGCTGCAACCCTTTGCGAGGCCATAACCATTATTCAATCAGATCCCCGTGAACTATTTTGCTACAAGTACCCACAAGATGTAGACTACGTTTCAAATGAAAAGTCTCCGAATATGTCCGATTCCCTTTTTGGTAGAAGTGATACTTCGTTGTCAAGCGAGACAATGCGTCATTGGATGACAATTGGGGAATTTGATTATAATAACATGATTCCATTAATCCGTGATTATATTAGCCAATGGCAATTATCACCGGAGACGAAATGTGTTGTCCTTACAAATACAACGCGTCACGATGTTCCCTTAAAGGGAACCATATTCTTTATCGATGCACACTTCTCCCGTCCAACGCCACGTTGCCCGAATCCCCTGGCCGTTGCTAAAGTACGTTTCGTCATTACCCTATCAAGCGTAATGCAATCATATTATCCTGTGATGATCACATACCGCTTCGAAGGCTATCGCACTCTATATTACGCCCTGGGCTCCCGTGTTATTAACTCAAATACATTTCAAAGATTCTACATTGATACTATCCTGCATAACAAGTTAAGTTTTTATGCTAAAATAGCCGAGTGTCGCCATGGTACGATCGCCAAGCCCAAAGAAATTAATAAGCCCAAGGATAATGTTAAAACCAATAAATAATAATTAAATAACTTACTGCAGTGCTTCTGTAATGCATAGCATTCGTTGTTCAGCAATCCCAAGACAGACTCCCAGCTTGTTGCGAAGATCATCCTTATCCTCGGACATTAGGACACTCGTGCGTGTTGTAGTCAGAATTTGCAGCCAGGTCAATGCACAAAGAACACTACAATTAAAAAATGTGGGATTAAAATAACATTTCTTAAGTATTCTTAAATTATCTCTACTCACTTAGCTGCCTTTCCTTGCAATAACACCGATAATTCGGTCACTAAAGAACTAACATACTCAAGTGGCAGACGTTCCAAAGTTATCTGTATGGTATCCTTATCGTTGGTACTCAAAACGGCTTTTAACATGCTATATAAGACAAGGAAAGCGTTTACATTATACTCAATATGCGATTTTAATAAAGAACTTACGCTCGATCCTGGCTATGCAACGCCTGCATCAAGAGTTGTGTCTTACTTTGGCTTTGCAGCTTGCCATCAGTTAGTTTGGTGGCCTGGATAGACAAATTCTCTAGGCGGGCTTCCATGGGTACATCGTTTTGTATCTTCTTTTTTGAAATTGGCAACGCACTATTGTACTCCACATCCTTTTTACTCACAACGGGTGCTTTTATCTTAAGTGCCTCTGCTGATCCGGCTTGATCACCACGCTGTTTTTTTGTGTACAACTTTTTGGGATCAGTGCGCACGATAACATTTAGTTTTTCGGCATAATTTGGAGAGTATCTTTCGAACTGCAATAGACTACGGGTGCCATAACCAAATAGTATTTCATGAGGCCGACTGACATCATGAACAAAGTGTGCAGCCAAAGCATAGATAGGTTCAACTGTATCAGCGCCATCCGATGCAATTTGCAGCGAAACCTTTGGCTTAATGTATTTCTCAGCAGACAAACTGGAAGATATGAAGTGTGAATATGCTGAATATAGAAATTGTCAAGCGCAGCTACCTCTCCACATTTAGTAGATATATGTGAATATTGCCATTACGCGTTACACTTGCCACACGCAAGTCTCCGTCTTCCCGTACCTCGCACGCCAAGCTGTGGGCCACATCTTCCATTAGAAGTGTGCAGGTTGAAGCCTTATTTCTGCCCTTTTTGTTAATCTTCCAGAAGGAGATAATCCGCTCCATTTTTGCCGTTGTAATGACGTATTCCACATCATTGTTGCATGTTAAACTGCCAATGGCATTTACTTCACCAGAGTGTCCTGTGCACGTTTCCACCAACTCTTTTGTGTCAACATCATAAATCTTAATTTGTCGCGAGGCAACCGCCAGTGTGCGGCTTTTCGGCAAAAAAGCAATATTCAATGGCTTCTCGGGTCCAACTGACCAATCGCCAATGCAGCGTTCCTCCGCTAGGGACCAAGCAAGCGCTCGGCAGTCGGCGCCCACAGTATATAGATGCCCATTATTACTGTCATAGGTGATTGATGTGACAGGTCCATGGTGGCTATCACCACTAAGTGTACGTTCAATCTATAAACAAAAAAAGCGTTTAATGTATTGATCTCACAAAATTCTGAATAATACGAACACTTCCTGAGGCTAATGAATACAGCGCAACCGAGCCCTTCAAGGTTCCGAATGCTATGTAGAGTTTTTCAGTAGCTGGAGAAATCTGTTGATTCTGTTGTGATTTGCGAGACTTCCTTGGACGCTCCGCGCCCACCGTAACCCACGTGAGCGCTGTGCAGGGTCCAGACACGAATAAACCCGGTGTAAAATCTTGCTTCAGTGAATTCGTCTCGGTATCCCATATTCGTAAGATGCCCTGTTCATCAACCGCTGCAAACAGTTTCCCACCATTCGATGAGAATCCCAACACGTGCTTCTTGGCCACCGACATCGCTTTAAAAATATGGGCACTAAACAGTGTGGATCAAAAGAATAACACTAACGCCAGTGTTAGTTAACGAAGCAAGCCCATATTTCAATATTTTTTTGGTATTTAAAAATGCGTTGATTTTTTCGATTCTTTAGAAACTCAACAACAAAAAATACTTTTTACAGTATTATTGAATATAAAAAAACAGTATTTTGCTTTACAACCAGTGTGCAATCCAGAAAATTCGTTCTGTCTACTTTGAGGTTAAGTGTTTTACCGACTGATTGACTTGCTTTAGCTGCTCTTCGTTTTGTTAAATATCTGCGCATAAAAATGGCTTTATCTGTACCAAAAGCACCTGGAATGGCGCAAATGCTGAAGGATGGCGCCCGTGTAAGTGAAATAATTATGAAATTCATACATTTAAGTCTATTCGTCACCGCTTTCATTTAAATTCGGTGTCAAACAGGCGGTGCGCTGAAGAAGCGCGTGATTAGTCATCGCAGATGTTCTTTAAAATTGTCTGATTCTATGATTTTCCAATTCTACAGATGTATAGTGGCCTGGAGGAGGCAGTCTATCGCAATATCAGCGCCTGCAAGGAGTTTGCACAGACAATGCGTTCTGCATACGGTCCGAACGGCATGAACAAAATGATTATCAATCACATTGAGAAGCAATTCGTGACAAGCGATGCTGGCACCATAATGCGTGAGTTGGATGTTGAGCATCCGGCTGCCAAGCTTATTGTTATGGCCAGTCAAATGCAGGACGCCGAAGTCGGTGATGGCACAAATTTCGTTGTCGTGTTTGCCGGTGCTCTGCTCGAGTCAGCAGAGGAGCTGCTGCGCTTGGGCATTACAACGTCCGAAATCGCTGATGGCTATGAGAAGGCCTTGTCGAAGGCTCTGGAGATTCTACCTAAGCTGGTGTGTCATAAGGTTGAAGACTATCGCGATGTCAATAAAGTTAAGGAAGTCCTGCGCACAGCCATCATGTCAAAGCAATACGGTCAGGAAGATTTCCTCAATGATTTGGTGAGCAAGGCCTGCGTCTCCATATTGCCAGATGAAGGTACCTTCAATGTGGACAACATTCGCATCTGTAAGATTTTGGGCAGTGGCTTGACCAAATCCGAGGTTGTACGTGGCATGGTTTTTAAGCGTTTTGTAGAAGGCGATGTCTCATACGCCGAAAAGGCAAAGGTTGTCATTTTCTCATGCCCTGTCGATATCATCCAGACGGAAACCAAGGGTACAGTATTGATCAAGTCAGCGGATGAGCTATTGAACTTTTCCTCTGGCGAAGAGAATCTGCTGGAAGCCCAAATCAAAGCTATTGCCGATACCGGTGTGAAAGTCGTTGTAGCTGGTGGCAGAGTGGGTGACATGGCGCTGCATTATTTGAACAAATATGGTTTGATGGCGGTGCGCTTGAACTCCAAATTCGATTTGCGTCGTTTGAGTCGCTCTGTAAATGCCACAGTACTGCCCCGCATTACAACGCCCAGCCAGGAAGAGTTGGGTTATTGCGACAAGGTCTGCATTGAGGAATTGGGTGACACCGCAATTGTGGCGTTCAGGTGAGTTTAAATTACTTTTGTCTAATCGAAGCGATCTTATACTTTAAATTCCTTTACAATCTACAGAAACGAAGGCAAGGACTCACGCATTGCAACCATTGTTATCCGTGGTGCCACAGATAATTTCATGGATGATATAGAACGTGCCGTAGACGATGGAGTTAACAATTTCAAGTGTCTGACACGTGATGGTCGCTATTTGCCAGGTGCCGGCGCTGTTGAAATTGAGTTGGCTACACAGCTGGCTGCCTATGCTGATACCTTGCCCGGATTGGAGCAGTATGCTGTGCGTAAGTTCGCCAATGCTCTTGAAGTCTTCCCCAAGGCTTTGGCCGAAAACACTGGCACAAATGGCACCGATATTGTCAATCAATTGTATCTCGCACACAACTCCGAAAAAGGCAAAAATACTGGCTATGACATTGAAGCAGAGAAGGCGGCGACCATCGATGTAACTGAAGCTAAAATCTATGATCTATACCAAGCTAAATTCTGGGGTCTCAAGTATGCTGTGGGCGCAGCAACGACCATATTGAAAGTGGATCAAATTATTATGGCTAAGCGTGCCGGCGGACCAAAGCCGCGACAGGCAGCTGGCAGTGATGATGAAAGTTAAACTTTAGCAGCATTAACTAAATACAACAAATAAACATACTAAAATGTATAACTTAATAATTCTAGTACACCAGGCGAAGAATTCTTTATATGTATTTTCATATACGAGTAGTACACGGAAATTTCAAATTTCATTAACAAAACACACACACATACACTCACCCATACACAGCTTCTTGTATTAATAAACTAAACTTACGAAAACTGAGATTATATTCGAGTAATTTTCAATTCAATGAATACTTTGCGATGGGTAAAGCTGTCTGTAGCTAAAATCAAAGACATCTGCTTACATTTATGTCATGTATCGCATTCAAAGAATCTTTGGCTGACAATGAACCCCTTTAGATAGCTTGCATTGTATTCTAAATATCTGAAAACCCACTCACCATTCTCAGGTAAGTCCTCACTTTTTTATCATTCCCATTTTATATACGCTTTCTCCAGTAAATGAAAGTCAATATTGGTGTCTCCGCTAGATAACTCATCTAAGCTTTTTATTTTTTGTTGGAATTCAAGCAAACGATTATTATGTTCATTTTGGAGTACATAACATATTTCAAATGCGTATGCGCAGATACATTTCAATATTTTGTTCGAATAAAATACGATATCGTTGTCGTTTTCAAATTGAAGTTAATAAAGTTTTTAAAGTGTTCTCATTTTATCTTTTTTTTTTTTTGTATATTTCGTGCATTATAAATATTCATTATTTCGTGTAACCTTTAGTTATATTATTGCAGTTGTAAATACGAATATTACGATATCAAGTTTACCGATAAAAACAATTGGAACTGTCCGTGCTCCAGTGGATAGGTACAATTGTTTATCAGCAAACTTAATCCTTCATTATGAGGAACAAATGAGTTTTCTTCTTTTAATTTGAAAATAAGAAACATTATCAAGATCTTGAATTGAAACAGACAATAAATTGAAAATTATTACAGATATACATATGTATACCTAAATAGCTATAAGCCAACTGCAGTTTTGGCTTCAGAAGTCGTTAAAAAATATCAACTTTCAAGAGTTGAGAATCGGCAATTTTGAACAATTTTCTGCTGAATGCTCACGACAGCAGAACAGAGTTCAAAATCTACTAGGAATGAGATGTGAAAACAAATAGTTTAGTTAAAAACACGTGATTCTTAGTTATTAATGTTAATATTAATTAGGGGAATTAATCGCCGATTTCAATGCGAGTATGTAAATGCAACAATGGAAGAACCGATCAAACGATTAATTTAAAACTTACTGACAATGTCGACAAGTCAAATGGATGCATCATATTATATTCTTGATGAGATTTGATTGAAAATGGTATTATGAATATGAAATCACGATGCTTCTCTTGTGGGAGAACCATTCTTTACTTTCATTCCAATACCATACAAATATGCCCATTACCATTATTTAGAGTGTAAAAAAATAACTCAGCTTTAATATACTTTGCCACTCATGCAATAACAATTTGTTTTGCTATACAAAAATATAGGCCTCAACCACGGACAAATCATTTAATATTGTGTCTGTCATGATGATAACTCGATTCGAACTGTCGACATAGTTTGTTTGTCTTTCTTTTTCAGTTTCTTTTCTTTTCTTTTTTTTTTTTTTTTTGAGATAGATACATTGATTAATGGATGAATTATAATAAATTTTGATTAATTTGCAGCCACAGAATCACGCATTCTTTGAACAATTTGCCTTTTAATTTGGAGAATCAACAATTTTCATATTCATTTGTTTAGTTTCATAATGATCTACATTCATAAAATAAATTATCGTTCAACAATTCAAGTGTCGTTGCATTTTAAATATTGGTTGATTGCGGTTATGAATTAATAAAAAGGCAAAAAAACTACACTAGATATAGATAAATTTTTTGCATTTTATATGATTGCTGCGTTACTGCAACGAGATTTAATATTTGGCTAAGAAAAAACTTTAATAATAAACGCACTAAGGTTGAACTAGCTTGTTGTGTTGGTTGGCATTGCAAGCCTAAATTTAAAGCTTTTTAAAGTAATCATATAGTTTTTGGCCCATTATGTTTTGGGAATTTATAAATGTACTTTATATTTTAAGTATGTTTAACAACTTCGAACTTGGATTAATATTGAAATAAGTAGGCAAAAAATGTGTTTGGTTTTCTTTTTGTTTTTATTTGTGTTTACTGTGTATTTTAATAAATATATATTAGATTGATATATATATATCAGTGTATATATATAAGTAGATATAGGTCATAGGTAGTTGTTGCTATAGTCCGCACATTAATTGTCCTTCAAGTTGGGTTATTCGTTTACACTGAATGCTATACTAATTGCAAACAAAGTTGGTGATATTTTTCGATAAATGCCAGAATGTTACTAAGATTTTCAAATTTTAACATATGTTTAGGGGTTCCCTTCTCTTCTCTCTTCATTTATCAATTATCATTTAGCATTTGTATTATTTTTTTATAATTATATTTTATATAGCCCTCTACTCTTTGGTACACTTGAGGCTTTTTACAATCAATTAATAATATTGCTTTTAACTTTAGTATTTGTTTTTCTATTCTGCTGCTGGTGGTGTCGACTTTTGTTGTTATTGTTTCAAAATTGTTTTATTTTCAATTGTGTGCTGTTTAAGAACGAACTTAATAACGAAAAATAAAATAACATATCGCCTTAGAGAGCTGTGCACGAGGATTTCTCACGGAAGGGGTTTACCTTTTGACTAGTGAAACCAGTCCATAGGTAATCCTCCTGCATATGCTCCGCGATATATTTCATCATTTTGGCGCACGATTCCGATACCGTCTGCCGATCGATGGCTGCCTCGCGGCGCAGCTGCTCAACGACAATGCGCTGCTGTTGTAGGGATGATGACATTACGTCCATTACGGCTGTCTCGGATAGGCCTATGGTTGAAAATGTTCTCTGTACTCAGATACGATATGTAAATACAAAATTAAGTAGAGGTGGTTGTGTGCTTTTTTCTTCAAAACGTTTAAGAATATGTTTTTTAAAACTTTAGTTTTTATCAATTGTTTTCGAATCTGTTTTCTTTTGAGGGGTATGTTGGTTTTGGATGAATCTGAATAGGGCGCTGTAAATGTAGTAAAAAGAAGAGTATTTGCAACAAAATAATTGTTTAAAAATATTTTTTAAATCATTGAACAACATTGACATTGAACAAACCACATAAATTACTCACAACGAAAGTTACAGCTTGAAAATAATATTTTAAGATTAGGAAAGGATTGTGGTTTTGATTGAATTATAATTTCTATTAATCATTTTGGCAGAGAATTCATATTCACACAGTATATGTATGTATGCACGTACGTCTGTATGCAAGTGTGTGTATGTATATATGTAAATATTCACAATAAAAATTTAATTATTGAATTCTTGTTAGGTATATATGTATATTGCTGATTAATCATTAACTGTTTAGCAAAGGTGGTAATGCGCTTTAGTATTCTGCAATTGAAAGGTTTCACATTTAATTAAGACTACGCAAAATTTAGGGTTTGGCAATTCCCAATTGATTTTGTTGCGTTTGTGCAGAAATTGTAGGCATGACGACCCACATACATACAGACGTTTCTCCACACATGTATATACATTCACGTCTAACATGTTAAATAGGATACACTATCATTTCGGTTCATTTAGACACACACACAAGCACAACTACATTTTAATAAGTTTATTTTCAATTAATTACCAGCTTTATAATATATATTTGTTAATTATTGAGGAATAATAATCCAAGCTCGCTTGACTTGAACAAAAAGATACACACCCAAAACCAATGAAACGTGAAGTTGGATGCGCGTCGAATTCAAGACGATAATATTATCGATATTTCCAAACAACATATCGATTTGTTACGTGTGTTTGTATGTAAGTATCCCTGGATTCATAACATTGTTGAAATGATGGCTAAGGACGAATGGTCGGCGGAGGAGGAATTGCAGCTCTTCCACGCGATGGAGGGCTTGCGCCCAGTCGGTATAAACAAACATTTCTACATGTCCTGTATTTCGGAACGTCTTTCGAAATCATTAAACCGGGAAATGCCGAGTGACTTAATATGGAGGCACTTGGGCACAATGTATAAGCTGAAAGAACTGGATAATCTGGAGTGCTTACCTTTTCCGAATGAGGAAAGAGAGTTTAGTTTGCCAGACCAGGATTACGCATCGTTCGTGAGTAAGAAATCTATAGTGGCTACCGGTGGCCAGGAAATATTAGAAACACAGCCCCCAGCGGCAATGTCAGCTGTTCCTGCGCCAACAGAAAGCAACAGTAAAGGTAAAATATTTCATTCAAATTTGTTTGTGCTTGTTTTTATGCGAATATTTTTGCATTTTCTTTTTCAGGCTCTAAATTTGCAGTGGTACAAGCACACGCAGGGAAGGAAACCGAAAAAAAGGTGTCGGCAAAAGTGTTGGACTTGCCAAAACGACCTGCAAAACGTACGCGTGGTTCCATGTCGAATGAATCTATTAGCCCCTCAACCACACCCCCGCCTATGCAGAGCAACAAACGCCGTCGTATTTAAAAGGCATTATTAAATTCATACAAGCGGTTTAATAACAAATAGTTTTTATTAGTAGTAGGCAAACCATGACCAAAACTTTGATTTATAATGTAAATATAAAAACATTAATCATCAAAATCACTTTCGCTAGACTCTCCATTACTTGGCTTATCTTGGACTTCAGTTGCAGATTTCATGGAATCCAACAATGATTTTAACAGGCGTTTGTTTAGATGATCTGTTTGAGTTATTTCACGAACTGGTTGAGTCTGGTGTGCGTCGTCCTCTTCCGTTGGAGGCGCAGGTGGTGTTTTTACTTTCATGGCTTCAATGTTTTCCAAAACTGGCATTATTATTATAATGAATAATAAATTATTCCAACTTTGCAGCCGCTTCGTTTATTTTATGTTTTTCTTTATGACACAGCCTATGTCATACAGCTGTTAGGGCTACAGTAAATTTTTTTTACATATTGAACTGATAAAATTCATTTTATTGCAACCCTAGTAAAAGCAGCTTTGCCCGCAAGCGCTGTACATTTTCGAGTAGCGCCCGATTTTAATTTGAACAGCATAATTAGTTAAAGATGTTTGTGCCAGAGACAGAAGATATGTTGCCAAGGGCAGCTCCAAGGCCCTGTGCGCCTGTTCCGCTGGGACATAGTGAAGAAATTGTAAAGCCGACAGTACCGGAAGTTTCAATATTGTTTGGCCAACCGCCGCAGCAGCAGCAACAACAACCACAGCTACAATTACAGCAACAGCAGCAACAACAGTCGGCGTCAGTCCAACGCCCCACAAGCAGTTTTGCCTCCTGGAAGAAGCAAATATTGCCTCGTGTTAACTTTTCACCAGTGTTAACAACTGAACTGGGTCCTGCATCTCCACCCGTCACTTCATCTGGAGGAATTAACACTGCGCCCGCATGCAATGAATATAATTATCATCCACGGACTCGCGGTTTTGATATCGATCGAACATTGCCCGCGCAGCCTTTGAATATTAATTCAAATATGGGATACGCAATGAATGTGCCTTCGGCGTATACACGAGAAACAGCCCCTCAAAGCCAACCCCATCACCACACAACGGATGTACTCACGATTTGTGCAGGTACTCAAACAGATCCAGAAAGTATATCATCTAGAAGAGATTCAGTATCCGCTGTAGTGGGCTCTAGCTCCGAAATAAGCAATTTGGCGAGTAAAAACGACTTAAGGGAGATCCTAAATCATCTGGAGACTATGCGTCAAGAACAGCAACAATTAAGACGCTTATGCGAATCTCTGGTTCAGCAGCAGCAGCTCATACCGAGTTCGAAGACTTACAAAGAGACTTCTTCTCAGTGCGAGATTTTAGCTACGAAAAGTAAGTAAAAGGCATGAAACGAGTAAGAATCCCCTTAATTAATGCAGAACTCATAGGTAATGCTACGGTTAAGCGGACTACGCCGATAGTGCATGATTACATTGTCGAAGAAGATGAACGATCTACACCATATGAAGTGCCATGCAGAGCACTTCCTCAGTTCCAATCACCACGTTCTGTACCCCCAATAGCCCAATCCACCGGATACCGATCCAATACACCGCAGGGCAAACAATCACCTGCATTGCAATCGCCTGCAACTAATAGTCCTGCGATTGGCAACGTTCTGCCCAAGCCCAGTACGGAAAAGAGCCTCGTAATGAATGAACTTGCACGTAAATATCTACCGCAAAGGCAAATTAACGAACTAATGGATGAAATGCGACTGTCGCCCACGACAGTTAACGAAGTCGCTGCCAACACGGGCACTAATACAACTCCACTACGTCAAATTGATAACTTCCATCAAAGTCCCAATAATATATCGAATGCTTCCTACGTATATTTGAAAAAATATCGTTTGTTACCCGAGCAACGGCTGCCTTACGATCACCATGCATCGCCTGCACCGGCATCTCCACAAGGTCACCAGCCTATGCTCGATTTGGATAATATACGTAATCAGCCAAAGTTAATTTAGGAATACAATTATAATTAATTAATTACGTTAATTCGCTTATTTTTATGCAAGAGGTTTCATTACACGGATTACCATTATATTTATCTGCATTAACAAAAATGGAAGAATACATACAATAATTAAACAATCAGAAACACAATCTTGTTTTAGTTACAATATTCTGTATAAACTTTTAATGGGCAACACATGAGCGGTTGGATTAAACCATATCTTCGTTTTTCCTTCAAACTGAATCTTAACGCAAAACCAAATGCATCTCCGATGCGGATTGTAGCAATACTTTCAAGCCTTGCATGAAGCCAGCACATTGAGCAAAGTCCGTACCAAAAGCAATGCGTGTGTGCACTTCCAGAGCATTGGCATAGTCGGCTATTTGAATGTACTGCACAATTTGATTAAGATGTTGCACCGTTGTGGCTGTGAGCTGTGGAAAGCAGATTAAAGTTTTAATATTTGGCAAGCAAGTCTAGCAAGTATGGACATACCCTTCCATCGCGTAAGCAATCATAGAGATTTTCCAAGCGTTTCACCACATCCACAAATTTCCGTTTGGTGCGCTGCAAAAAAGAATTGTGGTTACAGTCGAAATAGTATGGGATGAAGGCATAAGCACATACCGGATCATTAGTTGCGCTTAGGCATTGGTTCTTCAGCTCCTCCAGCACCGTTTGTAAATAAATGTACTCCTCTGGTAGTGGAGGTTTCTCCTTGGGTGGCTCTGGTTGCCGCTGCTCTTGAATGGGTGCTGGCTGTTCGGTATATCCAAAGGATTGCTGTTGTGGCTGACCAGGCCAGTATTGCTGTTGTTGATTGGGCACCGCCGATTGTTGGAAATTCACTTGTTGCTGTTGTTGTTGTTGTGGTGGTGGAAATGCCTGCGGATTATTATTGGCCGCAGGATTGTAAAAACCACTGTTACCCGGCGGTGGTGCATTCTGCAAATTAATGTTTATTAATTTTCAAATATTTCAGAAATTATACTGCAATATTTACCTGATATTGATTGGGATCCATATAGCTATTTTGATTTTGGTTAGGATCAACGCCGTACAAAGGATGTAAGATTGGTGCAGCACTAGATTCAGCTGAAGGCCTGGGTTTCGGCTGAAACGATGTACAACATAATGTAAGATTCTTGCAGAGAATAATAAGCTAATCAAGACTTACCACTCGAGAGGATTTTAGAGCTGGTGGATCGTTCCAGCCTGGTGGCGGTGTTGGATTACGCTGTATATTCTGCACAAGCGGTGCTTGCTGTGCAGATGGCATCGTCATTGTTTCAATGGGTGCAACACCCGGTAAATAATTGTTTTGTGGAGCTCCAATAAATGGAGTTGGATTGAACTGCTGAACCGTCGATAAAGGATTGGTATTGAATGAATTACTGTTATATGTCTGTGGCACATTAGCAGCCTGAGATGCAGGAGCTACTGCACCACCAAAGGGAACTGCTGCTGGAGCTGGAACTGGATTGTATGGCATGCCATATGCACTGGTCGGTGCTACAGATGGGTCTAAAACGTATTTAGAACGTGAATGTAGCCCAGGACCCCCAGTTGTAGCAGCAGGCGGACCGCCCGTGGAGCTGGCGTTGCTGTGGGGCCGTGGTGGATGGGTAAGTGGCTCTGCTTTCATCTGTGGAGGATTGTAAATTTGTGTTGGTTGCTGAGCTGCTTGGAATGGAGCTGCCGGCGAAGGCACAGATAAAGGAGCTGCTGGTTGTTGTTGCCAGCTGCCATTCGTCGGGGCATTATAATGGTTCTGCGGCTGTCCAAACATTAATGGATTGGCCGGTTTTGAGAAGGAACCACGCGGCTCCTGATGCCGTAAATAGTTAATTTGATTTGCACCTGCCGCTGCAGAAGGTGGTTGCACATGATCTACGTTCACGGCGTTGCTAATGCGTTCACGAAGCTCATTCAAATCTTCACATTCCGCATTGGCCTTACTCAAAGTTGTAATATATTGAAGAGCAGCTGTTAGTGCGCCTTGGGATGCGAGAAGTCCACTATATTCGGATATAAAGCCCGCAAAGCGTCCAGCTAAGTCTACGGCAATACCTTGCTGCTCCAAGGACTTGGTTAGAAGCATCACCACTTCAGCCAGCTCCTGCAACTCGCTAGTGTTGAGTTTATAGTTTTGATTCTGCTGCTCCAGTTGCTTCAATTGATACCAGGCGCTCACTAGCTTATCAATGCTGCCAGCACAGATGTAGCACAGCATGGCATTCCGCGTAAACTCAATGCTTGCCTTGCATTCATTCAACAAGCGATCACCCAGCCTCTCACATATGTCAACTAACTTGCGCTCACTATGCTTAAGTGCAGCTACCAATGCCTCCTTCCAGGAGTCGACCGTGCAGCGGTTCACAAAGTCAAGCCAATCTCGTGAGACCAAGGCCGAGATAACATTGGACAGCTCGTTTTTCTGCTGTAGCAAATAACGAGTCTGGGTACGTGTTAGTGTCTCAATTCCCGCTGTGGAAGCTATAATCAATGCCTCTGGAATGCGCTGCGCCTCCAGGCACAACTCCACGGCAGCCTCGGTGTTGCCGGTAAGAATGGCTTCCGTAATTAGACTGTCAGTGTCTGTAAGAGAGTGAAACTCAATTAATAATCAATTGTTTTATAATTATATAATTCCATTTGTAACTTACGATCACCACTTGGAATCTTAAACTGCATTCGGGGAGCAGCTGAATAGTCGTTTAGGGTTTGCGGTTCGATTGTTGTGCCATCGAATGCGGTTTTATTATCGGCAGTTTGCTAAATATAATAGAAAATATATTAGATTAATCGATTTCAAATAGTTTCTGTGGATTGCCTCAGTTGATCAAATGCATATGGATATCGCGTTGATTTGGTTTCTTACCGAATTATCGGTGCTAGAATTAGTGCTTTGATCGCATTCAACCTCAGAGGAATCGCTCTACTCGGTAAACAAAGCACCCCAATGTTTGGTAAGCATGAGAAATTGTTATCAGAGAAATATACAAGGAAAGATGAACCAACTAATGCAATGCTCAATACTGATAAGGTGAACTGGTACATATGTTTTTCTATGTTGTTCTTTCTTCATTTTAGAGAGATAAGAACACAACGAAACTAAACGGAAACCGAACTCACATGTGTAAGAGTTGATATACGGGTCGTAAGTGTATCCACGTCAGATTGTGAGTTGCTCTCGGACTCTTTGATGAACTTTGTAAATTTGCCATCAATATCATCTTTGTTATAGCCTATGGACAGAAATTCAATTAATTAATAATTGATAATAGGGGATAATATACACGTATACCTAAGAGATTGAGCATTTCTTCTTTGGGATTCAGTTCAAAGTTCGCTTTGATGAAATACCAAATGTAGCGACCATGCTGATCCATTGACTTATCAGCCCTTTGACGGCAATACTCAGCATAATTAGCCTCTGCCAATGACAGTTCTAAGGCGTTGGCGCGCTCCACAAGTCCCGGCTCGGTGGTCAACTGTTCCACCTTCACTGTTTTTGATGTGCCATTAAAACTGACCAGTTTACCGCCAAACTGTTAATAAAATTCCAATGAGAAATGTATATTTCGAATATTGTTTGAATACTTACACCAAAAGCCACACCACACGGCCGTTTCATCCATTTGGGAGCGTGCGCCAAATCGTGATAGACAACTTGAGTAGCCTGCTGGGGCAGGGGAGCCTGAGCAAATTGGTCCATGCCCGGGAAGGAGTCGGCAATCTTTTCAGATGTTTGCACCAAGTGGTGAGTGCCACCATTAAGCGAGTAAATGGAAACAGCTCCCTCCAAGCTGGCGCTGGCAATCAGCGCAGGGTTACGTGGGCAGAATTGCACATCAGAATACCACGAAGCTGTTGTAGCTACCTCTGATAGGATTTCGCCTTCGGGTATTTTAGTATTGGGGTTCCAGCAATAGATGCGATTATCCTTGCCACATGAAACCATCAAATCTGTATCTTGCAAGCACCACGACATGCCCAGTACTCCACGATCGTGGATCTGATAAGTTTTTGCTGGTGCGGTGGCGTAGCGCAAATCCCACAGCTGAACAACAGGTGCCTGATCGTCTTCTGAAGCCAACCAAACTTGAGTTGCCACCTCTGGATGCCATTCAATAGCATGCCATCTAACGCGTGACTGAGTGTCAGATAGTTTGATAATCTGCTGACTCTTTCGCAAGTCCCATATGACACAACGCGTGCTAAACACAGATGCCAATATGTGTTGCACTTGTCGATTCCAAGCCACGTTCTTCACATCCTCTAGGGGCTGCGTCTTTGCGCCCGGATTTAGAGGACTGACGGGGTTGTTAAGGTCCCAAATGTAAATCTCTGACTCCGAAGCACATGAAGCGAGTAAGTTATTTAGAAATGGATTGAAGTCCAAGCCAGTAACAGCACCGGTATGCTTATCTTGCCGTGCCAAAAGCGGCTCCTCATTGGCCAGCAGCTTGGCTGCGGAATACACATTGATATGCCCCGCTTCACATCCACCCACAATTAGGCCATTTGGATGCGTACCATTCACACCAATGGGACTCCAAATAAGCTTCTGAAATCTGTTATATGATATTAGATTACAATTGCAGTCATAATTAATAATAGAATTTCTGCTCAACTCACTTGAATTCGCTGGGCACGCTTGCCTTCAGCTCCAAATCATAACTGGCATCGCCAATGCTCGGTGAATATATTTCCAATGTTGAACTTGCATTCGAATCGAATTGCTGAGCGGCTGTGCCGGCGGCCAATAAAATTTGTTGCTGCTGAGCTGGCGACCAAGCAATATTCACAGTCTTCTGTAGCTCCTTGATTTTCATCTTGAGGATCTTAACTGCAATCTGAAATAGATATTTCCTGTTTTTACTATGTTTTATTGTTGTTCTTTTGAGTGCTGGATTTTAAATGAATTGGTGTCACGTCCAATTGGAGCGCGCCCCGTCATCACTTTTTTTTCGGTCGCAATAACTTTGGCGTGGCCATATATGTTACATGATATATT
The DNA here is from genome assembly GCA_018901825.1 of Drosophila funebris. NCBI lineage: Eukaryota > Metazoa > Arthropoda > Insecta > Diptera > Drosophilidae > Drosophila > Drosophila funebris. The sequence goes on from JAEIFK010000682.1 coordinate 4,044,831, forward strand.
GTGTGTCATCTTGGCATTGTTGTTAAACATCACTTACACGCAATTAATTTCTTATAATTGCTTTAACAATATTATATATTGAATGAATTTAAATATAAATATTTTCTTCAATCTTTTTTAAGAACTAAGAATTGTGGCACAATCGATGGTGCTATCGAACACATCGATAGATATCGTTTGTTTACATTTCAACATCGATAATTGTTACTAAACGTTAGTTAATATCGATGTATATCAAACCCGTACGATAGATATTAGTATTGTTAGGCCAATCAGTTATTTAAAGTCACAATTTATAAATTCCATTGCATTTGCTTTATTGAGTAAAATAAATATTTTCACGTGTTATTGTTATAAATCTAAGAATGCATGTATGTGTACTAGATATTTGTAATATACTCGACAACTTATTTAGCGCTTGTTATGGCCGTAACTCGCTGCTCAACTTTAGCCACTTTGTTGTTAATTGTTTCCAGATTTTGAGCAAAAGTCTCCTGAACGGAATGAAGCAGTTCTTTATTGTTTACCAAGCTGGTTGTAATAGTGCCTTGTTTTTGTTCGATTTCCGCAATAATTTTTGCAAAATTGTTTGCTGCAAGAGAATACACGCGATTAGATGGAAATTTAAAAAAAATATACAAACGAACTTACCATATTTATGCAACGATTCCAGAGCTTGCATGCGTTCGATTACATGTGGCAGTATTTCAACAACAGGTTCGGTGCGCTTCGCAATATCATAGAGCTCAGAAATCTTTTGATCACGTTTCGCATCCTGTGGACTGCCGCTGGACTTCTCCTGAATCGCATCCATCTTTCCGGCCAAAGACGATAGACGTTGCTCAATTGCATCCAATTTATCCGGCTGCAGTAAAGCTGCTTTAGTGCTCAAATGTCTTACAGCTTCGAGTACGTTGGTCGTGTTTGTCACTGCAGTCAAGCGGCTTAGCTTTTCGGGCTGTGCTCCAACGGCCTTTTCCAACTGATGTAAGCGTTGCTCAAGGCTGGCAACACGGGCTGTGGATGCCAAATCTGTACCCGGTGTTGGCAAAGCCGTGAGGACACCAGACTGCTTAAATTCTTCTACTTGGGCTACCAGCGCTTTGACTTGCTTATCATTTGGCATTTGCTCCTTACCAAGCACCTGTTCCAACTTTAACGTATCCAACACTCGCTTTGCAGTGCTAATTACGGTAGCAACGGCATCGTAAGATTGTTTTTCCTCATCTGCGATTTTACGATCCACTTGCAAAGCAGCAACTTCATTAAGTAGTTCATTCATCTCAATTTGCAAACGTTGGCATTTCTGCACGGGAGTCTCCTTTTCTCCCAGCCCAACCAATTCATATTCTCCACCGCGTACATCGTACCCACGGCACACACGACGTCCAATTCGATCCGTGAAATCCACGCTGCCCTCGAGAGATGCATTATTGAAGCGTTTGTGAGCCACGCTTGGTGAAATGTGCATTCGCTCAATTGCTTCGTTTTCCGGTTCTTCTTCGTAATAATCGGAAGTGTCGACCTCTGGATCATCTGGAGTTTCATACACATCCGGTTGGTCATAAGCCTGCAATTTATACATACATATTTACAACATAGTATGTTAAAACTTCCAGCTAAAGTTATTGTGTGCTACTTACAATACCGGGTAGGTTTTGAAATTTTGGATCTGCCATTTTGGTGGGCACTGCGAGTTTGCTGTTCTGGATGCGTTTTGAATTAGTCTAGCCCTGTAGCCAATTGGTAGAAACGTGTGCCAAATCTTTTTGCAAACAAAAATGGACAGCAAAGCTAAAAACTGATGTCATAGAAAATAAAGTGTGCCCAAACTGCTAACAAAAATATCCCATAACAGACTAAAAGTCAGCTGTTCGAAGAAACATACTAACTTGCAAATTCTTGGGCTTACGGTCGGTTTTGATGAATCGCCAATCGGTTAGATAAACGGTTTATTAAACTGGTTAGTTTGATTACCAAATAATCAGTATAGTAGCGGTTAGTCCCTTGTAGCAATATTACAAAAAAGTTAAGGGAACGGTAATTTACGAATTACAGAATACGGCCGCACTGAATAATAGTTTACTTACTTTAGTGGGAGGTAGTTGGGTGCTAGTTGGTGTACTACTAAATAAGGAGTTAATTTACTTGTCTATATTACCTAAATAATGTCGTCCTTGGATTATTGCCTATACAGCTATGGTGAACTGCCATTAGAGGTAAGCCCGTCTATGCCAGGTTGGCTCTCGTGACCCACAAGTCAGCTGATAATTAATTAATAGTTGATTCATCCACACAGATTGTTTTACACATATACAAATACTTGGGATACACAGATTTATTGGCAGCTGGCGCCACCTGTCATCGATGGAGGAACGCTTTATACCACACTGAGTTCATTGCACGGACCCGTGTACGATTCACAAAAGTAGTCCTTTCAGATCAGCATAGTCCTGCAGTTGATTTGCTGAAATGCGAAAGAAAATTTCGCCACTTTCTTTTTGAGGATGTTACCCTAGGGCAGGTGCATAATCTGATGACATTTATAGGTCAGTCAGCGCATTCGTTGAACTTGGACAATGTAGATTTGAATGATAAGCAGTTCTATGGAATACTACGCTTGCTGCCACATCTAAAGTCGCTCTCAGTTACACGATGTCTGCCATTGTTTATGTCTGCTACCTTTTTGGATACAAACTCATGCGATTTGACTGAAATATCAGCACATTTGGCCGGTATAAGGGAGCTAACAATATCCCAAAATCGGTATCTCACGGACGCTATACTAGTTCGCCTTACTGCGCTGATGCCTAATCTGGAGCTACTTAATATGTCCGGCTGTCAAATTTCATTTCACAATGCGATCCATCGACGTTTCTATCCCAACGAACCAAGTGCGCCCAGTGAGTCAGTGTTGACATTTAAATACATTTTATCCGTGCTCGTCCAACAGAGAAAGATACTGCGAGTTCTCGACTTTAGTCATACAATTATTGGGCACTCATTGATGGCATTATGTGATCTCAGCAAGGTTGATGATAGTGGTCAGCCAGGCATGCAACTGCAACGTTTGTATTTATCCGGTTGCAGACAGTTGAACGTGGCAACCATAAAGGGATTTCTCTTCACCCAATCGCAGTTGAGTGTGTTGGATTTGTCGGGAACTGTGTGTCTTAACGATGAATGCTTGGAGGCTATTGTTGGGACAAATCCCCAGCTGAAGGACTTGAAGATAAACGCTTGTGCGGCCGTAACAAACGTGGGTGCCACACATTTGAGGCATTTATTACGCTTGCAGCACTTGGACATTTCGAATTGCGACGGCATCAATAGCAATGGCATTATGGAGGGTGTGGCCAGCAGGGAAAATACTGTGCTAATGGAGCTTAACGTTTCATACCTGACAATCTGTGAAGAGGCTATCAAGGCGATAGCCAGAAACTTGCGTGGACTGCGCTCGCTTCACTTAAACCATTGTGTCAATGGGGTGACGGATGACGTGATGCAGCTCATCATCAGCCAGCTGTGTTGGCTCCGCGAGCTGTCCCTTGAAAGCTGTTGTCGGGTATGTTAAAGAATAGAATTTGTCATTTATTTAAATTAATTCGATTGGTTTCTTTCTCCCTCCCTTTAAGCTAACTGACGCTGCTCTTACGGGCATCAATGTATCTAAGTTGGAACTGAATCGGATATCTTCTTTAGGAGATATCTACCCACCGCCAGATAGTTTTACCGGCTCATTGCAGTCCATTAAAATCTCCTTGCGCAGCAAAGCTGAGGAGGAGATTGTGCGAGATGCGAAGCGAAAGCAAGCGATGATTGCGGCCTATGAAATGAATCTCATCAACGAGGAGGATTTCGAGGGACACAATATACAAACGCTGCGTGGCCTGCGAACGCTTAACTTGCGAGGATGCAATAAAATAAGCGATGTCTCCCTGAAATATGGCCTAAAGCACATTGAGTTGAATAAGCTGCTGCTCTCTAACTGCCAACAGATATCTTTATTGGGCATGGAAGCTCTAGTTAACAATTGTCCATCTATCGAAATACTTGACTTATCCGATTGCTACAACATTAACGATCAGGGCATAAAGATTATAACCGAAAAGCTGCAACGACTGCGTTCATTGGATATCAGCGGTTGCAGTCAACTGACGGATCACAGCATCGATGCGATTATCGTGAATTGCCAATGTCTCCAGACGTTATCCATCTATCGCTGCCGTCGCATGTACACGGACATTGAGGATCGCCTAGCCGGTGTGCGTACATTGCGCAATTTATATATGGATAATATCAATAGCATTGACAATGCCGAATTCTTTCGCTTGAAGAAACGTCTTGATTGCTGATATTTTGTGGCAATTTTCGTTGTATTTGTGCTTTATTATTTTCAATTGTACAATTTTCACTAGTCAAATTAAATGTAAGTCTTCAACACTTGTATATATGCTGCACAAATTCTGAATTATATGCAATCCCATCAATGTCCATTAGGAAATCGAAATAATTTATAAGCTAGATACAATTTAATTAGTAGCTGTGATTTTTTTGCAAAAAAAAAAAAAAAAAACAAGAAAAAGGGAAAACTCAATTTGTAAACTAGGTGTTGTGTGTTATATTTGTAATGTTAATATTTATTGTTATTTATGTGTCTTTAAAGCAGAATAAATAAATAAATAAGACTGTTGCGTTTGCCTTCGGTAAAAATGAATCGATTTATTTTGAGTTTGAGTTAAGAACATTCTTGTTTTTTTTTTTTTTTTTATTGTTTATTATTATACATGCTAGAATCGTCATCATCATATTGGAAAAGGTCCATCATATATATGTAAAATAGATTGTGTACTTAAATGTATTTTTATATATTATCATAGACTAGGAAAAGAATTCAAACATGTATCATTGTCATCGATATCAACCATATAAAGTGTGTTCTGTCCAATGGCATACGAATTAAAGTAGTCGCCTGGCTTATAATAAAAATAAATAAAATTAGATGAATAAAAGGGATGAACTAGCCGCCGCCTCCGCCGCCGGACAGCTCATCCTCATATTGCTTGCGGAAGCAGTCGCCCACCGGGAAGAAGTCCCAGCTGCGTTGCTGATACATATTCCAAACGTATGTCTCCTGACCGGTGTACTCCGTATCCGGTTTATTAATCAAATGCATCAGGAAGAACATGTAATTGGCCAGATTATGCTCCTTCTGGACATGGGTGTCGAAGCCATGCGGTACTATATCAAAGAAGTCTTTGCCCATTCCGCATATAAAGCAATTGGACTCCATGTTATCTTTGACCGACTCCAATTGATCACGCAGCTCGCCGAATGCGTCAATGATCAAACCCTGGATGATGGCCAACAGGATGACAATAACAAAGAAGAAGAACGTGATATCAAAGATAATACGATAGACCTCATAGTCATCGCCATCCGGATCACCAATCTCATCACCAATGCCACCGCCCGCACGTACTCCCTTATACAAATGGAATACGAAACAGGTTAACATATCATGACACTTCTTGTCCACCACCTCGTCCTCCTCCTGTATATAGAATTTGCGGAAGAAGTTGAATGCAATCACCGTATAGATGTACACAATAATCGTGAGGAGCATCACAGTCAGTACCAACTGTTTACCATTGTGGGTTACCGACTGCAGGATGGTTCGTAGAGTCTTGAAGCCGACAGCAACATCGAGCAAATGGGCCGCAAAGAAGAAGTTGTTGAAGTTGCCCATGACGGAGAAACTAAAATACCACAGGGAGTAGAGGAAAGCGTTATCCGTGAAGGTAACACCCGCCTTCCACACCTGGTAGCGCCAATCAATGTTCATGATGTACTTAAAGATGCCCGTCTCCTCGCTCTCCTGTGCCGCGAATGCGCTCTTCTCCATGCCCAACAGATTTGAGATGGAATCGAAATCGTAGGTTTCACTGTACTTTTGGCGCACCTTCTTCTTGACAAACTTATCCCAATAGTTGACCGGAAAACTCTTTGCCGATATCACTAACTTGTCCCAATGCGATTTGAAATCATCATCCTCCGGCTGTTCCGCAATGAAGAGACCATCGAATTCCAGTCGTCGTGCGATTTCCTTCTCCCTCTTGAAGATGGCCAGTGGCACCTTCAGGTGGTAGTACGCGATCAACATGGCCAGAGAGACAAGGGAGTGGAGCAAGGCTGCAATGCGTAAAACATGCTCCATATAGAAGAAGTCTTCATCGACGTGGACAAGTTCGGGTATATCCTCATCTTCGAAATCACCATCGCCAGAGCCACCATCACCTGAACCACCAAGACCAGAGCCAGCAATATCGGGACCACCGCCTGATCCCGAACCCAAGATAAGTTCCTCCTCACCAGAGCCCTCCGATTCCTCAGCAAACGATGTCACCTTGTAGAACAGCAACATAAAGTTAATGCTGAAGGCCAAAACCAAAGCAACATATTTCAGATTGTAAAAGTTTCTCGCCAGGAAGCTGACGGCACGATGGGTGTACTGTGAGAAGTCGATCTGGTGGACGGCTGGTGTTTCCTGTGGAGCCGCCGATGACTTCTTAGCCTCCGCTTCGATGGAGGCCATGGCAGCTTCTTGCGCCTTCTGGGCCTCCTGACGTTCCTGAGCAGCCTTCTTAGCGGCGTCGCCACCGAGTAGATCCACTATCGATATGGGCTCCTGGTGTGGCTCACCTTCAATAAGTTCACCCGTGACAGCTGCGCCATCTTCTGGGCTGGATTCACCGCCTTCCTCAACCGATGAATTCGCTGGTGATTCATGCACCACAACCTTATACATGCCGTTCTCCTCCTTGTTGATATCCAAACCAAATGCCTGAACAGTTCCCGGTGGTTCTTCCAATGGCAACGGCGGCAATGCTCGTCCAAATGTTTCTTCCTCCACAACTGGCTCCAAGTCCTCTTGCTCCGGCGCTGGACCACGCATCAGATTCAGTAGAATACCAAAGATATAACGCACCACACAGAAATGGGCGTATCCAGTGTAATAGAACATATAGAAGATGATCTTGAAGAATCCAACAATGAGTTCCGGGATAGATTTGGTTTGCATAACTCCAATTTGATGCTTGATATTCGCTGGGCTCAGCATGTGGACTCCGAATTTCAAACCTTCCTTGACAGCGGTAATGGTTCTTCGTATGGGATCTCGAGCGGCACGCTCCTCCTCCTCTTCGCTCATGTAGGAACTGTAGGCCGTATCGCGTTTAACATTGCTGCCTCCATCATCGGTGGCCATAAGGCCGGAAGCATGGGTCATTTCAAAGATGGCGTCCTCACAGAAGTTAACAAAGGCCTCGAGCTTCTCTTTGTCGCCGCCTTCGGTGACAATGGAATAGAAGAAAGCACGTTTGGATTCGCGAATCTGAGGTTTCTCCCATTGTTCGATGTTTGAGTCCTTGATCTCAAAGTAGACACGTTCAATGCGCTTCGAGCTGCCCAAGATCTCGATGCGACCAAGGAAAGGCTCAAAGTAGTTCAACACGGAGCCAGCTGTCTCCAGGAATCTGGCCAGACGCGGCTCGTTGGGCATGTGTTCACTGAGATTCGTTAGCAGCACAGCCAGGTTGAAACCGATCTCCTTTGATGGTTCGTGGAAGCGTTCAACGAAGGCTCTGTAATCGATTTTTCCCTCGTGATTGCGTTCACAACAAGCCAAAAGGAAATCCATTTCTTCCCTATTTAATTGATAGAAAATATATGGATAATGTCATGGGTTAACTCCTGATATGATGTGAGACACTTACGGTGTGTAGTTCTTGGATTGCTCCATTTTGTCGCGGAATTCTTTGGGTATAACCCAACCCTCGTTCTTCATATCAATCTCATGGAAGCTGGGCGATTCAATAAGATCGGCCAACTTGAGGAACATATCGAAATACTTGAGAATCAGTTCAACATTGCCAGCAGATTCAACAAGCGTGTCAACCATTTGCTTGCCAATGGTGCCTGAAAAGGTATTAAGGTATTACAGAATATCCAATTACAGATATAACACTGCCATACCATTTACAACATTGCCTTCCAGCATGGACAACATCATGGTAATCATATCCTTTTGCAAATTGAGCAATTCCTTTAGCAGGTCCACTTGGCTCGAATGCTTCGATAGCTTGTCCTGCATGTGGGAGAAGAGAAACAGAAAACCACCGACAGCATCCCACAATCTGGAATGGGCCAAGGCTTGCTGATTCAATGTACATGGACCCTGAATGACCTCAGTGAGCGTGTTGAACACTTGACTTGCCACACCGATGGCCTTAAAGAAGTTGGCCTTGCCGGCCGGATCAATGATCTCCTTGCTGGAGTAGTGCCAATAAAAGTCCATAATGGATTCCTGAAGACGCAACAAATAATCCACAGTGCAAATAACCACATTCACAGTGGTTGTATTTCCCGCCTGAGTACGCAAATAGTTCTGCCATTCTAGATGGGGATTAATTTATTATTATTAATGATATATTATATAAATATAGAGGGAGAGGATCACTTACCCAAATTGTGGCCTTCACAGGTGAGTTGAATGAACCGGAAGAGAGCACATGTAAACTCGGCATCATGCATATTCTTCTCACCCGCTGCGCCTTCCGAGCCGACACCAAGACCTGCACCCGCACTTGGAATATACTCTTTGTTGTGTTGTTGCAAAATTTGGTTGGGTTTTTACAACGATAGCGGGGATCAAGTATACATACATACATATATACGGGATTGGTGGTATTGATTTGGTGATTGGCATGCGAGGTGATTGGGAAAGTAGTTGGAAGGAGAAACGAAATCAATACTTCAACTTAGAAATACTTATGACAGATGCATGATAGATGGTGCCATACTAACAACAATCCATAATCATAATCATAATCATAATCATAATTGTAATAATTATAATAATAATAGAAAGTTAAAAAGGGCCAGCAAATTATAAGCAGGATATCACATCTTAAAATACAACTCCATACGCTCTTACCCTCGGCTTTGGTGTTACGCTCAAAGGCATCCAGATCGAGGACACTGCATGAGTTCATCAGACCCGCAATCGATGTGAAGAATCCAACATCCTTCTTCTCCTTCAGGTGATTCAACATACCCATTTGAATGTCAATGTTACCGCCACGCAGAATGGCGATGCCCAAATTGAGTGTCGTCATGACCATCTCCGAAGGTATACCTTTGGAGGCGGAAATGTGCAACAGCACCATTTCGGCAACGCCACGATTTGACAGACGCGCTTGGTGGAAGAGTAGCTTCTGTTTCTCCATTTCTTGTTCCTATGCAAATTGTAGTAATTCAGTATTTTTTTTAGTATTATTATTTTCAAATTTTACAAAGCTGCAAACGGCTTTTGAACCAATGTCTGCAGAACCGCGTTGGATCTGGCTGAACTAGTACATGAACTGGTTCATCAAACGAGCTTGCATTCTTCGTATTTGTAATATAGTAGAGTATTAGTATCGGAGTTATCGGAGCTACAATCGGAGCTATTCTCCATTTGTATACAAAAATCGAACATTAGCTGTTATAGTTACCATTAATCTTGATATTCGACACTTAAAGTCAATCAACTGATTGATTTGATAGCACAATTGGGTTAGGATTGATTAATTGATTTTTAGAGGGACAATCTTCGTTGAGCTTACATGAATACTTGTGCCTTCGCCCTCTTCACCACCTTCACCGCCTTCACCATCTTCGCCGCCTTCTTCCTCCTCCTCGCCACAGGATTTGGCCGCAATTTGAGCATACGACATGTACAGTAGATCCTCTTGAAGTGCACCACTACGTTCAGTCATTGCACCGCGACAGAATGTTGTTACCAACTGGGTCAATGGATCTGGTTTACCATCCGTTTCCTCTTCATCCTTCTTGGACTTCTCGGATTCCTCGAATGTCTGTGTCAGATCCTCAATCATTACCTCCTGGCCCACATTTTCCTCCTGCAGCCATTGCTCATAGTAGGTCCGGGCAAAGATATTACACGCCCGATGTCTATATAGGCAAAAATATTGATATATATTCGATTAGTATGCAAGAAGAATCGTTAAATATGCTCTTGACATGCGTTTAGTTCTCAGGTTACGTTTATAAATTTGGTACAACAAATGAAAGGAGAGCACACAAAAAAAAAAACAAGGGATTTTCGGTACGCCGAAAGGTAGTTATAACCTTTGCAGATCTACTTTAAGATGATGTAAGTAAAATATATAGAAATTAAGAACGAAGAAGAAGGATTTCAATCCTACAGATCGATACTGCAAAAGGGTATAGTATTATCGATTTTGCTTAATAAATTTGATTAGAGAATAGCAAATATGTATTAGATATTAGTAATTCACATGACTACCACCTGCTCATACGATATAGATGCTTGGCGCGTAAGCTTGATATAACTGCCTGGCGTCGAGCGACCGAAATTTTGGAACTCCAACGTTTTGTTTTGTTCTTGGCGCCGGTTGCCTATATTGGATCGTATAATATAGCATAGCGAGAGCATAAAAAAATATATATATATAATACAGCGAATGGGTTAAAGGTCACAGCAGAGTGGTATTGCGTTTAGTACAAGTTAGTAGAAATCAGTTAAATGATGAGGGATACAATAAAAAAAAACAGTGCCAGTTTTTAGATGGACTTCAAAACAAACAAAAGTTTCTAGAGTTTTAGTTAGAGCTATAGCGTTTGTGTGTCGCGCCGTTAACGGTTAGGTTAAGTTCTACGATTCCAATCGATTCGATGATAATACATATAGTATAGGTAATAACCTGGGTAGAGAATGTAGCGATGTCTGACGGAAACATGCGATAACAGCACGCTTCCTCTGTATCGATACAACGCTCCTGTAGACATTTTTGCTCTGCTGTTGTGGATGGTCGATCTGTAATTGTTTGGTTCACGTTTTGAGTTTTTTTTTTTTTTTTTTTTTTTTGGTCAGCATTGGGTTGAAAATTATTGGTTGTTTTTATGGTTTCAACATTTGAACAGTTCAACAGTCGACAGTTGACGATGGACGATTTATAGTTGAGGGTTCGAAGAGATAAATTGAAAATGTGCAAAGTTTGAAATAAAATGTAATCAGAATTATATAGTATGAAATGGTAAATAGAATCATAAATGATCAAAGATTACGATGTATAATGTAATGTGCAATACCATAGTTTTTAGTTTTGGATAATCAAATCCCATATACATACCATATGCAGGCCAAAGAGAACCTTTGCCATTGCCACAATGCGATCAACCGTCTCTTGGGTCTTATCCTTGCCCTTCTCATTTGAATTGGTGTTAGCCTTCTCCAGGGCCTGTTCATCGATTGATTCATCGGTTTTTCCCAGCTTGGAGTAGAGATAATGCTGCCAGGACATTTCATCGGAGGGATCCAATTTATCTGGTAGTGTCAATTGATTGCGAGCAAATTCAATAACATCGTATTCCGGCATCTTCTTAAGGTATCTATCCTTGCAGTGCTGTACCAGTTCCTGCTCTCGACCCGCGAATAGATTAAGTCCGACGGGCAGTAAACGCTTAAGACAGGCGACCATGAGACTCGCCTGCACCTCCTTGTCCTTGTCACGTTTCTTATCCCTGTTCTTCTTCTTCTTTTTAACTTTACCACCCACCGCGGGAACGCCTTCCGAAATAGCAGAGCGTCGTGTGGCCGTGGGCATTATCAGGGCCATATTATCAATCTCATTGGCTGAGATGAAGTTCTGTTCCTCCTTGAGGAAGTATTGACTCTTTGACCAAATATTAAAGATTTCAGCGACATGATTATAGAGCTCTTCGGCCTCATGAATGTTATCCTTTAGCCAATGATTACGCTGCAAGTCCACGTATTTGATGAGCAACGGATAAAATGAGTAAATGTCCCGCACCAGCAGGTTCCAATCCTCTTGGAGCTGTGTTTCCACCTGAGAAGTATCATCGGTGGCCGATTTAATGAAGCCTCGCATGCTTTCCTCCTTATGGAGCATATTCTCAGTACGCTTCTTGACGCGCTCAGCCAGCGGCAGGAAGGGATCCTTCAACAGTTCCTCCGAGGTGTTTATTATAATCTGTTGAGTGTAGGCCGCAATGCGTGTCATCCAGGGGGCATTATCATTGCCGATGTTCTTCTTGATCATTTTGAGAACGTTGCGTAGTAACGAGTTCATGTGATCGGCAGTTACCATGGTGACATGATTGCCACTGGTTGGGCTGACATTGTCGGGTCCTTGGGACCACCAGAAGGGCAGATAGGCGCACAGCAAGGGCAGTATGACGTCAATGATATGCGGTGCATCCGTGTACGTTTTGTCGGACTCAACAAACTGATCAACCTCACTTAGAATCGTTTCCAAATTGGGCATACAGCTCTCCATTTTGACCATGATATCCTGTGCCTCCAGCGAATGATCCGCAATGCGATTCAACAGCGAGTACTGATTGTGTTTGTTCAGATGCGGCTCCAGATAAGCAACTGGGAAGCAGGAGCTATAGGCACCCAGACATGATCCCAATGCGGGCCGATGTCGTTCGATTTCCGTCTTTAAATACTTCCGATCGTGAGTCAAAGTGCCATCTGTGCCCAAATGATAGAGGGCAGCCAGGATTTTGTAGGAGGCCACTTGAATCTCGTCCAACAGGAGATCACTGCCGTAATCGCAGGCAGCCAAATGATCAAACATTGCAGTCAGCACGGGCAAAACAACCTGATTGACATATCCAAGAGACGTGGAGGTCTTTAGATGCGTACCACGCAGGTGACTATACTTGCCATCTTGTAGATTCAATATGGTATTGCCCAGATCATCGGACGTTTGATTGAAGAACGTCAACATCGATGTGCGTATGAATTCTGGACAATTCTTAGTCAATGTCTTGGCATCAATGCCCTTGACCAGCACCTGTAGGCACCGCACAGTTATGCGTACATCTGGCCCAAATGCGCTCAAACGATTGCGCAACAAGGCAGCAAGCTTACAGAATATAGACGCCACCATTTCCTTCTCCTTAAGTGAGGCAGCTCCAATGTTGTTAGTGGCTGTGGCAATGGCAATGAAATAGTTGCGATGCGTCGAAAAGTATTTTTCCATTAGAGGCAGCACCACCTTCGAGAAGAACTTTATGTCCCGCGATGCGGTCTTAAATGATGTGCGTCGACTGAATGTCGTCGATGGCTTCAATAGCTTCATGTTGATAGTTGCTCGGTCCAGATATTGAATAAGCTTCTCAAGCAGCGAGTAGGAGAAGCGCAGCTCAACGGCCGCCTGTGTGGCGCCGCCTTCCTCCACAGCTCCACCCTTGGAGGGCCTAATAATAGATCAAGAACATGTAAGAACGATATAAACAAATAAGCTTGCCTGTCACATGCTCGATACCCTAACAAAAATTTGCACACACCTACACAGTACTTATAAAAACACATTAAAGTACATACAGCATCTTCTTCCTTTGCCTTTACGGTTCTGTTTAGTGCCCGACCGTTGTTAATAAGCATTTCCATTAAAGCCATGGCTTTATTGCTTCGGATGCTTATGCTGATCCAGAAATAATGTACAGTATTCAATCGAAGATGACTTCTAGAAACTTCTACAAAAGACTACGTACTTCGAAAAATTCAAAGCAGAAACACAATTAGCTTGTTGCTTTTGTGTCGCTTATCGTCGACAATTTTACATGCATTTGCTTTTGTCCTGTATTCCTTTGTATGCATTAGAGCTGGTGCAATATGCGATAGTTTCGTTACATTAGGAGAAATAGTTTTATGGTATAGCTAGTACTGTTGAAATATTTAATATCAAACATCTTGTTTAGATTAATTCATATTTTAACTAACAACTACACATAATTAACTACAATTAGTTTCAGATTCATACAATTCCTCTCATTATTGCATAGCGATAGTTGTCCCAGAAGAAAAACAAGTGCGAAACTTCCATAGTGTCACCGACTGTTTGCCAGCTCTAGCAAGCACAAAATCTACTGTGACAAAATATCTTGCCAACGCCTACACTGCAAATATCGCTTTTGGACTGGCACTGTTAAAATTAGTGCCTCATCTAATAAAAATTGGGCAAGTAACTATTTTCGATGGAAAATTTTACATTTGGTAAGCTTTAAAATAAGCAGGGAAGCGTCAAGATCAAATTTACGGTGTGTCCAGCAATTAATCTATGCTAACTTTTTTCCAGTGCATAAAATGAAATGGAAAAAGTTGTTCCGTTATATGTTTTGTATTCTCTTTTAAATTCTTTGATGAGTACTATACGAAAACTACCGCAATATGCACAAGAAATCTGCTGCGCAAAACCTTTTTCTACTAAAAAGTTTTTAGAATTTACAATTAAAATTAATTATTTGTAACTTGTGGTATTCATAAAATATGAATCAGTGCTAGTAAGCAACTCTTCTACCATTGAGTAGTGAGTATATACAGACATACTACATATCAATTAATTAATCAACCACTTACTTGTGCAACTTGTATCCCTGATACTGCATATACTTGAGGAACTCCTGCGAGCGTTCGCGATCCTTCTTCTTCTCCTTGTCGGTGAGCAGATCGTACGGCACCAGTTGGGGATGGATGACACCACCACAGCCGTTCAACTCCTCGTTCTTCTTCTTCGCCCAAATATCATGTGAGTTCTCGGCCAAACGTTCGGCCATATTTTGCATTTCTCTGCTTAGTGTCAAATTGCTCATGTCCACAGGATGTGGATGATAGTTGAATGGACTTCCCTCATTCTGAAAATCATGCTATTGTTTAAGCGCCAGCAGTGTGTAATTATAGGGATTCCCCGCGAGTCATAAATCGCGATTTAGATTTGGATTTCGTTTCGTATAAGCAGTTTTTTTGTTTGCCAATTGTGTGTTAGGGGGAAAGAAATTTTCAAAGTTCGTTATAGTCAACAATGATTGGGAAAATCGTTAGTAAATGGAAATTTTGAGTACATACAATTTGGGGCTTTGATTGACGACGCGTCGAGCCACGATGATTGAGTGGCAAATCCATTTCGGAGTGCTCAACCGTCCATCCAATAGCCAACAGACCCTTCAGACATTCACGTACCGGATCGCGGTACCGCTCACGTTCCTATTTAAATAGATATTTGTGTAAATATTTAGTATGAAATATAGTTAATGTAGTATGAGTTTTTTATATGATGCGATTAACGATGAGGATGTCCATTGCTGATGCTACGTACATATTCAGTGAGCATATTGTAGGGCTTTAGACGTGGATGCTTGCGTTCGCTATCGGATCGCACATCGCCATATGTCCAGGCACCTTCCAATCGGCGACTGGCCCAAGCATCATGATAATGTTCACTGAACTTTTGTACCAACGAATTGAGGTCATTATCGAGATGTACATTGTTCGTATCGATGGGATTGGGCACATATTGCGGTTGATCGGGTGCCCCCATTTGCCTGCCATAATAATCCTCGTCGGTGTTCTTCGATAGACTGTAATCTGGTGGCAAGGCACAACCGATGGCTATGAGGCAGGGCAGGGCTTTACCGAACAGTTCCGGGTCATAGTCCATGTTGCTCAGCGAGTCAAAAATGTTTGAGAAGAGAAGCATTGTCAATCGCTTCTCCTCATCTGAAGACGCTCCATAGGAGCCTTGACCTTGAGTCGAGCCATAGTACTTAGCGCAGCGATCGAAGTGCAAAGTGAGCAGCTATAGGGAGATCAGATAAGTACAGTATATTTATATTTATACAAAAAATAAGTTCATGAATTAATCAATTACTGATTCACTGAATATCTAATCAATCCATCAATCAATCCTTAGGTCAATTAACCAATCAATCACTACATCAGTTCATCAGGCAATCGATCAATCAATCAATCAATCAATCAATCAATCAATCAATACTTACCCTGAGTGCAACTGTCGTATACTCCGATAGTTTGGATACATCAACAGTCAACTTGCGCAATAGCTTTAGGAGCATGGCAGGTTGCATTTGTGATGTCAATGCTACTAGGAAATCGGATACAGCCTCACGTTGTCCCTTGGTTAGCATACGGTTCTTGGATAACCTATAGACCGTGTGCAGCGTGGCATCCAAGAGACTGGCATAATTCTCGGCTTCGTTATAGAACTTTGAATGCTTTATTAGCAATGGCAATATCGAGTTGCCAATATAACGATTCATGGCCAATGCCATGTCACTTTCGGAGCCATCGCTCTTATCTAAAATGGTGGCAGTACGCAGATCTGGAAGGAATGCATCCTCAAGCAGTCGATAAAATAGATCTTGCGTCTCAATGCCATAGACACGCTCTAGGAACAGCACAATGCTCTGTTTGTTGTTGGGTAAGAGACCCGAGGGCATATCCGATTTCGGTTTCTCCTCGCCGGGAGCTGTTTGTGAGAGTGTGAATTTTAAACTGAGCACACCCTGAAGGTCTTCCAGTGGCACAAGAGATCTCAAAATAGCTCTAGCTCTCAGTGATTCGTTCTTGCCTTGCTCGATAACGGAGACATCCGGGGCGCATCTACCGAGGAGGTCAACAAGCGTACAATAGAAATTTAATATAGCTGCCCCAGTATCGATATAATCTTCGTCTTCATCGCTCTCAGGGAGGGGATGAGTGAAATTGAGTCCGACTATTGTGCCTTCGGCCTCGTCCTGCATTTTACAGCGATCCGAAATGCGCTCCGACATACGATTGGCCTCGACGATTGCACGGAAGAGACCTTCTCCTTCTCCTCTTAGAGCCGGTCCCAAACATTCTGGACGACGGATAAGAAGACGAATGACAAGGTTCGCATTCTCCTCGACACTCTCGCCGTTAACCCAAACGCAATAACGCAAAAAGTCCAGATATCTTTCGCCTTCGACGGGATCCCAACCCAGATCGGGATAACCCTTTTCCACAAGCTCCGAATTGCTTTGCAGGCCACATCTGGACAGGTAAACGGCAATTTTCTCCAAATAATGTTCCCTAAGTGCCAGAGCTAATTCTGTGTTCTCCATTAAACTCGAATATGCCACATCAAGTGGTGTCGAACCACGCAGACTGGGTCTGGCCAACAAAATATTTGCATTGTCCAGCAGGAAATCAAAATGATCAAACATCGCCTTCTGGTTTTGACGTCCCGTACGACAGAAGTAGCATAGGAAGCGACAGCAGGCCACTACCATTTCATGGGATGTATCCTTCTCCTTGGAAGGCACACCCTCGGCTCCCTCTGCTTGGGAGGGGGCATCACTTTGTGCTTGAGCGCGACGGCCTAGAGTATTCATCATCACGGCCATAACATTCTCGTGGACGCGCAGGATGCGTATTAAATCTGGATGCTGGAAGAATGTGGCGTTGTTCACCAATTTCCAGAGCCGCTTACGCATAAGCTCCTCCTCTTCCTGGCTCATTTGGACAGGCAACAGGGCACGTATTTGGCTCAAACCAACCCACATTTCAGCGACATCGTCTCGTGCCCGCTGATTGATCACATAGGTCTTCTCGAGAGCTCGTACCAACTCTCCGACCGTATCGTATTGTCGTACCAGTAAGCTGAACATTTCCCGGACCAATTTGGGATTCTCAATTTGTGATTCTTCAGCCCAGCTGACAATGGTTTTGATTAGAACCTTGCGGAAAACTTCTTCAGGTGTCTTTTTCTCAGGCTCCTCCACTTCCTTGGGACCCTCCTCAAGTTCTTTAACGGTGTTTATGAAATTATAGATTTTCGTTATGGGCCCCGTTTTAATCTCTTCGATCGCATTCGTCTCGGTACCATCTGGCTCTTGCAGGGCATTCAGCGATACCTTCTGCATAAGCAGATCATGGAATTCGCTTAGGCGACTGCGCAAATCAAGACCACAGGTACAATTGTCCTGATCATCAGATTCCAAATTCTTAAAGCATAGAATCTGATTCATTTGCTCTCTGGGTGGACAACGGAATTCCTTTGTCTTTTTGGCCGCAACAGCACTTGGCAAATCGGATTGCTTAATCTCGATATAACGTCGCAACTGATCGGTTTGTAGATCGCCCACAAAGTCATGGGAAAAGGCAATAATGCTCTCCACCCGATGGCGAAGTTGCGTATCATATAGATGATGCAATAGATAGCACATCTGTAACTTGGCTCCCTCGGCCATCTTCATTGTAAGCAGACCCTTTCTATGCTCATCCTTGCCCTCTGCAAAAGAAAGTGAAATAAATGTGAGTTGCGATTAGATGCAGTTCTCTCTCTTTCTCTTCTCGTTTGTTCAATGTTCAATGAGTTCGCTATGCGTCTCTCTTTTATAAGATTCCCCACCTCTGGCGAAAGTGGCATCCCAAGTCTCTGGATCAACCATTACTAATAGTTTCTGAACGTCCTCGTCTGTAAGGACGCCCACTAACAGTAGGCGATCGGTTAACTTGATAAGGGGTCTAGAGATTGAAATTGAAATTGAATTAGAAATTGAAATAGTTATTGAAAGATCATTTTGTTGCTAAATATCTGATGTTTGTAATACTCACAAGAAGAGATTCTCATTTGTCCAGCCAATGGGATCGCGGTTATGCACTTGATTGATTTCCACAGCATCTTTAAGAGCTTCCATGACAAACTCTCTGACTACTTCTAAGGGGAACTTCGGGGAGTACAACTGATCGATGTTGGGTATTGGTTCGCTGGAAACACTTGGCATACTAGATGTTGCAATCACAGGGGGTCTGAACGGTGGGAGTAGTTGTTGTTGTTGTTGTTGTGATCGGTATCATTATCGTTATCGATTGGTGGTGCATTCAGAAGAAGTGTTGGTTCAGTGCAGGTGGTTGGTGGTTGGTGGATTTGTTTTGTATTTTTTTTTGTTTTTTTTGTATTGATTGAAAAGTATTGGAAATAAAATGAGCTATGAACAATTGCGAATCAGGTGCGATAAAGAAGCATTCATACATATGAATAATGTATTTGTATTCTTATATCATGTAGGAACTTATATTAGGGAATCTTACTTGGACCTGAACACACTTACGTGATTTCCGTCATGCGAAGCTGAGGACGCACCGATTCCGTGACAAGGGAACGCAGCGAGTGACGCATTTCATCCTCGGCATAGAGCTCCTTTAGATCGGATCCCAATGGTGTTATATACTCATTCTTGCACACCTCCATTGTGGTCGCGTGTGACTCAAGATGCAACGCAATGAGCAGATCATAGAAACCCTGACGCAACGGTCCACTCATATACTCCGACCTGATCGCATAGAGCAGTTGCTTCTGATCGACGTGCTGACACAGCGCATGGGCAGCCCGATAGTTGGACTGATAGCACAAGGCGGCATAGAGGGTAAGCGTGTGGGCATGGAACGACAATAGTTTGTCCATTTCAATCAATTCCAATATATCAATACAGCGATCCTCCTCGGGTATATGCAGAGCCAGCATCGAGACGGGATCTTCGCAGAGCATCGACCAGCCACGTATGTCCGACAGCTTCAGAGCGTGCACCTGCAGAGAGGTGTTGGGTACCCGAGCCCATTGATGTGGCCGAAGGCACTGCACCTTCAAGCGAGGTGGCGATTGTGGATTAATATGCTTGTCACTGGTCGGCAAGACGGCCGCTGATAAGGGCAACGTGGTTGGGGTTCGTCCCAGCTCAATTTGCAGAATTTCCTTGCTTGTTGCCTCCACAAATATTGCGGGAAACAGTTTCGTATCTGGCTCCATCATCCAGCGATGGGAGGTGTCCTTGCCCTCGCATGTAAAGCGTATGATGCCCGTTGCCGTATCCACAAAGCAGCCCACAAACATGCCCTGGGATGCACCTTTACCCGACGCATCCTGGGTCACCTCATTGAAGAGCTCATCGGCCCGCACCACATAACAACTCTGACGATCAATTCTCTCGATGGGAACCTCATAGTAATCCTCAATGTAAACCGAACCACGTCGCACTTTGCTCTTGTTAAACTCGCGACTGTGCAAATGATATTGGGTGGTTACCCAACCCACATACACATGTGTGGGATCCTGTCCGGGGAATATGCGTACGCCATAGAAGTATTCGTTGATCAGCTTAAGGCACTCGGCATCGAACATTTCATTGCCCGATGATTCAACGGGTGGCTGGCCGAGATTCGTTGAGCTCAGCTGCTTTGGTCCCTGTGGCACCGAACTTGGCGCCAATTCGACCTATTTAATGGATAAATGTGTATGAATAAATAATAGTAGTGGCTACTATATAGCTCTATGATAGTGCAGTCACCAGTGCATAGACAGACTAGTGACTGAACACTTGAAATGGTTTTAGATAATTCTCAGCGGCAGAGGGCATACAAATATACTTAGCATCCTTAATTGCCTTACAACTAATTTCAATTGTCTATTGATTTATATTTATCTATTTCTCTTTCAATTGATTCTATTTATCTAATTGAGTTTTATTTCAATTTCCATTTACCTAATTGAGTTCTATTTAAATTACTATTTATCTATGTTAGTTATATTATCTGTTCTTATTCTCTTTCAATTGATTCTATTTATCTACTTTTCTTCTATTTCAATTTATCTATTAATATTTAAATTTCTATTTATCTAATTTTATTCTATTTAAATTTCTATTAATCTAATTTAATAATATTTAATTTCATTCCATTCAAGTTGCACAACTTATGCTATAAACAACGGCCGCTACTTACATTATTCACTCGTAAGGTTGGTGTCCTTGTGGTCATCTGCTGGTTGACCACATTCCTGCCATGAGCCACCGTATTTCTGCGTTCCAACGATGTGTCTGCGGTTCTGGCACCACTCTTCTCACGGCTTTGATCACGCGATTTCTTGGAAAAGAACTTGAATGGACTGCGACCACGTTTCTTCTTATCATCCAGATCGTCACCCAATCCATTCATGTCCAGCACTGACGATGAACGCTGCATCTCATCCAAGGCGGCGGTCATGTCCGTCTCGAAGGTGATGTTGCGTGTTAAGGAACCTTTGCGAGGAGGTCGAGATGGTCCACCACGCATCATATGTTCGGCTTCCGGTTCGGTATGATCATCAAAGTTGCGTGTCAATCCCTTGATGTCGTTCATATTGAAGCCACTCTTCAGCATGTGATCCATATGTGCTGCATTTTGGGTTTGCATCTGAGCTGCCGCTTCTTGGGCCTCACGCATCAGACGATATTGTCGGATCTTGATCTCTTCCCAACGTCGCGCCTTCTCCTGCTCACTGATGAACTCACCCATACAGGTGACCGGCAGGGAGAGGCGCAAGAACTCCCAGTTGGCCTTCTCCATGGTCTCAAATGTATTATGCGAGATCTTCAAATGCGGCGGAGTATCAGCACCACCCGGTATACGTGTGACATCAATGCGGCAATCTGGCATTTCCTCTGTATTCTCAAAGATCGGTTGATCCTTGGTGTACCAATGAGTGACTGGTCGTCGCATATTCCTGTAAAAAATAATCAATTATAGATGGAATATTGTAAGGAATGTTGTTATACTCGAATAACTTACACACAGAATGGCTCATAGCCCTCCTGAAGGCCGCAAGTTGTAAAGAACTTAAGAGAATCAACATCCTGGCCGTAAATGAGACGCGCCTTCTGGCCAACTCCCAATGTGCAGGCGGGCACAAAGCCAACACCTTCAGCGGTGACATCAGCGAATGTTGTCTCACCGCCCAAAGCATCCATAAGAAGTTCTCCATTCAATGAGAAGCCTGTACACAAATTATGATATCATATAAGAGATAATCTCATCTAAATAATATTAACTAAGGTTATTTGATAAGTATCTAAACGAAGCTGCTTTTAAACAAATTAAGAATTCTAATTCAGGCCAAAATCTTCGCATTATCAAAATTATGTGCGTACTGATCGACCCTTTATGCCTTGACTTTAGCTATGTATATAGAAATTCAGAATTCAGTAAAAAGTCGCATCGCACTAGAACAAAAAGAAAGTTCTCTATGCTATAGATAAAAAATTCGTGCGTATTAGATTTAGATTGATTGATTGTTATGATTAATATCATTGCGAATTTGTTTGGCAAATGCTTTGATTAAATTGTCAAACAGAAACTAAAAGCTGATTAAACAGTTTCAACTGTTAGCTGTCATGCCAAATTTAATATATATAATATTTATTAATAGAAGTGAATGAAACCGAAACGGATGCGGCATACTGAATACTCTCGATAATGAAGTTTTGTAAATAAATATTAAAATCCGTAATTAAACAAAATTAAACTATTGATTAGACTATTCAAATATAATATGATTTAAATTTAAATATCAGTTACTAAGTTCCGGTTTCACTCCTTGATTAGTATAATAATTGCGAACATAACGCTGTGGGTAATTATTACAGGCAAATACAATTAATTAATAAGCATTTTGAGATGAGCTGAGATGTGTCACCTTTTTGCTCAGGTTGTCCTTCGATATTATGCGAGTGTTAGGCTTTGTTCAAGTGTTCAAAGTAACAACATATTTGGGTGTTAGGGCATGGGACATTTCTTGGACTTAACAAACAAAATAAAGTTTAAAAAAAGTACTTATGAAGTTTAATAATAATAATAGTCAGGGACTACAGAATGTTATAGCAAAATGCATATGTTTGTTTGATTATTATTACAAGTATGTATAACAAGAATGGGAGCGGCATTTGTGTAATTCGAAGTATGACGCCCTGTTTTTTATACCCTGTACATGACTTTATGTACATAAAGAGTCAATTGAGCCTTGTCCGTTCGTTTGAATGCGTCGATCTAGAGATGCCATTTGCTTACACATACACATGAATGCTGTGCATGTTTATAGCAGCAAGCTCTTGCATATGTATGTTCAAAAACTGAGTGCTATGTCACTTAATTTTGCAATTTACAAACACTGTAAAATATCGCACTTGCTGATAATTGTTTTTTAAATAATGGCGCGCAAACAAGCCTCTGGAAAATAGCTGAGTTGCCAGACCAGTTTGCTCAATATAAAATTTGCATTCTTTTTTAAGAGATTGCCACTGCAAATGTATCGACGTGATATCGATTTAGGTAATAGAGATGTATACATATGCATGTGTGTGTACATTTAACTGCAGTTTAGCAATAATAATTATCAATTTTATAATAATAATAGTAAGAACTGTACAGGGTATTTTACTGTGCTGACGCTCGACTGATTCGCTTGTTATGTTTATGTATTTTTTCAACTAATGCTGGTCTACAAGTATTTAGATCTTTTGTCATGGATTTGTGAATCATTTTGGAAATGCATGATATTGTACTTAGCTGTCGTATAGCAGGGACCTGGTTGACATTTAGTAGATATCAAAAGCACGGATGTACAAATCTTTGTTTTTTGTTTTTCTTTTTGGTTTTTTTTTTTTTGGGGGAAATTATTACATTACAACAAACATGCTCGCTTGTGCGATTCTTACTAATTGTGTGATCGGCTAGATCTAAAAAGACTCCGACTATGTCGCCAGGTCCACACTGTTTCCCGAAGGATTCACTGTTGCCACCGTAGACTTTCTCTTCCTAAAAATTGCAATATGTTTAATGTGTTCAAATTCAGAGAGGGGGGCTTTCAAATATATGTATAGTATGCATATTCATGTGAGATTATCGCAGCCCCATCTTTGTATATGTCGAAAGGTAGTTTTTTTTTTCTGTTTTGGTTAATGATCAATTATGAGAGTATTTGCTAAATTAACAGAAAATAAATGATTAGAAAACAAATTATTGAATGAATAGAGAAGAGTTAAACAAAATGCGTTCGATCAAAACGAAATTGTAATTGTAATAATAATAATTAATAAAAAAGATAACAACGTAGGCAACGTTGATAAGGTGTCTAGGGTCCTTACTGATGGTTTGCTCCTTAACATCGATGAAACAACCAATGACGTCACCAGCCTCATAGCGAACACCAAAGTGCTCAATGGATCCGGCATGCATTTTGGTTACCTATAATCATGGGTGGGGTATTTGTTTGTTTTTCTTTTTTTCAATTTATCATCCATTAAAGCGTTGCTATCGCTGTACCACAAGGGCTCAGAGAGCGTCCCTTGAACCGCTTAGCCCAAAATGCTTATGTCATATTTGGTTAACCCAATCACCCTGGCATACTCACATTGTGACCATCGAATGCCCAGCTGGTATCCTCGCTGCCCAACATTGCGCCAGGATAGCAATCGGCGCGTGCCCAACCAACGCGCATCGGACCCGCTGTGAGAACCTCAAACTCAAAATACCATTTGCCGAAGGTCACGGCATAGTTACGCTCCACCCTGTAAGTCCGGAAGGCAGCGAACTTGAGGCGTTGTGCCTCAGCGAGCAGGGCCTCGGTGCCTTCTCCCGTTGGTGGATCCAGGACATAACCATAAACCAACAGGGTGCGCACTGTTTCGGAGGCTGTGTCGCGATTGGCCTTCTTGATGGCTTCGTCCACTTTGGCATACGGCACCAGATGGGGACTGCGATGGTTCTCCGAGTCCTCGTTGAGTCCGTATGTCCATCCCTGTTGAATTCTCTCGCGTGCCCACAGATTATGCGTATTCTCGGCCAACTGATCCACCAGCTCCTCAAGCTTTGGCGTCAGTGTAACGGCACTAAGATCAAGGGGCGCCGGCTTATAACCATTGCCCTGCATGAAGATCTCATTGGGCAAACGAACTGGACGAATGCGTGCCGGGGGTTTATCCATGGTGATGTAGTAACCCAATGAAATGATGGTTCTATATAACAGGATTGATTAGATTGTGATTGATTGGCAGCAATGAGATCGATTCGTTAGCTTACTTCAATGTTTGGACAGCCAGTTGATTGTCATAGCGCTTTTCCGCAGCCGGCAATTTCTCGAATTGTGTTAGGCAAGGATGGATGCGATGATAGTCATCGCGATGCTCACCCCAAGACCAGCCAGCATCGATCTTGTTCAAGGCCCACATTTCATGGATATTCTCTGCCAGTTTCTCCTTAATTTGGTCCACAGAACTTGGCAGAGAAACGCCTGTGGTGTCCACAGGTTTCGGCACAAACGGCGTATCATCCTCGATGAGCCAGGGACCCGCCAATACGTTCTTGCTTAGATTGCCAAAGTAGAAGCATGGATCTAAGCTGAGAATCTGATGGGGCATCAGGCATTGGACAAGGGCCGAGAAACCCATGGGTGGGGCATATTTTAAGCGACCATGATCGCCGCCAAACAGGAAGCGACAACTTAGTTTCGATGAACAACTCATCACGGGAAAGAACATGCCATCCAGGTTGAAGTCTCTGAAGCAACCGCGAACCTTGGCCCCATTGAAGGTGAACGTTATGACTGGCACGGAGAGATCTATGGCCACACCAACGACATCACCCTTGCGTATGTAAGGCTCCTCGGGCTGCGAATCCATGACCAGAGACTTGCGTCCTCCAGTCCATAGGAAGGCGCCATCAAAGCCAAATGAATAGAGATCATCGCCGACCCCGTTGCCACCCCATTTCTTGCCACCTCCCGGATATGGCACATATCCCGAGGTATTCGCCCAGCCGATGCGTAGATGAGGCATTATGTGTGTGGTCTGTTCAATGTGGTCCATGGTCACCTCGAAATACCACTTCTGGTACATGGATGAGCCGTCGACGCGACCAACGAATATATTTGGACGAATGCTGGCCACATGATCCACCAGCAATGTCTGCAGCAGCAGATTCTTGCCCGGCAGCAGAAAGTCACAGATGTTGTTCTGCGAGGAACGAACTGCAACTCCATTACCAACACACAGGGAGCACAGGACATCGAGTACTTTGGGATCCCGACCATGTTTCTCCAGCAGCGATATGATCACTTTGATGTGCTCGTCTCGCATCATATTCAGAGCTTCCGGAGAATCGATGAGCACACAGTGGAGCACATCCAACATGCCAGATCCTTCACTGGACGCCTGCGAGCCGAGACGCGAGAAGAGCCAATTGAGGCGATTGCTGTTCGCAAATTGGGCACAATTCGTGTGATTGCCCTTGATGATGGCTGCCAGTAGTTGATACAAATACGTTGAAATTAGATCCCAACTCTGGCCAGTCTCGTCGCCGGCCAGAAAGCTGGCCAGGAAGCCCTGTGAGGTAATAATGTTGATTTTGTCAATTGCTTCGAGGATCAGATTGAGTACGCCCTCCTCCTGAAACAGATCCTGGCGATTTCTCAAAGCACGGAATCGATTCTGCTTCTCCTCGTGCTCTGTGGACACCAAAAGCAATGGACAGATTATAAGCTATACGAGTGGCGTTTCGATCTGCGCTTACCCATGTCATCTTCCGGTTGAGAGAAGTAGTTGATTAAATCCTCCAGGCACATGACCATCTCGTTAAGGTTAACTTTTTGGAAAAATACAGAATGTCGACGATTGGATTGCAAAGTCTCCAGGGCGCTAAGGGGAGCAGAGAAATTACATGAGTGAAACGTCAAGAAGGTTATGTCAAAGACTTACGTGATAAACTGAGTGAAGAGACTGCTGCACTTACGGATCACACGTGCCGTCTTCGATTCCTCCTCCTGCGATCGCGAGAAGTCCAGGCAATCGTCCATTTTACCTTCCTCATGCAGGATGGCCTGCTTCTCCTCCACTTTGCCAACGCCTTTCTTTTTCGTTTCGTAGCTCTTGTAACTGAGCCACAGGCTCGATTCACAATGCTGTACGATGACGGTGGTGTCACCGTATTTGATGATCGGCGAACCGATTACTTCTAAGTCTTTGTCCTCGAGCACTTTCTTTTCGTCGTCTTTTTCTTGCCTCAGGCAGAAAGTCGTCGTTGCAATCGATGCCTCCTCCTTTTTCACAAGGATCAGCTCGTTGCTATCGTTAACGCCCAAATAGCGTCCCGTTGTTATATGACGTATACGCATGGGATGGTACCAGTTTATAAAGCCGCCCGTCCACTTTGTTCTCGCCAATTCCAGACGCCACAGAGAACGTGCCTGCGCCATGACCACTCCACCTTCGTATATGACAATGCTGTGGGGTGTACAAGATAAATTAAATTAAATTAAATTAATAATATATGTAATATATATATATTAATATGTATATTTGTATATCGTAAATAAATAAAGGCATAAATACCAAGTCAATTTTCATTTCTGCAACTAATGCATTCTGCCAGTTGGCATGCACTATATATACGTTTTGCTTTGTGGATCACAGCTTTGGATCACAGCGCTCTCTGTGGATGTACCCAATCAGAACAGCTGCTCAGACTTAGATGCGTGCTAATGTGAGCTTGCTTTACTGATCATACATAAGCTGCTGTAAGCAGCGCTTACCCCTGAGACGCTCAACTGTTTACTTTCCCTACTGATGAACGCTGCACCCAATCAGAACAGCTGCTCACACTTACATGCGAGCTAAATACTGTGAGCTTGCTTTACTGATCATACATAAGCTCATATGTATAGACATTGCTGTAAGCAGCGCTTACCCTTGAGACGCTCAACTGTTTACTTTCCCTACTGATGAACGCTGCACCCAATCAGAACAGCTGCTCACACTTACATGCGAGCTAAATACTGTGAGCTTGCTTTACTGATCATACATAAGCTCATATGTATAGACATTGCTGTAAGCAGCGCTTACCCCTGAGACGCTCAACTGTTTACTTTCCCTACTGACGCACGCTGCACCCAATCAGAACAGCTGCTCAGACTTAGATGCGTGCTAATGTGAGCTTGCTTTACTGATCATACATAAGCTGCTGTAAGCAGCGCTGCAACCCTGAGACGCTCAACTGTTTACTTTCCCTACTGACGCACGCTGCACCCAATCACAGCAGCTGCTCACACTTACATGCGAGCTAAATACTGTGAGCTTGCTTTACTGATCATACATAAGCTCATATGTATAGACATTGCTGTAAGCAGCGCTTACCCTTGAGACGCTCAACTGTTTACTTTCCCTACTGATGAACGCTGCACCCAATCAGAACAGCTGCTCACACTTACATGCGAGCTAAATACTGTGAGCTTGCTTTACTGATCATACATAAGCTCATATGTATAGACATTGCTGTAAGCAGCGCTGCAACCCTGAGACGCTCAACTGTTTACTTTCCCTACTGACGCACGCTGCACCCAATCAGAACAGCTGCTCAGACTTAGATGCGTGCTAATGTGAGCTTGCTTTACTGATCATACATAAGCTCATATGTATAGACATTGCTGTAAGCAGCGCTTACCCCTGAGACGCTCAACTGTTTACTTTCCCTACTGACGCACGCTGCACCCAATCAGAACAGCTGCTCAGACTTAGATGCGTGCTAATGTGAGCTTGCTTTACTGATCATACATAAGCTCATATGTATAGACATTGCTGTAAGCAGCGCTGCCACCCTGAGACGCTCAACTGTTTACTTTCCCTACTGATGAACGCTGCACCCAATCAGAACAGCTGCTCAGACTTAGATGCGTGCTAATGTGAGCTTGCTTTACTGATCATACATAAGCTGCTGTAAGCAGCGCTGCCACCCTGAGACGCTCAACTGTTTACTTTCCCTACTGATGAACGCTGCACCCAATCAGAACAGCTGCTCAGACTTAGATGCGTGCTAATGTGAGCTTGCTTTACTGATCATACATAAGCTGCTGTAAGCAGCGCTTACCCCTGAGACGCTCAACTGTTTACTTTCCCTACTGACGCACGCTGCACCCAATCACAGCAGCTGCTCACACTTACATGCGAGCTAAATACTGTGAGCTTGCTTTACTGATCATACATAAGCTCATATGTATAGACATTGCTGTAAGCAGCGCTTACCCCTGAGACGCTCAACTGTTTACTTTCCCTACTGACGCACGCTGCACCCAATCAGAACAGCTGCTCACACTTACATGCGTGCTAAATACTGTGAGCTTGCTTTACTGATCATACATAAGCTGCTGTAAGCAGCGCTGCCACCCTGAGACGCTCAACTGTTTACTTTCCCTACTGATGAACGCTGCACCCAATCAGAACAGCTGCTCAGACTTAGATGCGTGCTAATGTGAGCTTGCTTTACTGATCATACATAAGCTGCTGTAAGCAGCGCTTACCCCTGAGACGCTCAACTGTTTACTTTCCCTACTGACGCACGCTGCACCCAATCACAGCAGCTGCTCACACTTACATGCGAGCTAAATACTGTGAGCTTGCTTTACTGATCATACATAAGCTGCTGTAAGCAGCGCTTACCCCTGAGACGCTCAACTGTTTACTTTCCCTACTGACGCACGCTGCACCCAATCACAGCAGCTGCTCACACTTACATGCGAGCTAAATACTGTGAGCTTGCTTTACTGATCATACATAAGCTCATATGTATAGACATTGCTGTAAGCAGCGCTTACCCCTGAGACGCTCAACTGTTTACTTTCCCTACTGACGCACGCTGCACCCAATCACAGCAGCTGCTCACACTTACATGCGAGCTAAATACTGTGAGCTTGCTTTACTGATCATACATAAGCTCATATGTATAGACATTGCTGTAAGCAGCGCTTACCCCTGAGACGCTCAACTGTTTACTTTCCCTACTGACGCACGCTGCACCCAATCAGAACAGCTGCTCAGACTTAGATGCGTGCTAATGTGAGCTTGCTTTACTGATCATACATAAGCTGCTGTAAGCAGCGCTTACCCCTGAGACGCTCAACTGTTTACTTTCCCTACTGACGCACGCTGCACCCAATCACAGCAGCTGCTCACACTTACATGCGAGCTAAATACTGTGAGCTTGCTTTACTGATCATACATAAGCTCATATGTATAGACATTGCTGTAAGCAGCGCTTACCCCTGAGACGCTCAACTGTTTACTTTCCCTACTGACGCACGCTGCACCCAATCACAGCAGCTGCTCACACTTACATGCGAGCTAAATACTGTGAGCTTGCTTTACTGATCATACATAAGCTGCTGTAAGCAGCGCTTACCCCTGAGACGCTCAACTGTTTACTTTCCCTACTGACGCACGCTGCACCCAATCACAGCAGCTGCTCACACTTACATGCGAGCTAAATATTGTGAGCTTGCTTTACTGATCATACATAAGCTGCTGTAAGCAGCGCTTACCCCTGAGACGCTCAACTGTTTACTTTCCCTACTGATGAACGCTGCACCCAATCAGAACAGCTGCTCAGACTTAGATGCGTGCTAAATACTGTGAGCTTGCTTTACTGATCATACATAAGCTGCTGTAAGCAGCGCTTACCCCTGAGACGCTCAACTGTTTACTTTCCCTACTGACGCACGCTGCACCCAATCACAGCAGCTGCTCACACTTACATGCGAGCTAAATACTGTGAGCTTGCTTTACTGATCATACATAAGCTCATATGTATAGACATTGCTGTAAGCAGCGCTTACCCCTGAGACGCTCAACTGTTTACTTTCCCTACTGACGCACGCTGCACCCAATCAGAACAGCTGCTCAGACTTAGATGCGTGCTAATGTGAGCTTGCTTTACTGATCATACATAAGCTGCTGTAAGCAGCGCTTACCCCTGAGACGCTCAACTGTTTACTTTCCCTACTGACGCACGCTGCACCCAATCACAGCAGCTGCTCAGACTTAGATGCGTGCTAATGTGAGCTTGCTTTACTGATCATACATAAGCTGCTGTAAGCAGCGCTTACCCCTGAGACGCTCAACTGTTTACTTTCCCTACTGACGCACGCTGCACCCAATCACAGCAGCTGCTCAGACTTAGATGCGTGCTAATGTGAGCTTGCTTTACTGATCATACATAAGCTGCTGTAAGCAGCGCTTACCCCTGAGACGCTCAACTGTTTACTTTCCCTACTGACGCACGCTGCACCCAATCACAGCAGCTGCTCACACTTACATGCGAGCTAAATACTGTGAGCTTGCTTTACTGATCATACATAAGCTCATATGTATAGACATTGCTGTAAGCAGCGCTTACCCCTGAGACGCTCAACTGTTTACTTTCCCTACTGACGCACGCTGCACCCAATCACAGCAGCTGCTCAGACTTAGATGCGTGCTAATGTGAGCTTGCTTTACTGATCATACATAAGCTGCTGTAAGCAGCGCTTACCCCTGAGACGCTCAACTGTTTACTTTCCCTACTGACGCACGCTGCACCCAATCAGAACAGCTGCTCAGACTTAGATGCGTGCTAATGTGAGCTTGCTTTACTGATCATACATAAGCTGCTGTAAGCAGCGCTTACCCCTGAGACGCTCAACTGTTTACTTTCCCTACTGACGCACGCTGCACCCAATCAGAACAGCTGCTCAGACTTAGATGCGTGCTAAATACTGTGAGCTTGCTTTACTGATCATACATAAGCTGCTGTAAGCAGCGCTTACCCCTGAGACGCTCAACTGTTTACTTTCCCTACTGACGGACGCTGCACCCAATCAGAACAGCTGCTCAGACTTAGATGCGTGCTAAATACTGTGAGCTTGCTTTACTGATCATACATAAGCTGCTGTAAGCAGCGCTGCCACCCTGAGACGCTCAACTGTTTACTTTCCCTACTGACGCACGCTGCACCCAATCAGAACAGCTGCTCAGACTTAGATGCGTGCTAAATACTGTGAGCTTGCTTTACTGATCATACATAAGCTGCTGTAAGCAGCGCTGCCACCCTGAGACGCTCAACTGTTTACTTTCCCTACTGACGCACGCTGCACCCAATCAGAACAGCTGCTCAGACTTAGATGCGTGCTAAATACTGTGAGCTTGCTTTACTGATCATACATAAGCTGCTGTAAGCAGCGCTGCCACCCTGAGACGCTCAACTGTTTACTTTCCCTACTGACGCACGCTGCACCCAATCAGAACAGCTGCTCAGACTTAGATGCGTGCTAATGTGAGCTTGCTTTACTGATCATACATAAGCTGCTGTAAGCAGCGCTGCCACCCTGAGACGCTCAACTGTTTACTTTCCCTACTGACGCACGCTGCACCCAATCAGAACAGCTGCTCACACTTACATGCGAGCTAAATACTGTGAGCTTGCTTTACTGATCATACATAAGCTGCTGTAAGCAGCGCTTACCCCTGAGACGCTCAACTGTTTACTTTCCCTACTGACGCACGCTGCACCCAATCAGAACAGCTGCTCACACTTACATGCTGTAAGCAGCGCTTACCCCTGAGACGCTCAACTGTTTACTTTCCCTACTGACGCACGCTGCACCCAATCACAGCAGCTGCTCACACTTACATGCGAGCTAAATACTGTGAGCTTGCTTTACTGATCATACATAAGCTCATATGTATAGACATTGCTGTAAGCAGCGCTGCCACCCTGAGACGCTCAACTGTTTACTTTCCCTACTGATGAACGCTGCACCCAATCAGAACAGCTGCTCAGACTTAGATGCGTGCTAATGTGAGCTTGCTTTACTGATCATACATAAGCTGCTGTAAGCAGCGCTGCCACCCTGAGACGCTCAACTGTTTACTTTCCCTACTGACGCACGCTGCACCCAATCAGAACAGCTGCTCACACTTACATGCGAGCTAAATACTGTGAGCTTGCTTTACTGATCATACATAAGCTGCTGTAAGCAGCGCTTACCCCTGAGACGCTCAACTGTTTACTTTCCCTACTGACGCACGCTGCACCCAATCAGAACAGCTGCTCACACTTACATGCTGTAAGCAGCGCTTACCCCTGAGACGCTCAACTGTTTACTTTCCCTACTGACGCACGCTGCACCCAATCACAGCAGCTGCTCACACTTACATGCGAGCTAAATACTGTGAGCTTGCTTTACTGATCATACATAAGCTCATATGTATAGACATTGCTGTAAGCAGCGCTTACCCCTGAGACGCTCAACTGTTTACTTTCCCTACTGACGCACGCTGCACCCAATCACAGCAGCTGCTCACACTTACATGCGAGCTAAATACTGTGAGCTTGCTTTACTGATCATACATAAGCTCATATGTATAGACATTGCTGTAAGCAGCGCTTACCCCTGAGACGCTCAACTGTTTACTTTCCCTACTGACGCACGCTGCACCCAATCACAGCAGCTGCTCACACTTACATGCGAGCTAAATACTGTGAGCTTGCTTTACTGATCATACATAAGCTCATATGTATAGACATTGCTGTAAGCAGCGCTTACCCCTGAGACGCTCAACTGTTTACTTTCCCTACTGACGCACGCTGCACCCAATCACAGCAGCTGCTCACACTTACATGCGAGCTAAATACTGTGAGCTTGCTTTACTGATCATACATAAGCTGCTGTAAGCAGCGCTGCCACCCTGAGACGCTCAACTGTTTACTTTCCCTACTGACGCACGCTGCACCCAATCACAGCAGCTGCTCACACTTACATGCGAGCTAAATACTGTGAGCTTGCTTTACTGATCATACATAAGCTCATATGTATAGACATTGCTGTAAGCAGCGCTGCCACCCTGAGACGCTCAACTGTTTACTTTCCCTACTGATGAACGCTGCACCCAATCAGAACAGCTGCTCAGACTTAGATGCGTGCTAATGTGAGCTTGCTTTACTGATCATACATAAGCTGCTGTAAGCAGCGCTGCCACCCTGAGACGCTCAACTGTTTACTTTCCCTACTGACGCACGCTGCACCCAATCAGAACAGCTGCTCAGACTTAGATGCGTGCTAAATACTGTGAGCTTGCTTTACTGATCATACATAAGCTGCTGTAAGCAGCGCTGCCACCCTGAGACGCTCAACTGTTTACTTTCCCTACTGACGCACGCTGCACCCAATCAGAACAGCTGCTCAGACTTAGATGCGTGCTAAATACTGTGAGCTTGCTTTACTGATCATACATAAGCTGCTGTAAGCAGCGCTGCCACCCTGAGACGCTCAACTGTTTACTTTCCCTACTGACGCACGCTGCACTCAATCAGAACAGCTGCTCACACTTACATGCGTGCTAAATACTGTGAGCTTGCTTTACTGATCATACATAAGCTGCTGTAAGCAGCGCTGCCACCCTGAGACGCTCAACTGTTTACTTTCCCTACTGATGAACGCTGCACCCAATCAGAACAGCTGCTCAGACTTAGATGCGTGCTAATGTGAGCTTGCTTTACTGATCATACATAAGCTGCTGTAAGCAGCGCTGCCACCCTGAGACGCTCAACTGTTTACTTTCCCTACTGACGCACGCTGCACCCAATCAGAACAGCTGCTCACACTTACATGCGTGCTAAATACTGTGAGCTTGCTTTACTGATCATACATAAGCTGCTGTAAGCAGCGCTGCCACCCTGAGACGCTCAACTGTTTACTTTCCCTACTGACGCACGCTGCACCCAATCAGAACAGCTGCTCACACTTACATGCGTGCTAAATACTGTGAGCTTGCTTTACTGATCATACATAAGCTGCTGTAAGCAGCGCTGCCACCCTGAGACGCTCAACTGTTTACTTTCCCTACTGACGCACGCTGCACCCAATCAGAACAGCTGCTCACACTTACATGCGTGCTAAATACTGTGAGCTTGCTTTACTGATCATACATAAGCTGCTGTAAGCAGCGCTGCCACCCTGAGACGCTCAACTGTTTACTTTCCCTACTGACGCACGCTGCACCCAATCAGAACAGCTGCTCACACTTACATGCGTGCTAAATACTGTGAGCTTGCTTTACTGATCATACATAAGCTGCTGTAAGCAGCGCTGCCACCCTGAGACGCTCAACTGTTTACTTTCCCTACTGACGCACGCTGCACCCAATCAGAACAGCTGCTCACACTTACATGCGTGCTAAATACTGTGAGCTTGCTTTACTGATCATACATAAGCTGCTGTAAGCAGCGCTGCCACCCTGAGACGCTCAACTGTTTACTTTCCCTACTGATGAACGCTGCACCCAATCAGAACAGCTGCTCAGACTTAGATGCGTGCTAAATACTGTGAGCTTGCTTTACTGATCATACATAAGCTGCTGTAAGCAGCGCTTACCCCTGAGACGCTCAACTGTTTACTTTCCCTACTGACGCACGCTGCACCCAATCAGAACAGCTGCTCACACTTACATGCGTGCTAAATACTGTGAGCTTGCTTTACTGATCATACATAAGCTGCTGTAAGCAGCGCTGCCACCCTGAGACGCTCAACTGTTTACTTTCCCTACTGATGAACGCTGCACCCAATCAGAACAGCTGCTCAGACTTAGATGCGTGCTAAATACTGTGAGCTTGCTTTACTGATCATACATAAGCTGCTGTAAGCAGCGCTTACCCCTGAGACGCTCAACTGTTTACTTTCCCTACTGACGCACGCTGCACCCAATCAGAACAGCTGCTCACACTTACATGCGTGCTAAATACTGTGAGCTTGCTTTACTGATCATACATAAGCTGCTGTAAGCAGCGCTGCCACCCTGAGACGCTCAACTGTTTACTTTCCCTACTGATGAACGCTGCACCCAATCAGAACAGCTGCTCAGACTTAGATGCGTGCTAAATACTGTGAGCTTGCTTTACTGATCATACATAAGCTGCTGTAAGCAGCGCTGCCACCCTGAGACGCTCAACTGTTTACTTTCCCTACTGACGCACGCTGCACCCAATCACAGCAGCTGCTCACACTTACATGCGAGCTAAATACTGTGAGCTTGCTTTACTGATCATACATAAGCTCATATGTATAGACATTGCTGTAAGCAGCGCTTACCCCTGAGACGCTCAACTGTTTACTTTCCCTACTGACGCACGCTGCACCCAATCACAGCAGCTGCTCACACTTACATGCGAGCTAAATACTGTGAGCTTGCTTTACTGATCATACATAAGCTCATATGTATAGACATTGCTGTAAGCAGCGCTTACCCCTGAGACGCTCAACTGTTTACTTTCCCTACTGACGCACGCTGCACCCAATCAGAACAGCTGCTCAGACTTAGATGCGTGCTAAATACTGTGAGCTTGCTTTACTGATCATACATAAGCTGCTGTAAGCAGCGCTGCCACCCTGAGACGCTCAACTGTTTACTTTCCCTACTGACGCACGCTGCACCCAATCACAGCAGCTGCTCACACTTACATGCGAGCTAAATACTGTGAGCTTGCTTTACTGATCATACATAAGCTCATATGTATAGACATTGCTGTAAGCAGCGCTTACCCCTGAGACGCTCAACTGTTTACTTTCCCTACTGACGCACGCTGCACCCAATCAGAACAGCTGCTCAGACTTAGATGCGTGCTAAATACTGTGAGCTTGCTTTACTGATCATACATAAGCTGCTGTAAGCAGCGCTGCCACCCTGAGACGCTCAACTGTTTACTTTCCCTACTGACGCACGCTGCACCCAATCACAGCAGCTGCTCACACTTACATGCGAGCTAAATACTGTGAGCTTGCTTTACTGATCATACATAAGCTCATATGTATAGACATTGCTGTAAGCAGCGCTTACCCCTGAGACGCTCAACTGTTTACTTTCCCTACTGACGCACGCTGCACCCAATCACAGCAGCTGCTCACACTTACATGCGAGCTAAATACTGTGAGCTTGCTTTACTGATCATACATAAGCTCATATGTATAGACATTGCTGTAAGCAGCGCTTACCCCTGAGACGCTCAACTGTTTACTTTCCCTACTGACGCACGCTGCACCCAATCACAGCAGCTGCTCACACTTACATGCGAGCTAAATACTGTGAGCTTGCTTTACTGATCATACATAAGCTCATATGTATAGACATTGCTGTAAGCAGCGCTTACCCCTGAGACGCTCAACTGTTTACTTTCCCTACTGACGCACGCTGCACCCAATCACAGCAGCTGCTCACACTTACATGCGAGCTAAATACTGTGAGCTTGCTTTACTGATCATACATAAGCTCATATGTATAGACATTGCTGTAAGCAGCGCTTACCCCTGAGACGCTCAACTGTTTACTTTCCCTACTGACGCACGCTGCACCCAATCAGAACAGCTGCTCAGACTTAGATGCGTGCTAAATACTGTGAGCTTGCTTTACTGATCATACATAAGCTGCTGTAAGCAGCGCTGCCACCCTGAGACGCTCAACTGTTTACTTTCCCTACTGACGCACGCTGCACCCAATCAGAACAGCTGCTCAGACTTAGATGCGTGCTAAATACTGTGAGCTTGCTTTACTGATCATACATAAGCTGCTGTAAGCAGCGCTGCCACCCTGAGACGCTCAACTGTTTACTTTCCCTACTGACGCACGCTGCACCCAATCAGAACAGCTGCTCAGACTTAGATGCGAGCTAAATACTGTGAGCTTGCTTTACTGATCATACATAAGCTGCTGTAAGCAGCGCTTACCCCTGAGACGCTCAACTGTTTACTTTCCCTACTGACGCACGCTGCACCCAATCAGAACAGCTGCTCACACTTACATGCGTGCTAAATACTGTGAGCTTGCTTTACTGATCATACATAAGCTGCTGTAAGCAGCGCTGCCACCCTGAGACGCTCAACTGTTTACTTTCCCTACTGACGCACGCTGCACCCAATCAGAACAGCTGCTCAGACTTAGATGCGAGCTAAATACTGTGAGCTTGCTTTACTGATCATACATAAGCTGCTGTAAGCAGCGCTTACCCTTGAGACGCTCAACTGTTTACTTTCCCTACTGACGCACGCTGCACCCAATCAGAACAGCTGCTCAGACTTAGATGCGTGCTAAATACTGTGAGCTTGCTTTACTGATCATACATAAGCTGCTGTAAGCAGCGCTTACCCCTGAGACGCTCAACTGTTTACTTTCCCTACTGACGCACGCTGCACCCAATCAGAACAGCTGCTCAGACTTAGATGCGTGCTAAATACTGTGAGCTTGCTTTACTGATCATACATAAGCTGCTGTAAGCAGCGCTGCCACCCTGAGACGCTCAACTGTTTACTTTCCCTACTGACGCACGCTGCACCCAATCAGAACAGCTGCTCACACTTACATGCGTGCTAAATACTGTGAGCTTGCTTTACTGATCATACATAAGCTGCTGTAAGCAGCGCTGCCACCCTGAGACGCTCAACTGTTTACTTTCCCTACTGATGAACGCTGCACCCAATCAGAACAGCTGCTCAGACTTAGATGCGTGCTAATGTGAGCTTGCTTTACTGATCATACATAAGCTGCTGTAAGCAGCGCTGCCACCCTGAGACGCTCAACTGTTTACTTTCCCTACTGACGCACGCTGCACCCAATCAGAACAGCTGCTCACACTTACATGCGTGCTAAATACTGTGAGCTTGCTTTACTGATCATACATAAGCTGCTGTAAGCAGCGCTGCCACCCTGAGACGCTCAACTGTTTACTTTCCCTACTGACGCACGCTGCACCCAATCAGAACAGCTGCTCACACTTACATGCGTGCTAAATACTGTGAGCTTGCTTTACTGATCATACATAAGCTGCTGTAAGCAGCGCTGCCACCCTGAGACGCTCAACTGTTTACTTTCCCTACTGATGAACGCTGCACCCAATCAGAACAGCTGCTCAGACTTAGATGCGTGCTAAATACTGTGAGCTTGCTTTACTGATCATACATAAGCTGCTGTAAGCAGCGCTGCCACCCTGAGACGCTCAACTGTTTACTTTCCCTACTGACGCACGCTGCACCCAATCAGAACAGCTGCTCACACTTACATGCGTGCTAAATACTGTGAGCTTGCTTTACTGATCATACATAAGCTGCTGTAAGCAGCGCTGCCACCCTGAGACGCTCAACTGTTTACTTTCCCTACTGACGCACGCTGCACCCAATCAGAACAGCTGCTCACACTTACATGCGTGCTAAATACTGTGAGCTTGCTTTACTGATCATACATAAGCTGCTGTAAGCAGCGCTGCCACCCTGAGACGCTCAACTGTTTACACAAACACATGTTTAGATGCTAACTGCAGACAGCTTGTCTTTCTGATCACACATACACGCAGACAGTAATACGACCGTATCTGAATCTTCTACCTTAGAATCTTCTAGTGAAATACTCAATTGGAAACATAACGATAATTAAACTTGAATTGATATTTGTTTAGGAATTAATCGCTGATAATAAATGTTTAATTAATGTTTAATTATGAGCTTACTTTTGACCTGCTTCACGGCCCCAGGTGCTCGGTATGGTCAGGCACTCGTCGCCGCCGTGGAAGAAACGTAAGACATCCCCGCCAAAGACATAGCCGACATACTTCATACGGGAGATGCCAGTGCCGTAGGGCTGGACGGACCAATGGGTTACGTGGAAGCTGGCATTCACAATCGATTGCTCGTTTTCCTTGGTCGTATGCAGATACCGTTCGGTGGCAACGGATACCAGAATTAGATCATCACCGACACGAACCTTTTCACCTTCAGAGCGTTGCTTGCTTGCGGGATGCACTGTCCACCAACATGCCTCACCCTGGCTATGCTCCTGCAGACCAACATCGAACGACAACTTGTCATTCGATGACGATGTTGACAAGCAAGCCAGGTACTATAAATGACAAGAAATCCCATTAGAAACTATCTATATTTATATATATTATGAGAAGGATTAACTCACCATATCGCTGTTGTGATGCCTCAGAAGTATGGCATTGCCATAGAGCAGGGTTCTATGGCCAGATCCAGTTCCCTTACCCTGAAGTATTATCAAAGTGATTAGTAAGTGTTGTTCGCTAAATGATTTGTCAAACATAATAAGGGGACTGGGGACTATGCTACTTCAATCAAAACACGAAAGGTACTTTTAATTAGGCCATTCCAAATAAATAAAGAGACAGAGAACATTATACAGTGCAGGTAATCAATCATTGTGTGTAATGTTAGATGAGGTAACAAGAGAAATACAGTCGAATTATGTGCTCGATGATAGCGGACTGAATCCTCGGCCTCGTTGTGCCTCAATATCGTTGTGATAACACATATACAGAGATAGAGAGAGAGAGAGAGAGTTACGCATCTTAGAACTGTAGTAAATAGATTAGACTATGGCTGAAAGCTCGCTGGACGAGACAGAGAAGCAGAAAAGTAGCGCAAATAGCGATAATACGAGTAAGTACTACGACTACATATTATACCGATAAGTAGAGTGAGACAGAGATAGAATTAAATAAAGAAAAGTAAAGATAGTTTTAGAATAAAGATGAAGATAAAGATGAAGATAAAGATAAAGATAAAGAAGCGCGTTTTGTATTTTAAATCAAAAGAAAAAGAAATTAGAAGAAGTAATACCATTTATAGAACGTTCTGTATACTTACAACTTGACTATCCTGTTGTGTTTTAGGTAAAAGAAAAATTTTGAAAAATAACGAAAAACGGAAAAATTTATTGGTTACAATTTGTGTAAAAATAGAGAAATGTGAAAATAGTACAAGCTAGAGATTAGATCAT
The DNA here is from genome assembly GCA_018901825.1 of Drosophila funebris. Taxonomy (NCBI): domain Eukaryota; kingdom Metazoa; phylum Arthropoda; class Insecta; order Diptera; family Drosophilidae; genus Drosophila; species Drosophila funebris. The sequence continues at coordinate 4,085,154 of JAEIFK010000682.1, forward strand.
GCAGATAGGATATCGGATATATTCGGATAGAGTATCGAACATTATGTCTTATTAAAGGACTCACTAAAGTCCATCTGGATGTGGATAAAGGATACGGTAAATGTAGCATACAAAGTAAATACGTAATTTGGGATATAACAAATATTTTGAGGATATATATCGATTTTTTGGATAGATATAGATAGATAGATACACAAGTGGTATATCATAGATGTATATATGTATATGTATATGTATATCATGCTGATCGCTTCAATTGACAATACTTACAGTCTCTGATCCGGCTGCTGTCACCAGCTCCTGTAGCGCTCTCACGGACAGCGCCTGCTCAATGACGAACACACATTGGGAGAGATCGGGTGGTACATTCTTATCGGCAATATTTTCGAGGAAACAATGCCGATTACCAAATCCCTCGGCGGCCAGACAGACACGTTCCCCCGTCGCCGTACAGGAGAGCGTGACCATATCTTCCTGTAAGTTCCAATATATCATTGATGTTATTAATCAATCAACGGGTGTTAAGGGGTGTAAGGTTGTAAGACGACACTTGAGTTTAATTGGTTGCAGATTGTATGTTCTATGTTGCACGACATTTGATGACCCTTTCGGGCATGACAAACAATGCATGCATATCATCTAAATACCAATTGGCATTCGGTTATCCAACCGCCCTCGATGGTCAGTCAACCAAAAGCTATGCCCCCACACACGCACACACACGCACACACACGCACAACTGAAACATGGCCGAACATGAGGAAATGAATCGATGAAGGCACAGAGAGTTGGCTGCCCGACCTCGACCTCGACTCCAACTCCAACTGCGACTCCGATTCCGACCCCGACCTCGGCCCAAGCTCGAACCAATTGCCAAGTCAGATGGGATTGTGGCCAGAATTGTTGTGTGTAGTCAAAGTTAAATGAACGGTAATGGATTTCGAATCGAGCAATTTACATAATTTAAATACGAATGAAATGCCAAGTTCTGTTTTTGTCCTGTTGTCCCCATGTTGTCCAGCCAATCGATTGGCCTGAAACTATTTAAAAATGAAAAATGCAACCAAACCACAAGGTTCCTACACTACCATGGCTTGTGCAGTCTGCCATGAATCAATTTGCATTTGACTTGACTGTCACTTTTGGCTAAGTGTTTTGGCAACTTTGCATTTTCGGCCAGGGCAATTGTTTACCTCTGGCCAGTTGCTTGACATTAACAGAGACAGTTATACTCCCCACATTTGGCCATAACTATAAATTTGTTGGCATTACATTTAAGCGTAAGTTGACGTCGAACAACTAAACTGAAACTGCTCCCCAGGCGTTGCTGTCCCCAAGTATAGCAGAATAACCCAATCCCCATCCCAATTCCTATACCTATTCCTATTCCAATCCCTATTCCTATCCCTATCGCTATTGCTATCGCAATGCCAGCATATACTCTGGAGATCACGAGTGTAGACAACGGACAGACACAAGAAATATGCTTGAAGTAGGTAAACGTTTACAAACTGTTATTTTAGCCAATGTTTTTGGGCCATATTTATTGAATTTCACGTTAAGCAGCAGCCGGGTAAAGCAATAGGCCTGCGGGCTGGCAGGCAGGCAGGCAGCAAGGATATGCTCATCATATTAGACCTCGGGGGAGATAGGGTGCTTGCCTAAACATAGCACAATGTTTATTTATTGCAGCAAGGTGGCAAATGCTGACCTCGTTGGCCCCCAATGGGACCATGTTACGGCACTTTGGCCAGAGGGTTTGCCAACTGTTGTACATAACTTGTATATATATATATATATATATATTTACACATAATGACTGTCATTTTCGTAGTCAGGTGTAGGCATTGATATATTGATGCATTTGTCAGCTGATGTGTTCATCTGTCCAGTGGCATCTGTCCTCTCCCTCTGCTCCCATGTAAAGTGAGGCAACAAATCTGTTGAAAGCTTTAAACTCAACTGTGATTGAAATTGTGACCTGACTTTTGTATTTATTGGCAGCTATAAAGAAAGCAAGCGGTATGTAAGGATCCTAAGGATGTGAGCTCGACGACGAACATAAATAAATGCAATACATTGCTATATAAGTATCCTTTACGGAGTATCCTTCGTTGAGCTCTGGCTCTAGCAAACGCCTCACACCGTTAGGCGCTGCGTGAGTGTCCCCCCCCCTACCCCATCACATCCCTCTTTCTATTCCTCTCTCTCTTTACCGCATTCTATGCGTGTGTGTGGTTGTGTGTGTGTGTGTGCTTTATGATAGCAATTGTTTGAAATCCCCGTTATATTTTATTGACTGCACGTAATTGATTTTAGATGATTTCGTTTGCTCTCCCTCTTTCTTCTTTTATGCATTTCAATATGTATAGGTATGCGTGTATATGTATATGTATATGTGTAGTAGATGCTTGGAATACTTACCGTTCTCAGGAATGAAACATCATCCTGCTCGGAGCCACCTTCGGCTTCAGCCATTTTGCTTGGTAACGCAACGTTTTGCCGCGACCAATCAAAATTTTATTCAATTTTATTCTTTGTTTTTCGAAATATTTCGAATATTTTGTTTATTTGCCCCGGTAACTCAAACAGGTCTCTGTCATAGGGAAGAGTTGAAAATAATAATATTTATGTATTTATAAGTTGATAATGCAATGCACATTTATTATTTATTTATTATATTTGTATATATTTTATATAAGAATTATGCACTCAGTTAACTGAATTATGAAACGATCTTTAGTTTTAGCTTTTCAAAACATTTTTACAGTTGCTGTAAATTGTATTCACTTTTTAAATTTTATAAATTTTTTAAATATTATAAAAGACAATTATAAAATACAAAACCAAATAAACTGTCTGTCAATAGTTCATTCCATTGATTCTTAAATCATGTTATAAACAAATCAATTGCTTTACAAGTATTTTCATCTTTCAAAAACCTATACGAAAATATGCTTCAAGTTTTAAAATTGTATTTTATTAAAACTTGACTTTAGTTAGTTACTTTAATATTAAGAATTAGCTAATAAAATAATTGTTTTTAGCTATCTAAATTAACTATCTTTCTATCTAAATTAACTATCTAAATTATTAAACCTCTATTTATCCATAAGTTTATCAGCTTCGAATTTTTAATACCCTTTGTTAATTGACTATATTCTTTTTGCAATGTATTTTCCCCGCTACAAACAACTATATTATTCAATACTAAAACTATGGTTGTATTTATTTATAATTAAAATAAATAAATCAAAATAATTGTCTATCATTTCCACAAATACCAAATGCCTATACAAATACTATGTGCGTGTGTATGTGAACGGATTAACTCTCGCGAGAGCAATCACTTAGCTTCCGCTCTCGTTCTCTCTATCCTTATTTCTCTCTCTCTTTTTGGCGCGCACTGAGGGCGCGTCGGCATTTAGTTGGCGATTTGCTTTGTTTGCCGAGTTCGCACAGCTGTTCAGCCGGTTTTTGTTTGTCGCGTTTCTGTGTCATTTGTCATTTTGTTGTTTCTCACTTTTCGCGTGGTTTGCGGTTCACTTTTGTGCTTTTGTTGTTGTGTTTTGCCTGCACATACGTACATATGTTTAATTGTATAAATAGCTGTATTATAATATTCTGGGGCTTTGCCAAATTTACTGCAAATACTTGTGCCGTTACGTCTATATGTCTATGCATATATAAATATATATATATATATAAAATGATAATTAGCACATATGTATTTTAAAATGATTATAATTTATCAAAATATTCAGTTGATATTAGTTTTAAGGCAGTACACGTAATAATTAGTTGTAAAGTTGTATTTGCTGTTATTAAGGAGTTTTGGAGGAGTTGTTCGTAGGTTTTGTGGGCGGCCATCAGTAATCCAGGGTCCGATGGCACGCAATGTGAGGCGTTGTATTAGCTTAGTTTAGTACCCGGCACTAGGAATTAGTAGGAATTAGATACAAAGACTCTCGCAGCACTTCTTTCAGTTAATTTGGCCATTTGAAAGACATTTTGGTTGGTTTGGTTTGCCAGCAAGTTCGGTATGTTTATTTTTGGTCTCATCGGCGCCCGAACGCGCACCCGAAGCATTGACGAGCGCACACATATCCAAAAATATCACACGCAAAGCCCTGGGCAGCACAAGAAACTAGCACAGAAACAGAAATTGTTGTACAAATTGTTCATATTTTCGTAAATTCCGTAAATTAATTGCATTTCTTATGCAATTCCTTATAATAATCACATCCCATCAAAAGGGAATAACAAGCAGCACGCGCTGGAAATTCACTGCGGCACGTTTTGGGAGGCCAACTCAATGGATTTTCCACGTTTTCCATGAATCGCACACACACACACACATATACATATATATATATATGTATATATATGTATATATATATATATTGTATACTCGATGCTGGTGGGCCAACGGAACCACAGCAAAACTTACTTTTCGTGTCGATATTACTCTCTAGACTGACGAGCACGATAGAACGGCGACTACGAGAATGCCGATGGCCGGATTGCCGATTGCCGAGTGCTGAATATACTGAAAATACTGCGGCACGCAGCATGCGGCACCAAAATGTATCTCACTGCACAGTGGTTCGAGTTGTACGTAATCTTAATGCGCTAATCCTTAGCAATCTGATTTCGTTGCGTTTCAGCACACTGTTATTTTGTTCTCTCTCTAACTCTTACTGAGGCTCTTGCCTCTAACTCTCTGTCTCACGCTCTCTCGCTCTCGCTCTCGCTCTCTCTCTTTTGATTGAAGTTGGCGCAAAGTGGGTGAAAGTGGGTCAACATAGTGCGTTGAGTGGCTGGCAGCTTGTTGCTCTGCAATTGCTGTAGGCCCTGCAAGCAGCCCAGAGGCTCAATATGAGTAACAGCTGTTTGGCATGCGAGTCCACTGACTTCGTATGTTATATATGTATATATGTGTATATGTATATATAGATATATCTATATGTATATGCATGCACATGTATCTGTATAGTTGAAATAAACATCTTTGAAATAGTTTGCTTGTACTTGTTTCTAAGTAGTACGTGCATCTGCCATTGATTGTTGAACATTTGCCAAGACTGAGTGTCCCATGTACCATTAGAATTTGTAATGGGCTGGGTAAAAATAGATATATGTGTATATATATAGATAATTGCAGATATATGTGTATTTATACTAAGTATGCGTTGGATGCGTTGCGTTTCATTCAACTTGAACTTGCCAAAAACCGTCATCATCAGATAAATGTAGAAGCGACTGTCAGCTTTTAATGAATGAAATCAGAATAGAACAGAAACGGAACGAAGGTCGTCGTCGTTGCCGTCGTCGTCGTCGTTGTTGTTGTTGTTGTTGTTGTTGTCTTCTATGTAAATGACTTAGTCAGCAGACTTGGAATTCAATAGAGATGTATTCAGTTGGAAGAAGTTGATAGTATAAGTTTTCGTCTTAGCTTGTTTCGTTTCAGAGTTCTGAGTGTGCCATGGGTTAAGGATATGGGGGTATGAGCAGGATGTGTAATGTGAATTATTGTGCATTTCATTGCAAATCCTTTCAAGCGGCTTGACTACGCCCCCACATTTTCCATCATCCCCATCAGCTCAAAGCCCGCTCCGTAGATAAACATTGAGCCAACTTTGAGCATAAATTAGCCATGTGTGTGCAATGAGTGTGTGTGTGTGTGTGTGTGTGTGTGTGTGTGTGTGTGTGTGTGTGTGGGGAGTGTGTGAACCTCCTACTCTTTCTGCAATGCAACGATAAAGTGCTGCATATTAAAATCTTCTATGCCTCGAAATGAATTTTGAATTTTATGAAAATACTGAACAAAAGCCTGTCGGAGAGACAGAGAGAGAGAGAGAGTGAAAGACGCAGTGAGAAAGAGAGAGTGAGAGAATGAGCAAGAGTAAGGGAGATAGAGCCTAAGTGAGATTCAGCAACGGATCCTAACTGCTACTGTATGTGGTTTATCTAAGCCGCAAGAAAGGATTTTGCGATGCGTGTTTGCATAGCGGACTTTGTTCTAGTTTTCTATTTAGCCCCCTCTCCCCCCTCCATGATATTGCCGCTTCTGCTGCAGCTGCCGGAACAAATGCGTAACTCGTTTCCAGTTGGCTAATGCGAAGATATAACAAATTGTTTATGCAAGCGAAATGTGATTTCATTACGTTTGACTGAAGCTGTGGCTCAAGCTGCCGCACCGCAATTTCAGAAATCCGTTTAATAAGTGAATCAAGTGAATCAACCGCTGCAAGTATCTCAATCTGAATGTAATTTCTCATTTCAAATGACACATAAAAGCGCTGACCTTTGTCAACCTAACAATCTGTATGAATACAAGTATTTTGATAATAATAATATGCTTATATACATATGTGTGCAATGTATGTTGTATTTGTTCATACACACATATGTATATATGTATACAATGTCATATATATCTGCATACACTTTTGCACAGAACAAGCTCTAATTAAATATGATAGAGCGAGGAAGCGAAAGCGCTGCAGAGAGCTGCCGCTGTGTTTTTGTATTCTATTGCCTCCCACGATCCTTCGTTATGAGTGCGAACGAGCCTGCTACATTGGGCATGCATCATGGTAGAGGGCAAGCTCTCTGCAGTTACCATTCATGCATGTGTTTGTAAGAGCAGCTGAGCGCCTCAGAGGTTAAACGCAACAGTGCTGGCTTACAGCTTTGCATGTGTGCATGAGTGGGATCATAGCTGCAGTGATTGCGTACAGCGTGTGTTTTGTATGGAAAGCTCTCCGCAATGAGTGTGAGCGAACCTGCTGCATTAAGCAGACACGCTGGCTGCGTATAACATTTAAACATGTGTTTGTGTAAGCAATTGAGCGTCGCAGAGGAAGCGCTGCTTACAGCAATGGCTATGCATGTGTGCATGAGTGGGATCAGTATAGCTCGCTCACAGCAGTGAGTAGCTGCAGTGATTGCGTACAGCACATTTAAACATGTGTTTGTGTAAGCAATTGAGCGTCGCAGAGGCAGCGCTGCTTACAGCAATGGCTATGCATGTGTGCATGAGTGGGATCAGTATAGCTCGCTCACAGCAGTGAGCATGCATGTATGTGTGAGCAGCTGATACAGCGTCCATCAGAATGGAATGCTCGCCAGACTTAGTATCCACAGTGAGCGCTGTGATCCAAACAGCGTTCACAGCTCAGAATATATAGAAAAATATCTAAATCAAATTTCCGGAACGTTATAGAGAATTCTGAGTTTTTAAATCGTTTCCGTTGGCTGTTCGACTAAAGTTAAAGTCGTTAGCGCTTATGACCTCATTGTTCTGCAATGCCAATAGATACTTAACGGCTTTCAATTCATACATTACGACTTCCGGCAAAAATATGCTAGAATATGCAGCAATTTGAACCATTCTCTCTTTTCATAGCTCTAACTCTTTAGTGATATCGGAAGGACAAAACTTTGTGCATGCAGCGAGACAAGAGCAGTAACAATTGGCATTCAAGGTGCTGCGGCATATCCCAGTGATAACCTGGTACTACGGCGGAGGGCGACGCAGGGAAATGCGACTGATAATTTGCAAATTTCTGCGTCAATGGCCATGACAATGATTATGCTTAGCAAAAGTTTTCTTTTACCAACGCAAATGCCTTTGTTTCGTGGCTTGTCGTGATTTGACCATCTGCAACGAATCTTTCACTGTTTTTCATCTTCGTTTTTTCTTTCACTTTGTACAATTTTTCTCCATTTTTTGTTGTTGTTGTTGTTGTTGTTGCTTCTTTCTGTTAGGTTTTTGTTTTTAGTTGGCGGATAAAGTTTTTGGCCAAGGTGGTGTACTAACAAAACTTTTCCATTTACTCCAACAGATGAACTGCCTGCTGCATTCCAAGACTGCGACTGAGGCCGAGTCCTCGCAATTGAGAGTTTTCGCTCGGCTGTGATAATCCTTTTAGAGCTGTGACAGTTCCAAGCTAGAAATAACAATGAATTTGGCTCTCAAATCACCTGCGTAAGTGAGCAAAGTCTAGCGAATTCCTGCCAAGATTCTCTAGCAAAGCACTTAATTGAAAATCCATCAGCAACAGATACGTGAGGGACTTTGAATTATGTATTAGAATTTGTAGTATGTATTACGTCTTTGTAGTAATACGCATGTGCTTTATTTAACTATTTGGCGGAACTAATTAAGTTCAATTTAAATGAAATATTAGCTGCGATTTGGACAAAACATCGAATGGGCATCATAAAGTCAGTGAGGCTACAAATAATGGGGCGAGTTACGACGCCCAGTCGTGGCGAGTACGCAACACACACATCACATGCCCAATGGGCCGTATACGCAATCTCGAGTGTAACTCGCAGGTCAGCAGCAACTAGCGGCAACAGGGGCAACTCGAGGCAACTAGCGGCAACAGGGGCACACTAGAGGCAACAGGGGCACACTAGAGGCAACGAGAGGCACACTAGAGGCAGTCTGAAGAGCTGTTAAATTAATGCCAGCTCGTAAGTTTTACAAGGAATTCAATTTTTTGCGCCATCCCAAGCAAGACGGATAGTGGATATTTTCTTGGGCGTCGCCTACTCGCACCTACATCAAACCTTCCCCAGCTCCAGCACCAGCTCCATCTACTACCCCATCTACTGTTCCATCTACAGCCCCATCCACCCTCGGCAATCTCTCAATGTTTGCGTCGGCGTTTGGTTTTGGCTTTCGCTGTTTTGGCCAAGTCAAAAACTGTCTAGTGAAGCATTCTCGCTTAGCCACGTTGTTTCACGGCTCTTGTAGCATTATTTTCCTTGCTTTTTTGCTCTCTGCGCTGGAAATTGATTCGAAAGTTTTGCCATTAAATTGTCTTTTGTCGTAATCTTTTCATTTTCTACGTCAATCACTTGGCTCCCACTCCGCCCCACCCCCCTCTTTTGGAGGGGCCAAAATATGCAATATTCTTGTTTGTTGTTTTTTTTTTTTTAATTTTTGTATCTTTTATTTTCATTGTTTTTTTTTATTCATATATTAACAGATTTCTTAAAAATGCAATTAGTTTCATATGCATCATTTCCATTTCCATTTCCATTTCCATTCAAATTAATTTATACAATTTTTCCACTGCAGATGCTATGATTTTTTTTTAAATATTTAACTATGCGTTCTTCTTCTTCTTCTTCTTGGTTTTAGCAAATAAACTTACAATTTAAGTTTTTTTTTTTTTTTTTTTTTTTGTTTATTGTTTGTTTGTTTGTCTCGCTCTCTGTACACCGTTTTAGCCGTTAATAATGCAGTTAAAGTTTACATTTATTCTAACTGAATCATCATAAAAACATTCACAATAGCTGGTTAATCAATTAACTTTACATATATGTATGCATGTATGTATGTATTATGTATCTATGTATGTATGTTATGCTATACCTGTTGTTTTATGCTAGTTACGTTGCATTGAATTGAATTACCTTTTAGCCTATATGTATGTATGTATAATTCAGAGTATTCAAGTCTTGTCTGTCTGTTTGTTTTGTTTTTATTCATACTCGTATTCATTATTATTATTATTATTCATATTATTATTGTGATTATATTATTAACAAGAGTAATATTTGATTAATTAATTTTAATTTGATGATACGCAGCCAACAAACATATTGAAATTATAAATAATACAAGGCAATTGAGAGTGAATTGTAAATAATTAATTATTTCTTTGTTAACAAATCTCTTTGGCCATGCTTTAAGTATACATATCTTTATATCTTTCTATCGTTATATCTTTATATATATTTATAATACAATAACTTAATGTAAATCAATAATGTAACATAATAATTAGTGTTTAGTCTTATTTAGTTTCCCCCATTATCATATGTTATGCATTACAAACTAAATAATTACATACAATCGCACATACATACATAACTTTCTTTTCTTTTTCTTATCATCATCATTTTCTTTGAGAAACAATACAAATAATTAATTTGTTTTACAATGTTTTACAATAACAACATAAAAGTATTTGTCCATTATGCGGGGAAGACATTTAAGTTCTCTATATAAAAATCTGTTTGAATTGATGAACGAGTTATTCATATATATATATATATTCATAAAGTGCAATTAAAAACAGCAAGATACGAGTATTAGGTATGTGTATGTGTGTGTGTGTGTGTGTGTGTGTGTGTGTGTGTGTGTGTGTGTGTGTGTGGACAAACTCCTTTAGAATTTAGCTCTGAATGAATGATTCAATATTTTGCATAGCCTATAAACTAATACACTCATTTTGTGGGGCCAAAAGGAGGGCGGGCAGAAGGGAGGGCGTGACAAGTGTCGCTCTTTATCACTTACATACATACATATGTATATATATATATATATATATGTGTGTATATGTTTCATGTAAAACATTGTTCTACAATTATCGAGTTGCGAAATTTTAATCTACTCTTATGTCTATTTTCTAGATGTTTATCAAGTTGCTGTTTGAATTAATCATTTAAACATTTACCATTTATTTTGTTTTATGCTTTATGACTGTCTCTTTTCTATATATACCTGCATTTGTCCTTTAACATAGTACTTGTTCATTTCATACAAGTTTCTCTTCTCTTCTCTTTTATTTTGTTTTTGTTTATTGTACAAATTAAATTTGGCATATTGATTGAGTAGGTCTAAATATGCATTATGTCGTCTGCTGCTGCTATTCCAACTTTTCTTTTATTATTAATTATTAATCTTTAATTTTGTTTAATGATTTTCTCTAGACTTCACGTTTAATTAGTTCGCTTAGCTACTTAGGGCTATCATTTATTTTAAATGCTCTTAATGCGAATTTGGCAGCACTATCTGGGTATAAGCTTTACATAAGTATATTAGTATTTATATATTTTATCTATATTTATCTATGTATCTCAACCCTAGACGTGTACAACAACAGTACTTCGTTTCAATGCAGCTTTTCAGCTTAAATGCTACTATCCCCATCTCTTTCACTCACAATCCACAGCGCTCTCTGCTTCTCAGTATCATAATTATGCAGTGTTGTTTCATTTATTGTCAGAAATTAATGGTACACTTATTACAGTGTTGTCCAGAATATTGAAACAAGTTCATTTGCTGCGTAATTTAAATACTTGAAAGATTTTCAAGGTCATTTTACTTATGTTTCGTTGATATTAAGTGTGTTTTTATGATTTCTATGGAAAAGAAAGATTGTGTAACCAACAGCTTACTAAATGAGAAATTTACGCTCTCTGACTGTCAAATTAAATGATTTATCAGCTCTTTAGTCAATTTGAAAGTAATTACTTGGCAGATGTGTAAAAAAATGGAGTTTCTAATTGCGAGAATAGACTAGATTTGTTGGTGGTGGCATCAATTTGCGGGCAACCACTGTAATCAATTTGCAATAAGTAAGTTGCAATAAAGATTTCGTTTATACATACATACATACATACATACATACATATGCACATATATGCAGAAGAGCTGTCTCTTGTGGCATTAAGCCTCATTGTACAATTTTCCTTATTTTCCTGCTCATTTAACTTTTATCTCTGAGCAGCAATCACAATTATTCAATAGCGGAAGGCCCAGCAGAGCCAAAGAGCAGAAGAGAGCGAACAGTGCGAAGAGAGGTGAAGAGCAAAGAGAGGTGAAGTGAAGCGAGACCACAGACAAAAGCCAACTGCAGGGCGTGACAATGTGCGGGCGTGAATGCCTGTTGCAAGGACCTGTAGCAAAGGCCTCTTAAATTGCTAAATGCTCACTCACATGTGTGTGTGTCTGTGTGTGTGTGTGTGCAACAGATTTTGTATGCGCCACATCAACGTTGACTTTATCCTTATCTTCATCTCGATCTTCATCTGCAACTTGACTGCATCTTTGTCTTTGTCTTTGTCAAAACGTGCGTTAATTTCAAATACTTTAGGCAATTTCAATTTTTAATTACTATAGACTGCAGAGACAAGCATGGGTGGGCCGAGGTGAAGAGAGTGAGCGAGATGCAGCTAGAGACGTTTATATGCAGTTGTTCACTTTTTTCTTTTTGTTTTATTGTTTCGTTTGTCTTTGCCGTTATACGTTATTCGTGGTTTTGAGAGTGGAGCTGCATTAGAAACAGTGGGAAGGAGAGGGATAGAGCGAGTAAGCAAGCGAGCAGACTATAAAGAAAGACAGGGAGAGTGAGGGAGGGAGAGCAAGTAAGAGCAAACGCCCGCCTCGACTTGGTAATTACAGCACGATGAATATTAATTAACACACTAACACACACGCACACACACATACAGTCATACACACACACACACACATACACACACAGTCATACATACACTCACATTCTAGTTTACGCCTTGGATTTGTCTACTTTTGCCCTTGGTACTTGTGCCGAATGACACCAGAGCCAAGTTGAGTCGAGTTGTGCGAAGAGAGCAGGATGGTGGGGAAGTGGGGAGGGGGGATAGGGAGAAAGTAGAAAGCAGAAGGATGAGCAGTGGGACAGTGTGTGTTTTAAATTGCTCAGCATTGATGCTACTACATAATAGAATTGTCATGATGTGCTCCAGCGCGGCCACCAACAGAAGTTAATGGCGTACCCAAGATGAGCATGTCACGCTCGCTGAGCTGCAACGATGAGCAGCAGCAGCAGCAGCAGCAGTAGCAGCAGCAGCAACAACAGCAGCAAATGTGCGGCAAGCACTTAAGACCGGCTTCAACGAGTCCTGCCCACATAGATCGCAATCCACAATCCACAATCCAAATGCGGAATTGTCCCCTTTTGAATATTTGCTGTCTCTCTTTTATTTTATTTTGGGTTGCTGCAGATAATGTGCCACGCCAAAGAAAGCGAAGCGGTGGAGGGGGGACGGCTGGGAAGGGGCGTGACAGCTGTGGGCGGGCTGCGTCAAGCAACAAATGCGACCGAGAAACAAATTCGTTTGCTTGTACTGCTGCGAGCTGCGGCCTTAGCTGCCGCTCAATATGAAGCACTAAGAACCAGACACAGCACACACAGTGGGGCAAGTGGGGCAGCTGAGGCAACTAATCGCTCGCTGTAATGTTGCTGCTGCTGTTGCTGTTGTTGTTGCTGTTGCTGCTGTCAACTATTCCAACTTGTATGATATTTATTTTTATTTTTATTACAAGCGGGTATACAGGGTATGCGCATTTTGTCATGAAGCTTGCCTAAAATGTCCTGATTGAGGCATATAGAGTAACCTGCTAGGCTAACTAAGTTTCGTCGTTGCCACATTGTTTCATTTCGCTGTTGTGACGCTTGCCACGCCCCGTGCGCCCAGCGCAATCACGTGCCCCAGCGACTTGAGGCCTGAGCACGCCCCAGGGAGCTGTCAAACGGGCTGTGCGCCCGTTACAGCAGTTTCCTCCGTTCCAACTCAACTAATTTCCCAAACATTTTTGACCAGCTTTTTTTTGTATTTTTTGCGTTTTGCTGCTTTTAAGTCCCTTACCACGCTCAGCTGTTGACGGCTCAAAGTTGTTTGTTGTTTTGGCTGTTGTTATTGCTGGCAACGTGGCTAATTAGCAAAAAGGCAGCAAAATGCTGCTGGTCAGAAGCGGCAGGCAGAGCCAAGGCGAGTTGAGTTGAGTTGAGTTGAGCTGAGCTGAGCCTGGCAATGGCCAAGCAATGAGATCGTTGCGTTCTTTATCTATGTTAATCAACAGTCCAATGTTTTTGTGTGGACTTGACAAAGGAAAGGGCGTGGGGGGGGGGAGGAGGGGCAGGGAAGCGGGCAGCAGGGAGTCGGGAGTTGCGTTTTAAAAATTTACATAAACTAATTCAGTAGCTGATTTGAATAAGGTAATGGACAGTTGTCCTTGTTGCTGTTGTCGTTACACGTCCAGGAGCTGCAGACACAGGCTGAACAAGAAGAGAAAGCTTCTAAACTCTAGAGTCGAGAGTACATTTAGTTATATATATGCAAGTATGTATGTATGTATGTGTGTATGTGTGTGTATGTGTGTGTGTGTATGTGTAAGTATGTTTGTTGTTGCTGCAAGTAGTTACCATATTGGCTTAACATTCAGTTAGCTATGCTGCCCCCATTCATGATCTTCTCCTCCCACTCTCACTCTCTCTCTCTCTCTTTCACTCTTCCCCGCTCCTTCTCGCACTCTCTAGCTCAATACCGGGGCTGCTCAGCGCTGTCCCCAGTCTCAGCCTATAGCTATACGAGATGTCCATCTGCATCTGTGTAAGCAACTGGCAGACCACCGGGTCCGCCGCCGCCGCCGCCGCTTGAATTGAAGCTGCTGAGCGACGCTGGGTCGTAGGTGCCGCTGGTTGTCATTAGCAAATTGTTGCCGAGTCCTGCAACACTTGTCGGTGGCAGATTCAGGATCTGCAGGCTGCCAATGGGCGCTGAAACGGGCACGCCCACAAGGCTGGCATTGAGCAGCTGCTGTTGTTGCTGATGTTGTTGATGTTGCTGATGTTGTTGCTGCTGTTGTTGCTGATGCTGTTGTTGCTGCTGCTTATTGCGATTGGGATCCTTGAGTATGCTGTGCGGCTGGCGTGGCAGTGTGGCAGTGCCAAGTGGCAGTGCCGTCGTCATGCTGCCGTTGAGCGTTGTGCTTGTGGTAAGCGTGGTTGCACTCAGATTCACCGGATGCAGATCGTGCAACATTTGCATGGGACTGCCCCCGGCTGTGGTGTGATGTGTAACATCCGGCGGTGGTACGCCCACAACGCCACGTAGAATGCCACGCCTCAATGTACCAGTGGCGCCGACAATGGCGCTGCCATTGCCAACCAGCGTGGCGCCACCATTAGTGGCTAGCAGCGCTGCCTGCGATGTAACCGTGATGGGCATCGGCTGCAGATGCGTCAGCGGCATTGGTGGCCCACTGAAATCCAACGCTGCCGGGTATTCCTGCAAGTAGAAAGAGACGGAAAGTGTGCGTGAGAGAGACAGTTGCAATTAGCTGAAATATAGAAGATGGTTGCTGTCTTCTTGGCTCACTAGGTTCTCTAGCAGCCGCTTTAGCCAGCGGCACACAACTTCAGCCAACTCTTGCAACTGTTGCAGCTGCAGCGGCAGCGGCAGCGGCAGCTCAACGGCTCAGCAGCTCAGCAGCTGAGCAGCTGAATCCAAAAGTTTTCTCATTTAACTGTCGTCATAGATATGAAATTCTGTTCACTCTTTACTCCTGCAGCAGCGACAGGCACAAGGATAACGAAGTCAAGACGGCAACAAGTCAACGCCAGACGACCCCAACTTTTAATACCCTGTATCAGCTAAAAGTTTGCATGTAGCATGTGTTTTATAGCAGTAACAACACTACAAAGTAAAGTTAAAGTGGCAAGCTGGTTGAAGCACTGTTCAAAGCTACTTTGAAACTATATACAGGGTATACCATAGTATATATCCACTATATGTATGTATCTCTACGGTAATATCTTAATAAAATTAAGAGTTTAAGTGTTGGCATTTAAGTTGTTAGTTAATGTAGTACAGGGTATCGCTTAGTCGAGCACTTTTATTTATTATTATGCATAAGTAAGTGTATTTATATGACTCTAAATGTTTGCAAATGTTTGCAACTGCCAAGCTCAGCTCAAACGATACAGGGCATTGCAAAGTCGAGCACACTCGACGGCAGCATAGTACTTGCTTGTTGTTCGTACAATGCTTTCAGATAATTTGTATTATTCAGCTATGAATATCACTCGATATGCTTTACACTCTACAAAATTGTAGAGGAAATGCAGGCATAACATAACATACAGCACTCACTGTAGGGCCAAACACACACACACACACACACACACAATGTGAACTTATTGAGAATTCTATGCTTGCTTGCTTGTTGTTGTTGCTTGCTGTTGTTGCTTGTTTGCTGCAGTTTTCCTTTAGCTGGAAATATTATCTTCTACTTCAATTGACATGACACTTTGTGTCAGTTTGAAAATTGTTTCGCATGCAGGCGTTGCAAGTTCGCGTTGAAGTATTTTCAGTAGTTAGACCAAAAGTTTAACACCCTGCCCTCACACACACACACACACACACACACACACACAGTCGTAGCACGGACTGGCAACTTTTTAGTTTTTGGCATTGCAAAAAATGAAAAGAAAAGAAAAGAAACTTCAAGTTGATTGGCGACTTGTGCCTGCGTCTAATTGGAATATTGAAGACGCAGCGCTGCAGCGATTTGAGAATCCTTTGCTTTAAATCGCAATATTAAAATTAATAACAAATTAAATTTAATAAATAAATATATATATGTAAAATGGCAGCGACTAACTGAAGCAGAAGTTAACCCGTTTGTGGCAGCAGCGCAGACAACACATTAGCCAGGAGTTGGAGGTGGCAGGGAGCAGGGAGCAGGGAGCTGGGAGCAGGGAGACACTAGCTTGCGTGGCGCTGATTAACAAGCAAGGCAGTGGAGGCCTGGGCCTGGTAGTTTAGGATAAAAGGACTTAAGTATACCAAGGCGGACATTTTGTATCAGTTTACAAAGTTAAATTGTCTTTAACGAAAACTTCGAGTTGAGTTTGCTACGACAGCACGAGGCAAGTGTACGCTGTGTTGTTGTGTGTGTGTGTGTGTGTGTGTGTGTGTGTGTGTGTGTGTGTGTGTGTGTGCGGAGTTGGGGCAACAATTTGTTGCACTCGAGAGCCAGCAAAGCGAAGCGGCAACGTTGTGTGTGTGTGTGTGTGTGTGTGTCTGTGTGATTGTGCTTAAAGGGTTTTCGTGCCTTGGACTACTCAAAAAACTTTAGACCTGCGTCTGCCACTTAAAGGTCCTTGTTGTGCTGTATATATATATATATATATATATATTGAGGAGAAGGGGGCAGTGGCAAGTGTACGGCTTTCGCGCGTTGCCCAAGTTGAAGTCAAGTTGGCGCTAATTCCGTGTTGTCCACGTTGTGGGCGGCTCATTATTGTCGTTATTGTTAAAGTTGTAATGCGGCAAGGAGTTCATTTTGCGTAAATAGAATATCAAATGTATGAACACCAGCCCACTCCCTTCCTCCCCCAAAAGCAGAAAGGACTCAAGGACTATTGGCATTGCCAGTTTTACACAGCCGTCTAAACTTTAGACATTAAATCCGTCGAAGCGGCGCCAGGACGCCTCAGAGTTTTGCGAAATTAAATTATGGACACTAGGACTGACTGTGACTGTGGTGTGTTGCGAGTATTCGGTTATTTATTTAATCGACATCAGCTGCGTTGGCCCTTGAATTTTAAACATTGCAGCAGCAGCAACAGCAGCAGCAGCAGCAGCAACGCATTGCTCACAGTGCGTATGCGCAATGTGGCAATATGATGGCCCTGTGCTGACTTTCGAACTGTTGTCTTTGACACAAGAGACAGACAGACAGACAGACAAACAGACAGCCACGACATGCCGAGTGATTCAAACAGTGAGAGACAATGTCAAGTGGGCAAAGCTGGAAGCCCAAAGCCAAAGCCAAAGCCAAAGCCAGAGCCAACGCCAAATGCCCGAAGCCCGCACAAAAACTAATTGAATTTCAAACTGTGCTAAACTCGCTAACAAAGTGAACCCAAGTTAAGTTAGATGACGCCACTCTCCCTCTCTCTTTCCCTCTCTCTGCAGACGCTGCAACACGTATCACATCTTGTAGCTGGTTTAACTCCAACAGTTGCCACAGCAGCCCCAACACCAACGTTTGTCTGCTGCTGAATGCTCTGCATACATATCTAAATGGGCCAACAGTGTGCAGCTTATCAACTGCAAGTGTGCAAGGGGTGTGGAGGGGTAGAAGGAAAGTTAAGTTTTTCTTTTTATTATATTTGGTAGATGTCAAACGACGGACGACGAACGACGGACGACGGACGTAGAGAACGCAATTGGCAATAAAATACAAATTGCCGCTTAAATAGTTAAATGTTCAGCCTCAACTTGTTATGCGCTGTACAGCAGAGGGGTGTGTGCGTATGTGTGTGTGTGTGGGGCGAGGGAGGGGAGACTGCAATGCGAGAGAGAGAGAGAGAAACTATGAAGTTACCACATTCTTTTGGTTAGCCGCTTTTTTTGGGTTGCAGATCAGCTAAGCTGCTTGTTAAATGTATCTTGTTGTTTGCTGTCAAGCATTTCGATTTGAAATTTAATTTGATTTACTGTTATAAATTGTTTTTTATTCATTCAATTCGAATTGTGTCGACCAGCGACCAGCGACCAGAGAGACATCTGTGCATCCAAAAAAGTAATTTAGGTTTGTATAAATGTTTTAGCTAAAAAACCGCAGCTGATACACAACTTTTCTCTCTCTTTCACTCTGTCTGTCTGCGTCTCTGTCTCTCTCTGATTTGTTGCCGCGTGCTGAGTGCTCTCTCTCTCTCTTTCTCTATATATATATATATATATATATATATATATTTTGTAATTTTTCTAATGATGTTTATCAAATAATTCAATTTGGCTCCACAAAACATTTCTTATGTGAAAAGCGAGCCTTGTCGAGCATGTCCACATAAACGAGGCATGTATACACACACACACACACATACGCACACACACACACACACACACACACGCAAACACAATGCCATTGTTGGGCAACTAAACTGAAATTGAATTTTTCTCCCTCGTTGACTAAAAACCGCAAACAAAAGGTTTGTGCCCCATGTGGAATGACTAACATGTGCAATGGCCCAGCTGAGTTGAAAGTAGTGAAGTAGCTGTCCACAAATAGATAGAGCCACTGATAGCACCACCACGCACCACTGACACTCTCGCCACAGTCAACAGAGAGAGAGAGACAGAGAGAGAGAGAGAGAGAGAGAGAGAGCGAAAGAGAGGGAGAGAGTGTGAAAGAGCGAGTAAACAAACGCGTTGGGATTGAGTAACTGGCCAAATCGCATAAAGCCCATAAAAATGGTCAGCAGCTAGCATAAATATTATTACATTAGTTGCCATTAGGAGCGCCTTGGCGACACAGGACTGTTGTGTCCTGTTGTGTTTGCTGCCTCTAGGGGTGAGGGGGGACTGTCCTTTAGGGATCTGCAAGCGACTGCTTTGGCTAACTGCATTTCATTCGCATCTAATTTATACAATTATTGGACTGACAGCGCCATAAAATGTCAGCTGACAAGCAGCGCGAGAGAAGAGAATAGAGCAGAGAGGGTAAGCAGAGGGTAGGGAGCGGTAGGGGAAGTGTAAAAGCGGGCGGGTGTCAAGCGCATTGAGTGTCGTCTTAACTTGTCACATTTGCACCCCTTTAACAGGCAGTTGCCCAAGACCAGAAGTGATAAAAACGAAATGTGGAATACATAAGCGTCACACACACACGCACACACACACACACACACACACACACACACACACAGTCACCTAATATCAGAGAGAACGAGGGTAATAAATTTCGAAAATTGATTTTCTCATGTTTATTGTGAATTTGTGGAATTTATATTGGGTTTGCAATGCGACACGCAAGCAAACGAATCGAAATGAAAGTAAACGAAAGTAAAGGAAAGAAAGATGCTTGCTGGCATTTCAGTTGGTTAACTGGCTGCTGTTGTTGGTTAGCTGCTTGTTGGTCAGGTCAGTGATGGACGCATAAACATGCACACACATGTGGCATGCCACGAAAGCTGCTAAAAGCAACAAATGAGCGTCAATGTGTGTGCGTGTGTGTGTGTGTGTGTGTGTGTGTGTGTGTGTGTAGGGGTGTGGAGTGGGACAGCGGGGCAGGCAAACACTTGGCTTGTCATGCTGCATACATATTTGAAATCAAAAATCTCGGTGACACGCCCAAGCGAACAGGATCGAGCGATAAACAGGACGAGGCAGCAGCTGGAAGAGGCGAGGAGGAGCAGAAGAGGATGCTGAACATGGAGAAGGAACAGCAGCTACTCTTTATGAGTGATGCGGCGCAAAACTTTGTTGTGTGTTATAAAAGCTTGGAGTGGCACACAGAGCAAGAGCGAAAGAGAGAAAGAGAGCGTGAGATAGAGCGGGAAAGAGAGAGAGAGAGAGAGAGGTAGGCAGACAGAGAGCGAGGAGAGGTAGGGAGGGAACAGCACTTGGGTTAAATGTGAGCTACGATATGGCTGCTGTCGTCATAAACGTCGTCGTTGTCGTCGTCGTCGTCCTCCATGCTGCTGCCAACGCGTATACGCTGCGTATGTGTAATATTAAATTGTTGTCTTGAGAAAATAATGTTTACTTTCGCCAAGTACAAACAACGACAGCAACAATGACAACAAAGCAACAACTGCAGCAGCAGCGAGCAGATCCCCAGTTTCACAGTTCCACCTCCTCCATCCGCCATCACCATCACCATCATAGTCGCCTTCTCTGCGCTCCTCTTCCCAACGCTCCGCAACTTCTTATCCCTGTTGCAGCTTAATGCTTTTGAGTTTGTCATTTGTCTTTACAGCGTTGCATGCGGCACGCGGATTATAAAAGTCGAACCCAGTTAACTGGCAGATGCCACATGCCACATAGCAGCAGCAGCATAACATAGAGCTGCTATCCCGATCGAGTATATACATATGTATATACATGTATATATATATGTATCTCTATGTATCTATAACTATATCTATGTATATACATCGTGTGTTTGCACATTCCCTCGGCTCATTTCGCTTTAAATGCGATGCAAATGAAGAAGGATTTGCCAGGAGCTGCCATCTGCCATCTGCCATCTGCCAACTGGCATCTGGCAGTCCAACATCTACCGTCTGCGCCTGGCATTCAACTAATTGCACCAACTAATCCTTGGCCGTGACTAGCCATAAGCGAGCACGAGCACATTAAACTGGGCGAGGAAGTCGCTGCTCCTGCTACTCCTGCTGCTCCTGCAGCTGCTGCAGCTCCAGCTGATTAGTGTGCCATGATACGAGTATTGAGGATCAAAGTATGTCAGGCCAATTAACATAGAGCTGCTGAGCTGCTGAGCTGCAGATGCCAGCGACAGCTAATCTAAAGGCATCCAAACGATGCAAAAAGAAACACGAATAACACTTGGATATCTGTCTCCCTCCAGGGGAAAGGGGGAGAGCCGGGTAAGTGCGCATATGCTAAGACAACGTAGAAGATGCATTAATCTACAAACAGGACACATGCTCACGTTGCCTGTTGTAGCTGAGCTTAGTTCTAGCAAACATGGTTATAACCAAAAGAAATCAATTGCCGCTAAAACGCAGACAACGCAGC
Source organism: Drosophila funebris (assembly GCA_018901825.1). Taxonomy (NCBI): domain Eukaryota; kingdom Metazoa; phylum Arthropoda; class Insecta; order Diptera; family Drosophilidae; genus Drosophila; species Drosophila funebris. The sequence continues at coordinate 4,106,277 of JAEIFK010000682.1, forward strand.
GTGACGATTGCTGTATAAGGGGCAAGGTGAACACAACTGTGCAAGACCCTGTATTTAAACTATTACAAAGTAATGCTAATTATACAAAACTTCAGCTATGCTGCTGTGTTTAGTATAATATGTTTAGTATAATACAAGCGTCTACTTACCATGGGTGGATACGACAGATACCTGTCGCTGTTCATGTTGTAATAGGAACCATCTGGCGGCGGTGCGGGCGATGGGGACGGAATGTAAACGCCCTTGCTGATGAGCATCTGATCGTCGCGTGTCATGTGTGCCGCAACGGCTGCGGCATGGCCATTGTTGTGCCTCGGATGGGGCAGCGTGCAAGCGTTGACTGCAACGAACAGTTGAGAGAGTTTTGCAATGGTATTAGTCATATATATATATATTTTAACTATATAATTTATATAATTATTGAGCGAGTTGAGCGGCTCAGCAGGTCAGCGGGTCAACAGGTCAGCAGTCGCTCGCTTGTTGTTTTTCTGTGTGCATCTCACTCGTTATTATTGCATTATTTTCACATTTATGCATGGATTTATGCCAATTTTAATGCCTGACCAGACTTCCGTTTGCTATTGCAGCTCAATTGAGTCCTTTTTTGTACCCCAAAACATAAAAAAAGGAAGAGCGAACCGCAGATGGTTTGAAATACACAACTGCAAATGACACATTTATAGTCGCATTTGGAGAAAAGACTGGCAATCCAAGATGCAGGCAGCTCGACAGGAGGCTGCTTAAAAAGCACAGAGACAGAGACAGAAAGAGAGAGAGGGAAAGAGAGAGAGAGAGAGAGATGTGTGTGTGTGTGTTGAATCGATTGGAATTCTGTTGGCGCCCACGTAGATGCAACATTTTGCTGCTTTCTGGTTCATTTGATGTGCAAACGTTTGGAATCAAATAAAACGAGAGGTCATTAATTGCAAGCTGCAACGACACTGGCCGGACAGCCGGAGTCAACGAGTGTGTTGCACGTGCTGAGGTTGCATCCTAGTATCTACGCCTTCACCAGGCGCTTGTGTCTCTGTCTATCGATAAGCCTCGATAGGCAAATCAGACTAAGCACTCGTCCATTTGGTGTGTGTGTGTGTGTGTGTGTGTGTGTGTGCTTCTATGATGATGCCTAAACTATGATAAGATAAATTGCTTGGCATTGCTCATGGCACTGTTGTGGCAACTGTGGCATCGCTGGCAGCGCTGGCATCGTTGGCATTGCCGCACAAGCGGCAAGGACACAGCTAAAGCTGTAACCACTCAACTTAAACTCATTTGAAAAGGCGTGAAAGCCGCAAACGTAACAAATTTGTAATTTTGTGAAATAGACTTAGACATAACCGTTCTGCTTGCCACACGCACACACACACACACACACAGATATACAGACTCAGACACATTCCAAGCGAGCGCTGAAAAGTAGGCAACAATAATTTTGTTAGGTAAAGTTGAACAAGCTGCGGCATTGGTGACACAGTCAGACAATTCGACAGCCTGACAAACGTCCTGAAGTTCCTCTAGAGCAACTGAACTTGAAGCTGCCGCTGCTGCTGCCATTGCCGCCGCTGCTGCTACCGGGGCAGATCTGCTTACTGTGCCCCATGTTGATTTTGTGGCTTGTTTACTTTGCATATGCGTACGTTTATTGTGTATGCGTATGTTGTACAATGTTGTGTATTACGACACAAATACACAATGGGCAGAAGTGGGGAAGTCTCTCCCCTTAGCACAGCGAGGCGAAATTTCTCATGAATTATTGATTTTTCGATCAGCTAGCAACAGTGTTTAAAAGCTCACTATACGCTATGCTATTGCTGCTAAATCAGAGCAGAACCGAGTTGTAATCAATGTATATATACTACATATATATATATATAGTATGTATAGTATGTGTAATTGCCACTGCTTGCAAGGGTCACCCCAATTCGTATTCATTTCATATTTATAGCAATTGGGATAAGAAATGCGTTGTTTATTGTGAGAAATTCACTTGTACTACGTGTTACAGCAACGAGGCAACGAAACAAGGATTTTAACTTGCTCTTAATTGGCTACTTATCGCTTTGGTAACCAACTCAAGCATGGTCTATGCTCAATCAAGCAGTCTCAAATTAGTAGACATTAATCTAATGAGTGTAGCTTATTATTTTTTAAAATTTACAATTTAATAATTATAAAATAATAATAGTATAATAATACTTTAAATTAGTTATCTATGCATTTGTCTAATATTTATATTTACTTTCGTTTAGCAATGAATTCAGCTTTCAGTTAAAGTCATAGCTGTTTTTGTTGTTGTGCTGCTTGTTAGCTGACTTAATTGCACTAATGCGCTATTTGCACTTATTTCGGAGACTTTACTGTACTTATGGTTCATCAACATATAAAAAAAAAAAAATAGTATGAAATTAATCAAAGTGAAACTGGCCAAGGCTAACGCTCGTTAAGAATTTGGCTTTACATTAAATTTTTTCTTTTGAATTGTCGCATATTTGCACACACTGTAGTTGCTGTTTGTGTGTGCTTGTGTGTGTGTGTGTGTACATGTGTTTGGTGCTCATTAAGACAGAGACAGAGCGCGTCATTTTTGAATAGTGTCTCATTAAAAATGCGCTTTGCTGGACGACGACAACTGACATGGAACAGCATAGAGGAGCATAGCATAGAACGGAATGGAATGGAATGAAATGGAATGGAATCATCTATTATTTGATCTCAACAGCAGGTGGCGACAACTGACGAAAAGAATATTCGCGCTGCTACAGCTGTAGCTCTCTCTCTCTCTCTCTCTGTGTGTGTGCTTGTACATGTTTGTACATGTGTCCATGTGTTTGTTTGTGTGCTGTTCATCACGGGGGGAATTATAGCCTTGGGCGTCTGTTTGAGATTCTGCTTCCGGCAAGCATTTTAATTTTGATGCGACGAGGGATTTTTGTCTCACATCGTTCGGTCGTCTGTCGTCTTTCTTCTTTCGTGTTTCGTTCGTTCTTGTTCCCATTCGCATGCTCCTTCTACTCTATCTGCTCACACACATTCGTGTATTTGTGCTGTGTGCTTTTTTTTGGTTTCCTTATTTTCTGTTCTTTCTTTTTTTTTTTTTTTGTGTTACTGTTGTTGTTTTTTTTTGTGTTTTTTCTTTGCCACCGCATAGCCGCATACATAATTATGCGCACTGGAGACGCCTCCGCCCCCAACGCTGTTTATCTGTGTGGCAAGTTGTCGTTGCTATCAAATGTGCCTTGGACTCGTTGCTGTTACTTTTGAAGTATGCTCCTTCACTTGCCAAATACGTTGACATAAGGTAATTGTATTTTATTTTCCGCGCAGACAAGACAAGACAAGGCGAGACAAGGCGAGACGAGAAGAGACGAGAGCCAAGCTCAAGACGCAATAGGACGCGGGAGAGTGAGAGAGTGAGATAGCGGAGACAGCTGTGGAGAGCAAGAGCAAAAGTTTACAGCTAATGTATTTTTATTATTTTTACGCTTTGCATTTCAAATGCAGTTGCTGTCGCATCCATCGGCAATGCTTTCAGCAATGTCCCAATGTTATTATAATGCTGCCATTGTTATTTCATCTCTTTCATCTCCTTCCCCAACTCCCTCACTTTTGTCTACTTCGCTTGCGTTGGCGTTGGCGTTGGCGTTTGCATTTCATTTTCCCTTTGCCCCAAAAATGTTGGCAACTTTATTATTTTTACTTTCTTTTATTTCTTTCCGAATTATTAATATTATTTTCTTATTCCCATATGGTTTGGTCTGCGTTTGATTTGCTGCTTGATAAACGATGTGCTTAAAATTGAAGTTGAGTTGCTGGAGACGCATTCTTAAATTAGCGCAGACTGCACGTGATTTGGTTGCAAGTGTTGCTGGCTGCGTGTGTGTGTGTGTGTGTGTGTGTGTGTGTGTGTGTTGCGGTTGTAAGTGCATGCACACACACGCCTCAATTGAAAATCAAGACTGGCAAAAACTTTGCTCCTCAATTACAATTAAGATGGAGATGTTGCACTCAAATTGAATTTTCAGCCATCGCGTAGCTCTCTCCCTCTCCCTCGCACTCTCTGTACGCCAGCTCTGTATGTCTCTTAGTGTTCTGCTGCGCATTTTACCGATTTCCGTTTTTACATCGCTTTTATTTTTAGCTTTGATTGCAATCATGGCATAAAATCAGGCAACAACTGCAACCAACTGACAAAAGCAGCCAACACGAATAAAACGGAATGCGCTGACGTGCTGACAGCGCTTGCAATTCTCCAACTCTCGACTCTCTGCTCTCTGTTCTCAGCGCTCAACACTCAACACTCAGCTCCCAACCCCCAAGCCGAGCACTGAGAACTGTGAACTTGATAGTTTGTTTTGACCAAAAGTTAATTATCTAAAATGCTTTTTTCATGTGCTCAACGGCTTTGTGTGTGTGTGTGTGTGTGTGTGTGTGTGTGAGTGTTCTTTGTCTCTGGACATTCATTATGCTACAAGAGAGATAGAGAGATAGAGAGCTGCAGCGTTGCAGCGAGCTGAAGCGGCAAACTGACAGCGATATCTGTAACATCAGATCTTTGACTTGACTTACCCATATTATTCGGATATAATGCTGGCAGGGTGCCATCCTTTTGATATCTGGGCGGTGGCATGTCGGCGCTCTCCACCAGATACGTCGACGCAGCCTTCTTGCGTGCCTCATCCTGTTGCAAAAATAGAAGAGAGCAAGAGAGACAGACAATCAGTGAATGCAACCTGAGAACATCAAGCAAATCGAATTGAAACGAATCGCATTGAATTGAATTGAATCGCAGCACAAGTGTTTGGAGTAATTACTCTCTACTTAAGCAATTGTTATCATTATGGCAAAGGGTTGGGGAAGGGAGGGAGGTGGGAGATGCGAGTGTTGTTGAAAGTTATTGACGCATAATTGACAGCTTCAATGACAGTTGACGACATGAAATGCAGCATTGCGTATACGCAGTGTAAGCAAGCTGATTTATCATAGACAGGCAAACACTGTTTACAATATCTATATCTATATCTATATATCTATATATATATATATACATATATTTAACAGTTTACAGTAAACATAAGACTCGCTCGCTGTTTTTGTGGTCGCTTTGCCGCACCAAGATTACGCTCATAATAAATGATTTTAATAATTTGAAACGATTTGTTTGCCACATCGCTGCCATCCTCAGACTTGGCTCAACTCGACTCCTCTCGAGACGGCACTGTTTGGTTTTGGTTTTGGTTTTGGTTATGGCTTGGCTTGGCTCAGTTTAGTCTCGCACTCATCATTATCATCAACAGGGCGTAATTAATCACGACGTCTTAGCATGCTGCTGCTTCCGGCTGGCTGACAGTTCCGGCTGCCTTCGAGCGCGGCGACCTCGATGTCAACAGTTCCTACCCGCCCTCTGTCACACTACCTCCTCTGTACCTCCTCTCTACCTTTCATTCCGCCCAGCACATTACCCGGTTCCGGCGTTGAGTTGTAATTTCAAGCGTCTGGCAATAACTTAAGACAGCCCATCTATTTTTTTTTTCTCTATTCATTTTTCTCTTCATCTCTTTTGCCTTAATTCATTTTTTTTCATTTTTTCTTCTCTCTTTTTAGTGTTGCCTGCCTAAATGTTTGTTACAGCATCAGAGTCGACATTTTTGCCCATTGTGCTCATGCTTGTTCACAAATTGCATATTCATGCACAACAACAAGCGGCAGGCAAACAAAAAAAAAAAAGAGAAAAAAAGCATAAGAATAGTTTTTGGTATAAAAAGTGGAGTTAAAAGCCGGACTGTATGTGTCTGTGTGTGTGTGTGTGTGTAGCATACTCACAATATATTCTGGTTGACTGCCCTCATTGGAGTAGGACTCGCTCTTCTCCGACACGCTGGACAGTGTCTCGCCGGTAACGGTGTCATTGTACGAGCTGGGCGCGTACATTTCGATGGTCGCCGTTTTGCCTGGTTGATTTGTAGTTTCCGCCACTGGATGCGACAACGGGCAGAGCAGACAAGAGCAGCCAGAGCAGGCACAGTCCCAAACGCAGCCACAGTCAGCAGTCACAGCAGTCACAGTTACAGCAACCGGGTGAGGTCAGAACACATTCCATACCACGACACGCCACACCATGCCACACCATGCCACACCAGGCCAGGCCAGGACAGGCAAAAAAAAAAAGGTAGAAAGTATGCGGCGCAAATATTGAAAAGGTGTAATTGGCAGTGACATGCCGAAAATTGATTGGGCGGCGGCGCAGTGCGCCAGTCATTTGGAACACCGCACGGGCGTAACAGCAGAGGTGGTAGGGGAGAGGGGGGTGGGTCATGTTGTTGTTGTTGCCAGAGGGCGTTGAGCATTCGTTGTGGGCGTTAGCAGCGTTTCAGGCAATGCAAATCAAATGCAAATAGCAAAGATTGTCAAAGTGCCGAGCAAGCAAATGTTGGCCAGCAAAGCGTACAAACAAGGGAGGGGGAGGGCGGGCGGGCGAACGTATAGGCAGCCATTGTGTTAAATTATTCACATTTTGGTGCAATGCCATCGACGCCAGCGTCGTCGTCATCGTTGTCCATTTTTATGCCGACGCATTTTTGTTGTTGTTGTTCCAGTTGTTGTTGTTGTTGTAGTTGTTGTTGTTGTTGTTGACCATGGTCAAGGGGAAAAATCAATGCACGTTGTTGTGCAGTTCGACGATGCGAAACGCAACGAGTTGCAGTTGGCCAAGAGGCAAGGGGCAAGATGATGGCAGCAGGGCAAGAGGGCAAGAGTAGGTAAGAGTAAGAGTAAAAATGCAATTAAATTTGTATATAAAATGCCATTAAATGATTCATGGCACATTTTCACAAATGGCAACGACAAAATGACCGCGCCACATGGTTAACACGTGTTTTCCGCAAAGTCAATGTGGTCCATGTGCATGAGTGTGTGTATTGTGTGTGTGTGTGTGTGTGTGTGTTGTGTTATGTTGGTTCGTTGAGTGCATTTGATTTTGTTGGTTGTTGCCATATTCGCATGAATGAATGAAGCATTTCGTTGAGTGTTTCGTTCAGTTATTCAGCATCCATGGTCAAAGCATCCAAGCATCCAAGCATCCAAAGGGAAAAGGCACCGAGCATGTGAACAGGAGTACAAGAGAAGAAGGGAAGAGGGGAAGAGGGGAAGAGAATAATGCATTAGCTTTGTTTGTCAAACACTTTTCCAATTAAACTGAAATGTAGTTGCATTGCTATTGTTATTGTTATTGTTACGTTTACGTTGTTGTTATTGTTGTTGTTGCTGCAGCCGCTGTTTATTACACATACATATATCTAAAATTAATAAATTAAGCTATAAATATACGGGATTACTGATAATTGTTTGTAATTGTTAATTTGTATTTATATTTATCTAAATATGCAGTTGGAATAAATTAGCATAATTAGATATTAATCGATTGTAATTTATCGATATATACAATACATCACTTAACCCGTACTTAGTTTGAATAAATATAGAATATAATACGCTGATCCATTTTACATAATTACGAATTTATCGATTATAATTTATCGATAATATAGCTCATTTAATCCGTACTTAATTTGAATAAATATAAAATAAAATGTGTTGCATATAATTATAAATTTATCGACTATAATTAATCGATAATAATTTATCGATGGTAATTTATCGATATATACAGTAGCTTACGTAACCCGTACTTAGATTGAATAAATAGAGAATAAAATGTGTTGCATATAATTATAAATTCATCGATTATAATTGATCGATATATACAATACATCACTTAACCCATACTTAGTTTGTATAAATAGAAAATAAAATCTGTTGCATATAATTATAAATTTATCGATTATAATTTATCGATATATACAATAGCTCATTTAACCCGTACTTAGTTTGAATAAATATAGAATATAATACGCTGATCCATTTTACATAATTACGAATTTATCGATTATAATTTATCGATAATATAGCTCATTTAATCCGTACTTAATTTGAATAAAAAGAAAATAAAATCTGTTGCATATAATTATAAATTTAGCGACTATAATTAATCGATTATAATTTATCGATGGTAATTTATCGATATATACAGTAGCTTACGTAACCCGTACTTAGTTTGAATAAATAGAAAATAAAATGAGTTGCATATAATTATAAATTTATCGATTATAATTTATCGATATATACAATACATCACTTAATCCATACTTAGTTTGTATAAATATAAATAAATAAAATATTTTGCACGCGGTTTGATTTTATATAAATTTATCGTTTATAATTTATCGATTAAAATTAATCCATTGTAATCTATCGATATATACAATACTTCATTTAACCCATACTTTGTTTGAATAAATAGAGAATATAATGCTTTGCACGCTGTATCATTTTGCATAATTATAAAGTTATCGATTATAATATATCGATATATACAATACAACACTTAACCCGCAGCTAACTCGCAATTCAACCGATTGCAATTGAAATTTTAATGGCTTCAAGTCGATAAATTGGAGTGCATTTAATTGAGGGTCGTCAATTGTGAAGGTTTCCCCAGTCGTCGTGGCTCGTGTTGACACCATCACGTATTTATTGCAGCCCCAAAAGTAAATAAAACATTTTAACGTAGTTCGCCTTTAAATGAAGGTAGCTGGCAGCCAACGAACAGGCGCAACAAACCAAACGAACCAAACAAACAAATGCAAATGCATTCAGAGTTTAGTGAATTAAAAACATTTTTTGGGCATTTGTCACATGCTTTATTTACGATGACTGTGCAGAGTGAACACCACAGTGAGCACCACAACTAGCGTTCACTAAAAAAAAATTGGTTAAATGCATTAAATAATGGTCGAGTGTGTAATCAATTAAGCGAAAATCAACAGCAAAGTGGGCCGAAAAAGCTATCAATCTTGCAATGAACTGATTCAGTAGCTAGCTGAGCAGCGAACAACTTGTAAATGTTATAAGCCTAATCAAATATATATTTATTATATTAATTATATATATACATATATATATTTCTTAAATATATTTAACTGCAACTCTATATTGTTCGCTAAAGATTCTAATTTGATTGCGCGCAAGTTTGAAGCTATTCTCTATTCACATAATTAAATGAAGTTTTGAAGTTGCCAAAGTTTGCAAATAAAACAAATGGAGAAGACAATGTAAAGGTGAAAGTGTGGCAGGTAGCTTGACTTGACAAAGAATGGACAGACGGCATTAATGGCCAGCGAGCGGGCTTATCACTGTCAAAGCCTTGCCTCATCCAACAACGTTGTTGTTGCCGTTGTTGTTGTTGTCGTTGTTGCATGGCAGTTTTTGATGGTGTCGCACGACCGCACACACACGACAAATAAGCCAGAGCCATAGTTGACGCTGCTGCCACACTGGCCTGCCACATGCCGCATGCCGCGCCAACCAAGCAACAGCAATAGCGACAGTGAGAGTGGGAGCAGGCAAGGGTAAGGGGCATACAGCTTTTGCTGTTGTTTTTGTTCTAGTTGCCTCCGCTGCACTTTATGCCTGACACAGAGATTACAAATTTTGCACTTATGCTACGCCAAGGCCAGCAAAAATTTTTAGGAAATGGCTGCAACAGCATGGGGGGGGGGAGGAGCGTGGAGCGTGGAGAGAGCGGGTTGTAAGCCAGCGAACGGGATTTCTTTCGCTTTTTTGCACTGCTGCCAATATATGTATATGACACGGCTTAGACAGCTTTTGCGGTCGTCAGGACAGTTAATGACGTCGCTGTTGACGGTTACGTCTGCTTTGAAGGCTTTTCTCTTAATCCGCTGCCCTAACGTTGCTGCTGGTCTGCGGACCGCTCTGTTCGCCACTGTCTAATGGGATGACGAGTTGCAGATACCAAAAAAAAAAAAAAAAAAAATAAAACAAGAATCAAGCACGAGTTTGCTGCCAATTATTCGGCGACTTATGCTTATTGGACTTTTTGCCAACAAATCACAGCTGCTCTGTGGTAGCACTACAGCAAAGGCAGATATAAGATATTATACATTGATCAGTTACGTAGTCGTTTAACTGTGGCTATAACTGCTTCGTTTTGGGACAGTTGTTAGTATGATATATCGTAGCTGAGTGTTTAGTTAAAAACCGCAAGAGAACTCTTTAGTTTTTTGTGCTTAAGCAATTATTAGACTCTGTTGTAATATGACATTGTTAGGACAGTGTATCTCAAACTTTATGGCTTTGCAGTCCAAGTCTAATAGAAGCTTACAACTCTTAGATATTATGGGGGGTTTGGCAGTTACCACTGTCATGGCAGTCTGATGAGTTGTCTATCTTGAAATGGTTATATCAATATAAACTCTATTCTTTCAGCTTGCTTAACGAATGATTATCAAATATTATAGACAAAATAGAAAGCACAGCTAATTATATTATATTATATTTGATAAGTTGCATACATATTTCTAGAAAAAGACAGTTGTAGTGTCTTCTCAAATGCTTAGAGCATCACAAGTTAAGCATAGACATAGCATATAAGTTCTGGCTATGGCTGTGCTAAGCAGTAAAGTTGAAAAGTTTTTGGACAATGGCATTGGCGCCCCAGCAAATTGACAGCCTCTCAGTGCTTATCTCAACAGATACGATGGCACACGCCCAGTTGTGGCCCAGTTGGAGACCAGTTGGATGTTGCAGGCCTTGGGCTGTCGCTGGGGCAGCCAGTCAATTGTTTAAAGAGTGTCAAAGTCGAGTGCTTTGCGTAGAAAGTCCGTTTGTTTTGGGAGTAAACGCAACCGTAACCGTAACCGGTTGCTTATCGCTTATGGCCACGTTGGCACAAAACTTTTGTGCCTTGGCCAAACTCGTTAAAGTGTCGCACTGAACACACTACAGCTCTCTCATTCTCGCTCTTTAACATTTTCCTTTATTTTTTTCCGACTCCTTCGTGCTATTATATTATTTATTTATTATTGACAGTCGACAGTTTTGAGTTTGTTGAGAGTTTATACGCAATGACTTCGCTTAGTCGAACTAGTAACTAAATACCAATAAGCGTAGTGCCTTTTTGAGCATATCCCTAGCCATTTTGGCTGAGTGAAATAGCCGCTTTCGGCTGCCGTTTCGTTCAGCACACACTTCATATCGGTGGGGCCAAGCGAATGTGGCAATAAACATTAGAAATGGCTAAACTACGGGATGGCCAACTCGCATGAGAATGATATATGAATGTGTATCTTACGAGTATGTTGCACTATCCCAATCTCCAATGTGCAATGTCCAATGTCCAGTGGAGTCAATGACCGTGGGAGCAGCGGAATAGCCGGACAGGCCAACCGCCGACCAGATGCCAACCGCAGACTTTTGCCATAGTTTATCGGACAACTGGCAACTGGCAGCAGCAAAAAGGGAATGGCAAATGGGAAACGGGCAATGGGCAATGGGCAATGGGCAACAGCGAAAGCTTCTTAGCCATGTCCGTGTCTATGTCCGTTACGCCGCAGTTTGGTTGACTTTCTTTTTGCGGCGTCGGAGGCGGCGTTTGAATTTCTTTTCCGTCATGCGCCATTTTGACACAAAAGCGCAAATGCACATTAAAAATGCATATCCCAAGGACAACAACAAAATACGAACCAGTCGAAAAGGCTACAGTCGACCGCATTCGACAGTATAATACCCTGTACAGGCTTCTATATTAAGAGTATTTTGATAATAGATACTTTGATTAAAATAAAAGTAAGAACATAACAGGTGTTTAAAGAAAACCCCTTTGAAACTCTCATTTTGCATATGAATTCTTTGCTTGCTTATAGCAGCTAACTTTCACATATTTATACATATTCAATCAAAAGCTGAGTGTTACGACACTTAATTTACTTATGCCTGTGTCGCAGTAGTTCCCTATCTCGCTCGCACAAATATGCACACATGGTAAGCAGACGCATGTGTCACAGTCGTTCGCTGTCTCGCTCGCACACATGTGCTGCCTGCTGCTCTAAGATTCCGTGGAAAAATAACTTTTATTGCTGATTATCTGTCTTATTTACAAACCGATCTTGATGAAACTTTCAGCGTTCCTTCTACATATAATTCTTAACGCACCTGTTAAGTTAGAAGTGTCTACGTTGAAAAATGTGGCTATTATTCGTTTTTTTCGATTTGCGGGGGGAAGGGGGGAGGTATCCAAAATTTAAAATAAACTTGATCTGCGTATGGTATACAGGAACCTTGATGCCAAATTTGGTGTCTCTAGCTCTTATAGTTGCTGAGATCGACGCGTTCATACAGACGGACAGACGGACAGACGGACAGACGGACAGACGGACGGACAGACAGACGGACATGGCTCAATCGACTCGGCTGTTGATGCTGATCAAGAATATATATACTTTATAGGGTCGGAGATGACTCCTTCTGCCTGTTACAAAAATTTTTTTCACAAAGTTAATATATCCCTGTACAGGGTATAATAAGTAAAAAAAGAAAAAAAAAACAACAATGGTAACAACAACAGCAAGAGCTGCTAGAAACCCACAAGTCAAGTTACGCTAACGAAAGCATTGAAATATGCACAGATATCTTCGGGCTGTGACTCGTTCCCGCCTCCGCCCGACCGCCCGACCGCCCGCCTGCTGCTTTGCCTGCTCTCCTATGTCCCTGTATAGTCCCTACCCCCTCTGCACAAACGCTGTCATTCTGGCCAACGCACCAGTTTCCCTGACAACTCCTTTATGGCCAAAAAATGCTTTTGGGCATTGTCAGTTATCAGCTTATAGCAGCAGCAGCAGCATGGAGCAGGGGGAGGCGATAGCGGCAGAGGCAGCGGCAGCGGCAGCAGTAGCCGAACATTGTCATAAAAATGTTATTGTTGTTGTTGTTGTTGTTGTTGTTGTTGGTAGGCAAAGACAGTTTTGCAGCTGCAGGCTCAGCTCGGCTCGCTCCACTCGCACGACTCGCTTAACAGTTCTTGTAACAAGCGTCTGTTAAGACTGAAATATGCATTTCTTTTGTATAGTGCCAGGGGGGGGGGTGCTGGAGTATGGGAAAGAAGAGAGACTACGGCTGCAGAGAAGGGCGGCAGTGGGTAGCAAGAGCGAATCTCCTCACTGTTGCAACCAGATCCAAGCGCGCCATTTGTTCAAACATAACTCTGTGCTCTGTGCATACTGGAAATGAGAGAAATTGCCAGTGCCTCCTGCCCAGTACCACTTCCCTTCTCCCCGTCTCCCTCCCACTTCCTCAACGTTTCCTGAAATTCTAAGAAAAATATCTTATTTATGTCCTGCGGCTGTAGTTCATGCTCCGCTTGCGAGTGCCTCGCGTTCATAATGTCAAAAATCTTGGCCTACATTTCACACAAACCGAATTGGCGAACAGTCCAAACACTGCGGCGGCTGGCAAAGGATTCGGCACAATGAGCGGAAAAACTTCAAATGTCCGATTAAGAGACGCCGTTGCGCTGTTCTCAATTGAAGAAATGGAAATACAAATACAACTTCATGCGGAATTATAACATTAATTTACAATCAAAGTATGAAGACGAAATATTACGAAACTTTTGCTTTAAGGTATTTAAATGTGCCAACTGCTTCACTGTTCGGGTTTACAGCTGTACTTTTCCCTACTTTCTATTTCTCTTTATGCTGAAATATTCTCTCAAAATATGCAAAAAAAAATCAATTGATGATTTCGTTGAATGACAACTCATAGCTTTGACGTTGTTTTCAAGTAAATTAAACAAGACTTTTAGAGTATTAATGAACTATTTTTAATTGTTTATGAACTTGACGCTAATTGAGCATAGTTTGCTTGCTTCTAAGTCAGCTCAAAAATAAAGCTTCAATATGTTTTCCAACGCTTCAATTTATATTCATATAATTACTGCTATATATATATATTTGTATATATGTGCAAGGGAAACAAGGAGTCATCAGTTGGACAGCCGGGCAAAATGTCAGAGAACTTAACAAAGTCATAAGTCAAATGTTTGCCGAAAGTACGAGTAGATGAGCATACATTACAACTGCAAATAGCGACTAGAATCTGAGGATGAGGACAGCGCGCAGTTGGAATGCTGCCGCCCCCCTTTGTCTGCTTTGTGTACGGGGCAAACAAACTGCAAATGGGAGGAGATGGCCGAAAGCAGAGCAGGAGGAGAAGGAGGAGGAGGTGCAGCAGCAGCAGCAGCATTGCTCCATGTACACGTACATAAGAGAATGCATAATTTTTAGTACACTGCATTGGGAATGACACTGGGATTGGATCTGCAGAGATGGGTTGGGTATGGGGATGGGGATGGGAATGGGGATTCAGATTACGATTGGGACTACGTCTGATTGAGATGACGCTCCTGCTGCTGTTGCTCCTGCTTCAGCTCCAGCTTCAGCTCTGCGTGTCAAACCACTAAATTTGGCTCAATGAGAAATAATTTGGTTAGCACGCCCAGCCAAACGTTGGCACATCTCTGGCCAAGAATTTTTGTGTACTGGCATTTCGGTTTTTGTTGAAAATATTCTCGATTTGTGCTAACACTTTCAGCACGTTTCAGTTTGGTTTTTTGGCTTTTGAGACCTGACTTGCCAATGAAATGTCTTCAAATATTCCCCAAACGAGGCAAACGCTTGCCAACGAAGCCAGCAAAGTGGAGAATCATATTTATATTTCATTCGCCTTGCAACCGTTTGAAATATAATTCCATATTAATAAACAATCTTCAGCTTCAGCTGCAAATTGAGCCAGGACTCGAACATTTGCCGGACACGTGCTCTATGCTATCTGCTATCTGCTATGTGCTTTCTATGGTCTATAGTCTATGGTCTATGGTCTGTTGTCTGTTGTCTGGTCTCTAAAGCTGAGGCAGCAGCAGAGCAATCTGATTTCCGAAAGATTGTGCGTTCAGCTAAGAAAACGATGCACATTTGTCTTCGCCAAATGGGGGCCAAAAGGGGGCAAAGCAGGCAAAGGGGCAACCGGACGGGGTGTCCTGCCAACGTCGTCGTTGTTCAATAAACAGTTGCAGTTGGCATGGCCCCGGGTCGTCCGTGTCTGGTTGGCTCGTTCCTGGCTGCTGTCCGCTGCCAGGATGCATCATTATTTTCTGTCATCATTATATTCTTGTTGACTGCTCCGAGCAGGGTATGTTTTTCTGCTTCTACTTTTTCTTCTAGTCCTTCTCTTGTTTCCTTGCTACGCTCTAACTCCGGCTCTGGTTTTCTCGCGGAAATTACAAGATTCTCATAAGGCTGAACTCTATCCCTACCTCTACATATATTTATCTATCTATATATACAACATATATATGTATATATATATATATATATATATCAACTCTGAGTATATGCAGGAAATTGTTTAGTGAGCATCATAAACTGAACAGCAGCAGCAGCAGCAGCAGCCGCATCTGCCACTTCTGCCACGGCAAAGTCAACCGTCCATTCGGGAGGGCATCGGAAGTAGCACAACGCGTTCTGCTTCCTGTGGTGTCACGGAAGTGGTATCAAAGCCATGAAGTGGCTGGCTCCTTGACTCAGACAGCTGAAGCTATGCGAGCAGCGCCAGGGATAATAAGAGCTTTCATCATTGCCAAGAATATGATTAGAGAGAGAGACTTCGACTTGAAGTGTGCCACACACAAAAAAAA
Organism: Drosophila funebris; assembly: GCA_018901825.1. Taxonomy (NCBI): domain Eukaryota; kingdom Metazoa; phylum Arthropoda; class Insecta; order Diptera; family Drosophilidae; genus Drosophila; species Drosophila funebris. The sequence continues at coordinate 4,121,881 of JAEIFK010000682.1, forward strand.
AAAAAAACAGGAGCAGCAAAATAAGCAAATAAATAAATATACAAGAGGAGAGATTAAGTAAAGTATTAAAGTAAATAAATACAAATAAATAAATTGTTAGTGTATGTGCGTGTGTGTGTGTGTGTGTGTCAACGAACCTTTTTTGCGCCGCTGATGCACAAAGAACCAGGCAACGAGCGCCGCATTGACCAACAGGAATCCAAATGCCGCCAGAGAGATGCCAATTATGACCAGATTCGGTGTATTGCTGGAGTCCTCTGTTAACTCGGCTGGCATCATTTCAAGTCCTGTGTTACCAACAAAAAAACAAAAAGAAATGAAAAGGAAAAACATAACAAAACAAAACAACAGCAAAAATGTAAGGGATATAAAACAATAAATAAATTCGAAATGAAATGAGAAACTGTAATAAAAATGACACAGCAGCGCTACGGGGCAATGCTCAATGGTCGTGTTCTACTTCCAGTTGAAACTGTCTCCCCTCTCTCTCTCTCTCTCTTGCTCGCTTTCTTTATATCTTTGTCTATCTCTGCCAGGCTCTCGCTCACGCACACGGAGTCAGCTAGCCATGCAAAACTGACGCAAATCACGTAGCCATGTTGTGTCGCGATGACGCGAAATGATGTGATGTGATGTGAAATGTGAAATGGGGAAATGGGGAAATGGGAAATGCGAAACGCAGCCGGAACATGTGGCAAGCAAATGAAATTAGCGTTGCCCGACACTGACCACATGGCACGTGCAGCACCAGCAGCAGCAGCAGCAGGAACAGGAACAGGAGACAGATCCCGGTTCGCTCAAAAGCCAAAATAAAATAAGGGAAAATAACAACAAATAGACACAGCGGCCGCTGAACAGCAACTTGCAAGTCGGCGCAACAATAACAATAGATTGGCCTCTTGAAATTGTTAATGTTAATGACGATGTTGTTGTTGGATGATGTACCTCGCTTCAGACGCTTCTCGTTGCGCTTGTGCAGGCAACAGCCGATGACAAACACGTTGAGCAACACCACCGTAATGCCCGAGGCCACGCCCACCAGCAGCATGCCCGATGTGCCGCTCAAAGGCGTCTGACTGGTGGTTGGCGGACCACCGCCAAGCGATGATGCCGGCTGCGAGGGCGGTGGCGCCTCTATAATCATGTATCCATCGTGTCGTACAATTCCAATTAAGTGCAGCATTGAATGTGAATGTGTGAGAGAGAGAGTGGACGCATTGAGTAAGGTAATAATGTTGTCCTTATGAAGTGGTCTTTTCAGCAGAGATTTCAACATGGTAGCCCAAATTGTAGGCACATATAAATCAGCTGGGAATCTGGGTAGGTATCTGGGAAAAGCTGGAATTGGAATTTGAATTTTGATGTTGGTTACCTTTGGTCTGGGCACGCGTCAAATCCGGCAGGTAAGAGCTCTGGCCCAAATCATTCCAGGACATCACGGAAAACAGATACAACGTGTTCATCCTCAAACCGCCGATGGTCAACTTGTGACTGTTGGGCAGGCCATCAATGTATTTGTACTGTTCGCGGTCAGCCATGCTGCAAATGAGAGATGCAATGGATGGCCATGAGAATGGGCGAATAAACCAGGAGGACTGGGAGGCTGGGATTGGGGGTGGAGGAATGGAAACTAGCTGAACTGGCAATTTCATTAGTGCGACGTGACATTTGCAGTAATTGCAATGAAATGAACTTGAGTTTGCAGCTGTAGGAAATGGGAAGTGGGAAGCGGGAACTGGGAGTGGGAGTGGGAGTGGGAGTGGACTACCTACCGATATCGAACGCGATAAGAGGCCTTCAGGCCACCATCAAAGCCTGGCGTCCAGGCCACAGTCACCGTGTCATGGGTCACATTTAGTATGTTGAGGCTGAGCGGCGACTCTGGCTGTGATGTGATGTCCAGGCGCACAGTTTCAATGTCCTCGCCGAGCTCATTGCGGGCAATGCATTCGTAGGCCCCATAGTCGGCGGGGGGCAACCTTCTCGACGATGAGCGAGGACTCGTAGGTGAGTGAGTCTATTTTGCGTTCCTCCACCTCGTATTTGAATGTATGATTGATGGGCAGCTCCTTGTTATCCTGCCGCCAAATGAACTGTGGTTTTGGCGATGCCTGTGCCCGGCAAGGAAGTCTGCCCCTTTCCCCCGTCCCGCTGGCCGCTCGCAGCAGTGTCGGTGACTTGGCTATCTCTGGTGCAACTATAAGGAGAATTGAGATGGGCAATCTTCAATCAGTTTCGTTATAACACACTTACACTTGACGATGAGCAGGACATCGCGGTTGGTGGGATTGGCCACATGATTGTCGGCCACACAACGAAAGTTGCCCACATCGTCACGCTGGGCATCCTTGATGTGCAGATAGGCGGTGCCATTGGTGAAGGTTGTTGTTGTCTTCACCTTCATGTCGTAGCCAACACGCTCCCATTTCACATGCTCCTCGGCAAGTGGTTTACCCTCCACGCTGCACGAAAGCATCGCATCCTCGCCAGGATTCACAATGATATTCTCCGACACGGACTTGATGGTGGTGCCATCTAAAGGTGGGGCATTACTTAATGGTATACTCTTTGCGATCATTCGATGTACTCACATTCAACCACAACTGTAATGTTGAGATTCGCTTTGCCTTGGGAGTTGCTCGCGGTGCAGGAATAGACGCCGGCATCATCCCGATGCAACTTGGTGAAGTTCAGAGTGGCGCCGTCGGCAAAGATGCGATGCTCACCGGCAGAGACACTGCCACTTGTCTCCTGCGGTATGCTCATGCCGTTCTTTGTCCAACTGTAGGTAATCGCTGAGGGATTTGCATTCGCCTGGAGCGGCACCTGCAACGATTCCCCCTCCAAACCCACCGATGTCCATGACGGCGGCGGTACAAACTTGGGACGGTCTGTAATTTGAATTTGAATTGGAATTCCGATTGGCGTTAAGTTTGGGAATGGGATTGAGAATGGATGTGATAGTGGGAGTGAGTCAGACAACGTCTAATTGCTCAATTAGTCGGCAGACGGACTACTTACAGAGGACATTCAGGCTGATTGCCTCATGGACACTGCGTTGCAATGCCTCGTTGGCGCTTTGGCAGGTGTAGACCACACCGTTCATTTCCTGGCTGATGTTTAGCCTGAACTCTAGCGTGGAGACTGTGCCGCCCCAGAGACCTGGCTTTGACGTATTATTAATGCCTGCGAAAAGCGAACGAGAGAGAGAGAGAGAGAGAGAGAGAGAGAGAGAGAGAGAGAAGAAGAAGATGCGAAGAAAAACGATGTAAATAAAATGGGCGTGATTTGACTTATACCAGACTGGACTTTGGCTCTGACGGAACTTGAACTGGCTGGCAACCAAACCGGATGTTGTCGTGGAAACGCCTTAAAAATGCAGGCAACAACAGAAGCAGAAGCAGAAGCAGAAGCCGAAGCAGCGGCAACAGCAGCAACATCAGCAGCAGCAGCAGCAGCAACATCAACATCAACAGCAGCTGCCATTTTGAGAATGGCGCCGCCAAGTCCTTGGCCATGTCCTGGGCAAACTTCCAAATCGTACATACCTTCAATAGAGATGCCATCCTTCCACCAGGACAGCTTTGCCGGTGGATTGCTTGAGCTCGAGTCACAAATGATGGTCGCCTCCATGCCAGGTCGCAGTTCTTCCGGTTCAATGCGTATTTTTACCGTCTCTGGCGCAACTGTAAGACGCAGGCAAAAAGGATAATAATAATAATAATAATGGCAAGAATTCGTTGCTGTTTTGCTGCAGGGAGGAAAAGCGAGGCACAGACTCTGTACTTACAGTGCACGCTAAGCGTTGTCGACTCAAAGAGCGGTATTTCAGTGGCACTATTGGATGCCTCGCAACGGTACTGGGCCTGGTTATCGGTGACGTTGGCCAAAATAGTTATTTCGGCTGAAACGGATTTGTCGGCTGCTCGGATAACGGAGTTGATCTGTTCCAGAAAAGAAGAAAGCATAAATTAATAACATATGCTGCTGTCAAAACGGATGAGAGACGAGGCACGAGAGAAGTGTATTTAAAGGCGACAACAACAACAACAACAACAACAACAGCTACAGGCAACGTGCTGCATATGCAAGCATACAGGCAACAGCAGGCGGGGCAAACTAACAGGCACAAGAGGCAGCCGAGACACCCAAGGCACAACTGCCACAAGAGAGACACAAGAGGCAACCATGGCGCATTTTAATTTTTGTTGATAAAATATCATTTAATCTGCGCACACAGATGAGAATAATACTCCTCTGCATGCCACCTACAGCTGCAGCCAATGCCAGAGGCCCTCCAAGTAGGAGGTGGTTGAAGGCAGCAGGCATGGGGGGGTTGGGGTTTTAAAACCACAATTGCAATGAAGATGGCAACTTGTTTCCGTTCTTTGTGACAGAAAACCAGCAGCGGTTGCCACTTGGCGTGTGTTGTATATCAACTTTACAGCCAGCTGCTAGCAGCAACAGCGGCAGGAAGTGGCCCCCATAAGTATGCAACAGCAGCAGCAGCAGCAGCAGCTGTGCAACTGTGGCCACTTCCGTTGATTCAACCATTTAACTGATGCGAGATGCGCAAAGCGCTAGAGATTAAATTCCAGCTAAACTAAAAACGAAGGCAAACACAAAACACAAACAAATGGCAATTTGCTGAAGGCAGCAAGAAGGTGTGGCATGTGGCATGTGGAACGGGCCCCATTTAAGGTATAGATAGACAGATAATGCGGCAGCCGAGTCGAGCTGCCTTATTAGCACTTTAAGCCCATAAAGCGGAAGCGGAAATGGTCAACAAAAGCGCCATTATTGTTTTGCCTCCACGTTTGCTGTTGTCTGTTGTCTGTTGTTGATAGCATTACGACTACACCTCTAACTCGCTCTCGCTCTCACACTCTCTCGCTCTCTTTTAAATGCTTTTTTGTTGCACATTCGTGGTGTGGTGCAAATGCTGCAAATGCAAAAAACTTGCTAAACTACCAACTCACCCGTTTGTCGTTTTTGTACCACGTTAACGTTGCCAACGGATTGCCGCCTGATGAAACACAGAGCAGTTTTTGCACCGAACCAGCTGGTATTATTTGTCCCTCTATATAGCCCGAAATTAATGGCGGCGCGGGTGGATCTGTGAATGGAAAGATAGAGAGAAGAATGCCGTCAACCGTTAGCATTGCATAAAAGCCAGCAACAAAAAACAAAATACAAAGAAATGCTGGCCCAAAAACTTAGCCAAGAGCCACAGCAAATTATGGCCTACAAACCGGCCAAAGAAACCAAACGCCCAGACCTCCCCTGTCCAACCCAAAGACCAACCACTGTGCGACATCGGGAGGCAACCATCCAACCCACCGTAGCCACCATGGCCAACAAGCGTTTGAACAATAAAAATTAAAATTATTTAATTTGCCGCGCATAAAGTAAAAGTATCTAAAGGGCGTCCCTGAGGCAACCGCATGGCCACATAAGACAACGCGTCCTTGACGATATTTCTAAAATTCTTGCCTGCCTGTGTGTGGTGCAGTGTGGGGGGGGGGGGAGGACTGTAAATGAGAGGGGGGGCAGTATAATTTCAACAGGCAGCTATAGGCACTGTCATAGTTATAGGCGGGGCAAAGGCAAAAGGGATTGGGCTGGGCAAAAAGCGAGATGAGGCGGAAATAGGGAGAGGTGAGAGGCAAGGGAAGGGATACACTCATTACCTAAGGGACCGTTAGTCATTTTTTTGCGGTGTGGGTAATAAATGTAAATCTCACAGTGGGCTTTCGACTTCGACTCAACAGCGATGCTGGTCAGAAAAATTAATTAGCGCTGCAGGAGTGCACATAAAGGACGCGTGCAGGACAACAGAGCAGGGCCACCAACAGTGTCTCACTCACACACACACACACAGCTAGTTGGATAAGTCAATGCCGAAACTAGAATTTCGTTGAGCGATGGCACAATTATTAATAAGCCGTGTCCTTGTGTTTATCAGGACATGTTGCAGGACTTGTTATTGAGCAGCGACTGCGACTGCGAATGATGGTCGTCTGTAGGCCTATTCAACTGTCCATCTATTTGTCTGCCCGCCTGTTCGCCTCTCCGCCTGTCCGCTTGTCAGTCATTTAAGAGCTAGACTCTCTGAAGTTCTGTTGTGCTTTTTTGCCGCCCTTATAATTGGGCCAAATTAAGAGTGACGTCGAACATGGCATAATGGAGTTCCAGCCACTTTGCGTTGACTTTGTTACGTGGCAAACACTGAGATGACTGAGATGAGCTTCGATTCGTGGACCAGTTTCAGCTGCCTGTCGAAGTTCCTGAATTATGTGTAAGTTGACTAATTGGACTTGCGATGTGACAAGAAACTTGCCAGCAAATCCAACTTAAATCTGTTCAACACTCACTTAATCCATATAAATATAACCATAAATGCTTACAACTATATCAATATATATGTATTTAAGGTCCTGTAATAAAATTTCGTTGGAAAAAGCACTTTTAATTTAAAGTAAACCGCAGCCTGTGAAGACAATGCTGCGACTGAGCTTGCCATTCTTGGTCCCATAGCTTTGCAGGCAATCAAAGATCTTGGCTCCCTCGATAATGCGGCCGAAACCGATGCGAGAGCCGTTGGCTACACGGAGTGGCCTAAACGACATGGAGAAGGACAAGTTGTCGCGAAACCCTTGCACAAAGTCCTTTCGGAAGGAAAGTATACAAGCGGAGGCACCATGATCGATGATCTTGGCATCGTACTCCAATGGCTGATGCAAATTCGAATTGCTATGCAGGGGCACCTCCACATCCAGCCAGAGATCGGGAAACAACCTTTTGATTACAAACTTCCTATGCATTTTGGATCTGCAGGCATGGATTAGTTCCATCACCACCACAGGAGCTGCCGCCGTATAAAGCTCGATGACAATGCGGCCAAGTGGACGCGCATCCTTTAGATAAATATCCAGGTAAATATGTGGCCGCAGGAGCAGTCGTTGCTCCTTTTCCGTGTTCGGCATGTGAATGTTGTAGCCTTGGTATTTGGCCAACGCCTTCGCGTTTAGGCTGTATAGCTTTGTGGAGCGACGGCGACGTTCTTTGGCCAATGATTTAACGTGATGGCTTGGCTTGACTTTTGATTTTAGGCCCGAATCGACTTCACTGACTACGTCCATAATCCGCTTGGCAATATCATGATTCTCCGCTTCAATGCGCTCCAAGTTTTTGATGCTCAACGGCAGCGAGGACATCGTATAGACACGCTCGTACCGGAAGGGATTTATCACGCCATGGGTTCGCGTTGTCTTTGAAAATTCCACAAGCATTTGTATGTTTTTCTTGGTGCGCTCCATGAATTGTACCGCATTCTGACCCAAGGCAGACACTCCGGTTCGTCGAGCCCACGGATAGTCGGGTGCTTTGTTCTCCACCTCACTGCGCATGTGAATCACACGATGGCGATGCGATAGCCACAATTCGTGGAAGTGGGCATCTTCGCCCTTTAGTTTGGGTATGGATTCCTTCCTGATGATCTTAACTGACCTCTTCTTGGGCTCGTCCGTAAATCTAATGCTCTTTTGCCTCTCCGCATGCTTCAATTCGAACAGCGAATCGCTTGAGACACATTGCGGCAGTTCGCTCATTGCAAATCGCACAAAACAACGGTGAAAAATGTGAAAAATTTATACAAAAAGTTATAAAAAAAAAATACTACAAATTTTAATAAATACTTTTTTTTTTTGTTATACTTTATGAGAAAAGTTGTATAATAAACTAAACGAATTGCCCAACATATTTAGAAGAATTACTAAATTCGAAAAGGTAATGTGAGTCTAGGAATCTTTAAACTTAATAATATTAAGAATAAATTGAATTGCTCAAAGTTAGTTGCAACTTGATCTTGGCTTAAGAAAAAGCAGTTCAACTCAACTTTAATCTAATTCAAAGGTATAAGAATGTCTTCAGCTTCTTCTTGATAATTTCAAATATGTTGTTATCAATTCCAGAAGAATGTACTACAATAAGTTCCCAAAGGAATTCCATTATGTAAGGCGAGCATTTATATCAGCGTATACGATAATTTAATAGACTACATTGAATTTGGATTACACTACATAAAATTTAAGCGATCCCACAGCCAGTGAAGACAATGCTCCGTCTGAGGACACCATTCTTGGTGCCATAACTCTGAAGACAGTCGAAGATTTTACTATTCTTGATAACACGACCGAAGCCCACCCGTGACCCATTGGCCACGCTGAGGGGCTTGAATGACAGGGAGAAGGACAGGTGATTACGAAAGCCCTGCAAATAGTCCTTGCTAAAGGACAACACATAACTAAAGGCACCCTGATCGATAACCTTGGCGTCATACTCCAAAGGCTTACGCAGCTCTGAGTTAGCCGACATCGGCAACTCGACATTAAGCCAAAGATCTGGGAACAGTCTTCTGATAACAAAGTCCTTGTGCTTGTTCGCCATACAGGAGCGGACAAGCTCCAACACAACAACAGGGGCCGCCTCTGTGTAAAGCTCCACGACAATGCGGCCAAGAGGACGCGCGTCCTTTAGATGTATGTCAAAGTAGATACGTGGCCGAAAGAGCATCCAGCGTTCCTTATCTGTCTGGGGCATTTCAATCTTGTAGCCCTTGTATTTGGCCAAGTGTTCTTCGTTCATATGGAATGGCTTTGCTTTACGACGACGACGCTTATGTGGACATGTTTGAGTTTTCTTTTTAAGGCCCGTGTCAAGTTCGCTGACCACGTCGAGAATTCGCTTAGCAATATCACGATTCTCCTCTTCCAAGCGCTCCAAGTTCTTGATGCTCAGTGGCAGCGAGGATGTGGTATACACACGATCGTAGCGAAAGGGATTGATCACACCATGGGTGCGCATCAATTTCGATAGCTCCACCAACATATGCATGTTGGTTCTGGTCCGCCCCATAAAGGCGACGGCATTCAGATACAATCCATTGACTCCGGTCTGGCGAGCAGCTTGGTAACTGGGCGGCTTACAATCCACATTACACTCCATTCGCTTGACCCGCTGGCGGTGCTCCTGCCATTGTTGCAAGTGCTCCAGATCGGCATGTTTTAGTTTGGGTTGAGATTTGGGCTGAGATTTGGGCGGCGGTTTGGGTTTACTTCTAAAATGCACCTTTGAGTTTACAGCCTCTGTGAGTCTTCTCTTTTCACTATTTTCAAATGCTAACAGCGAATCCTCTGAGTAACATTTCGGAAACTCTGCCATTTTCAACGGATCAAAGAAATTGGTGCAAATAATAAAAAAAAAAAATAAATAAATAAAAATAAAAACTAAAAATTTTGTTAAAGATTTTTTTTTGGTTTTTTGTCCTCTTACACTGAAAATGTTTAAAACTAAACTAAGCCCCCATCCATGACGAGGTTTATGCCTCTCTACGTAGATGTGATGGAAATCGAAAAGCCGTTGGGATTTCTACATATACTAGACCATATAATAACAATTTTACTAACAAAACACGGAATTTAGATTACACAACTTAAAATTTGTTAAAGGAATCCACAGCCGGAGAAGATAATGCTGCGGAATAGTTTACCGTTCTTGGTGCCATAACTCTGTAGGCAATCGATGATCTTGCCACCTTTGATCACACGGCCGAAACCCACACGGGAGCCGTTAACCACTCTGAGAGGTTTAAATGATAAAGCAAAGGACAGGTGATCACGAAAGCCCTGCAAATGATCCTTGCTGAACGAGAGCACATGTCCAAATGAGCCATGATCGATGATCTTGGCATCGTATTCCAAGGGTCGCCGCAATGGCGAATTGTTGTCCAATGAGAGATTCACATCAAACCACAGGGACGGAAACAGTCGCTTGATTAGAAACTTTTCGTGCTTGTTGCACAAACAGGCTCGGACTATTTCCAATACCACAACTGGTGCCGCCTCCGTGTACAGTTCCACAACAATGCGGCCAAGTGGACGCGCATCCTTCAGATATATATCAAAATAGATGCGTGGCCGGAACAGTTGCCAGCGCTCCTTGTTCGTCGCAGGCATATGGAAATTGTATCCTTTGTATTTATCCAAACAGCTTTCATTCATTGTGAACTGCTGTTCAGATAAACTGCTGCGATTCGCATAGAAACCTTTGCTGGACTTGAGTCCTGAATCGATCTCGCTGACAACTTCGAGTATACGCTTCGCCAGATCCATATTCTCCTCCTCGATGCGATCCAGTGTCTTTAGGGTCAACGGCAGGGAGGACATGGTATAGACACGCTCGTATCGAAAGGGATTTATCACGCCATGGGTGCGTTTCGTACTCGATAGTTCCACCAGCATCTGAATATTTTTCTTGGTGTGTTCCATGTAGGAGACAGCGTTCTCTCTTAAGCTATTCACACCAGTCAATCGTGCCGCTTGGAATCCTGGCGGTTTGTTATCAATCTCACTCTTTATATTAAGGACTCGATGGCGATGCTCTCGCCACGCCTTTAGATGGGCCTCATCTGACTGCTCTTTACTTGGGGCCCCTTTCACTTTTGCTGCCTTACTCTGTCTCTTACTCTTTGGGCGTTTAAAATGCAAAACTTTGCCATTATTCCCCTTCTTTGGCTCAGTGGGCTGTGGTATCAGGTCTAGTGACTCCTCTGAAACACATTGCGGAAACTCTTTCATTATATATTTAAACCAAACAATGGCGCGTATCTAAATATTAAAAAAAAAAAACTAATACGAGTAATTTTAAAGGTTTTTTGTTTCGTCAGTTTGGATTGTTTGTTTAAAACAGACTGATTATAATATCAAAGCATAATCGTTGAATCTATTTCACTATTTCAAAAGGTGACGTGTTCCATAAGAGAAAGACATGATCTAGGGGACGTAAATACTGTTTTAATACACTAATTCTTATTGCACAGAATTTAGTTAATCTGGAATTTAAATAACGCCACAGTTTGTAAAGATGATGCCCCGACTGAGAGTGCCATTCTTGGTGCCATAACTCTGAAGACAATCGAAGATTTTACTATTCTTGATGACACGACCGAAGCCAACCCGAGAGCCATTGGCCACGTTGAGGGGCTTGAATGACAGGGAGAAGGACAGGTTATCGTGAAAGCCTTGCAGATAGTCCTTGCTGAAGGACAACACATAATTGGAGGCACCATGATCGATTATATTGCCATCGTACTCCAAGGGTCGCTGCAGTGGGGAGTTGCTTTCCAATGGCATCTCAACCTCCAGCCATAGATTTGGGAATAGTCGTTTCACATGGAACTTGTTGTTCATGTTGCACATGCAGGCTCTCACCAGTTGCAAGACCACAACAGGCGCCGCCTCTGTGTAGAGCTGAATGATAATCCTGCCGAGCGGACGCACATCCTTCAGCGAGATGTCAAAGTAGATGCGAGGACGAAACACTTGACGGCGCTCCTTATCCGATGTGGGTATCTTGATGTTAAACGGCTTGTACTTGGCCAATGCCTCATCGGGCAAAGCGAATGACCGTGGGCTAATCTGTTTCCCCAGACGTGGCTCGGAATTTAAGCCAGAGTCAACCTCGCTGGTTACTTCATTGATGCGCTTGCCAAACTCTTTATTCTCTGCATCCAAACGTTCGAGATTGCTGACAATTGCTGGCACCGCGGATATGACAAAAGGCGCCTCAGTCCGAAAGGGATTGATGGCACCGTGAGTCCGATGTGTCTGCGATATGCCCACCAGTATCTGCATATTCTCTCTGGTGCGATTCATGAACGCAACTGCATTGTCTGTCAGTGAATTTACACCCGTCTTTCGTACCGCTTGAAATCCCGGTGGCTTATTATCCAGATCGCTCACCATGCTCAGCAATCGATGGCGATGCTCCTGCCACATCCTGTAACGGATTGCATCCAAGGGCATATTCTTCTTCGCCTTCTTTGGACTCGATCGCTTCACAGGCGGCGCTGTTCGTGATGCTGATGCCGCTATGCCCGGCACAGTCTCTAAGAGCTCTGTTACCATTGCCACGGTCTCTACTTTTGATGGCCGCAACTTTGTTCTCTTCGCTTCAGACTTACGCTGCTGTTGCTCGGCATTTTTGAGTGACAAAAGTGAATCGAATGAAACACAATGGGGAAAAGCACTCATTGCAATTTGCCTCAAGAGTGGTGCTTACGATAATATTTAGAGAATAAACAATAACAAATAAACAACAAAAATGTTCGGTAGTTGAAAATGTTTCAATACAAACCGAAAGGCTGGAGAAAACAAACTGACAACTATAAAAATAAACAAGTTAACAGATATATGCTCGATTGTCATGATTGCTTTCCCCCTCTCTCTTCCACTCTCACTCTCTTTCATATTGTAACGCAAATGGCAAATGGCCTAGTAGCTCAAGGTTGCCACTTCCGATCCACGGTTGCTATGAAAACACTGACCACTCGTCAGCTGTTTCGGTGATGAGACGGTCACACAGTCAGCTGTTGTGGCGGTCGAACGAATAGCAACTCTGAAAGTTTAGGCCGCCATGCAGCTTCCGTTTCCTCTAACACGCTCTCTTCTTCGAAACGCCGCCGCGATCAGTGCTCCGAGCTCCGCAGTTGTTAGCGAGAAATAATAAAACCTAACACGCGGAAAAATAAAAATGAAGAAAAGAAAAATAAACCATCCGTCTTCCTATTGGAGTCGGGCTTGCTAGGTTGGCCCGTGCTTACGTGGCGTCTCCCTCTCGCCGCAAAACCCAAGGAACCGCTCGACCAACCACCAGTGACACGCTAAACCGGATACCCGAATCGACAACCTACTTAGCCAGGGACACGGTCCCACCACCTTCGCCATCCGCCCACGCCCCTTTGTGTGCGCGGGATCGGCCTGAACTCCTCACCTCGACCCATGCTCGGCTCGTGTTGCCGGCAGCCAGACGTAGCGCTCCTTTACCCGAAGTTGCGCCCTTCCTGGCCCGTTTGTTCGAGGAGCCGCCGCTGGAACGCGACGAGTCAGCCAGACGCAGCGCTCCTTCATCCGAAGTTGAGCCCCTCCTGGCCCGTTTGTTCGAGGAGCCACCGCTGCGAGCCCACATTCGTCCCGCCTTACAGCAAAACCGTGCATGTCCATCGCCTAGCTCGCTTCCGTGGATCAACACAGGATGGACTCGGCCAGGAGGCCTGAGTCTTAGATGGGGGCAATGTAACGAAAATGGCAACGCTACCCTAGAAGCCCAAGGTTGCCACCTCCAATCCACGGTTGCTATGACAACAGTTGACTACTCGTCAGCGGAAAAATAAAAATGAAGAAAAGAAAAATAAACCATCCGTCTTCCTATTGGAGTCGGAATTGCTAGGTTGGCCCGTGCTTACGTGGCGACTTCCTCACACCACAAAACCCAAGGAACCGCTCGACCAACCACCAGTGACAGTAGGCCCAGCCTATTTTCGTTATAATATCCTCAAACTAGAGAAGAACAATCTGTGCATGATCAGATGCAAACGTGATGTACGCCTGATGCAACATTAATGCGCAAATGAAACTATAATTATTTAATTGCCAGCTACAGTATTCCTTTTTGCTTCTTCCTTGTTTCTCTATTTATATTTTTCTCTTCCTTTTTCTTAATTTCTGCTGTACATGGAACTTTTACAATTTAACACCCCCTCTGCCTCCTCTACGCCCTCTTTAGTTTACTCTTTCGACCATGTCTGCTGTGCAAGTACAAGTACCAGCCAAAAGTTTGTGAAAACTCAATTATGTGTATGTTTGTGGAATTTAAAAGCCGAGGGTCAGACGCTTAACCAGACAGTTGACCAGGCTAAATATGGTTATGGCTTAGTTGGTAGCCAATTAAATAAGAGCATAAATGCGGCTTTTTACTCACATAAAACGTTGATGGTATGCGTCGCGACAACATTCTCGGTCAACTGCATGTTTAGGCCATGGCAGATGACGACCAAGGAACGCTTGTTGGGCTCCACGATGGTGGTTATATTCGAGTTGGTTGTCCAGCCACCTGAAATATATATAAATCACATTGATTGATGCACCATAATGATAAGGAGGTAATCATGATTATGACTATGATTGATTAGATCTTTCTGATTGGTTATTTTTCCGAGTTCTTGTTGATTTCAATTCCAACTTTCTACTGTCTTTAGACTTTATTTTATTATTATAATATTTAAATATATTTCTTTATATTTATTAGGAAATTTTAATATTTTTTCTATTATTTTAATTGTATTTTTATTTAAATTCTTAACACTAATTAAATAATTTTAATCAGTTTTCATACCTTCGCTGCTAACGGTCGTCTTTGAGGTAGCATTGCGTATCTGTCGTCCGGCCACCATCCATTTGATCTCCGCGGGCGGATTCGATGGTGCCGTTGAGCACATTAGGGGCACCACGTCCCCTACTCGCGCCTCTGTGGGTCCTGTCACTGTGACTTGCGATGGAGCGACTGCAAATGGTAGAGAATTCAGTTAGAATCGAGCTCATTTCGTCTCGGCATTAATATATAATAAGGCAACGTCCCCGTTCATTTGTGGCATGCCACGCACACACACACACACACCCTCACACACGGCTAACACGCAGAGTATCGTTCATTTTTCTTGCGTCATAACGCCACAAACAAACCCAATGGTGTAAGTACGAGTATGCGAGGCAAAGGCTGCCGCCTGCATGCAGATGATGACTGAGTGACTGAATGACTGAGTGACTGACTGACAGGCGTCTGAGCCGTGTCGAGCTATTACCTAATGCCACCAACAAGACGAAGCTGCAGCTGCTTGCCGCTAGCTGCTAGTTTGTTGCCTTGATGGATAAGTGCAGGCAACAGTGACAGTGGCAGCAGCAGAAACAGCAGCAGCAGCGGCAGTGGCAGTGGCAGCTGTGCATATATTACGCATACGCCGTGTTCGACTCAACGGCTGATACGGAGTCTTCGGTCTGCAACCGGGGAATACAAAAAACTTCGACTCGATATGTTTCGCATATAAATAAACATTATGAATTCTTAACTTCTCGCATCTTTCGCCATACATCTTCATTCAGCTCACACTCAGCCAACAGAGAGGTAGAAGGAGGATGGGATTTGGTGCTCAATGTATTCCTTCTACGTCTTCATTTTTGTGCCACATTTCGTTATACATAAATAATGTGTATTTCTAGCCAATGAACGAGCACAGCTGAAGTCTGAATCTCTCTACGTGTATACTGTGTGTTTGTGTGTGTGTGTATTTGTGAGGTGGTGTGCGTAAGGCTTAGAGAACTGGTCACTCGATGTGGCAAACAAGGTAAACAAACAAAGAGTCGGTAAGAGTAAGTAAGTGCAGGCAAAACAAGAGCCAATTTGATTGGTATTCGAATGAAACTGGACCCAGAAGTTGGTCATACGTGCCACTGGAATTGGGATTAGCAGGAGGCACGTGCTGGTAGTTTTCCTGAAGGCCTAAGAGGCCTAAGGGCCCAGAAACTGGCAGGCTTTCATTACCAGCCTCAACGCTAAACAGCGCTGTTACCAAAAATTTGAATATAACGCATACGCGCTGTGCCCTTAAGTCGTCCATTTGCATGTTAGACACAAGAGTCTAAGCAGCAACAGCAGCAGCAGGAAGGGGCACGGAAGGGGTCAGATTATGTGGCTGTGAAAGGCGGGGGGAGTGCGGTTACATGCAAATGACGTTGACTAACAACGCTTTTGGCCAGGAGTCGCGGGCTCCTCATCCTTGCGTACTTTTAGATTGGTGTGACTGTGATTGCAATTGTTGCAAGCACTAACAAACTGCAGCCAGGCTGGTAATGGAAGGGGCGAGAGAGGGAGAGAGAGAGGGGGAGGCAACGCTATTTGGCACTTGAAAAGAATTTGCATTGCTTGATTTGACAAAGCCAAGTGGGAGCGACGCGTCGCGTCGTTGGAGAGGGAGTGCAAACTTAAGCTTAATTGTAGAAGAAAGCAACAGCCGGAGAGAGCGAGAGAGATAGAGAGAGTAGGAGAGTTGGCAGGCTTATTTTCGCCTCGCTTTGTGTCGCGTGCCAAGTGGCAGCACTGTAAGGACGAGGCAAGCACCAAGACTGTTGACACAATCCACAACGCAATCCGAGTCTAAGTGAAGGCAAGTGCGAGCATATGTGTGTAGGCATACGAGTGTGCAAATATGAAAATTAACGAAATACAATTAGGCAAACAAGCAGAGGGGGCAAGAGAGGGAAATAGAGGGAGTGGGGAAAGGGATGATGGTAGCGGGGAGAGGGGGGAGCGGGAAGAGGTGTAGGGCAAAGCTTAGAGGCAAATTGCCTCACGTTTGCATAACGAGCTGAGGCTCTTGGAGCCAGAGCCTAGGACATGCAAATTATGTATCTGGTTGCAGCCTCAAGTGTCAGCATTAGGCAGCAGGCTTGCTTTGATGATGCTGCTGTAGCAGCAACTTGCTTAAGATACAGACAGAGGGAGAGAGAGATACACAGAGTGTGGAGTGAAGCATGTTGCACTTACATAGCACAGCCAAATCGACTTCCGCCTTAAGCGGCGTCTGGGACATGACGTTGCTCGCCTCGCAGCGGAATCGCGCCTTGTTATCGCCCGCCTCCGCGGTGAAGCTGTAAATGTTCTCCGACAGCCGTCCAGATGTCCTGAGTAGAAGATGAAAGTTGCAAGTGATGATGCATAGTGGCATCCTCTGCTGCATGCTTACCTGTACGCCATGCGTATCTGGGAGCCATTCTTATACCAAATGAGCTGAGCGGGTGGATTGCCGCCGCGGCTGCGGCACATAAGCTCCACCGTCTGTCCGCGTCGCAGGGTATCCCCGGACGAATAGCCCTCAATGTACGGCGGACCGGGTGGATCTGTAGGGAGATTGGGGACAAAAAGATAACGAAACAGTTGATTAATGGAAAGAGTTAACAATAACAGTTACAAGAACAACACAAACTCTTTCGACATGTGTACATACACATATACATATACATATACATATAAGCATATAAAGTAGGTTTATTGCCGGCGTATTTAATTGCTGTGGCTGCCACAAATAAATTCAATTTACACTAAAACAAATGTGGCCAGTTGGCCATCCGGCTAACCGGCTAACCGGCTAACAGGCCCAACAGTCGGCCATTCGGACATATGCAACAGAAATTTGCGCGATTTTTAATTGAAGTGTTTGCATGCAAATCGTTTATGTGGTCAAACGCATTATTTTCCGATTTCCCTTTTTCCTCTTTTGGATGAATTTAATTTTTTGCATTTCCTCTTTGTTCTTTTATTTACTATTTTTTTTTTTTTTTGTATATTTATTTATTTATTTATTCTTTTTTTGTTTTAATGTGATGTTGTTTTACAAACAGGAGTCGCAAATGTTGGCTGTAATTTCATCGTGTTGTGGGCGGGTTAATAACAGTTTAAATGCCACAAATAGTAAATAACGGGACCTGTTAAAATACCCCTGTTTAAAGATCTCATTTAATTGGATTAATTAACGGCATGTAAATGCACGATTAGTTACTAACTTGAGCTCTTATTTCACTTATATTTAATATTTCTAATATTTCCTTTAGTTTCCTTAATTTAATTGTCCTAACATTTAATTACTATGTATCTTTTTGATTTGTAATTAGTTACGTAATTTGTGATTGATTCAATCAATGCAAATGCAATCCAAACATAGCTTATACTTATTTAATATTATTTTATCTCATCGAAAGTTTCAAATATACGAAATATAATTACAATTGCTTCCATTTGAATTACAACTTTTGAACTTATTGTATATTTAAATTAGTGCTTCGGGTTACGTTTGTATATTTGGTTAAACTTTAAATCGTTTCTTAAGTTCCGTTATCGTTGTCAATTTATTTTTTAATATCGTTTTTCGATTTGGACTACAGCTTAGATTGCGTAAATGGCATGAATGCATTTTAAATGGTATCGAAACGAGCGTCCTAATGGTTCCCATTACAAATTACAAGCTAAAATACACACACACACACACACACACACACACACACACACACACACACACACACATACACTCACACACAAAACGAATTGTAAAATAACGCAGCAGCTTTGCAAAGCCAGGAATATAACGAAGATCCACAAAATTAAATTAAAATCACTTAAAATATTGCAGGAGTATCGGCTGCCCAATGCCCAATGCCCAATCCCAATGCCAGCTGCATCCGATTACGGCCCAGCCTGGTCGCTTGCAACTGACAGGCAAAAAAAGGGGTTGCAGGGATGCCATAATAGGTGCATAATTAAGCGGCCCGGTCTCTGCCAGAGTCGAGTCTATGTGTATCTGCTCCAACTGCCCGGCACTGTGCATGTTTGTGCCAGAGAGATACCGAGTGCGAGCTAACTCTACCTGGAACATACGTTAAGGACCACACAAATATTTACACCAATAAGATGTGGTCTAATCTATCGATGATAGCTTTGTTATGTTTTCTTTTATATACAAAACTGTACTCGCTTGAGTGTCTCTCATAGACATCTCAACTATTGAGGAGTAAACACTATTGAAGATCCACAAATATTGAAGTGTGATTTACATTTATTAAATAATAATGATCAATTAATAGAGTAAAGACTGACAAAGAGGGGCTAATAATAATGTAAAGAATGGTATTTATTGAAGCTTGCCAAACAGGAAGTTGCCTTATGCAATTGATCAGCACTGTGGCGAAAAGAATGCAAAGCGTAGGAGGAACCACTTTGTGGTGCTTTGGCAATTAAATCTATTATGTCAACGTACAAAGCGTCGGCCAAAGAGCACGAAATGGCAATGGCAGCGCCACTAGCTGCCTTGTGGCAAAGGCAGCACCGGGCAGAGGCACATGCACCAATGGCATCAGCAGCAGCAGCAGCAGAACCAGTGGGAGCCTATGCATAAATAACAAACATAATTAATTTGAATATGGAGCACGTAATGTGTGTGTCAGGACCAGGCGAACAGGTGTAGGTAATACGGTAAAAGGTAGCAGAGGGAAAGAGATTGAAGAAGAGAGAGAGACAGAGAGAGAGAGAGAGATAGTGAGTAAGAGAGATGGGGGCAGTCGTGGCCAGTTCCAGCAATCAATAACTGAAGTTTGAAATTCGCAAAATGTGGTTCAGTGGTCCTGATTCCTGTGCCCGAGCCGTGCTCCCAATGCCTCATGCCACATGCCGCATGCCCCATGGTCCGTTGATGCGTGTGGCAGCTGGGCATCGCATTAGAATTTAAAAACTAATTAATACGCGCGCCAATTGCGCAATTAGCGGCCACGGAGGCCATGGAGGCCATAACACCCAACGGCTGTGGCCATTTCTGGTAAACTGGCGGCCAGCTTTGCCGTGTTTTGTGGGTCACAAATGGGAGTCACGGCAGGGCTGGGGAGTGGATTGGCTTGCAGCGGTTGCAACCTCGGTTAGGGCGAGGTGGGCACTCAGCATAAGTGCGCGGCTAGCATTTCAATTGTATTGCAAACTTGGCCATTTGAGCTGGGCTAATGAGGTCGCCATTTGGCATTTCGCACTACGCATATATTTGATAAGGCATTCCAATGGGGGGAAATGGCAAAATTACAAATTTCTAATGGAATCCAAAGCTTTTTACTCACACAACACGGACAGTTGGACGGTGGCACGCATGGGCATATCCGGTGATAGCGCCTTGTGTTTCGCCTGGCATGTGTATTCCGTATAATCATCATCTGCTCCGGGCTTCAGCTTCAGACTGGACGTGGTCGTAAATCGCTTTGGCATCGTCTCCTCCACCTTGTCATCTCGCTTATCTGTGGAGATAGAAATGAGAGTGAGGATTATAGAATGGATATATGGAGATCAGAAGATGGGAATATAGATATATGTATATAAATATAGATATAGATATAGATATAGATATAGATATAGATATAGATATAGATATAGATATAGATATAGATATAGATATAGATATAGATATAGATATAGATATAGATATAGATATAGATATAGATATAGATATAGATATAGATATAGATATAGATATAGATATAGATATAGATATAGATATAGATATAGATATAGATATAGTTATTCAAATAAATTGATTATATTCTTGGTCCTTTGAAAGGGACTTCACAAACATGAGCGCAAGGTTGTTGCCATAAATAATGGCGCAACAAGCGAACTACCCAAAAAATGCAGCCCTGCATGTATGGGTTATTGTACATGTGTGTGTGCGTGTGTGTATTGTATGTGCTATAAATTCTTGTGCGCTGCGTTAAATGTCTGCGATTTATCATAATAACAACAACAAAACATCAACAGCACTCACCCGAGCTCTATACAAAGAAAATTAAAATGGCGGGTGTATCTCAATGCGAGTGTGTACGTGTGTGTGTGTGTGTGTGTGTATGTGTGTTTGCGAGTGATGGGAGAATCTCCCCCCTCTATTTCTCTCTCTATCCCTGCTTTGCCTGGCATTGCAAAATTTGCACGCCATTTTCGCGTACGTGCAGCTTCCCCTCTCCGTTGCCCGCTCCCTAAGTCGTTGTCATAAAGTTTAACGCATATTTTATGAAGTTTTGTCGCACCCTCTTCCCCCCTCTCCGCTCTTCCTATCTGTCTGCCCTCTCTTATTCATGCCACGACCCGTGGAATTCATTTGTAGGCGCATATTTTGTGTAATATTTGCAAACAACAACAGCAACTACAACAACAGCAACTACAACAACAAGAACAACAATATTTTGTGACATAATTTTGAGTCATAAATTGTCAATGGCTGCGATGTCGTTGTCGTTGTTCTCGTTGATGTTTTCGTTGTTGCAGCCTCTGAAGAGATTCTCTCATCTTCTTCTCTCATCTTCCATCTCTTTTATCATTCATGCAACAGCTATCAACCCCGCCACACCCTCACAGACCATGACTTTAAAATGTTGTTGTTGTTGTTGTTGTTTGGCTCAACTATCAAGTCGAAAGGAGAATATTGCGATATATTCAGCATGTCACCGAGGATAATGACCAAGTTGCTCGAGCTGTGCCTTGAACTGGCATTAACCGTCATTTACGCGACCGCCACATATTCGTTTAAGGACACCCTGAGCCACCGCAGCACCACCGTTGGCAGCAGAGGCCGAGGCAGACACAGAGGCAGAGGCAGAGGCAGAGGCAGAGGCAGAGGCAAAGGCAGACACAGAGGCAGAGGCAAAGGCAGACACAGAGGCAGAGTTCCACTGACAGCTTGCAAATGATACTACAGACATAGTAGGATCCTTTGTCCATTGTCGTAAACTCTCGTTTTCGGGTGTGGGGTCAGAGGTCAGAGGGTGCTGTAGATTTCATGCCCCCGCAGCAGCAGCAGCAGCAGCAGTCCAGCCGCAACATATTGCGTCGTAAACATAATTCATCATGCAGCTCTACGTCCAGCGTTTCCTTTTCAGCGTTTGCCCACATTTCCTTGCGGATTTTCCAACATTTTACGCCGTTTTGCGAATTTTTCTTATTTTGTTTTTGTGTTTTCCCCAAAAAATTTCCATCATCATTGCTGTAGTTGTTATTGTCGCTGTCGTTGTTTTTGCTGCTGCTGTTGTTGCTGCTGTGCGTTTCACATTTTAAGCATTTTTAACGCGCCAGTTGTGTTAAAATGATTTCGTTAGCCGCCAAATGACACTCCCAGTCGACCAGGGATACCCAGTAAGCACACACAGGGTTACACACTCATATACATTCACCCACATATACACCCACACACACACCCACACACACATACACACACATACCCACTCACACATACACACACATACCCACTCACACACACGCATGTATATTGCATATCATAATCATTATGAAAATTAAATGTCGTGAAGGCGTCTAAGCGCCGTGTGATGTTGCTTTCCCTACCCCTGCCACTTTCCCTCTCCCTCTCTCTGTCCCTGTTTCGATGGCTTCCATGGCCATGGCAATGTTCTGGGCATCCTGGCCAACATTTACATTTGCATTTTTCCATATTTTCTAAAGCATCCAACGTACGGTAGCGTTTTCCAATTTGGCTGACTGCCGGCCAGCCAGAATGACAGGGCACAAACAAGGAACCCCAAAAAAGAAAAAGAAAGATGAGGGTAAGGGATTTGGATTTGGATTGGGGCATCGACTTTGCCAGTTGACGGCCAGGCGACCGTTTTGTTAGAGTATAAAATTATTATTTAAGCACCGTCATCAAGCAGAAAGTCGACGGGCGACTCTCTACCCCTACTTCCTCCCTTACTCTTTGCCTTTAACATGTGCCTCTGGCCAACTGGTTGACAGTCAAAGGGCTCACACACACACCCCCCGTTCTTTTGGTCCTGCTCTCTTATTGCCACAGCCAAAACCCATTTACACTTTTTGTTTTTTGGACCAGAGTGGATCAGCTCCAGCTCCGGTAGTCGGCTCAACGGTCGATACAAGGCTGGAGTTGTACAGGAGACGGTCCAGGAACCAGGAGCCAGTAGCCATTAGAAGACACATGCGTTGTATTGGGAGAAGAGTGAGGTTCTGTGTAAGTGGACATTAAATTTGATGGCTTAGTGTTGTGACACTTGTCACGAGTTGTGTGTGCGTGTGCTTGATGTTGATTGCGCTTGCCATCCATTACATTAGTAGATTCTGTATTCTATATTCAGTCACACTTCCCCAATTATGTATATGGAGACTTTCCGAGTTTATAAAAATGTATTTCCGGAAATCTATCAAGCACATTTGTCAAAGGGAAAGGTGGCAAGAAGTTGAGAATAAATGGATAACCCCAAACAGAACAGGTAAGCAGATAGAACTTAAGCATTCTATAAATACACGGATGGATCGGCAACTAAATTAATGGTCAAATCTCTTTAGTTTGTAGGTTGTCAGCTAAGAAGTCATGTCAGTGAAGAAGCTCCTGTTATAATATTGTTATCAGCAATAGAAAAAGATAGAGTTTTCTGAGAAGACTTTTACTCAAAGTAAGCAAATCCAAGGTCTAATGTCGGCAAATTAGAGTATAAGTAACTTAATAAGGTTCGCCTTAAAGTTTTGTAACGATGTTGGATGTTGGTCGAGCGGTTCCTTGGGCTTTGTGGTGTGAGGGAGTCGCCACGTAAGCACGCGCAATCTAGCAATCCCGATTGCAATGGTTGAATAACGATGGACCACTGATCGCGGCGGCGTTTCGAAGAAGAGAGCGAGATAGAGGAAACGGAAGCGGCATGGCGGCCTAAACTTTCAGAGTTGCTCAGTCCGATCGCCAAAACAGCTGACAGTGTGACCGTCTGATCGCCGAAACAGCTGACGAGTGGCCTGCTGTTGTCATAGCAACCATGGATCGGGGTTGGGCTACTAGGACAGCGTTGCCCTTTTCGTTACATTGCCCCCCTCTAAGACTCAAGCCTCTTGGCCGAGTCCATTCAGTGTTGATCCTCGGAAGCGAGCTAGGCGATGGACGTGCACGGTCTTCGTCGCGCGTTTACCGGGCAATTGCACTTCGTAGACCAAATCGGAGTGTCGTCTTACAGTCCGAGGTACTCACGATACTACTACGCAAAATTTCTTGGATGGGTAGCTGGGAATGCTTGCCGCGTTCCAACACGGCTACCGAAGTTTGAGCCAGCGACATACATCCGACTCTCAAGTGGGTATCGCTGTACGGAGGGACGCATGTGGGCTCTGTGGCATATACTCGCCCGGGCGTCTCCGCATTCGGTGCTTCCAGCGAGATTGCTCCCCAGTCGA
Organism: Drosophila funebris; assembly: GCA_018901825.1. Lineage (NCBI taxonomy): Eukaryota > Metazoa > Arthropoda > Insecta > Diptera > Drosophilidae > Drosophila > Drosophila funebris. The sequence continues at coordinate 4,145,536 of JAEIFK010000682.1, forward strand.
GTTTTATAAGCAAAGCCTTCAGATGGTTTTAGTGGTTTAGTGTCGCAGCAGAAAATCGACTCCGCGAAGGCTGGGTATGCGGCCATCTACAAGGAGGAATTCGTGTTCGATAGGGCGACCTGCCACCGTCATACTGACCTTGATGCGTGCTGTAGCTACAAACTGCTCCGCTGCCGGACCCTGGAGCATCACTCTACAGGTTGTGCATGGTAGTGGCTTCGGTAAAGCATTTCGATTTAGCAAGGAAACGGCAGCGCCGGTGTCGACGAGGAAGCGCACCGGGTGCTTCTGCAAAGGAATTATGCAGTGTAGAAGCCGATCGCCGAGCGCGCCCACGGCATACGTCGCTTCAACTGGTGGAATAACGCGGAGGGGGCTGCGTCTCGGCTGACTTCTCGCATTCCAGCGGTGGCTCCTCGAACAAACAGGCCAGGACAGTAGGTTGTCGATTCGGGTATCCGGTTAGGCGTCAGCGATGTTTTACTTACTTCGATAGGGCTCTGCGGGTGCGGCGCGCTGTGGCCAAACCCGCTGGCGTTCTCCGCCCAATCGATGCTATCGTTTGAGGCTGCTGGCATGCCACTAAAAGCAGCTCGGCCCAAGCAATCCAGCTGCCATGCAAAGTCTGCCAGTGACTCCTTTGGACCTTGCCGGCAACTTTGGAACAGCTAATAGCTGGTCATACGCATCATATGAGCATAGCGTGGTCTGCGGCAGCGTCCCATAGAACACTGGTGGCACCTGCGGCATTTGGACCATCCCTGCTCAGCGGCCATGCCGTCCAAGAGACGTTGAAACTCATCCCATGGTCGGTTCCCATCATTCTGGGGCAACAACTCTCGATCGGCTCGAAGCGCACTACAGGTACGGCTGGCGAACCATGGCAACACCGGGGACTCAATGGCTGCTCACCAGCGGAAGTAACGGTGCCTGCCGGGTACGTCTCCTGACGGAACTCCTTTCGTTGTGATCGCCGCTTGGGACACTCCCGATCATTTTCTTTGCCACCGGTGGGAGCTTACGGAGTGCTGCATGTCAAGTGGTCCGCAGAAGGCTGTTCACTGGTGGCTGCGACCTGGCGGCCATTACCTTCGCATGCTATAGTGCGCTCAAACGAGGTCCATAGCCGTTCGAACTTTTCTTTGAAAGTCCGCGTTAGTTCGGTCATCCTCTCCTGCAGTTGTCGTTGTTGCGAAGCTCCGTCCGATCGCCAAAACAGCTGACAGTCTTACCGTCTGATCGCCGAAGCAGCTGACGAGTGGTCTGCTGTTGTCATAGCAACCGTGGATCGGGGGTGGCAAGCTTGGGCTACTAGGGCAGCGTTGCCATTTTCGCTACAGTATATAATATATAAATATATAGCTATGCTCGTTGTATACTAACCTGGCTTATATTCCACATTGCCGCGATACCAAACGATTTGTGCTTCAGGCTTTGCATTAGCCACGATGCACTTAAGGGTTAAGTCCTGATTCTCTCGCACCTCCACCTTGGAGTTGTGGGTGTATCCTTTGATCTCGATCGATGCTGGTGGTGCTGCAAGCAGAAAGAGAAACAGAAAGAGATTGAGTGAGAGAGTGAGACAGATTAGAGAAGTGTATAACAACTGTTACTCCAAATGCTTGAAACCAACAAACGGGCTTTAACAAAACAATAGCCAAAGCCAACGACTGCATCAACAATAATAACAATAATAACAACAATAACAACAACAACAACATGCTCGCTCATTATGCGACAATGCTGCATGTTGGCCAGCTGGCGTGTGGGGAATGGGAATGGGAATGGGCGTGGCATTCAGGCGACATTGTTCTCTCCTAGCAGTCGCAGGTTGAATGGCCGCCAAAGCATTGGCTGCACCGCCTGGAGGCTACCGTCTGCTCCCCCGCCCTCCTGCATTCATGGCTTCTCCATTAATGTGCTCGGCAAACTGCAGCCAAACAATGAGGGGCGATGGGGCGTCACAGGAGATGTTGAAACAGCAGCAGCAGCGGCAGTGGCAGCGGCAGCAGCAACAAACACAAACACAAACAAACAAACAGTCGTGGATAAAGTTAAGTGCACGTGTGCATTATTTTAATGCCACCTGAAGGAGTAGGCAGCCATTGCGTCTTGCGGCAGTTCTCTCAGTTCTGTGGCAGTTGCAGCTACAGCAAATACTCGCGTTTTATGTGTATAGAAGTAGTGGGTGGCATTGCATTTGACATGCAACATATGTTGCCTGCTGCCGTAGAAGTTGTTGCATGCAAAATGAATGCTTAATGTCGTGCAACGCTGTGAAGCATGCCCAGCCAGGTGGGGCACACACTCAGACACACATACACACACAATCATGCAACGAGCTGCTGATGAAGAGACAGTAGTAGTGTGGCATGTGGCATGTGGCATGTGGCATGTGGCATACGGCGTGTGCCGCATGTGAGCCACTGCGTCAAGGTAATTGCTTTTGTTGCTACCAAATGAAATCAACACCGACCGCTCCCGTGGCCCATTGATAGCTTTCGGCTGAAGGTCTGAAGTCTACTTGGATGATGTCTGATGTCTGATGTTGTGATGCCTGGAAGCTGCCGCGTTGTTTGTGAATTTTATTTGCATAGCTCTGGGCGCATTAAATTATTATGCACAAATCAAATACATAAACACAAAATCCCGCGACACACCCACACTCCATACACATAAACTCAGAGGCGTCAACAAAAACACACAGAATAAGGTGCGATCATCTCATGTGCATATTTATGCATATATATATATATATATATATATGTGTATATATGTATATGTATACACGACATATGCCTGACAAGGCCCTTTGGCATCGCACTCTCTGCCCACATTTGCTTCACGTGGCGTATAAGTAATGTTTGTTTTCTACCCTTCAAAGTAGGCAACGAATATTTTGCTACTCGACTAGACCAAAGAAGAAAAACTTTAATTGAAATACATATAATATATATGTATATAGTATATAAATTTGTGTCATACAATCACTGAAATGCTGAAGTATTGTTTGTGCTACAAAATAAGTAAATAAATTTAAATAAATTTGTACAACAACTTAGAAAGTTCTTCAAACTAACCACGACTTGTCTGTGACTGAGCGACAACGCGAATCTGCGGCACAAATTGGTGTCCCAAGGATGCCGCAAGAAGCGTTGTTGCCGCAGCATTGTTGCATTGAAAATGCATAATATTTGTTGCATTATTTAGAAAATAAAACAAATCAGAAAAGGCTAGAGACGTGCGCACACGACAGTTTCACACCCTGTACCCTGTGTCTGTAGAAAAGTATTTTGATAATATACAATATATATGAATATAGATATAGAGTATGAGTATTTCTGCCTGTCACATACCTTGTCACACAGTTCATATAGTGCCTGGTACAGGGTATAGCATGTATAAAAGTGAGCTGTGGGTATGCACACGTATTTGTATGTATATTTCATGAATTTTACTTGCACAAAGTCGATGGAAAATGCTCTTCGATATAAATAAATATACACATATGTATATAACAGTCAGCGTGTACGTGAGCTAGCGAATTGTGTGTGTGTGTGTGTGTGTATGTGTGCTTTGTTGATTGGTATGCAAATTATATTTGATTATTGACATGTACGAGGCGCTTTGTCGACGCACAGACCATAATGCCAAAAGAATGCAAAGGTTCTACTTGGGCTCAGTTGTTGTTCTCCCAATTGACGCTACATGCGATTATGAGTTGCAGTTGCAGTTGCAATTGCAGTTGCACTTGCAGTTGCAGGTGGCATTGTAATCAAACTACGCAACCTACTCGAAACGAATTCCCTTTCCCAATCTGAAACCAACAAGCATTTCTCCGGCAGCGATTCGTTGATTAAATTTTATGCAGTTTGCCCTGTTGCAAGGTGAAGGTGAAGGGAATGGGAAATGGGAATGGGAATGGGAAATCTGGGTGTCGGCATCCCATACGAGATGGCTGGCTGCAAATAATTTATGCAGCCATTGTTGGGGCTGAAACAGCAGCTCGGGCTAAAGGGTGTACAAAGTGCAATTTGCCATGAATTCAGGCGAAGCTGAAGCTCAGCCCACGCTAACCCACTAATAGTACGCCTCATAAAAGTTTTATGCGTTGAAATATTTCTCCACTCTTTCCTTATTCTCATTCTTTTCTCCCCTACATCTTTCTTTTTTCGCTTTATTATTATTATTTTTTTTTTTTTTTTGGTGGATAAGAAAAAAGCAAGAATTGGCAATTTTTCCATTTGACGTCAACTTTTTCGCTTCTTGCGAGGAATTTTAGAGGCTGCCAGAGAGTGCTGGGCCGAAGTCAGAGTCGGAGACTGATTTGGAGTCGTAGTTGGAGTGTCCCACGTCCCAGACATACGCCAAATTGCTCACATCTCTGACATGGCCTCCCAATGCGGACGATGGCTGAACTGATGCAGGGACTGGGACTGCGAATGCGACTGCGACTGCGACTGAGACTGCCACTGTAACTGTGACTTTAAGGTCACAGAACAAATGATTGCGATAAATTCAAGACTTTCCCGTCTGAGCTCCAAACTTTGATCATTTGCACTACAATTACAGCACAAATTTTCAAGAGATGTAATGAACGGAAACGCGCCAAATTCTTAAGCAATTTAAAATCAATACATTGCGTTTATTGGCTTCCATTATTCTCTGTGGCTTAAGCTTTCCCCCCTTTCGCCATTTTCACAGTTGGACTGCAGAACAAAGAAGCCCCCCAAAAAAAAATAAACCCAGCTCTCTCTTATTTTTCTTTCAATTTTTCAATGCTGCTTTGTATTCAAAATTTATAAAGGGAGCTCTGTTTTTTTTTTTTATTTTTTTGTATTCCTTTATTTTTTTTGGCCGTGCATGCCTTGAATTCCATTGTGCCCAGCTCGAGAGCGAACCGGTGCCAAAGCCAGAGTCGAAGCTGGAGCTGGAGCCGAAGTCGGTAGCAGCTGAATCGCCAGCGCCCAGATTCAGTCTCTCCCTCTCTCTCTCTCCCGGTTACGGTTGGGGTGGTCCCCCTGCTTTGACTGCAAAAACTTTTGGACCCTGCTCGCCTTGCAGCATATGTGTTTTTGGCTGCGTTTTTAAAAATTAATGGCATGCGAACATTTTCTAAATTTCCATAAATTTGCACGTGGACTTTTGTGTGTGCAAAAGTTCTTTACTGTGCCAACTTATAATCTAATTGCGCTCTCACGTGTGTCTATATATGTTTCCATATGTGGGTGTGGGTGTGGGTGTGTGCTGTGTTGGGTCCATGAAAGTTTCAGCTAAGCGGACAGGGTACGTTGAAATTAGTTGCAGAAGAACTTTGCAGCTGCCTCGTTTCGAGTGTTTCAAATTAAATTTGCGAATGACAAAGGTTTGTTCATTAGGTTTCTGCGTTGCATATGCTATTTTAATTAGAGCAAGACACCACAGACAGACAAAGAAAGAGGCAGTCATAGACACAAAGAGCAAAAAAAAAAGAATAATGAAAAAGAGTGGCAAATAAGCAAAGAGTTGAATTGTTGAATTGATTAAATGAATTCATACAACCAAAAATGTCACTCAAATGTTTTGCATTTATGCATTCGGCTTATCTTTTCATTTGCCAACTCATTCCATGAACAGCAAGTCCCTAGGGGGGTCCCAGATTTGTCTCTGGTAGTAGAACCAATTGAAATAGCAAAGCAATATGGATATTATACTCAACTTCTGTCTCTAACATCCGATAGCTCGTCTATAAATATATGTAACTCTATTTAAATCCCTTTGCAGTAATATTATTCACTCAACAAAATAGTCATTCATTAATTGTAATTTTGGTATCCGATTAAAGTCTCCAACCATGTTGCTCTTCCCCGCACTCCCGGTAAACAAACAACATAGCATTGTTGCGCAATTGAGGTGCTATAAGGAATTCGATATGCTGACAGGAAAGTGACATAACAAAGGGAATTCCTTTATCGAATACGAGCATTAATCAATATCGAGCTGAGGCGAAAAATTAGCTTAATAAATAAATCAAATAATTGTAACTTGAACTTAATTGAATTATTACACATTTGTCTACAATTTTGCCGTAGCTAATTGCTGCAATAATGTCGCACGTGTTGTTCCATGGATGCCTTAAGGGGGAAATACATTCGCACACACACACACACAAACACACACACACATACGTTGGAGTATATGTACATATGTATTGCACATACTTGACTACACATTTCAGTCATTCAGTGAAACATAGTAGATTCCATTACAAAACAAAGAGAACCAGACACGCACACATACACACACACACAGTGGGTGTCATGATGGGGGTGAAGGGGGAGGACTCACAACGAGAAGGGCTCACAAGTACCGACAATTATGACAAACATTTCTTCATGGCCTGCTCTGAAGGCTGACGATGGAGCAGACAGAGACGCCGGCATGCGACCTTTTGCCACAGCAGCAGCAACAACAACGAACTCGGCAATAACTAACGAGCTTATATGAATCCAACCCACACACACACACACACACACACACAGAGACACACATATACACATATACACGTGCAGCTAAGTTGTTCTTCTTTGAGTTTTTCTAAGGCTCCTCTCGGCACACATCATCATTGTCACAGCTCATGGCGCGTAATTAACTAAACAAACGTCATTAGGCATGCGCATGTATATATTTATATATATACATATATATTTATATATATATGTGTATATATGTCTGTCTATGTATGTGTAGATGTGAGCCTTGGGCAAGACGTGGTCGTTGTTGTTGTTGTTGTTGCTGCCGTTGCCGTTGCCATGGCCCGTCAAAGAAGTGGGTCTAGATGTGGAAACTCTTGCATAGAAGACAACCAAACGAGGCAAAGGAAATGAAAATCGCTGTCATCAAATGTAGCGCAATTTCTTGAGTGATTACAGCAACAACAACAGCAGCAGCAACAACAACAACAACAACAGCAACAGAAACAACGACAACGATAGCAGCAACAGGAGTACCCACACATCCAAAGTGATTACTCGACAGCAGGAATAACAATGCAATGACACACTCCCCACACACACACACACACACACACAAACACCCACACTAAAAACAAAAATAAATTCATTTCGTTTCAGTTTGAAAATGCTGAAACTGCTGCCACCTCCCCTTCCTTCCCTTCCCTGCTGTCTATCTTAGTCCTGGCAGTGTCAGCTCAGACTGTGACTCCTTGGAGCAATAAACTGCGCTAAATTCAGCTCAGCTCGCACATTGTTGATGCTGCTTCCCTTGCTGCTCTAGTTGCTGTTGTTGTTAACATTGTTGTTGTTGCTGCAATTGCTGTTGCTTTGCAAATTGCTGACAATAAATGTTGGCAGCGACAACCAACAACCAACCGAACCGAACCGACCGCCCACCCACAGTTCTGGCCACCCGCATGCGAGTCCCTCAGTCTCAACAATTTAAATATCCAAATGTAAATTCTATAGGTGCAATGAGAAGGAAACAAACAAGACGCGCTCCGTACAAATTGCATTTATTACTCGATTTAATTGATGCTACAATCGGAACGAAATCAGTAAAAATGTATATCTATTACGCTATTGAATTTATTAAGCTTCATTTTGCAAATAAGCTGGAAAATATTATAGCTATAATCACTATAATATTCATTTGATAGCAAGTGGAAGTGAATTGATGTACACGAAACAGCGAGACCAACTATGACTATTAACTCTTTTTGAACTTCGACAAACCCATTAGACTCTTTATACTTTTCAGGTACAGGTACCATAACTTTGAGCAGAGATGTTGATATAAGCTTAATTAATATGTGAAGTTACTTACATATGACAGTCAGCTTGGCATTCGCGCGAATGGCAGAGTTGAGTCGCGCTGGCCCCACTTGACACTGATACTCGGCATCGTCGTGGGTGGATGCATTCGAGATGCGCAGATTGTAGACACCCTGTTTGCGATCCCCCAGTACAGAGTATCGCGGATAACCGGGTATAACCGCTGAGAAACCCAAGGCGAAGCCATCCTTTGTCCATTGCACGGCACCGGCCACGTTAGCCACCTCGCATCTCATCATGGCCTCGGCTCCTTCCAGCACTTGCAGATCATGTGGAACAGTGCGAAACTTTTGCTGCTGGCCGTGTACCGCAGTAGGCAACAAGAATAGTGTCACAACTACAAAGAAGAAGACAGAACACAGAGATCGTTAGTTAAAAAGAAATGGTTGATTAATTGTCCAGCCTGTCGTTTGTCCTTTGTCTATTGTCCTGTGTCCTGGGTCGTTTTGTTTTCTTTGGCAGCTTCATTTCATTGATGTGCTGCGGGGATTGTTGATGCTGGCATTATTTCTATTAGAAACGTGACTTTCAATGGCTGCACAGCTTTTAACAGCGCTGAATTATGAAATGTGTATTTACCAAGCCCGCAGAAAAACAATGAGAGGCAGATTGCCGCCGCCGCTGCCTGGAGTCGCACAGTGAGAGACAATGGAGCTTTCCGCATAGACAGTCCCCTAAATAGAAAATCCTGACCGCAATAAAACAGTACATGCCACACAGTCAGTGCCTCTGCCTTAGCCTTGTAACGCCGCTAATCTGCAGTTGGAGTTGGAGTTGCAGTTGGAGTTGGAGTTGGAGTTGTAGTTGAAGCTAGGAATACAGCCTGGAGTCGGAGCCGAACTTTGACCGTTTCAAAATGAAAAGTTTTTTAATGAAAAACAAACACATTTCCCCGGCACAAACAAAAAAGAGCGCTGCCCATCATCGCACAAAAGCCAATTGTGGGCGTGGCCGGCGACCGTCCCGCCCCCGTTTCCCCGGTGACTGTTTGCCAAGACTTATTGCAGACTGCAGTCGCAGTCGGCAGCAGTTTATTTCTTTGCCAGCAACACCACCATCACCACCACCACAAGCACCACCCACCCACCACCGAAACTATTAAATTGTCAGAAAAAAACAAAACGAAGCCCGGAGCCGAGCCCAGAATCAACAAAAGCATTTAACGCGGCCATCAGGCAGCTACAGTTGTTTTAGTGCCACTGCTCCGTTTCCCTGTCCCTCTGCGTGTCCCTATCCCTACCACCCTCGCTGTTGCTGTCGCTGTTGCTGCCCGTGTCCATGTCCGAATCTGTGTCCGTGCTCAGTGCACTTTATCCTTGCAATGGCGCTTTCATAAATTTCAAACTGGATCTGAGTCGCAGGCAGCAAAGGGCGGGAAGAGGCAAAGCGCGCATATGGCCGAAAAGAACTGTCTGGAGGATGAGGAGGAGAAGGAGTAGGAGCGGGTGGTGAAGCTGTTTATTTATAAGCGCCGAAATGCAGTTTTAAATACCACAACGAACTGCAATTTTAGAGTGCTATCTTTAGCCAGATAAAATTCCATTTCATTTTTGCTACCAAAATGCGGAAAAGATAAATGAAAAAAAGTGAAAGAAGTGAAATACTGAAAGAGTGAAACTAACCACAGACGAAGCCCAATCCAAATCCAAATATGCCTCGTGTCCTGTGCCCAATGATTAATATAGCCACTATTTGCATACACATGATGTCTCGGAGCGGCAAAGGAATGAATTTTAAATACAAATACGAGTATATCCGACTACAATACATACATAAATCTAAAGAGCAGGGGGCTGGAAATACTGGGATGGGTGGCTTGAGGTTAGGATTGGGGATACAATTTAGTAGCGACTCTGGGATCGCTGGGTTAGGCTAACTCTTTACGATTTCATTATTTTCCTTTTTCGTACATAATTTGGCGAAGAATGTGATACGATCCCATTGCCTTAACCCAGTCAGTTTGTTGTTGTTGTTGTCATGCTGTTGTCGCGCAATTTAGCATAGAAGTTGTTGTTATTGTTCTCGGAGCACATTCACACAAGCAAGCAGCAAGCAGCAAGCAGCATTCAGCATTACTGTCAATTTATATAAATTTTCAGCTGCCTAGCCTTGCTCTTCCTCTCCTTCGTTTGCTCCCTCCTCCTCTGACCCCTTCTTATCTGGATGAAACTGTCAAACGCAGGCAAGTCCCCAGCCCGCGCTCTGTCCTGCCTTGGTTACCCTTGCCAGCAGCAGGCGCGGCCATAACCTTTGCCCTGTCGACGCACGCTCTACGCAAATTCGAGCCTATTTCACAGACTCGCACACACACACACACACACACAATCAGTTAATGTGGGTGTGTGGGTGTTGGGTGGCGTTGTGGGTTGTTGGCTTTTTCAAGAGAGTTCATAGTTGAGTAAATTTTTACCTCGTTCATGATGGGCGCATCATTGGCAACTCGAGCGCCACATTCAGGCCATACCCCTTGGGTGTGCGAGTGTGTGTGTGTGCGTGTGTGTATACCTCTGTCTGGGTTTTCAACAAATTTGTGTAGCTTGTTGTTTTCCCAGCGTCTTTCATTGCCATTGTTGTTGTCTCATATTTTTCAAGCGAAAAATTTTAATAAAGTAAATTCCTATTTTACGGCCTGAAAGGAAGCCCATTTCTGGCTCTGTCGTATGAGTGTATTAGACATGGCTCACACTGAAATTGAAGCATGACGAGAAGAATACAGACGCACACACACATAGACAGTTCGTATGTCATACGTGTCACACGTACTGCGGCCGGAAATAGTAGATAGAAAGAAAAACACGCAACAAGCTGAGACAACGCGACATGGCAAAGTGCAAAAAGGATTTAAATGCTTTAGGCGTCGCCTTTTGACCGCGCCCGAGTGCTGCCAATTGGGATTCGAGTCGAAGCAGTTGACGAAGAAGGGGTAAAACATGCTACGACCTCCCCTCCCCACAGTACCCCTCCCCACTTTCAGCACGTTGGTCCCAAGTGCCCAAATGCCATTGTCGAATTGCTGTGTCCTGAGTGCGTTGTTTTTCGTGTTGTGTCGCGGACTTGATTGTTTTTGGAGCTGAGCTGGAAGTGAAACAACATTCATACATACGCACACACACACACACACACACGCACGCACATTCACACACTCACACACACTCGCAGACAAATCCCGGCCACAGTTGCCTGACATTGCGGCAGTGGGCAAAAATTTGATTGACTGAAATTTGATGGCCTCAACCGCTTCTGGCTGCCTACTGGCTGGAGTTGGGAGATCGGAGATGGCTAAGGCCGTGTGAGGCTGGAGAACTAGCCAAGTGACGTATGTGTGAAGAGGACGCACCCATTTGTTGTCCCCTTGCCACTTTATGACGCTGACGCTGACGCTGACGCAGTCAAACGATGATGATTTCTGCTCCCGCCCAGGCAGTTATCTGTCATGGCCTCCGCTGATTAAGCAGCCTTTTCAGCCTTTCCCAGATTGCTTTAACGAGGGTCGGGAGCTGTGGGTCGGACAAGGCAGGTTTACTGCATAGTAGGCTAGCTTGAGTTTAAGTGACACCTGAGTGGCCTTGGAGAAAGGGGCATCTCCCATTCTACGCCTGCCATCAGATGCCTCTCTCTTTCCCCCTCTCTATCACTGTCTGTCTCTCTTGCTTATATCATGTGTGTGCCACACATGGAAGCACTTAAGTTTTATTCCCTTTTGCTTTAAATGCTCACGTAATATTTGTGTCCCGGTTTCTCGTGAAGCACCAATTTGAGTCCTGCAAATTTGCTGCTGCGTCGGGACGCACGTTAATTTGACGATTATGATTTTCACACTGCCAAATCGTGAGCTTCATTTTTTTTATGGCCAGCTGCTTCTATTCTATTGGTGGCTGATTCAAGATGCCGCATCTTACGCCATCTGTACCCAAGATGATGCATGGGCGTGGCAGCCACGTAAGCTGCCAAAATAGGCTGGGTTGCAGTTGCCGGATGCTGCTACGTTTGGCATGAATATGCGACGACGCCACCTTTGCTGTCAGCCATGAGGGGGGTGGGGGGGCACGCCCGGCCGGCCACGCCCCACTGTCAGCAGCAACGTGCTTTGCATGCAACTTTCCTGCTTGACAAATTCCGTTATAAAATATTGTGTGTCCAATTGCAACGCTTCTTCTTCTTCGTCTTCTTCTTCTTCTTCGACTCCTCCAGGCAGCTCCTTCATCTGCTTCGGCTGCAATATAACAATAGATGCGCGACCTTTTCGGCTAATGGTGCATGCAACTCTGCGTGTACGTGCAACTAAGGCTGCACCATCTACCGCACTTTATTGGCTGCTCGGCAAAACTGTTTGACTCCTGCGCCCATTTGTTTTGGCTTCTGCAAAATATGTATAAACATTGCGCCACTTGGCTTGACAATTCCAAGGATGTCGCATCCCGATCATTGCCCCCACCACATGCAGCATAATGTTGCATAAAGAAATGGGCTTGCCGATTAACTGAATGCATTTGCAATTGTTCAATTTACCATGACAATTACAAAGAAATGCACAAGTTGTATAAAATAATTAGTTAACAAAAAAGGACGAAGACGACTTTGCTCTGTATTTGCTTAGCTGCTAGAATAGCCAAGTCTGTATTACACATAACAGGCCACAACTTAAAAAGGCTTTAAACATTATGCAACTAATTTGAAAGTTAAATCAAATATCATAAACAAGACGAAGACAAGACAAGACAACACATTTATATCGAGTCTATGTAGCCAAGCATTGTATACCGACGTAGTTGCAACACAATTATGATTCGGTACTGCAGCAGTTGCAACAAAAGAAATAGCCTCGAGCAGGCATAGTATTACCTGCATTATTTCCATCAGCATTAGGGGCATGCCGCAAAAGGAGTCGTGGCATAATCACCGACAACATTATTAGCAAACATCGCAGCATTAAAGGCGGCGCCACTGAAGGACACAGCATAAGGAGGCCGCAGTGGCAACCTAGTCTGCCTGCAACTTGCAACGTGTAACTTGCCAAGTACCCACGGTCTTGCGGCTTTTCTTGTGGCATAAAAGCAGCAAACCAAAAAAGAAACAAAAAAAAAAGTGTGTGGCAGGCAACCAAGTAACTCACGCTTAAAATGCGCCAACGAAAAAAATTTTATTTATGAATTAACTACGAATATTTTACTGTGTACAGCAACTTGCAGCTTCCACCGCCGTCGCTGCCAACTTCTACCGTGTTTTTCCCCCGAAATGCGACAACAAATTAAGTGAGATGCAACGCAGAAATATGTTGCAAGAATGCAGATTGCTGTGGAACATCAAAGTAACATTCTTGTCCTCAACGCAACGCGACAAGCTTATGGCAAATATTAAGATATTTCAAAATAATTATTAAATAATATTTTCCATCAAAAGAAATATTCTAAAAAAATTGCTAAAAATTTAAAAAAGGAGAAAAATTCCATCTTCCTATTGTTGACAAGAAAACGCAAAAAGAATATACATAAAAATTATAAAGTAAATCTAAGGAAATTGTTCTCTCAACATTTGCAATAAAATGTTTATTAAAAGTATGAGCGAGAGTTGGAATTCCAAGTAAATAGTTATAATCAAGAACCCTTTTGACATGCAGAGGGTAACTGGACAACTGGACAGAACCTGTTAAAGCAACCGTCGAATGCTGTTGCATTGCGATGCGAGTGTTGAGTGAATCGAGAGCCCAAGTGAAGTGTTGTGAGTTGCATTTTGTGTTGTGTTGCATCTGATTAAGGTGGTCATCGTGTCGAAGACCTTTCAGAGCACTCAGTTATGAATAGTTTTTGCCACAATTCTGACAACTGTGCCTGGCTATACATACATATATTAATGCGTAGATGCGCCTCAATTAGCTGGTCACATTAAGATAGGGGCGAAGTCCCCTCACATTTGCTTTAAATTCGTTTTACTTTTGTACAATTGTGGGAAAAGTTGGGGGCATTGTTTTCCAAAGATTTCAAAATGCGTTCCGCCAGGAAAATAATTTGGTTAGTACACGCAACTAGCGACAATTACAATAAGTATTAAGTACATAAGTTGTTCTCTTCATCTGTATCTAAGAGGAATTGAGGATCGTTGGTCCACTGTGTAGCTGAGTTTAAGCCAAGTGCCTAGCACTTGACAGCATTTAAATTAAATGCCAATCTCTCCATGTCTCTCTCAGTCTCTTTCCAACTCTCTGTCTCTCTCTCTCTCTATCTACAGATATCTAAAGCTGCTTTCCGTCGACAACCATTTGAAAGATTGCTCCCAGTATGCTTGATTTATTTATAACACATGCTACGCATCGCATCGCGTACGCTTATGAAATTCACAGAATAAGGACACAAAAATAAGAAGAAAAAAATAACAACAAAATAAAAGGGAATCGGCAATCGGCAAGACGACAGGATATAGAGGGACAAACGACATAAAAAGCGACATCATCCAATCAATTTATGCGCCAATGTCTCCAGTGGTTGGGTGGGATTTGGGTTCGTGTGGGCCACATAAGCAGGCAGGCCACCCTAAGATTGAAAACTGGATAATTGGAAGTGGGTTGTGGAGCAACCTCTGTCTCCCACCCCCGCCCTCAATCACTTTCTCCTTCTCTTTGATGGGCCTTCGTAATATTATCTTTAAAAAATCATTTCAGTTAAATCGAAATTGTGGAGCGAAAATATCGCAGTTACTGACTGAGACTTGGCTAGATATTAAGCGCATGTCCTGCAACACACAGAAACACAGACACACACACACACACACATTCACAAATTACCATAATTGCAAACTAGCCACAAAGGTGTAGGCTTCTCTCTCTCTCTCTATCTCACTGTCTCTGCTTCTCTCTTTATGCCATCTAGCAATTTTTGCACAATAAACTCATCAGTTGAAAAAGGTTCTGCTTGGGCAAAATAACTTGTCATCATTATCATCTTCATTTTTATCTTCATCTTCATTATTGCGTAGCGAGAGCCAACTCCAATTTCAACTTAAATTCTCAATTCAGGCGAATGCATTGGGGTTTCTCCTCCAGCTGTTGTTGTTGTTGTTGGCGGTGTGTTGTTATTGTAACGCTTTCAAAGTTATTTGCTGTCCATTTCCAAACATTAAACCAGAGTGACTTGAATAAATTTCATATTTGAAAGCCTCACACACTATGAGACAGAGACAGAGAGACAGAGCGTGAGAAAGAGAGAGCGAGAGAGGAAGAGAGAGAGAGAGAGAGAGGGAACATAGACAGCAAAGTGGAAGGCGGAAATATCCAAACCAAAGTAAACCAACATGGCTAATATCATGTGTGGCAGCCACTTTGCTGAGGTCAGCGCGGTGGTGCGACGGGTAGAGGCAACAGTAGCCTCGCAGAGCCTGAGGTAGGCACAACCCAGCCTGTTGTGCATGAGTGTGTGTGCGTGCGTGTGTGTGTGTGTGTGTGTGTGCTTGGGCATAAACCAAAAATTTCTATACGCTGATGCAGCAATTTCCGGGCGGAGTGAAAGTGGTGCGTGCGACAACGGTATCTCGCAGTGGGCGTGCCACCGCCCACACTCCGCTTCCAGTCAGGCAGGCAGCCACTCAAGAATTTGGCCGAAATAGCTGATGCTGATATTGCTATTGCCATTGCCGTTGCCATTGCGAAGCTGATGCCATTAACAGAGACGCAAATTTTATTCTCGAATATTCATACACTTGACAGTGGTTTCAACTTTCCCCCGACGACTTTCAGCTTACGGACTAACGGCATTCTATATTCGGCCAACTTCTCTGGTTGCCACTTTTTTTTTTTTTTTTTTTTTTTTTGCGAGTTTACCTCTTAAAATTTTTGTCAAAAGTGTAGCAGTGGCAACCACTGCGACAGTTGCAACAGACACACAACAGCAACGTGGGGAAACCTAGTTGAAAATGCCGAAGGAAAGTCCGGAAAAAATGTATATATATATATATATGTAGAGAAAAAATTGGGAAAATTATGGCAACAGATATGGGGGCGTGTCCGCAGAAGTTAAGGCAAGTGAACTTTCAACTGAAATCGACTCTTGGGAAAAAGAAAGAGAGAAATGCATAGAAAGAAAGAGCGAAACAGAGAGGGATAGTGCAAAAACTGTCCTCCTGGAATATATGTGGCAAATGGTCATTCGTTTGTTCAGCAATATTATGAAAAGCTTTACCCATAGATAATTCAGATGGGTAGCTCTTGATAAAGACTCTCAAAATGATTGTGAGAGACAGAGAAAGAGAAGCCTTATAAAGAAAACACACAAATAATAACCATATCCCTACTATCGATAGCTATATGAATAAGCTGTAAGGCTACGCAGAAAACTATCGATAGAACTTGTAGCGAACTAAATGGATCGACACCAAGCGATAGTATGAAACGTAACTTATTACGATTACTTATAAAGTACTATCGATAACAAATAAGAAACATTGGGTAAGTTGACTGTAATTATAATAAGCCACCTGCAAAGTGCAGCATGTAGCATGCAACTTGCACCACCAAATGCCATTTGTAGCTACAAAGCTGTGAAGTGTTTGTCAGCTTATTGTGTGCCTTAATTGCCGTTTGAGCTGCAAACGCGTGTATGACGAGCGAAGTACCAAAGTACTTGCATTGTTTGCCCAAATTACTCGAGACACACGTACACACTCACACACACACACACACCCATACAGGCACTCCCACACTCCCACACACACACACACACATGTTCAGACAGATGACAAAGGAAGTCACCCCAGCGGGTCAGAACAATAATACTGCATTGTGGATGCTGCTGGTTGGGCAAGGGTTAACAGGATTCAAGTTACCAGAATTGGGATATGGAATGAGAATGCGATGGCGAATGCGAAGGGGAATGGGAATTGCGACTGAGATTGGGATTGGGAATGAAATCTGTGCACACAAATAATGTTTATGCAATCGAACGACAATGTGAGAAGATGACGATGAGAATGGCATGAAGATGGAATTGTGGATGGTGGATGGTGATTGGAGGATGGAGTATGGGGGCGCTGAGGATGTTGTCCAACTGTCCAATGATGCATGTCGGCGTGTGAAACCCGATGCGATGGACTAAAAGAGCTGTGGGCGGGCTGTACTGTAGTTGCATACTCGTAGTTTCCCAGCAATTGTTGCAAAGAGGAAAACGAATTCTTTTTTCTTTCTCTGTCGCAATTAAAAAGCGAAGCGAAACGACGTTAAGGTTTTCCCAGTTCCCAGCAAATGCCGCGTCACTGATTTTCACACATGCCCCAGTCCACAGTCCACAGTCCAGTTCAGCTAACCGATGATGGGGTCAGCGGCAAGCCGGCGAAGCGGAACCACACGTCAACTGGACAGCAGAGGACAGGACAAGATAGGTTGGCCAAAAGGTGTGCAAGTGACTCGACTCAAGTCGAATTGAGGCAAGACGAGTCGAGACAAGTCGAGCCGAGTCGAGTTTACTGAAGCGTGGCACAAAGCGTGGCAGCCAACAAAGGCATAGACAGAGGTAGGGGGTGAAGCTGGGGGCAGCGACAGCGGCAGCGGCTGCGGCTGCGGCAGATTCTCTCAAAGTTCACACGATGCAGCGATAAGCTGTCCAGCAGATGCGGTCTCCCTAGATGAGACACTGACAGACTTTAGGCGCTTGCAGCTGCGAGTCGCAAGTTGCAAGTGGCAAGTGGCAAGTTGCAAGCAAACCGGTTCAACACGCGTCACACAACTTTTTGCTTTATCTTTTTTTTTTGTGAACAAACAACAAACACAACAATTAGGGCTGGGGATCATAAGCGATTTATGTAGCCGGCAGCCGCAGCAACAGCAACAACTTACAACGCTCAACGTGCAACGTGCAACAAGATATAACTCACAAATCACATAAATCGACTCGCATGTTTGCAACTCTGATCAAATATTAATTTTCAATATGTAAAGCAACAACACGACTCCATTTGCGCTTGAAGTTGTAGCAGTTGTTGTTGTTGAGGTTGTTGCTTTTGTTGTTGTTGTTTGTTGTAAACTTATCGAATCTGCATAAAATATGCAGAGACGCCCCCTAACCCACACACACACACACACACACACATACACATACATGTTGCACAATGAAGCCACTCGGAACTAGAATGGGGCAAGTTTCGTGCTTTTTCTTCGACTCACGACTCAGCACGACACGTCGTAAGTCGTGCGTGTTTGTTCGTGTCTGTTTTTGACAATTTGAAATATTAACATAAGTTACACTTATTGCTTATAATTTTAAATCTTTGCTTAATTTTCATAAATATGGAAACTACAATATATATATATATATATATATCCATATGGAATTAATATATCGATATATATTAATGTAAATATCGATATATATTGAACTGCATTTCCTTATTATTCTTTATATTATTCAAATAAAATATTAAAATTATTAAATGTTGATTTTAGTGTATTATTTTGATGTCTTAAACTACTGTACTGCTGCGACTGTTGTTCAAATTGAACACGAGGCCTTCTCTACACGATGGGTGGCGGGGCGGGGAAACGAGAATCGAGGATTCATACATAAATAACATTTGAAAATTCATTCAACTTGCGATGATTTCGATTTTAATGCTTAAATAAAATTGAAAAGGACCTCAATGCTGAATTGAAGTCATGAACATGAGCATGAACATGGGTATTGGGTGGGTATGTGGGTGGTGCGTGTGGGTGTGGGTGGTGCGTGTGGTTTCGCTTCTTATATTGATAACAGACGCACGCACACAAATTTACGCAAAGAGAGTATCTTTGTATCTGCTGGCACATACAAAGGAAATCGACTCCCTTTGAGGCAGAATGATGCAATTATTCACACTTGATTAAATACTCAAGAAAAGTGAAAGTGTGTGGAAGCAAGTGATGCTGCAGTGCTGGCTGTGACCCTACACACACACACCACACACACACACACATATATATATATATATACACCTATAAATTTTGAAGTAAATTGTAAGCACGCCTCGCACTTTTCATATTGAGCTGTTTAAAAATTCATAAATTTAAATTAGCAGGCAGTCGATGGAATGCACAGCGAATGAAGCCATCGATCTGGGCAACTCTCTTTGCGGTGGCACCTCCAACTCCAATTGGTGGCGTCTCCTAACTCGTACCTATCCGCAAATGGTATTCAATTACATCCTGGATAGACAGCCAGGCTGGCAGGCAGTTTCCCATGGCAAACATTTAATTTATTGACTGGGCCTGTGAAGGCGTTTCTTATTACCAAAGTGGCAGCAGCGCTGTCATTGCCATGGCCATCGTAAGCAGTCAGACCCCACCACACCACCAGTTCCTCTGCCCCTACCCTGCTCCACCCCCATCCTACAGCTTCCTCTAACCATCTGTCAGTCAGGCAGTCTATGACGAGTCTCATTTGGCATTTGCTTGATTTGCCCTCTTTATTTATTCATCCATCCTGTCCAACTGTCTTACTGTCTCTCTCTTTCTCTCTCTCTCGTTCTCTTGCAGTGCATGTGCGGTCTGTAGTCCTTCTTCAATTGTATCAGTCACCATTGCTCGCTAACCAAATCAATTCGCATCAAAATCGAACTGAAACCCATCACAGCTCTGGCGCAATCATCAATGAGTCCAAGTGTTCCTCCTCTCTCTTTCCCTCTTCCTCTCCCTCTGCCTCTCTCTAGTTCTATCTCTATCGCTGTCTATCAATTGAGCGAATACTCTGCGTAGGAAGTACACTGGACTGCACACAGCTAATATCCTGCGTCTATAGGACTTCTAGACACTCGTAATTGAAATTCATTTCATTAGTTAGTCGCTGGCGAGAGTCGAACAAGAGAGGGGGAGGCGTGTGGTGTGGAAGGCGGCACATTTATTTAAATTAAATATATAATACTTTTGAAATCGCTTGCCGTCCAGCTCAGATAAAGCCAATATGTCGACCAGGAAGTCTATAATTTATTTTTATATTTGTAATAAAACCGTTAATGTTCCCATTGGCAGCTAAGGCGTGGCAAGGGGCCAACTAGACACTTGAATTGCGTATATAAACATAAACAGGGGCATAACAGACAAACGGACACACAGGACACATGTGGCATTGTGTTGAGCACTCATAAATCTGGGCAGCGAGCTGAGGCAAGCCACTCAGGTAGCTGCGGCACAGAGCAATTACCACATGCTACGATTGACAAACGCTGCAGGAGTTCACTTCACTCTGCAACAAAAACAAGAACAAGAAGAAGAACAAAAACAAAAACAAGCACAACAATCGTACAAATGTTGCAGCTAGCTAGCTGCCACAGATTCTAAATCAAACTGCAACTTCTCTGTGGCGACTTCAAGTGCACTTTCATTTGCGTTTCCCTCGTCTCGTCTCTTTCCGTGCCGTCCCGTCCCGTCTCGGCTAGTTCGTATCTATTTTGGTTGCCAGAGCTATATTGCCACATGCTGAAAGTGCAACCGATTTATTTATATGTATGCACATATATATACACATCTTTTTCTGTATGAGTACGAGTATTTCTGTGAAGCACTGTGAAGCTGCCGCTTGCTAACAAATTGAATTTGCTTGTTAGCTGTTGCTTGCTCCATGCAGCATGAGGCATGTGGCATGCGGCATACTGTATGTTGCAGCGTTGACATCTCAGCAATTACGGTGGCATTCTCAACGAGACATGACCCCCTCCCTGCCACTGCCCCTGCCCCCTTTCATCACCGCCAAAGTTGAGGGCGTGTGGCCAATGCAGTTTATGGCTTTAAATAGCCCAGCGCTATTTCGGTGCCGCACGCCGCATGTGGCAAGTAAGTAAGCAAGCAAGTGCAACGCAGCAACGCAACAACGCAGCAACTCATAACCAGTCAGCTTTCAGTTTTCTTTTCGAATTACGTAAACTTTTGAGACGCCCACGTCGAACTACGCTCAGTGGAAGACGCGTGTAGGTGTGAGCTGTGCTGAGCCATGGCTTAAACTGGCTAACAAACTGGTTGCTGGCTGGTTAACTGGCCAACTAGCCAACTGACTGCCTGATTGTCTGACCAACTATCTGACTGTCCGACTGTCTGACTGTCTGGTCTGTCTGGCCTGTCTGGCCTGTCTGGCCTGTCTGACAGCTAAGCTCAAGGTGTTGTGCGAGCGAGCATTTGAAGTCAAGTAGCCAAGTATCTTATACATGGGCGTTGCAGCTGCCCACACAGGTCGCAGCATTGGCAGCAGTTATGAGCCAAAAGTGAACATTTGGCCAACGGGCGCAATCTTTCAAACGTGTCTTTGCCTATTGACAGGTGGAGAGGAGCGCAATTAACTTTTCTGGCGAAGAGAACACACAAAGTCAAATGCAGAAACCAAGCCAAATGCTGAATGGGCCTTTTGAGATCTGTTTCCTGCAGATTGTGCAGATAATACCATTTGCGTGTGTGAGTGTGTGTGTGTGTGTGTGTCTGTGCGTGTTGCTGGCACTTATTATTCTTTGGGAGTAGTGTGTGTGTGTGTGCGTATGCTTAACATTTGCCCTTTCAACTATAGAACTGTAGAAACTCTATAGAGTCCGCAGCTTCCTGATTGCAGCTTCCTCTACCGCGTTCTCTCTCTCTCTCTCTCTCTCTCTCTCTGTCTCTCTGTCTTTCGCTCTCTACCTCTCGAACTGACGCGGCACTTCCTCGACTAGTGTCTGGTCAAGCAGTTGTTCCGTATTGTCAATGCACTCCAGTACATTTACCAGCTGTCAGAGACAACCTTTGCCCAGCTTCTATTCCCTCCGCTCCCTCTCTCTCTCTTTCTCTCTCTCTCTCTCTCTCTCTCTCCCCCATCAACCTAACTGCCCCCCCCTGCTCTCTTGCTATCTATTACGCCATGTTTGTGCTACACTTTCGCTGCCTTGTGGCACACATTTCAGCAAACGTTGCTGCCACACACCAAAAGCACACGCACCAAGCATATAGACTCTGTTTTTCTTTTTCTTTTCTTTTCTATATTTTTTTTCTTTGGCTCATCTTCTTCTTCATCTACTTCTTTTGTGGCATGTGTGTGTGTCCTTGTGCTTGTTTTGCTGCGCTATTCGTTGGCCTGCCACACAGCCCCATACCTTGCCACAGTGCCACACTGCCACATTGCCACACAGCCACACTGTGTACGCTGCCCTCTAGTTTGTTGACATATTATGATCCTTGATTATTTTGTGCTGACAAATAAATGCTTTTATTTTTGCCTTTTCTATACTCTGTCTCTGTATTCCATCTTCATCGCCATCGCCATCGCCATCGCCATCGCCATCGCCATCTCCATCTCCATCTCCATCTGCAACTTCATCTTCATCTGCTGCTTTATTTCGCTACCAATTTCCATGTTGACTCCACTGCGGTCGCTTTTCTCCCTGCGGGGCGTGGCTCATTGCTCGTGGCTCTTGTTGCCAGGTGCGTGCAACATTTCGACTAATTGGACCATAGAAAAGCTCTAGAGTTATCTCACTGCTACTTATCGCTCTATCTTTTATTTGTAGGCGTTGCCTTAGCTCTCTCTCTCTCTCTCTCTCTCCCCCCCTTTCCCTATTCCCTACTGATAGATGAGCGTAGTGCGGGGAGGGTAGGAGGTCAGCTTCTAATAGTCGCACATGTGTCAACGTCGCATTGTTGGCAACCTGCGATTGCCCACAAACACAAACAAAACAAACGACGAAGAAGAGCAGCAGCAACAACAACCAACGACAACGCCCACCAAAAAAAAAAAAAAAAAAAAAACAATAATAAAAAATCACAAAGCTAAGGCAAACCCAAACGGATACCAAATCTGTGGGCGTTTAAACATATTTTGTGAATTATATTTGATTGTTATTGTTGTGTGGTTCCATTGAAAATGCAGAGTAGAAGAAGACATCGAAGAAGAAGCTTACAACACACGATGAGTCGGACAATTTATGACCCCGACCAGGCCTGGGATTGAAGGGCGGAAGCGCGATAAGAACGAGTACAAGTTGTGTTGTGCACTTGGCCTATTCCAACTTGGCCAACTGTTTTGATTGCGATGCAAACATCACGTGAACGGAACGGAGCGCAACGGAAGTACACCGCTATAGACGTGCGTCCGGCTTGATTGAGGAGCTGCCCCATAATTATTAATTAGCTTATCGAAGCCAACGCAATCCCAGGCAAATGAATTTCATGGCAACTCATCTCTGTCCAAAAGGACACAAATTTGCTGCATAATTTCCATTGCCATCACGAAGACACCTCAAAGCTCTTGCGTTGACCGCAAACGGTTATTAAAAGGAAGTTAGGGCTACCGCAACTTAACTCCACACGAACATACACACATACATACACACACACACACACACACACTGCTGCTGCTCCCTCACCTCCCTCGCCCATTTGCTTCTGCTGCGTTCGTCAACCGCAAAAGTCAAGCTGGAATGACTTGTGTGTTGTCCTAATGAGCAATGGTATTAAATATTGCAAAAGCAACAGCAACAGTAACAGCAACAGCTGCAGGAGCTGAACCTAGAGCTGGAGGCGGTGCCCCTACCACCAGCCACCATGGCCCTAGGGGGGCAACTGTGACATTCGTAATGCTAAACTTACCAATGCACAACAGTTCAAGATGTTTAATCCAATGTAGTTGTTGTTGTTGATGTTGTTGTTGTCGTTGCTGCTGCTGCTTCCGTTGATGCCGGTAACAGTAATTGTTGCTGCTGCAGTTTCTCCCTTGTTGTTGTTGTTGTTGATGTAGTCGCGTTTCTGCTTCTGCTTCATTTTCAGATTGTGTCAATGCCATTTTGTTCTTGTTGCTATTACTCGTTGCCCTTGTTGTTCTTGTTATTATTGTTGTTGTTGTAGCTGTTACTGTTGTTCTAGCTTTAACGAGCAGCATTTACCGTTACTGCACCGCCACATTTGTTTTCAGTTATCTTTTGCTGTTGACGTTCTGACGTCACTATTCAATTTGTTCACGCGCGAAGATCAATTTTCGCATTTAGCGAATAAGTTTAAAACGCACTACGACAATCATGTTTGGACATGTTGCTGGGACTAAATGGGGAGCGAAGGAGGGAACAGAGTTGTTGTTGCTTTTAAGTGCGCTTGAATGTTTGGTTAGCGCATTG
Source organism: Drosophila funebris (assembly GCA_018901825.1). Lineage (NCBI taxonomy): Eukaryota > Metazoa > Arthropoda > Insecta > Diptera > Drosophilidae > Drosophila > Drosophila funebris. The sequence continues at coordinate 4,169,439 of JAEIFK010000682.1, forward strand.
GAGGCGCGTGTTGGAGGCACAAAATTAAGCCAGTAGTTGGTGGAGCCAATACATGTGGCATGCCGCACGCTGGCTGCAGCTGCCTACGTTGGACAGGGCAGCCAGCGAAGAGTGAAGAGTGAAGAGGAGCTTACGACGTAGCGCGACCAATATAACAACAACGTTGACGATGCGACTCGACGCAACGCAACGCAACACGACAGGATGGGACGGGACGACTGCGGCGCCGACAACGCGAACGACAGCGGCAACGACTGCGACGACGACGACGACGGATGCGGCGAGCAAGCAGAATTGTGCCGAATTGTGCCTTCAATTTTTAGTCACTTCCACTTTAGATTTGATTTCTTCTTGCACAACTTTAAGATTAAACAAATGCTATCACTTTCTGGCGCAGACTCGATAATTTGGCGTTGTTACCGCGGCTGCTGCTAGTGCCGTTAACTTATGCATGTGTTTGTGTACGTGTACATGTGTCTGTGTTGGTTCCTCGACTGTGTCAGTATGTGTGCGCTGCTCGCGACGCAGTTGAACGGCCCGTGTGCTTGGGCAAGGCGTCCGCACAGAATGAGAGCTAAAACCGAACTAAAACTTCCATCTGGCGAAGCCATCAAACAGCAGCCAGCGAAGGCGACATCAACGCCAAAGATACGAGCACGAACAGAATGAGCACGAATCTCATGCACTTCGTTTCGTGTGAACTTGTACAGCCGGAGAGACACACTACGAGAGAGAGAGAAAGGTAGAGAGGGAACGAGAGAGCGCATGTGCTTGTTCTTGTGATATTGATAACACAAACAATTGAACTTATTCGTACTTGTTTGGCGTTGTCTCTGGCTTTGCAGGTGAACCGCTTTGCCAAGTCCTAGCCGGTTTCAACACTTATACGTCAGTCAGAAACTCTAGCTCTTATACGATTGTTAAAAAGTTGTAAGCAGCTGCAATTCAAGTATAAGTCGAGTCGTATACGAACGCTAGAGCAACAGCTTCTAAATGTTGTTCTTGGACTGTTGAACGTATACAACGAGTCGCATAATTATACGACTACCGGTGGTGGTTTATGTATGCGTATGCTGTGCATCGCATGCTTATACTTATACCATATATACGAACAACACTAATTCACGTTTATAAGGGTTACACTGCGTTCGCTATGTTAGTAATATAGTAATGTGTATGGCAATTGCATGTCGAGTCATATACTTATACTTAGATGGCAGCTTATGAAGGCGTATGGTGCTTATACTTATAAGTCGTATACAACTTCTCATATCACAGGACGAACAATATTGCATGTTTATAAGTATAAGCCTACTGGGTGTGTATGCGTATGCGTATGCTGTCTTATACTTGTTCAGAAAACTGTTATACTCTGTAGTAAATGCGTAGAAGTCCTGTTGGTTGTAGAAGTTGTGGCGTGTTCGAAGGAGGTAGCATCGGTAGCAGCAACAAAGACAAAAGTAAACAGTAAACAAACATCAACAGTTTAATATTGTTATGCTTGTAATGAAAGCAAAATGAAATGATTGCTGGCAATACAAAGTTCAACAACAATAAAAACTTTGCAACTTCTTTTAGATGAAATTTGCACATATTTTTATTAATGTTCATATTCGTTGTCACCCTTTCTTATAACATATTCCCCGGCCAAGTGTAAGTAATTTTCATTTCATTTGCAGAGAATTACTTCACACACAGGCACACACACACACGCACGCATGGGTATATGGGAAATGTGAGAGACAACAACAAACACTTGTTACACGTTACACGCGACAAGTCCCGCGAGAAAGCTTCGCGTGCAATTTGCTTGTCAGACACTCTAGGGCGTGGGGGGGGGGTGAGGAATGGGGGAAGGGGAGTAAGCTGTTGCTGTTGGGCGTACCAAGAAGCTGACAGTGCTGGGAACTTGCAGACAATTGAGCATATTTCAAGGAATACGCCAAATTTACAGAATGGGCGACTAAATGAACAATAAAAGCCAGATTAAATCCTTAGAAACAAAATGGCCAAGTGCGCAATCCAATCAGGAACAGGAGCGTCTCAAAAGAAATGCGAGACAGTGTAGGAAGGCTCTCTAATAAGCCTCTCAATTGGAAATTGAGCGCTAATCTCTTTATGCAAAACATAGAAAACAAAAACCAAATTGAAAACAACAACATTGCGAAAGAATGAAGAAAACGCGAAAGGAAAAAGGAAGCCAAATGACAAACAGACATTGCCTTTGCCTTTGCTACCATCGTGTCGTGTCCTTGAACCAAGCGCAGACTGTTCCAGAAGTCCTAGAAGATAGAAGAAAAAAATAAGAGACAACCAAGTGTAAAAACCTCAAAGCATTTTGCGACCATGAATTCCATTTCAAATGTATTTTGCACATCAGTTTACAGCCAGCCCCAAACCAATCCAGCAAACAAACCAAGGCCATCGAGCCCATCAATCCAACAAACTCACCACCCACTGTTCATTCTGTTTCCCAACATTCAGGCAGTCTATCAATTTGTATTTTTCTCGTTTCTCTGCTGCGTTGTGGGCGGGTGGGGGAGCAGCGAGTAGGGGCTATTGCTAATGCCTAAACCGGAAATAGCAGGAAATGCAGTGTCTATGCTCGCAAAGGATCTAACTTTTTCTTAAACCGCATTGAGCACATCGGGCTGCTGCCTCAATCGGGATGCATGCAAATAATCGGCCTTCTGCGACTCTCGCTTTTCATTCATAGCGAATGCTCGACGGACAGATACTCTGCAGCATGAAAGCTTAATAATGTTGTTAATAATTGAGCTGTCAATGCTCTAGACTTCTTCTCAAAATCAGAGCAGACTGTGACTTTAAGGAACAGGGTATAAATGGGAGTCAGCTATTAGAAACTACAATGCACAGTCGAGAGTATAAGACTAATCTGCTTAGCCATTGTTTATAAGGTATCAGTTGAGCAAACTCTGCTTAACGTTTCCTAAACAGAAAGTGCTTCTGCTTAACTGTCCTGAAGTAGCTTCATGCCACCCTTTACAGGTTTTATAGTCTGCAGGGTATATAGACTCACTCCAACTTCTAAGCTACGGGCTTCTTTGCAGCTCTCATCATATAAAAACCAAACCAACTCCATCTCTCAGCACATCAATTGCCTATCGGTGTGTCTGCCTGTTCTCCTACCCTTCTTCCTGTGCTTCCTGCTCATGTTGTTGTTGTTGTTGTTCTTTTTTCGTATTTTTGCTTCGTTTCTTATTTTCGTAGCGCAACAGAACTCTCTCAAATTCGTAATCTTGAGCTTCATCTTCATTGTTTTGCCTTCTCCTTTGCTCAGCTCCGCTTCTACTGTTTACCGTACTTTATATGAGTGAGCTCGCTCTCTCACTCTTGTTTCTCTTTTGCTGTTAAGTGGTATGAGTATGGTTGGCAAAGAGGAGGGGATAGGCTGTATTTCTTTGCAACTTTTTTGGGGGATGCCTGTGATTGTTGTTGTTGTTGTTGTTGTTGTTACTTAGTAGGCCGTCTTTGTAAGCGTTATTTGCTTATTGTTGTTTATTCAGCCCCCTTCCCCTTCCCATTCCCTTTCTCTTTCGCACTGCCATTGCTGCACCCCCTCTTTGTTATTCCCCTTTGCCCAACCCACAAGTGCTGCTCTTGTCATGTGTTTTGTTTCTGTTATTTGTCTTTGTACATTATCAGCTCAACGACAAGTTATCTACCCACCCCCTCCCCCCGCTTCCCCCTGCCGCATACTCTGCCACGCTAAGTACATGTTTTATCTAGCTACTTGTGTTCAGATTTTACAATTTATTGCCATTCGATTCAGATCGCATCATATTTTGGGCTTTGTTTCGAGTTGTCGACACTTTTATGAAATGAAATGCAAATATTCCTTTAGACACAATAGCAGTATAAATATTTGTGTGCACAAATGAGCTATCAACTTGGACACACACACACGCACACTTCATTTACAGCGCAATCACTTGAAACTGTAACTAATGCCACATTCAAGTCTTGTGAGCGCAGTCTAAGTACAGCTTACCTTTACCACTCTTTCCCACTCTTTGTCTCTCTTTCTCGTTTACACAATTTTTAATTATAATTTGTAATTTACTTTAAACACATTTCGTTGCAGTGTTTTCTTTTAATTTTATTCTCCGCTTTTTTTTTGTTTTTTTTGTTGTTTGTCACTTTCTCTTGCATTTATTTTCATTGAAATTTTGGCCAACAATTTCGTAGTCTGCAGACGCCTATTAAAGCTGCCTCATTTTCTGCTTTACCAGCACAGGCACACACACACACACATCTATTTATATATACAAACACACACAGACGCACACACAAACAATTGAAAGTTATTTGTGAAAATTTTATTGTAATTACAAAAGTTTTCCCATGTTGTTTTCTTACCGTTTCCCCCCTCTCTCCGCTCTCTCTACGCTCTCCATTCCTGCCTCGCACACTCTACCTTTTTGATGGCCTCATAGCCAGAGCACATTCGATTCCATGATACCTTGAATTTCACTCAAAATTCCTTCAAACACTCCACTGCCTTCTCTCTTGCCACCCCCCACCACATGCATTATCAGTACGCTGCCTGCCCTGCCCCCTTTCCTTCTCACTCCCTCTCTCTGTCTCTCTCTTGTCCCTTTTTACTTATTTGCGCCATTTCTATTTCTATTCCTGTTACTGTTGATTCAGTTTGGTTTTCGTTGCGTTTTCCTGCCAACTTTATCCACTTCATTATTTTCGCTCGTTTTCGCTTTGCTTTGTTTCGCTATTTGCTATTTGCTATTTGTTTGTTTGTTTGCTTTGTTGTTGTTGTCGTTGTTGTTGTTTGTTTGTCTGCCAGTTTGTTGGCTCGTTTCGATTTTAATTGTATCTGAGCGCGACCTGTGCGAGCTGCCGTCCTCCTTCCCCCCTTCCTATCAATTTATGCCAAAGAGGTGCGAGTATATTAAAATACCCCCAATCCCGCCCCCCATTCTACAACCCCCAACCACAGGAGTTAAGCAAACTCCATTCACAGGTCATTGAAGGGCAACACATAGGAGTCGCCGTGTGTCTCCTTCTCCTTCTCCGCGCGAGTTCAATTGCTGCAAATTGTGTTGTTGTTGTTGCTGTATTGTCGAGGCCTAATTAGCATTGTGGGCTCAATGCCACGTTGACTGGGCCCCATAAATGATGGAACTGCCTGGCGGGCATTTCATTTCGTAAATATACTGCCGTCAGATAACATAAGGAGGTACATGCATAAGCTGGAGTTGCTCTAGGACTTGGAATCAATTGAGCATTTCATAACTAAAGAAAAGCAAATGAAACAACTTCTATAGATTTGTAGTCAGCATCGTTATACAAATATTAATCATACTATTATCTGGCCTAAATGTGCATACAATTTAACGCAAGTGTATATATATATATATTAGTTAGTCGGTATATGTTTAGTCAAGTTGTGGGGCTTGGTCATCATCATCAACAACAGCAACAAACGTATCTCACACGATATGTAGCACCACATCCTATTTGTAGTAGAAGTTGCCACAGTAGCGACTTCCCTTCCTTATGTTGTCGTACATGGACTCAATGGGCACTGCATAGCGTGGTCCCTGATCGTAGTATCCTTGCTGCGGCTGTGCCATATGCTTCATGGGCTTATAGTAATGCCTGTATTGCATTAGCTGCTGCTGGCGCTGTTGTTCCTGCAGCTGATTGTAGTACTGTTGCTGATTGTAGTACTGCAGATCACGGTAATAGCGCGGGCCCAGCAGCATCGTTGGGCGATGGCAGAGCGGCACACCGTATGTCCTTTTCGGTTTGACGGGCATCTCGCCACGTGGTTTCCTTGCACGTATTGCTGCCGGCTGATCGGGTTTACAGACTCGTTGCGAGTCGAGTTTACGTTCCTTACGCAACTCTTGATGCAAGCGCCTCACCCGATCCTTATGTGCCTGGCGTTCCTCGCGGTACGCTTGCTCCTCACGATGGTGCTCGGACAACGGGGACATCTTCTTAGTGGCATCGACGACCATAATCTTGGGTAGATCCAGCTTTGCCAGCTTTGGCTTGGCCATGACATTGCTGCGATTACGTTGGCTCGTGGGTTTCATCTTTGGTTTGCGTTTGCCACTGGAATTCTGATATTTCAAGTCCTTGGATTGGGACTGCGATAGATGCCTGTCGCTCTTAGAGTGCGATCTCTGCACACAGTCATCTTGCAGTTGGGGACTGTCTGCAGGATTGCAGGCTAGTTGCCAGGACAAACTCAGTTTGGTTGTGCCACAAGCCGGTGCACTACGCATCTTCCGCACAAGATGCAGACAGGGTGCCGATTGAGATCGCGTCACTGGGACACGGAAATACTTGTTCATTTCAACAAATTGGGACCATTTCCTTTGACGCTCTGTCGTCCCCTTATCGACCATCACATTGACCACTTTGGCCATATTGATCGTAGTTTCTGCACTTTCAATTTCACAATTTGACCAATTTTTAAACGAAAATCATTGTATTAAAATATTTAACGGGCTAAGAAATTTGATATCCGGACAATCTATATTTTTTTTAACGTTTTTAACATACACTCAACTGAATCTGGATTTGGATTTGGATGTAATTTATTATTAATATTTGTCTTGAAAATTTAAAATAATGATTTCATATTTATTTCTTTGTGTCTTTTTACAGAATTCTTGACAATATTTCAAGTGCTTCAGACTGGGAAAAATGTTTACTTTCAACTTGTTTGTAAGTGTTACAAGGTTTCATTGCTGCTCTGCAGTTATTGAAGGACTTAATCAAGTCCTTTGGAATAAGTTCAGATATGATTGACTGACGGATTGATTAACTATATAACTCTATTTTGGGAGGAGCTGAAAAGGCAGTTTGTGTTTAGGAATTAGTTACATTTAATATTATTAATAGAACCTAAAAGTGTTCTTTAAGTGCTGCCTAACTATGCAAACAGCAAGCGTGCTTAGCTACATAATACCCTGTAAGCAATTGCTTTGCTTTGCCTGCAGCGATAGCAAGAACTTTGCAATTATAACAATTAATTGTAATTAACTCGAGTTGTCTTGACTTATGCATTTTATTGTTACAGTAAATAGTTAATAATTGTTGTTGTTGAAGTAAGGAAATACTGCAACTTGAGCTGAGGTCAAAGGGGAAAACAAGGCTTAACCCGATCAAAATATATTTGCTTGTAATACAGAATGTAATCTTTGTTTATGAATTGATGTTTTGGGTTTCTTGTTTATGACCCCAAATGGGTCGCAGGTTGTTTAAAACATTTATATGTTGTGCTACACACACACGCACACACACCCATAGAGTTACCTATATATGTATACAGATCAGTTCTGGGGCATTAATGCAAATAAGTGGAAACACAAATATTTTCAACATTTTGTGGTCAGCAAACCTTTTTTTCCCCCTCGTTCTTGCTGTTGTTGCTGTTGTTGCTTGGCTCAAACATTGGCAATGCCCAAATAAATTGTCAGAGGTGGAGGCATGTCCCCGCCAGCCTTTAACCCGCAGCAAGGTCGATGGATCATTTCCGCTGTCATGGCGCTTCCTGAGTCCCTTTCGCCCAGGCGTCCGTTTGCCAACCGTTTCCTGTCGACGACGTAGTTAAATATTGAAATTTATATTTAAAATCTTTCCAAATATACAGTTAAATGTGAGTTTTCCCTTTTTGGTTGGCGGCATTTTTCACTTTAGTTTATGTGCCGCATGTTTAATTTATGAGCCCCCCTTCCTTCCCAACTGCCCAACTGCCCAGCTGCCTATCTTCCTTATCTGCTGCCATTCGGAAAGCATTCAAAGTGAAGCTAAAGGTTGCCCTCCCTCACACACACACACACACACACACATTATGCCAATGAATATGAAAATCAATTTGCCTCTGACCAATAACCATTACACACAAACAGTTCTCTTTGAAGGTCAAATCCTTGTTCTGCTCTTTAAACAATCGAATGAAATCGAATCGAATCGAATCGAATCGAATTGAATCTCAGTCCATGCGCCTAGTCAAGTTCAAGTCATTTTTATATCGTATTCAACATTAATTCTTCAAATTGACAATCATTTCGACGCTGACGGACCATTTTCATTGAAGAGGACGTTTGGCTTAAGCTTCCGGTTTGTTTTGGGAGGGATTTCAGGATTCATTTTGCGTTATAGGCAACGCCTTGCAGTTTTCCACCCCTCAATTTCCAATTAGCAACAGGAATCACCTTTTTTTTTTTTTTTTTTTTTTTTTTGGGGCTTTTCCTTTTACTTTTACTTTTCCTTTTTCGACTTTCTTCATTTCTTTTCGGTTTTTTTTTTTTTTTTGTGTTTTGTGTTAATTGAAGATTTGTACTTGCTACGATTTTATGTTCGCGTCAATGGGATCGAGGGATAACACGGCTGTGAAAGGAAGCAGAGGTGGGGTGTTGGTTTTCTACCTACGCAAATGGCTGCCAGTAGTGCCCCGTCCCGTCTCCCTCCCTTACGGGTGAGTGTGGGTGAGCGGAGTAGCTCGGAAAGTTGTTCGATAAATGGCGTAATAAATGGGCCTTGTGCTGTACACGGCAAAACAGACAACAACATCCTTGGCACGCGCAGGTTAATTGCATTTCGCACTCATTTATTTGACGATTTCATTGGAAATGGAAAGGGAGTGGCAGATGTACTCCCTTGCCACTGGCTGTGGCACGAGTCGGAAATAGTGGCGCCCCAGAACTTGCTTTAACTTGTTTTGTATTTAATTAGGCGTGGCGTTTTTATTTCCCTAGATTTATTTGGACAGATCCTGACTGTAGATGTGTTTGAGGATGTGGATTGCATTTCCGGCTGCCTTGCTCCCAGTTTGGCAGGCCAACCGGGAAGTGGATGTGGAACAGGATGTGCAACTGGCAGTGCAAGATGCGAACGCAAAAATCCACGAATCCACGAATCCACTTAGTGGCGCATAAATATTGCTGAAAACATAAAGTACAAGTGTACAAACAATGGACTTTTGGCGACGAGCAGCAATAGAGAGTGGGTCGAAGGTTGAGACTGAGACGGAGACGGAGACGGAGACTGAGACGGAGACTCAGACGGAGAATGAGGCTGAGGCTGAGGCTGAGGCTGCGACTGAGACGGAGACTGAGTATAAGGAGTACGGCATTAAAACATAAAGAAACCGCATACAAGCCCAAAGTCGGACAGAGTGCGCCCTCCACGACCTGGGACAGTTGGATCTGGGCAAACATAAACTCGACTCGAGTGAATAAAATCGTTGCCAGCAGATGGAAACGTTGGAAACGAACGGCACGAACGAGTGCTAGGCTGCAAATTCACTGTGGAGCGGCAGCCGTGACGGTAACTAGTAGCACGAGGGTATCGGGCTGGCTCGGTTTGTACTCAAGCCAGCCAAGCGGACCAACGGAGCACCGAATCATAAAGAGTTCCTGCCTTGCGTCCCCTGAAGAAGATGAGAAGCGAGTTGAAATGCACGTAAAATAATAAACAAGGCTTTGCAAACAATAAATGTTACTCTCTCTCTCTCTCTCCACGGCTGACTACTCTACTCCCTGCCCCTGCCCCTGACCCTGCGCTCGGCCTGCTGCTGCCCCTGCTCCTGACCCTGCTCTTATACCCTCCTTAGTCCCTCTTCAGGCAGCTGCAAGCGCTACGAGCTGTTAGCGACGGCGACGAGATTTCTGGGCAACCATTGTAGTCTCTCATTGCAGTCCCTGTACCCAATGGACAAACGAGTGTTATAACTTTGTGGGAGTGTATGTAACATAAAGCTGCGATTCTATATATGGTATAAGAAGAGGATATAGCTGTAAAGGACATTGAAGGAAGGTTAACAAGCACAAAAGACATAATCTGTTAAACTACCGAGTATCTCACTGTCGAGCACACTCGCCTGTACTCGTGCTGCAGTTGCCGCTTCTTGTTGTTGCGATAAATGCGAAATGCTTGTAACGGCAATGCAAATGTAATGGGCAAAGGACATTTCACGCTGATGCAGCCAGTTAAAAGCAAAGAACGGAGCCAGAAACAGCAGCAGAACCGAAGCCAGAGGCTGAGCCTTGATTCCATTCAAGCCTCTGCGCCAGCAGTAAATATTCTCTTGGCCCGCCGGGGTCAGTCGCTGGTTATGCAGCCAAGTGGCAAGTGGCAAGACAAGGCAACGCCTGGCGACGTCCTTATTAATTGCAACAATAACTGGGCCGTCGCTGGGTGTAGGTGCAGTACCTCCAACTGCAATGCTGCTGCTAGCTGAATGTAACGTTGCTCCGTTTGCTGGAGGGCTGCAAGGAGGTGGTGAAAGCCTTTTGGCATTTTTGCCCCATCATGAGTGCAAATTTATGGCATGGTGCCCACCGGAAGCGGCACTTAGCTTCTGGCACTTAGCACTCCACTCCACTCCTCGCTCTCCATTCTCCATTCTGCTTACCACAGATTGTCCACTGCTCCACTGTTCCACTGTTCCACTGTTCCACTCGTCCAGTTCATCAGTAATCGAAACAACAACCATGAAACTCCGACCATGATGAAGTTGCATTGGCCAGATCGATCGTCAGAGCCAGTTTGGGCTTTAGTGCTTCCTGATAAGTAATTACTCCACGAGCAGCCTTATCCTTTTGCCCCTCCTCCGAAACTTTCCTTGGGCTATAAAAGACAATTCGTCTATCAAATGTGTTGGGTATCTGCATTGAGGTTCTAGGTTTTTATGGGGCCAAGACTTTTGGGTTCTAAAAACATTTAAAAGCTATAAAGAAGGGCAGGCGTTATCAAAGAGGCCCTCCAAGTTTCAGACTCCGCATCAACGTCCGCCACAGTCCCACTCCTAGTTTCAGGTATTCAAATTAGAGATGCTGAAGGCATCACCCACTCCACAGGAAATGTGCCAATGGTGGGTGCCGTAAAAACCCCCCGGCGACCATAAAAACCACTGTGACGGTGACGTGGGAAAATGGTTAACATCGGCAACTGGGAGCGGGGAGCGGGGAGCGGGGAGCGGGGCAGCAACCTGGCCAAAAGCAAGGGGTGTGGCAGGGGTAGAGGTAGGGGTAACGGGCAAGGGGTAAGGGAAAGGCGGACAGCAAAAGGGCAAAAAGTGCTTTGGCAGTGATTTTTTTTCATACCCTTGCAAATAAAATGAAAATGAACTTGAAATGTCGTAGAAAAAGTTTATTTTAATGAAATTCGCGTCGACATTTAACGTCAGCGGTAACAGGCAAAGTGTGCAAGTGGTACTATTAACCCCGCCACCCCGCCCAGCCCCAGTTCCTAAATTGAGAATTGGGCCAGTCAATGCCACAGTGAAATGACGGATTCGTGAACGGGAATGCTCAAAAGGCCTCAGAAAACTCAAGTTTTCCGATTGGAAAATAATAAAACTACAGCACTAATAAAGTGGTCTGTGTGCTGTGGAAGCCGATATACCCTAGCAAATTGAAATGGCAAGGTGTTTTAATTGTTATATCTCAGCTCAACTTATAACTACTGCAACTTGAAGCAACTACTGCATATTTGCTATGCTTTGCTCTTTACTGCCATTTTAGACAAAGCCATAAGCACAATAATATGCCCCTCACTTTAAGGTTGTACAGGGTATATTAATAATATTAACAATTCGAGTAAAATGCAACTGCAAATCGATGTGTGGATTGTCGGCAACTTGCAAAACTTTCGCAATAGTTTTAGTTACAGTTTCAGTTTCAGTTTGAGTTCGAGTTGGAGTTTCAGCTTAACATTTTTAAAAGCCATAAATCTGTTATTTATTTGTATGTACACACACACACACACATATATATATATATATATGTATATAGATATATGTGTATTTATATTTGTTGTTAGTCTGTTTCCCTGTTTCCCTGTGTATTCAAGTTGAAAGAGGAACAAGTAGGTCGCATTGTCCTGGTTGTTCTCTCTTTCTCTCCCTCTCGCTCTCTCTCTCTCTCTCTATCTGTGTGTTGCCAAACACGATTTACTGGCTAATTTCTTAGACGTTATCTGCATATTGTGGCATGAGCAGCCCACTTGACATTCATTTGTATTCATAATTCGACTGAGTAGTTCTTTTGCTTAACATTTCAATCGAGCATCCAATGCAAAGTTGTCTTTATTATGGCAATCGATTACTGTTGGATTAGCTGGGCTCATCCTTGACAGTGTTGTCTACTGTCTACTGTCTACTGTCTACTGTATGCTTTGATTCACTTAGCTGGCGCTTAAAGTTCGTCATGGGCAACGGAAGTGCAGATTAGTTAATTTCATTATGCGGCTGCTTCAACTTCAACAGGCCGTGGCTTGCCCAGAAACATTTTTAATTACCCTAAGCTAAATGTGGCACAGTCAGAGCTGAAGCTGGAGTTGGAGTTGTGGCAACCGGAGACGGAGACGGACACGGAGACGGAAATCAATAAATATGTTTGCAAGCGTAAATTGAAAAACTTGCCAGCCACATTTACTCGTAATATGATTTTTCTCTTATTTTATTTTATTATCAATCTTTATTCTCTCCTTCTTACTTTCCCCTTTTTTTTTTTTGGTTTTTGTGGCAAGCGAAAGCCGGCAAAAGGAATCTAGGAAATATGCATTGTGATTTCTTTTCCCTTTAACTTTGCAGTCCGCACTAAAACAAAGGCTCAACAAAAGGCTGCTTGCCGGAGGCGTAAGCCACTTGAAGCAGAAGTGAAGGCGAAGGCGAAGGCGACTGCCAGCGAGCCAGGGATGGGGCAGGCGTATCGGTAAGTCGGAAGTGGGAAGGGGGTGTTTTCAAGGCACTCATTCATTCATTCGTAAAGGCTTTAGCAGTAAAATAAACGCGCATTGATGTGGAAAATGTGCTACGCACGATGCGACGACTTCCCTCACTTCCCTGCGTTCCCACTGCTCCCACTACGGCATTCCCCATGGCCTTTGGCAAGCTCAAACCACGCCCGGAAGGTTTAGGCAACGACAGTTTCCTTCTTGCGAGTCGATACATTTTTGGAAGTTTTAAAGTTGCACTTGAGTGGCTTACCAAAAGCTGAACAATAAGGAGAGCAAGCAGTAGAAGTGGAAGCAGGAGGAGGACTAGGAGGAGTAGGAGAAGCA